>OX344812.1:7500650-8743259 GCA_947034925.1 Eudemis profundana
CACAGTGAGGCAGATAATACAGAAGACTGAGGAGTAAAATCAGCCCCTGTGCTTAGCATTTGTGGACTATGAGAAAGCTTTTGATTCTGTCTGGTTCTGGAATCCTTGCAACGTTGCCAAATAGACTGGCGATACATCCAAGTGCTGAGATGTCTCTACGCCGTCCAAGTACAGAACCAGCAGACTAAGCCCATTCTCCTGCAGCGGAGTGTGAGACAAGGGGATGTCATTTCCCCCAAATTGTTCACGAATGCACTGGAGGATGTGTTTATGACGCTAGCTTGGGAGGGTCGTGGCATTAATATAAACGACGAGTACATTTCACACTTGCGATTTGCAGACGATCCCGTCATTTTGGCTTGAACTTTGCAGGATTTAGAATACATGCTGAACGGTCTAGCTGCTTTTTCTCAACACGCCGGTCTTAGGATGAACTTGGACGAAACCAAGGTTATGTTCAACGATATTGTTTTACCGAAACTGACTGCAGTGCAGGACGCCCTTCTCGAAGTTGTTCAGGAGTACGTTTACCTCGGGCAAGTTCTGCAGTTAGGTAAAAATAACTTTGTAAAAGAGGTTAATAGAAGAATACAGCTGGGTTGGGCTGCGTATGGGAAATTACGTCGAGTCTTCTCGTCGTCCATTCCACAATGTCTGAAGACAAGGGTTTTCGATCAGTGCATCCTACCTACCAGTCTTGACATACGGAGCCGAAACGTTGTCGCTCACGGGAAGGCTGAGTACCTACGTAAATTTAAGGTCACTCAGCAAGCTATGGAAAGGGCCATGTTGGGAGTATTTCAGAAGGATCGTATCCGTAATAATGTGATCCGACAGAGAACTAAAATCGTCGACATAGCCCAAAGGATTAGCAAGCTGAAGTGGCAGTGGGCTGGCCATATCTGCCGCAGAACCAACAAGCGCTGAAGCAAGCGTGTTCTCGAGTGGAGACTACGGATCGGCAAACGTAGTGTGGGGCGCCCTCAGACAAGATGGAGTGATGATCTTCGCAAGATGGCTGGCAGAGGTTGGATGCCAGTGGCCGCGGATCGTGCTCGATGGCATGACATGGGAGAGGCCTATGTCGAGCAGTCGACTAATACGGGTTGATGATGATGATGGTGGTGCGTATACACAACGTATTTCTGTCATTTTGCTTTTCTGTCGTTTCGCGTGTGTGTCATTTTGCGAAGTCAGAATATGTCTTTATCGAATTAAAGGCATTTTTTATGCAGTAGTCAGTTATTACGTCGATTACTTACGTGTTACGAAACTTAAAAACCTATTTTTAAGGTTTACTTAAGTAAAAATATAAAAATCCGTAATATTATAAGGACGCAAAAAAACTCGAAAAACCGCGGTTATTAACCGAGTTCTATTTCGATTAAAACTCGATCGAGTTACTCGGTTAACCGAGTTTCGAGTAACTCGTTTGCAATCCCTAGTCTTATGTAATCACTTCTTTTGTACACAGATTCTTTTGGTTAGGAGCGTTCAGTTGCTCCATAGTGTGCGCAGGATTCTTCATCCTGAACGTGTACGCGAAATGGCGAAGTTCGCCAATGATCGTGAGCATCAACCCTGAAAATATGGCTCTCCAGAACCTGCCTTTTCCAGCCATTACTGTTTGCAATGTCAATCAGGCGAAAAAAAGTGTCGCCGAACGTTATAGGAAAAACGGGTGTGTAGTGGAATAAGAGTATCTTCTTTCGTTCTCTAAACTTTGTAACAAGGAATCTCATTTATAAGAAATTAGAAATTATTTTTGTAAAACGACAGAATGTCACAAGCATTTTTAGGGGGTTTAATAAGCTTTTTTTGTATTTACTTGTTAGGGATCCAGTAGACAAGAAACTTCTGCAAAGCCTTTGCACAACACATGAAGATACGGACATTTTCGAAAGCAATGAAGCTCAAAGCGCCGACTGGGACTACTTCCGCTCGTTCTTAATAAATGTAAGTACCATGGACAAAATATCAGACTAGCAATTTATCAGATCCCCACAATACTTACCTACGCCACGTAATAAAATCTAAGGCAGATAATTTAAGCTGAAATAAACGTTTTGTTTCATATTTCGTAAAGGTGTGTGAAACCTTCATCGTATTTAACGTAAGGAAATGCCTTTACCCACCCGTCTGACCGCATATCAGAACTGGTACTGGTGCAGAATAACCTAACTAAACCTATCTTTAACCCCCCGAATCCTCGCTCCGTCTAAATAAGGTATTGCACCGTTTAAATAAGGTATTCTTGTAGGTGACCCAACCCTGCAGCGAAATGCTGGCAATGTGCATCTGGGACTCCGGCGAGATGAGTTGCCAAGACCTCTTCAACGCGCAACTAACCGACGAAGGCCTGTGCTGCACTTTCAACGTTGTCCATCGGAACAAACTATTTCGTAATCCGTAATAACAGATCAATATTTAAGATTTAACCTATTGAATTAATTCGTCGTTAGCTTTATTCAAATTTTAGGTTTAATAGTCGTAATAATGAATGTTTGCAGCAAAGATCTAAACGACATGAATATTACGTTCCCATTGCCGTCTGTTGATTGGACCCCGGAAGGTGGTTACCCGCCTGATGCACCATACAATGGCTTTCCGTGGCGACCCAGAGGTAAAGGGCACTTATACTTAATCACGCTTATCTTATCCACTTAAATATATTCTTTATACCAACTTCAAAAGAAGTTTTCCGGATCGATGGAATCTTTTTCTGTTTGTTCAGCGAATACTTTAGCGTAGGCTAAAAGCGACGATTCTTTTTTCATTCCTGTAGTTTAGGTCAACCACCTATACACATTTGGTTTAGATCAAGATCTGATGATTAATGAATAACTCCTCAAGCACATGTACTATCGGCTATTTTCTATAATACTGCGGGATTGGCTTTTGTCTGAAGTCACGTTGTTTGTTGATGCACTGAGATAGAACCGACTCAGGAGTCAGGTGACAGCAGGTAGGTACCTACTTAGGTACATGATTTAAATATAGGTTCAACAGTTTACTTTTATCGACCAATGCAAATTACACGTGCAGTTTCAAGACATTAGAAACTGGGGTATAGATAAAGGTAAAGTCTTAGGCTTGAGATTGTGAAATATAATACCTACTGTATCGACTTACGGTACTACTCGTAGTTTGATCTACTAAAAGAAAACCGCTCAAATGAACCTAATCTATTCAACTACTTAAGTACTCCACTATGTTCTACGTTTTTTTAATGGATTGTAAGATTTTGTAAGCAGTCGCTGCTCTTAAAGCTCTACCAACTCAGTGAGAAATTTTCATCAATGGAACCACTGATTTTTTATACGCCTACGACGACGCCATATTCCAGTACACGGCCGCCATACAATCTCCATACTATATTCTGTTTTGCGAGAAAGAGATAGAGATGAATCTTTGTTATGTAATATCTTGGTTATTTTTATAGTTATTCAAAAAAAATTTTTTTCCTGCTGTTTTTTATATGAATGAGCTTTTATTAAAGTAAATAAAAAATATCATGCATATTCCCTATTGCGAAGGTTTAGTTTATAGCTGCTTATACATTTTTGAGACCAAATATTTTGTAGGTGTCGGAACCGATCACGGCTTGACGCTAGTTTTGGACGCGAATGTGGCTGAGTATTACTGCGCTTCCACCAAAAGTCCCAGTTTCAAGGTACAAAAAAAGAATGATTTCACGAGTACAGGTCACTTTGAAATAAAAAGGGGTTATTAGATTTTTTTTGTAGATCCTGCTCCACAACCCCACGGAGACTCCCAACATCGCGAACCTGGGGGACATATACGGGCCGGGAATCGAGGCGCGCGTGGTCATACAGCCAAGAATCTCAGACGCAGCTCTAACCCTCCGGTCTATCGACGTCAAGAAGCGTGTGTGTTTATTTTCTAGTGAAAAGAACTTGGTCTTCTACAGGTAATTCTCATTAGGCCTACTCTATTATTCAATTGTATTCGTAGCCAGTTCATCGCGCTTTGTCCGCGCACGAGTCTGCATTTTTTTGGTGCTCAGCGTGCCACCTTTCAGTACAGGAGACTTTCAGTACAGACATGAACACAGTGGCACCCCTTGATACATTTAATTACTTTCCAGGACTTATACATTAAAAAATTGCGAGATGGAATGCGAAGCTCGAAACATGCTGGCGTTATGTAAATGTGTTCTGTATTACATGCCTAGTAAGTATATAAAATAGGTATAGATGTTTGTCCGCAACCAGAGATGGGCAAAATTTATTCGAATGACAAATAAAAATAACAAAATTATTCGCGGATGACGAATAAAATTGGCGGATGATTATTCTTATTCGAATACATTATTCGTGGAATAATTTATTATACCTATATGATTTATTCGCGAATGAATTGCCACGAATAATTATTTATTGGAATACCATATTAACTTTTCTCGAAAAAATAATAACTAAACAGAACTGAAAGACTGTTGTTTGTACTAAAGGAACGAAGAAAGATTTTTGCCTTACTTACATTAAACATACTTCTATTATTTAGGAAGCCTGAGCCTTTAGGAACACATTATATGTTAGAACCAATATAAGCACAGTAAAAACAAGTCATTTTAAAAATTATTCCTGTTGTACAAACAGCAACACAGTTAACTATACACTTCAAAAATGGGAAATACTGCAAGAAAGAGAATCACACTTGAAGGCGTCGTGTTATGCATGTGTGCGTGTGTTTATGAGTATAAATTGGCTATTATTCAAAAGAGTTTTGTAACAATAATTTTTCTTTTATGGCTGATCCAACGTCATTATTGACATTAATGCCATATTATTGAATTCATGGAAAATAATGAATGAATAATAAATATAAATTACATTATATTGGTGCATCATATCAAAAATATGAAGCACCAATAAAAGCATTAGCAATATAATTAGTTTATTTCATCCCAACGTTCGTCTGAAAGCTAAATCATAATTTTGACAAATTCATCTGTCTTGTTGAAATAAAAACTTTATTTACAGTATGAAAAAAAAACTTTGCCCAAACAACTACAATGACAAAGCTCAAAGGCACATTACACATACGCAAACGTTATTAGATTTGAAGTTGACATAATACAAATATATATATCTCTTTCAATCGTTATCATTTTCTCTCTGCTCTGTCTTTAATGGGCAGTTAAGTGTGTTGCTGTTTGTACCTTAAATATTTTTTCATGGATTTATTCGAATAAAATAACGAATAAATTATTCGTCATTTAAATAGTTGTCGAATGATTTATTCACGGATAATTTATCCGAATATTCACGAATAAATCATCCGCGGATAAAAATATCGTAAATTATTTTTTATTCGAATGATCGTTCAAATAAAAAATTATTCGAATAATGCCCATCTCTGTCCACAACATATTGTTATGGGTACTATGAAAGTAATATTATTATTTCAGAAAACAGAACCACTCGCGTTTGCGGAAAAACAGACGCCAATTGCTACTCAAATATGGGACTACTATCTAAAGGTACTCCAGTGTGAAGGTGATTCGAGTCTGTCGGTTTTCCATACAAACATAAAGAGGGTCATCATCAATTATGTTTGAAAAGTGATTTATTTTATAGATTGATTCATTTTGTCTGCGCGATATACGAGAAGTCTAAAAAAACACAGAATTAACGCGCCATTGGTTTTCTAAGGCCAACTCCATCTGCTATCATCATTTGAAAATTTTGAAACGAAATGTTTTTTGCTAAAAATATGTATATTTTAGTTTTACGAGAGTTTTTGACTTACTTGATGGCTTGGAAGCAAATGATGACCCTCCTTTTGTTTGTATGGAAAACCGACTCGAATCACCTTAAGTCAATAAAGTCGTGTATTCATATCACACTAATATTATAAATGTGAAAGTTTGTGAAGATATTTGGATGTTTGTTACTAAATAACAGGGTAACAACTGGATGGATTGAGCTGAAATATGGCATGCAAGTAGACCAAGTCCCGGATTGAAAAATAGGATACTTTTAGAGTCATTTTGAAAAAAATTGTACATAGTTAAGGGCCTAATAAAAACAAAATCACGATCGCTTCCTCTGTGTTACGAAAGTTAGGCATACAAACTATATGGGTAACTTTCGTAACACAAAGGAATAAATTAAGTTTTGTTTTAAATCCCTTAATTGTGTACATTTTTTTGAAAATGACTCTTATATCCCCATAAATAGTTCCCTTGGGACAGTAACGGGAACAACGCAGGCGACGCCGCGGGTTAAGAGGAAACAGTAAGGCCGAGAGAATTGAAAATTAGGTATTTGTAAAATGTGTCGCTGTCCCGCACTGCCCGCCTCTCCCCCGCAGAGCGCGATAGAGACAACTGCAGCTTGGACCGAAAATACCTTTTAAAATTTCATGAAAACAACGTTTCGTAGTCCCCTGATTTCTTCCCCAAAACTTAACCTATTTAACTATTTTTTTCATTAAACATTAAAGAAAGGCTTTGGCCGTGTTCCTATGTTTTCCTTTTTTTTAATAATCTAGTCAAATTTGTTTTCTGGATGTGTGAACACAGCGGAAAATCTGGCATTTTTTTTAGGTTTTTGAAGGTTAATATCTCTTTTGAGAATCAATTTATCGTAAAAAGGAAAACATAGGAACCTATCAATAGTAGCCATAGATTTTTGGATAAAAAATTAGTGCTCTACTGGCATTAACCAGGGAGGAAACAGGGGACTACGTTTGTATGGAAAAACTGCCCTCCAGTTTCCTCTTAATGATAGTTTTTTTTATAATTTCGACCGTATCGATCTCTTTGTAGTCGCCGGTGCTAGCACGGATGTCCTTATTTCCAGGTAAGCAACAGGCTTGCGAGGAGTGCCTGCCGGCCTGCAACGAGATCGCTTATTACGAGCGCATGAGCACAGCCAAACTGAGCAAGGCGCTCGTCGAGCAGTACGCCAAGCGGCTCGGGAACCGGACGCCCGAATACGTCACGTAAGTACCTAACTGTATAACATCTAAGGTGTAGTTGTACCAAGTCGGCAACTGATGTGAGAGTCCCTGCCAGCCCGTACCGAGATCGTATATTGCGAGCGCATGAGCACCGTCAAACTGAGCAAGGCGCTCGTCGAGCAGTACGCCAAGCGGCTCGGGAACCGGACGCCCGAATACGTCACGTAAACCTTTTCCTTATTTTTTCACCTAATTTTTAGTATTATTTTATAGCCGCTGCGACAAGCATACCCGGTCTCCCCTAGCTGGCCTGTGTGAGTGTATTATAAAAACAAATAGAGGAGTGCCCCACTGCTTAATGAATTACGTGTTTTTATTATTTACTTTAGTTCGATTATTATTATTCTGCTTTATCTATTCTGTTTTCCAGAGACAACATGCTTATTATCCACTTTTTTTTCGAAGACCGAACTTTCACAAGATTTACGAAAGGAGAAATATTCGGTCTCACAGAATTTTTGTGTAAGTATAAACTGTACATGTATTATTTTCAAAGATTCGTGATGAACAATAAATAAAAGTTAGATATCCTGATCGTAAGGATGCTGTTCCGTTAAAACGGGGATGCTTATTCGATTCTGTCACCCACTGCTGTAGATTGCCATTAATGGAGCATTCCATGAAAACATCTACTTTTTGTCGCTTACTTAACGCTATGGTAGGTTCTCTATATTTTCTTTTGGTGTGCAATAAAGAGTATTGTATTGTATGGTAGCTACCCTAATCTTATTAGCTACTTAGAAATACTACCAATCCAATCTTAAAGCCAAGTTAGTACCGATATTCAGCTTCCTAGTTTTACATGTTAAAAGTATGAACAAGGTAGTGTCGCGTACATAACGTTTCCGTGGAATGCTCCTAATAAATAATTTGCACTGATCTTTGTATTAAAAGTTGCTATGTAACTAGGGCTTCCAATACCGGTATTACTCGTATAGCCAATACGAATCCCGTATTGGTATTGAAAGCGCTATTAGAACCCGAAAGTTTCTAAGTGCATCAAGAATTATACTACCCAATCTTTTTACTTACGACACATTCTAAAACTTCATTTTTTACTTCCAGCGAACACTGGAGGGTTACTGGGCTTATGCATGGGGTTCAGCATGATGAGCGTCGTGGAGCTTCTGTACTTCTTGACCCTGCGCGCGCTGTGCTTAGCCAGGCGACGGCGGCCGAAGCACCATTTCACTCAGTGACTGAACACTGCAGGGCTACTGGGGCTATGCATGGGGTTCTGCATGATGAGCGTCGTGGAGCTTCTGCAGTTCTTGACCCTGTGCGTGCTGTGCTGCGAGGCAAAGGTGGCCGAAGCACCACTTCACTCAGTGACAGAACACTGCAGGGCTACTGGGGCTATGCATGGGGTTCAGCATGATGAGCGTCGTGGAGCTTCTGTACTTCTTGACCCTGCGCGCGCTGTGCTTAGCCAGGCGACGGCGGCCGAAGCACCATTTCACTCAGTGACTGAACACTGCAGGGCTACTGGGGCTATGCATGGGGTTCTGCATGATGAGCGTCGTGGAGCTTCTGCAGTTCTTGACCCTGTGCGTGCTGTGCTGCGAGGCAAAGGTGGCCGAAGCACCACTTCACTCAGTGACAGAACACTGCAGGGCTACTGGGGCTATGCATGGGGTTCAGCATGATGAGCGTCGTGGAGCTTCTGTACTTCTTGACCCTGCGCGCCCTGATCTTGGCGAGGCGGCGGCGGCCGAAGCACCACTTCACTCAGTGACAGAACACTGCAGGGCTACTGGGGCTATGCATGGGGTTCTGCATGATGAGCGTCGTGGAGCTTCTGTACTTCTTGACCCTGCGCGCGTTGATCTTGGCGAGGCGGCGGCGGCCGAAGCACCACTTCACTCAGTGACAGAACACTGCAGGGCTACTGGGGCTATGCATGGGGTTCTGCATGATGAGCGTCGTGGAGCTTCTGTACTTCTTGACCCTGCGCGCGCTGATCTTGGATAGCGCGACAAGTGAAGTTGCGGCCAATTGTGCTAGCCTCGCAAATCACATAACTCGCAAAATTGTCATTAAAGTTCTGTCACAAATTATCCTGAGGAGTACGGATTACTCTGTACTGACTTGTCTTATTGTCTGACTTGGCTAGACTATCAAGTTTCATGATTTTATAGATAAAACAGTTTTTTTTTTCAACTTAACACTCTTGTAGCCATGGTAACATAACATGGTAAACCCCGATTTTAGCCGTAGCTGCTACTAGCCTAGCGCCCGCCGAGCGGATTCCCGGTATTGAACGTGTTAAGAAGCCATATTATAACGTCTATTTGTACTTTTTTCTATTTATGATAAGAGAACTCTGATATTTAAGTTTAAATAGTTATATTTTTAAGGCCACAAAGGGTGATGAAATAAAGCTATGATTTAAAATTGATTATCTTTTAATTAATTTACCTAGTAACTTAAGTTTATACTTACATACATCAGTCTATCAACATTTCAGGATATTTTTAGCTGAGGATTATATGCAAAAGTATGCCCAAAAACGTATACTAAATTGAACAGCTTGAAATTACGCTTAGGTAAAAAAAAGTAGTGTAGACATGCATATTTTTGTAGAAAAGATTTTTTTTACAATGTGTTAATATTACATTACATTACAAATACTCGAATCAATGACAATCTTGCCAAAGACAGGATATCACTGCCGTCCAATATCTAAAACTGCACTAACCCCTATACAACTTCATAGAGGTTAGTCCAGTTTTAGACATAGGAAGGCAGATCATGGCATTTTACTTGTATTACTAAAATATGAACTTATCCATAAAATCATAAATCGAGCGACGCGACAACCATCAATACTTAAGGCACACAGCCAGTCACACGAACATCCAATTAGAGCAAATATTCCTTGCTTTCAATCAAATTTTCAGAATCATGAAGCTTTCGGAAAAAGACCCTTGCGAATTATGTAGTAAAGTCCCCATGGCTACTGCCTCTATTGTGGTAGGCCTGCTCAGCTACCTATAACTTCTATACCAGTGCCATAACTAGGGCAGTGCCAGTGGTACCCAGGCAAGGGCGCCGTGAAAGGGCGCAGAAATGATCAGACTAAGACATTTTTCAATGGCGCTGTTATAGAATCTCGCACCCGGCGTATATAAGGCTCCTTACGGCACTAAACGCTTTTCTTCAATATTCACTGATAGCCAGATTATAAGGTAAAGTCTCAGGGCTAACCGGACCTAGGACTGCTGGCGCGGCGGGCCCTGCGGTGGCGGCGCGGGAGGCGCGGGCGGCGCCGGCGCGTCAGGCGGCTGAAGAGTGCGCGTCCGTCGCCGTGTATAGTGTTGCCACAACAGGATCGCTTGGTCGTCCATGAATTTGCATACCTGTAACCAACCAGGGCAGAATGATAGACATAGAATAGATTTGAAATGCCGAAATAAGATGAAAGAATCCAATTAACTGAGAATGTCCTTATTTCATGTTGGATAAAAATGGAAACATAGAATAAATATGATGGATAAAAAATTTCATATGCCTAAAGTAATAAAATAACTTTATCACTACCTATGATGCAGTGGCGGGTAAGCCAGTAGGGTACACAGGGTGGTCAGCTGTATCACTTCCCAAAGCTTGGTACCCAGGGCGGTCCACCCTCTCCGCCGCCCCTCACACCGCCACTACTCTGCCGTCCTATCTCTAAAACTGGACTAACCTCTATGGAGTTGTATAGGGGTTAGTCCAGTTTTAGATATTGCACGGCACTACTATGATGTATACAGTGCTGGACATGGTTAATCCAGCGGTGACTAGAACATTTCTTTTTATACATACCTGTGCTGATACGCATTCTCTTCTAAATGCTTCATGCTGCAGCAACTCCAGAAAATGTAGGCACATTGGATACTTGAGGTAACGGGCATACTCCGGCTCACGCCAGTACTGAAGATACTTCAGGTAGTTGATGAAGGTCTGCTCTTTGAAGTAGCCACGCTGAGCTAGAACTGTCACACACAAACATTAGTACTAAAGTAGTCTCTAGAACCCCAAATTGTCTAATCTGAATGTCAATAAATGTTGGCGAAGTGAACCACAACACAACGGTCCCATCATCCTTGCTCTTGTTAAGACCGGTGAGCATGTTTTTCTTGTATAATTTATCTGCTCCTATTCCTTTAAATACCTAATTACTATATCAACACTAAATATTTGCTTAAACTGGCAAACCAACAGCATCCAACGTTTTGTTGTGACATCTTTTGGGACAGGCCTATATTTAACATTGTTTGTCTCCAGGTTGAAATAATGGTGATAATGATGATGATTAACCCTTCTTTAGACATCTAAGTGGAAATAGATTAAACTGTCCAAGTTTATAACCTCGATACTTACAATGTATGTAATTGGGATTGGCCAGACATTGTACGAATTCTAATTCGACTTGAAATCTTATCCTATTCTGCTCCTCCGTCTCTGGCATGCCTGAAAGAAAAGAGAAAATTGGCAATCTCACCTGAAGGCATACACAAATTTAAATATGTCCTGGAAAAGAAAAATACGTTGCATTTAGTATTACTCATTAAACTAACCTTTGCCTGTCATCATATTTGATGAATTTATAAATATACTTAATCCTAAAAATTAAATAAAAGGTCTCCGTTTCATTTTCGTCATCACTCGACACTTCACTTCAAAACACAACTATTCAGTGTTGCCAACTCTGAATTTCATTCAATGCTAAAATTTTGTTGAAAATCTGCTAAAACTATGCTAAAACTTGATAAATTCTGTTAAAAAATGTGCTAAATAAAAAAATTATGTATTGTGATTATTACAGCTTTACAATAATTCTTTTTGTGGTCCATGCTAAACTTTCAGGAAAAAAATTGCTAAAGATAAGTAAATTAAGAATGTCAATGTGTTAATCGATTTTTTTTTATATTAAACCAAATTAACTTTTTTACTACAGCATACAAACATTCATAGTACTTAAAATATGTTAAAAATTAAAGTGGCAAAAAATTTAGGCTTTTATTTTTTTTACTTTATTGCACACCAAAAGATAAATAATAAACTTGATAGTTATATTATTGTCAACCATGCAATCGAAGGTCATTTTACAAACTTATGTCATCACATCACCAACTTGTATGTTTCTAAATTTACCATTTATCTGTGTTTCACTAACAGGTAACATTTCTATTATTTACAAAATTATGCCAAAAATTATGCCAACTGCTAAATGTAAAAAAAATCTGCTAAACCAGTCCAAATTATGCTAATTTTAGCACTGAAACTGCTAAATTGGCAACACTACAACTATTGGATTGGATCTGGATGTTGGATGATGGATGGGATATGGGATTGAATTGAAACGAACGAACGAAACGAATCAAATCAATGAATGTCATGACTGCAACATTTTCATTCGCTTAGTTAATCTGTGACGGAAGGGTTTATTTTCATTTATCTGTGACGGGGGCGGAACTCGGAAACTCCTAATTGTCATGATGACGTTTTCGTGAAAGGAAATCGAATGAAATGAAACAAAGTGCATAACTCATGTTATTCATAGCTAATAAATTTAAATAGTTTTTTCTTTGTTTACATATATAAATTGTGCAGTGAACCATCACTTTTGAACGACACCAGTTTATTTCGTTAGATTTTATAGTACAGGAAATTATCGCAATGGCTGGGCACAAGTATATCAATCCAAACAACTTGTTCGAGGACGAGGAAGACGTGGACGACGACACTTTCGTGAACACGTACAGGAGTCGTAATCCGCCACCTTCAGCCGTGTCTCGGCCTGCCAGTACTGCTAATACGGCGTATGGAGGTCACATAGCAAATTTAGAACGACAAAGGCAAGTGATGATGGAAAGACAACGAGAGATCGAGCAGCGCACGCTAGATTCGTCCGCGCGCAGCGTGCAGCTGCTCCGGGACTCGGAGAGCATCGGCATCGCCACCGCCGAGGAACTAGCGCGGCAGCGCGACGCGCTCGACAACACGAACCGCCGCCTCGACGAAATCAACACCAACCTCAATACTACCCAGAAACACCTCAACGGAATCAAATCGGTGTTCTACGGCCTGAAAAACTACATCTCCGGCAAATCTGAACCTCCATCCCGAAGCCAAGCCTCCCCTAATTCTCAAACCGGCAGGGTTGGTGCAAGCAACAGTAGGATAAATGATACTTTAGACAATTTGGGAGCAATGAGTGGAAATAGAGGGGATAATTTCGATTCACATCCAGCCACACGCTTAAGAGGAATGAATGAGCAAACAATGTTAGATCCTGTGACTGATAGTGACCGTGTCAATAAAATGTTGGACGCTAACTTGGACGAGATGGTCCATGCTATTACAAGGCTCAAAGGCCTGGGTGCCGCTCTTGGTGAAGAAATTGATCAACAGAACGACCTCATAGACACAATCCAAGACAAAGTTGAAGGAGCAGATATAAAGATTGGAACACAAAATAAGCAAATGAATAAATTACTGGGAAAATAGTGCACGGTTTATGTATAGCAAATTTTTGTTAGACGGATGAGGTAGCATGTCTTCATGACTAACAAATGTTACCTAATGAACAGATCTAATTATAATATGGTTTTTGCCATTTAAATTCAAGTGGGAAATAAAAAATAGAAAACTAAACAGTTGGCACTATACCCATTTGACAATGTATAAAAGTTCATAAATGAAAATTGTCTTGTAGCTTATATTATGTTTATGTAAACCACTTAAAAATCCTCATGTACTAGCATAAACATTAACACATTTACCGCTGGTGACTTTAGTAGTTTTAGTTAAAATAGTAATTTTACTTAATGCTGGCCAACCTCCAAATGTTAATAAAACATGGTAAATCAGTCCTAGTGGTGAATGTATTAATTAGTAATACATAGCATTATACATAAGACTATAGCTATTTAGTATGTATAGAACACCTAGGACAGTAATTAAATTTAAGTTTTTTATTATTTCAAAATATTAAGAAAGTCATGTCAAGTTATTATTTTTTTTCCATATTATATTTTCGTTATTGACTTAATTTAGGATCACATTATGCTTTTATGTATTAAATTTGTAAATAGCTAATGAAATGAAAGTAAAAACAATATGTCTGATATCAATTGCAATCCTAATAAGTGTTATCAGCATATTTAATTAATCACCAAAAGCACATCATTAAGGATATCCTATGAAAGTTTTCCTCATTATTTTGTATGTATAACTGATTAATAAAACTTTGTAAATGATAATGTGGTTTCATTTTTATTTATTGGTGTTGAAGGTACCCGATGACTAATGACGCACACTGATATCTAGTATAAATATGGAGACAATACTGGGTTTTACATGCAGTTTTTTTAAGTGGGACAGTACCAATGGGATAATAATCCTAAAACATAAAAGTAGCATGAAAACAGTTTAATGCGTTTTATGTACCTTTTCATTCAAATAGAATTTTGGGTGACCATTGATTCTGAACATGAATTTACTGAATATTTTTCAAAAAACGGCTTAAAGCTCAAAAACAAAATCATTACTTTTAATCATTTTATTCAATATCTTTTACAATGGTGGGCACTAATGTAACAAGACTAGTCTACACCATAAGTGCAAACCAATTACAATATCAATTTTATTATCTAATAACCCTGAAATGAATCAATAGACTTGATCAAAGAACACATCATCTACAACTGTCTCAAGAATCATATCGTTGGCATCAACATCATGCACTTTCATGTGTTTTTGCAGCACTCTCTTATTAGCCAGAGATTTGCCACAAATATTACAATTTATCTCCTTGTTAGAGTGAGATTCCCAGTGGACCTTCAAACCTGAGGCAGTAGCAAATCCTTTGTAACAAATGTTGCACTTGTGGGCCCTCACTGTTGTATGTGTATGGGCAATATGCACTAGTAAGGAATGCTTTGTTGAAAAACTTCTATCACAGCCTTTATTTTCACATAAGAATGGCCGAGGTCTCTCTTGTCCTGTATGAGTGAGACTGTGCACTCTCAAATATGATGCTCGTGTGTAGGTCTTTGGGCAATGAGGACAAGCAAACTTCTTATCTCCATTATGACTTCTATTGTGCATCATTAGAGTTGATTTTGCAGTGAAGCTTTTCCCGCAAGTAACACAGACAAACAGCTTGCGATTGTTTGAATGAGCTACACGGAAATGCTCCTTCAGGGACTGTCTTGACTTGTAAGTTTTACGACAAAACCCACATTTAAATTGACCAGTTTCTTGGTGTGAGATTGAGTGCTGCCTCAAATCATTTGAAGTATGGAAGCATTTCCCGCATTTTGGGCACAGATATCTACGTATATTACTGTGTTTAACCATATGGTACTTTAAACCATAGATTCTGGTGAATGATTTGGAGCAAAAAGTACAAGCATATCTTTTCTCCCCTTCTTTTCTCAGTGGCTGTTTAGCAGATGTTATCTCGGTGACTGGAGGCAGTGGTGTTACTTCTTTGTTGGCCGGCAGATGATCAAAATCTAAGGATGGCTGGCTGCTAAACAATGGAATTTCATACTCATGGTCTTGATACACGACATTGATGTCAATTGAATCTATATCTGACCGCTGTAAGTTAGGTGAAGTTTGCATAAATATTTGAGACAATGTCGAATTAGCCTGTAGGCAGTTCAATTTGAAATTGTAGGATACTAATGCAGTTGATACACATGATGCACACATTCCACTAGGCCAGTTCTCCTCGTCATTATTCTGTAAACAAACGAAAATACATCGTATAAGAAAAAAGGACAATGAAATTATAAGGTGAAGAAATCTTTGGAATCGTTGTATTCTTACCTCCAAACAGTTCAAAAAAACTAAAATATCTATAAGTTTGATTTTAGTCATCTCATGTTCGATCAAATCCTGTACATTTAAAAGCATTTCAGTCTCCGATTCGGCGAGGCATGTACGACAAATATTTTTCGTAAGAGGTAATATCAAGCTTGTGAACTCCATGGCATGGGTGTGAAATGCGTCTGAGCTTTTAGTCTGGACGTGTGACACCTTGATTGTGTAATGCTAAATATCCCATCCTAAATCAATACCATTATAAACCGTAAGGTATAACATTCATTTAGAAGCAGAAAATGCAAGGAAATTTACAGAAATGCGTCTTCCTCTTCTCTTATCGAAACGTCATATTTTTTCTTAATTAGGTTAAACCCACGTTAAACCATTCACTCAACATTCATTTCATTCGATCATCCCTGCTAGACTGTTTAAGTTATTTTTTAAAACGCCTAAAAACTATTTAAAACTTGTTTTTCATGACTCCTTTCAAGTCCTTTCAAAGTATCTTCTATCTCTTTCATATTTACACACTATCTCTTTTTAGAGTGACGTGCGTCGTGGGCAAGCTGGAGTGCCTCGACTTTCTCCTCTTTTCCAAAATATTTTCATGAAGCTATCACTTGTAACAAGTGTTACTAATAAAAACAAGCGATTGCTATTTTACCGAAGGTAAAATCCCTTAATTAGATGCCGGAGAACAGTGTTATAAAACATAACCTCAAAGGGCCGTGACAACACCTCAAACTTGTACAAATCGTAGTTAATTATTCCAATTCAGTGTTTTAGTCAATTTAAAATAATACGCATTTGTAATAAAATTAGATTTGGGAATATATTTAAATTGTCTCATTTGTAAACAGTGTAAATCAGTGATAGTTGGCATTTCAGGTAGATAACATTAAGATTTCGCAATGAGTCGGTTTTTTGCAACTGGAACTGACTCCAGTGAGGAGAGCTCAAGCGAGGAAGATCAGGTAGTGCGCCCAGCAGCCCCCGTCTACACGGTAAGTTAAATTATAGTTCTATCTCCCGAATCTTTTTATGGATATTAATCAGTAACTTAACGGGTTATACAGAGCTTGTTTAGATTAATATACTGCATAGATTATTTTTTTAATTTGGTATATAAACACATTAGGCAGGGAATTACTTATTAACACAGATTAAGAACATGAATTACCTACAACATTGTCTATTTTATTACCAAACATGTAACTCTTATTTCAGTTCAGTGATGATGAGGAAGAAACGAAGCGCGTTGTGCGCTCCATGAAGGAGAAGCGGTATGAAGAATTGGATGGAATCATCCACAACATTCGCAACCACCGCAAAATCAAGGACTTCTCCTCAGCCCTGGCCTCTTTTGAAGAGCTACAGAAAGCATATACCCGGGCAGCTCCTGTTGTAGCTAAAGAGGAGAATGGCATTGCCCCGCGGTTCTTCATCAGGGCTCTTGCGGAACTGGATGACTGGGTCACCGGTGCTTGGGCCGATAGAGATAGCAGAAAGACGCTTAATAAGGGCAACAGCAAAGCACTGACCTCCTTGAGACAAAAACTCAGGAAGTATACTAAAGATTTTGAAGCCGAGATTAGCAAGTTCCGTGAGAACCCTGACTTGCCTGATGATAATGACGAAGATGAGGAGAGGAAAGGTGAGACTTGTAATATTATCTTTCTTGTATTGCTTGTGATAAATGTACTTAAGAAATAGATAATCTGTTCTCCAGACTTTTTAACAGTAAGTTTTTGCTGGTGTGTCTGTATTTACAGTACTGGCTAAAAATATATCACTTTCATGTTTTTAAGGGGAAACTTTTTTGTATTTCATAAAACTTTTGCACTACTGCATCAGGTAGTATGTAGACTCCTTGGACAACGAGTTCACCGAAATGTGCTACTTAAACTGAACTTTCCTATTAAAACAATAATTTTCGGCCATGTCAGAAGCTTGCTACTAGCGCTCATGCTAATCTAGCACCTTCCTGTTATTTATTACCATCTCGCATTCAGAGACCTGACCTTCATCAGACCATCAGTTATCTTACGCCCCTTGCGGGAATTCGGCCCTCAACACTGCAAGATACATGCTCTGCCCATTGGCATTTAAGATTTAAAACTACATATTGTCGCTATACTTACTCAACCACGCATCTACTCGAATAGTTTGATAGAAAACGCACCTGTGTTACGAGTAGAAAAGTGCGATTTTCCTATGAAACTATTGGAGTAGATAGGTGGTTGAGTAAGTATAGCGGCGATATTTTGGTCACTTTGGTTCTTCTACATATTTAAATGTTCCTTTCTAATTCGATCTCGCAGAGCAACTGGATATAACCCACTCCATTTCTCTTTGAATGACTTAGAATACTCTTATGAGCCTTCACAACAAAGTCCTAACCTCTCAGAGGCAACTTTGAGAAATAGGTTAATCTGAGTCGACTTTGTTTGGCAGTGTGATTTGGGGGACGCACAATATCTTATCGTTATTTCGTTATGACGTTCATACTTTTTGCCACATAGTCAGCCAGTCCGTATAGACATTTTGACCCCTGCACATTCCAACTATTGAACTTTTTGTCATGTTGACTACCCAGTCCCGGAATGCAAATTTGATATGGTTATTTTTCATCACAACGGTTTTCGTATTTCATTTATTTTTATATTTAACCCATTCAATATGAAGTTATACCAATAAAACCGAGTTAAATTGCAATTAGTACGTAATTTCGTAATAAATACATTTTTTGTTTTCCAATACCGGGATCCCGGTATTGAGGAAGAAGGTTCCGGTATTAATACTGGGATTGCGAAAGGTCCGGTATTTGAAAGCCCTACTGAAATATAAGCTTTTAGGAACCATGAGATTTTAAACTATTATATTTCAGATTCATCGTCTGAGGATGAGTCGGAAGATGAGAAGAAACCAAAGGAGAAGGTCAAAGTCCGACGCTCACCCGAGCCGCCGCGGCGCCCCCCACCTGTAGATGACGAATCGTCCGATTCCATGGACTGGGGCTCCAGTTCGGATGACTCCAGCTCAAGCTCGGATGATGAGGCCCGTGGAGCCACCACTCTCCGAGACAAGTTCTTGAAGAAAACCACCGAGAGGGATGAGGTATGCCTTTTGTGCCTAATTATGGTTCGTCATGGCTCGTCACGCGTAGTCAGTAGCAGCAATTACACGACTGCCCAAAAAAGGAGTGTTTTCAGTATGTAGCGAAAGCGAGCTTGTTGGCGGCACTTGAAAGTGTTAAACATTAGCGTTTTTACTTAAAATGTTCCTCATTTGCAAGCATGCATTTGTGAAATTTCACTGTAACATTATGTTATATGTTATTCTTTTTAATATTTACGGAAATAAAAGTAATATTGTTCGCGACACTAGTAGTATACCTATGTATACATACATATGTTAGACACATAGGTATGTGTGTAAGTGTATGTATCGATCGCTTACCATCCGGCGATTCGTCTGCTCATTTGCTCCTATGTCTTTTTTTTATAAAATCTTTGGATAATTTGAATAAATACTTGAACTCTTAAACCTTCAGGATGAGGAGAAGGACAAGAAGAAGAGTAGGAAGGGGCGCGAACGGGGAGCCAAGATCGGCAAGAAGGACCAGGCTGATGATGGCGGCGAGTGGGAGACCGTCAGGAAGGGTGCGGCCACGTCCGACAAGCCGAAGATGTTTGCTAAGGTAAAAGAGAACTTCGGTTTTTGAATTTGACATTAAAGTGCTCTTAACTCTAAGTGTCCATAAATGTTTTTGCTGGTAACCTAATGATTAAGTAACTGACAGATATTTTACGCCATGGCAAAGTATAAATCCTTTTAGTTTCTTCTAGGATAGCAGCTTGATAACTTTATAATATAGTTGGATTAGTTGGATATCAATAGATATAATAGGGAACCAATTCTTTTCTCTCTCTATAGCTTCTAGAATTCCTAGAATAATTTCGCAGCTCGAGTACCAGGGTGTACAGAGTATACAGGATGGTCCAAACCTTGACGTCAAACATTTTTTTAGATTCCTCACGTCGTGTGCTATCATATACCCCATGTATGTTATATTTTTCGTAGTTTTCGAGTTATGAATTTTTAAACTTTTCTTTGCTAAGAAATTATGATAATAAAAAAAACCTGTTTTTAGGATTTTTTTATGAATTACTAATTTGGAAACTTTCCAGGATTATGTTACAAAACGAAACATTCATAAAATTCAACAGTTTTGTTTAATAAGTAAATTGCTTCACCTCAGTATTTCTTAGCAAAGAAAAGTTTAAAAATTCATAAGTCGAAAATTACGAAAAATCGGCTAACATCAACATCCCCCATGATGTTGGTGTGATGTGTATATTCTGATAGCCCACGAGGTGAGGAATCTAAAAAAAAATTTTTGACGTCGATGTTTGGACCATTCTGTAGTATAGTGCAGTGGTTTTCAACCTTTTTCATGACACGACCCCCCTGGTATGAAAAAATATTTCGCGACCCCCCGCCCCTTCGCTTTTTGATCATCTGTGACATACATGAAATCTATCTATTTAAACTTAGTCGTTTTTTTTACTGAAGTAGTCCTTTCGACCTCTTGCGACCCTCCTAAAGAAGACTCGCGACCCCCCAGGGGTTCGCGACCCACACGTTGAAAAACACTGGGTATAGTGTAAGTAAAATCGTAATTACACGATCTCATAGGGTTAAAAACAAATTGATATTCCATGATACGAGTAAGCGTGGTGTCCATAGACCGTTATTCCCAACAGCCTGCCTTATTTCACTTGAGCTTATCCTCTGATAAGTTTGACGCCACACTGCTAGACAGTTCTGCCCTTTAAGGTCTACTTCTAAGGTCACTTCTTTACAGGACAGCGACATCGACGCGGCCCTAGTAGTGAAGAAGCTGGGCGAGATCAGCGCGGCGCGCGGCCGCAAGCGCACGGACCGGCGCGCGCAGCTCGAGTTGCTGCACGAGCTGCGCACCGTGGCCGCCGCGCACAACCTGGGCGACGCGCTGCAGCTCAAGCTGCGCGCCGCCACCGTCGCCGCGCTGTTCGACTACAACCCCAAGGTGTGTACACACACAGGCACTCACACATCTCCCAACCACAAAGCAACCCCGGACAGGACTCGGATATCGGTATTGGTTCCATACAAAAATACCGGTATTTTTTCTGTTCTTTTGCGTTCTTTGGTTTATTATTTCATTTTTTAATAGGACAATCTAATAATACGAAGTCATTACTTAAATACATAATCGAGCCCTACATGAAAAGCGTATAATAATTCCAAATATTGGGCTATTTCGGGGGTTTTGCAAAATAACGGTTCCGAGCCCTGCACCAGTACCTCTAGCACTACTGTGACGCACGACTATAAATCGCTTTACATTGATCACTCAAATTGAAATTCCCACTGTAATCTGTTTATGTTCATGTACTTATTCAGTAAATTTTTAGGTGTCTGATGCTATGAAGCCCGAGTACTGGTCGCGACTCGTCGAAAACGTCGACCACATGGTCACACTACTTTTGGCCCACGAGGAGATGGTGCTCAGCGAAACCATCACCGAGGAGAACGAACAACTTGTCACCCCACCATACCAGGTGCGCGGTTGCTTGCTCACCGCTCTGGAACGCCTGGACGACGAGTTTACCAAACTCTTAAAAGAGTGCGATCCTCACTCCAACGAGTACGTCGAAAGGCTGAAGGACGAAGTTCGCGTATCGGACTTGATCGACCGAGTATGTCTGGTCGTCGAACGAGATGGCACACCGCAAGAAATCTGCCGCGCGTACTTACGCAAGATCGATCACTTGTACTACAAGTTCGATACCCGAGCGGTGAAAAAAGACCTTCCGCCTGGAGAAGAAACTTCAATCAAGAAAATGGAGCGTCTGTGTAAATACATCTACGCGCACGATGAGTCCGACCGGCTCAGGACGAGAGCCATTCTCTGCCATATGTACCATCACGCGTTGCACGACAACTGGTTCCAAGCCCGCGATCTACTACTCATGTCGCATCTCCAAGAGACGGTGCAGCATTCGGACCCGAGCACCCAGATACTGTACAACCGTACTATGGCCAACTTAGGTCTGTGTTCGTTCAGGCGCGGAAACGTGAAGGAGGCCCACGGGTGTCTCGCCGAGCTGATGATGACCGGAAAGCCTAAGGAGCTGCTAGCTCAAGGATTGCTGCCGCAACGTCAACACGAGCGTTCCAAAGAGCAGGAGAAGATCGAAAAGCAGCGTCAAATGCCGTTCCACATGCATATCAACTTGGAGTTGCTCGAGTGTGTGTATTTGGTGTCGGCTATGATGATCGAGATTCCTTATATGGCGGCGCACGAGTTCGATGCGCGTAGGCGCATGATCAGCAAAACTTTCTACCAGAATCTGCGTGCCAGTGAGCGGCAGGCGTTAGTCGGGCCGCCGGAGTCGATGCGAGAGCACGCGGTGGCGGCCGCAAGGGCTATGAGGAGAGGCGACTGGCGAGCCTGCCTCAACTTCATTGTCAACGAGAAAATGAACGCCAAGGTATTTTCTTCTATATATATTTTTTGGATAGGGGTCGGGTTGCATAAACTTTAAGGTCATATTTTTGATACGCATACGAGGATTCGTCGTACTCATCATTACGCATAACTGTAAATAGTCATACATTTATCCGCATAACTTTTTTAATCATAATGTTTAAGAACATACTGTGTAATGGTCATAAATTAGATGCGCATAGTTATTTTTAAGCATACTTCATAATGGACATAAATTGGTTTCTCATAAAACAATTTAACCATACTGTATAAACGCATAAACTCCAAAACGCATTAGCCTGTTTTTCTTAGTAGTTAGGTTCTTTGCTTTATTCACAACATTGCTATTACAGTTTTTTTTTATCTTGGACAGTAAGTGGGGTATGTTGTGATCGCTCTTCACTAATAATCGTACCTAAAAGTAATTATAATCATCAATATGATGGCTTGATAAATGTATGACATTTGCAATTATTACTATATGCAATTTCACGAGAGTTGAGGTGAATGATTACACACACAGGTACATGAAGTTCTCATTGCAAAAAAAGTGAATAAATGAAATGAATGAGTGAGTAAATAAACACAAGGCTATAGTTTAAACAAACTTTTTGGTCTATGCCTCAACTACCGTGAAATTACCTAAAAAACATTATAATTATCAGTATTATGGCTAAATAAATGTATGACATTCTATGACTCCGTATGACAGGGAACAATTATGCCAAAGTACAATTTATGCCAAAAAAATGAGCATCAACTTTATGCTTTAAGTGTTATAAATGTTATAATATAACAATCGATATTATGACAATAGTTGTTATGCAACCAGACGGCCACCCAAATGAGCTGTCATAATCCCAACACTGTCATAGTTGACATTAACTTTTGACTAACTCAGAAGTGTCTTTTAAAATGGTCATCAACTCAATTTTAATTTATTTTGTTTGAAAAGTAAAAAAATCGAATTTAACGGAAATAAAAAAAAACACGGTGTATATGTTATTTGACTTACAGGTGTGGGACCTGATGGTGGGTGCCGACAACGTGCGCGCGATGCTGGGGCGGCTGATCCGCGAGGAGTCGCTGCGCACGTACCTGTTCACGTACGCGCACGTGTACGCCTCGCTCTCGCTCAAGTCGCTCGCTGACATGTTCGAGATGCCTCGTCAGAAGGTATTGACACTAGTAACCAGTGGCGTGCACTCCATAGAAACTCTTTACATATATATTATACTTTTGTTACTTTAGGTAATATAAACAAAATCATTAATAGTACATTACATAACTAGGGTGGTAATACAAAGAAAGGCCGAGATCGCAGAAGTTTGCGGCCCGAGCTGCAAGCGAGGGACGTAAATATGCGATCGAGGGCTTTCTTTATTACCTCCCGTGTTGTGTACATCATTTTATGTCTACATTTGGCCAGAAAGTCTATGTCTACACCTGGTCATAAAGTGGCTTTTTCCGTACGCACAGCGTGCGGAAAAAGCCACTTTATGACCAGGTGTGGCATAAATAATATTATTTGTCGGCGTTTCCATGATTTATTTACATATTTTATTTATTTCATACTATGAGAGAAGAATAGGCTACTTGACCCCTTTTTAAAGTTTGTCTTATTGATTTCTTAAATAAATACTACAGAAAATAATCATTTATTGCACCAAATTTGATATGAGTCTAGTAGCCTATACATTTAGAGAATAATAGCATTTATTACCACTAAATCAGTTCAGTTCATTTATTTATAGAAATCATATCTACAAGTCACATTAATCTTAATCTGCCTCTAGGTCCACTCGCTGGTCTCAAAGATGATCATCAACGAGGAGCTGCTAGCGTCGCTGGACGACCCCAGCGAGTGTGCCATTCTGCACCGTTCAGAGCCCACTCGCATGCAGGCACTAGCGTTGCAGCTCGCTGATAAGGTACGTTACCTAACACTATAGCGCAAACACACACACACACACCTACCCACACATTGATCTTTGTTCTGTTTCTGTATAATTTTATGTGCAATAAAGTTAAGAAATCGATTTTTTTCTATCGTCTTAAAGAAAAATTAAAACTAACACTGAAAATGGCAAAATGCTATTTTTTTTTTCATATAGACTTAGTACAGCGGGGACAAGAGATGACGTCACAGGGTGCGTCCGTTTTGTATGGGCCGTTTACAACGCTCGGTGCGGTCGGCTACTTTTGATTGTAATTTGTGGCTGTTATAGTAATCCAAGTGTAGTAGTTATATGTATATATTTGTTCCTCATAAATAGTAGAATACATTTACATCAGTTACAAAATGTAGGACACAATCCTATTTGGGATTTTTGCTGAGACCCTTATTTTGGAATATTTTCAGTAAAAATTGCGTATTATCTGTCTATCCAGGTCGGCAACCTCGTGGACTCGAACGAGCGTATTTTCGAGAAGCAGGGCTCGTTCTTCCAGCGCGGGGGCGCGGGCCGCGGCGACGGGCGGCAGCGGGAGCGGATGCGCGAGGGCGGCTGGAACCGCCGCACAAGGAACCGCCGCCGCGACGACGAACGCTCGCACGACGAGTGAACACCCCCTTAGTCGGTCTCACCGACGTGCCCGCGACCGCACTCATGGGTGCGGGGTAATTGCGTCTATTGCTTGTAATAGTGATGTGCCTCTGAACAGTATTCCGTTTTCTATAATTATTAGTTTCTTATTAATTCGTATTTCAAATTCATCTAAATTGTTTTATCACAGAAATCTGATACAATGAATAAAAGTAATGAGTGGCCCTAAGGTGTAGATACAATTACCCCGTAATAACAACATATAACAATTTACAACTATGTATAGTTTTGTGCTCGCTTGGTATTTCGTTTTTTAGATCGACGGTTTTCGTGATTCTGTTCGATAACTTCTGTAACCCTGGTTTCACGCATTGTAAAAACAGTGTAATAAAATTATAAATTGGTCACAAAATGCGTTTTATTGAATCTTAATCTAGCCTTCCCGAGGAGTATTAAAGCTCGAAAGTGTTCGGAATAACCTTACTCCGTATCTCAAGGTACTGACACACCAAAACACAGGTACCCACCCTCAGTCGACCGAATCTACAGCAATAATTTATATTGAAACGAAGTAGCCAAAAATATCTGACACAACGTGTTCCTACATTATCATTAAAAGTCGTATGAAATGTCGATACGATTGCTTGTTCTCAATGGCATTTACGCCGTTTGAGTCTAAAGGTATCATTGAATTTTTTGACTACCCCGTTTCATCATATTATATATTTTCGTCATTTATTAGCCGCGAGATGTCACTATTAAAGTAACGAGAAAGGTACAAATCAGCGTGCCCGGCACGACAGACACTTAGATTAGGGCAGTCATTGAAGCGAAAAATACGGTCTTACCTCCGAATTTTTTTACTGTGAACCGATTTGCATGAAATTTTGGAATTAGGCTCATCTTACCCTTAACTTCAAAAGTGAAAATGATCTGAACTCCGCCTATTATTTTTAAGGGGTGTAAACAACCCCTTAATGGAAAAATTGACATTGAGCCATTTTATCGCTAGAAAACATGTCTAATAGTAAGTGGTGAAATTGTAAAGTATTTTCTAACATAATTACCTCATATTAAAATAATTTTCAACCCCTTGAAATTGCAAACAACCCCTAAATTGAAAAAATCACAAAAAAATACGTTGGTATGACATAAAAAGATGTAAGTATAGAGTAAGTAATATTTTATATTCTCTATAATAATTATCAAATTTTTAACCCCCTTTCAACCCTTGAAAACTACCCCTTGATAAAAAATTGTTAAATTTTTTTTTTGATAAAATGAAACCTAGTCGTAGAAAAAGTATTGTATGCAACGTTGTATAATTAAATCAAAAAACGCGCATTGCGTCTCTATTTGCGATACTCGCCGCTGTCGCGGCTCGTATCGCAACTCACGCAATACGCATTTTTTGAGCCTTCTTATACAACTGTTGCATAATAGTATTTTCGTTGGCCCCTTCACTCAAATGTGTATATATACATATAAGAACGTTGGTATGTATTCAAGCCTACGTTTCCAAAATATATGAGCCATATTATGTATATATATACACATTACAATAGTTGTGGGTCTCTATCATACTGCGTACTTTCACATTGCTCCAAATATTCACACTTCGAAATTTTCAGTTACTAAGTAGAAAAAAATATGATAAGTTTTTGGACCATAACTCCTTCAATTTTCATGCTATCACAATTTATAAAAAACCATTGTAAAGGTAATTAAGAGAGCTACAACATCCTTCATTGCAATATATAGTAAAAAACCTTTTTCTAAAACGGTGAAGGGTTAAAGGGCTTAAGAGAGGCTGTGATTGCGCTGCCACGCGCTCTTTAAACAATCATATCTCCGTCAATTTTTGTTTGACAGAGAAAACAAAAAAACTAAATTGTTTGTCAGAAAAATACCTAAAATTTTAATGCGTACACTTTTATACGTATCTGTCGTAATTTTTGAGATATTATGAAAAATAAGTGGGTGTTTTAAAAATTTGAAATTATGTTTTTTTTTTTAATCGTGACTTTTTTGAAAAATATGTGTCCTGAAGCAGCCAAACTGATACTATCTATCAAACTCTTCATAATGAAGTTAATTCTAAGCGGAATACGATTAATTTTAATTTTGGTGGAAATGGCACTTATGAAACCCATTGATTTAAAAGAAAAAACATTAGATGCTCCCCTTATTTGCAATATAGCTCACTTATTTTACGTGCAAAAGACTTTTAATAGTGCTCATTTTAAAGCTTATTTCAAGCACTACAGAACCCTTTTGTATTAAAATGCATAAAATGCATCTGCTCGCCGCTAGATGGCATTGACCACATCGATTAAATTTCAGACAAAATAAAAAACGGCTTTGATCTTTAATATCTAGCTTAATATTGCACTTAGAATACTTTATAAAAAACCAAATTGTTCATTGTTTTACCTGCTACAATTTTGTTTCGTATAAAATTTTCGATAAAACGTATGTTTTTGGAGATATTTGCAAAAAACCGATGAAAAACGTGACAAAAATGCGAATTTTCAATTGCCAATAACTTGAAATGTATTGGATTTTTTGAAAAACTTTATAGAAGAGTTTTTGCTTAAAATTAGGCCTTCTATCGATTTCCGAGACGATTTTGAAAAAAAAATAATTCACCCCCGAGAAGGGGTGGCAACCACCCCCAGGGTGGTTGCGGAGTTCAAATCATTTTCACTTTTGAAGTTAAGGGTAAGATGAACCTAATTCCAAAATTGTATGCAATTCGGTTCACAGTAAAAAAATTCGGAGCCATAATGCTTCAATGACTGCACTAGATATCATACTAAAATTTTGCAGCGTCGCCGCGCCGCGCTGCGTCAGTGCGTTTTACCTGTGGTTTCATCTAATACAAAGTATGAAGCGTAGAGGTACCTACTACAGTGGCGCCTTTTTTATGCTTGCACTGCTAGCCTTTAAGGCTGTAACAATAGTCGGACTGCATGGAGGTAGGTAGCCGCAGCTGAACCTCAGCTCCATGGGAGTAAAAATGGAGTAATACGCTAAGGCATTCGAACCAAGGTCAGTGTACCTAGCTGAAAACGGTTTGTATACAGGTCTTGTGCGTTGTAGTCCTATTTAAATAGTACATTATGATACGAGTGGGCGAAGTTGGTCATTACAGGCAGTGGCAGTCGAGGCTGTGTTGCATAGCCCGAGCCGTTAGGCGAGGGCTGCATAGCCGAGACTGTAATGGCCAATGCCCACGAGTGTCATACGACGTTTTTCAACACACTTGCGAATAAAAAATAATACTTATCATTTAGTTATTGATAAGTATTATTTTTTATTCGTAGTATTTAGTATTTATTTAATTTCTATTTTGTACATTTTTATTTAGTGGTTTATCTATCCTCGTCTACCGTCACCTCGTCGTGTGGTGGCGGCGCAGCGCGGGCGCGCTCATGAACAGGCACGAGGTGTCGGACCTGGTGGTGGCGGCGCTGCGCGGGAATCATATCCGCACGCCGAGCCTCACGACGACGTGCTCTCAGCACTTGTGTGGCTGTGGCAATAAACAGTAAAAAGCACTTGTGTTTAATAAGCTGCGTTCCGCGCATAAGAACCACCAAATAAGAGCGACTTTATGAGCAAGTGTGTTGAAAATGTATGTATACATATCGAGAGGAGATTTTGTGCGGGGCTAAAGGTGGGTTTAGACCAAACGAATGTGTTAGAACGCCGGCGGAGTCGACGTCGTGCATGTGGAGTCGGCCGTGCGCCGTCCGGGTCGTCGCGGTTTTGTCTGTCCCACAGTTGCGCCGTGCCGCGCCGCTTAACTTGCGTTTGCACCTAAAATGTTTTCATAGATGGAATAGCTTGAAACCGTTTAGTTTATGTACAGAAAACAGTGTCAAAAAATCAAATTTGAATAGAGCAAAAACAGTAATAAAATAAAATACTGTCTCTATTTTGTTTCAACAATATTTAAAATCTATTGATTATAATGAGATACAACCCACTCAAAACCGGATTTTTTGACGTACGTAACGTAGTATGATTCATCAGTGGTGTAATAAAACGCAAGTTTGTAATGGTCATAGGTAATGGTGGAAGTGGAAGGCAGAAATTTTGGGGCATTGACATCGTTCTTCTAGTTATTTTATGAAACTTGAGTAGTGCTGCTTAATTATGGTATTCTTGTGGTTAACCAAATAAGGCATCATATTATTTCTGATAACGCTTATATTCCGTAAAATTGCCAAGTGATATTTGACAGATAGTACAATGGCTGCAACCAGGAGACTTCAAAAGGTGAGACATCGTTTTTACTCGCACGGTATCGCTAATTTTCTAGAACTTTTCGTCAAATTATTCCCTTACTTACTTTTTTTTATTATAATATAACGCGAAATATGAATTGACTTGCCAATTAAAGGGCATGACTTCAACTATAACAAACTGGTTAAGAAAGTGAGAAATTGGATTAGCAGTCTAAACAATTTGTGGCTTTATTTTGTTCCAGGAATTAAATGATATAAGACAATCGGGATTAAAATCCTTCAGGGACATCCAAGTAGATGAATCCAACATCCTGACATGGCAAGGATTAATTGTGCCAGTAAGTACACCTTGTTTTTATGTACATATACTTATATCCAATGGGAATTAGAGTGTAACGTTAATAGTCAACATCCAAATTTTGAGTTAATATGAATATGCACCTAGTGGGTAAAAAAAATGTCTTTTGTGTGGCATGATTTGTGTGTAACCAGTAGGCGTATGTATTTATCGCGCGACAAAACGTAGCATCATAAGCCTACAGAGCATTTAAGCTACTACAAGACTAGAGACAATTGTGTATTCAACTTGTCCAGTTGACAAAGAGTACATTTTTTAAATTTGATTGTGCTGGGGTACTAAAATATTTCATACAGAGATAAATTTGATTACTGAGAGGCATACTGTTGTACCACTTTGTCCAAGAACTACAACTATAGGTGTTTGTCCATCAACATGTTAAATTAAGCGTAAAGCTTTTTTCCCGATTAATTGTATAAAAGTCAATTTGTTTCTTTGGTTAGGTTAGCTGTAATTTTCATGTGTTTTAGCCAGGTTACTATTTTGAGGAGCAATATTAATATAAAGTGCTTTTTTTATAGGATAACCCACCCTATAACAAAGGTGCTTTCCGGATTGAGATTAACTTCCCTGCTGAATATCCATTCAAGCCGCCCAAGATTAGCTTCAAGACAAAAATCTACCACCCCAACATAGATGAAAAGGGCCAGGTCTGCCTGCCTATCATCAGTGCAGAGAATTGGAAGCCGGCAACCAAGACTGATCAAGGTACACAGCATAATTTAACTTGAAGCTAAATGCTTGCTACACTAAACAATTTTCTCTCCTTAGCATATTTCGGTTTCTGTTGACCTTCAAATTTAATCAATTGTTATTTTTTGTGCAATTACTGACAAAGCTAAAATTTATTTCAGTTATCCAAGCCTTAGTCGCTCTTGTCAATGATCCCGAGCCAGAGCATCCATTGCGTGCAGAGCTTGCCGAAGAGTTTCTCAAAGACAGAAAGAAATTCACGAAAAATGCAGAGGAATCTACTAAGAAACATAGTGAGAAGCGGCCTTCGGATTAAACTTTGATTAGTCGATTGTAGCTTGAGTTAGCAGCAGTGGTCAAGTCATGTTGCTATTTACTGATTTACCTCCATTTATTTATACTATTTACTAAGTTTTCCTGTCCCGTTAAGTAACCCTCATAATTTGCATTTTGTAGTCATTAAATGTTATTTAAGTCACATTTTGTAATATATGGAACAATAAGATTTATTTCTAAAACAGTATGCTGCATACTGCGTAAGAAATAATAACGTGTCTTGACAGCACCACTGCTCGTGATTCAACTGTTTTATCTACTAGCATTGAAACTGTAGCTTTTCACTACTATGTTGCTTGTAATAACTATTCTGCACAGATTTATGAACACTAAGAAATTAGTGAAAGAATGGCGAAGATAAAAGCTTAAAAGTTAATGCATAGTCTTAAACTAGAGGTTTGGAATTGTATTTAATAAGTCAGGTAATGTAACTGGAGAGTTATAATTGATTATCAATATCTTTATTATGTCTGTTCGGAAATGCTTCTTTGGTAATTTGACCGTAATAGACAATAAATTTATCTATTCGAATTTATTTTTGGTTTGGTTGTGCTGAAATGTTAGTCATCCTGACGCAATGTTGTAAATATTTGCATAAGATGGAGATATAAAAATTAAAGCCTGTGAATTGAAATGTACGAACAAAACCTAAATGTTAGAGCTGTTTTCTTAATACTGACGCATTTTAAAATGGCATGATCAATGTTACTGTAATGGCTTTGTTGGATTTTGATATTTGTAACCTGTCTTTATCAGACATTTGTCGCAGCCATCTATCTGTCCTATTTTTTCTCGAACACTGTGTAATTGTTGGCCCTAAATGTTAAATGTGTACTGATGAGACCTCTAACTGTATTACTTATTTAAATATTTTTTTAAGTTGATATGTTACTGGGTTACTACAACAGGTGTGCTGATCAGTTCAGTGAGAACTTTAAATATATATTTTTTCCGAATTAAAAATTGGTTTATTTGCTGACAAATGTTGGTAACATTATTTGGGTTATTAAAACACGCAGTGGCTAACAATATGTATTTATTCCGTAAATGTGTAGACGTCTTCAGTTGACTTTTCTCCAGCTTCCATATTTGGTTTGGGTGTTCTATTAAACAATTTTCGGTTCTGCCTATTTTCTACGTGGTTTTCCGACGCTGTTTCTTGTGACTCTTCATTTATAACACATTTGTTATTTTGTAAATATGTCTCTAAATTACCTGAAAGAAGGAAATTCAACCATAAGTTTTTTTTAAATGGCAGGTCAACAAACAGACGTCACGCTCATTTCTGCTTGCTATTAAATGGACAGACTGGAATGAACGCCCTCTTGAGGTGTTCCCGTTACGCTATGACATGGGATTCTTCAAAAAGCGTATGAATAGGGCTCTCTAAGGTCGGCAACATATTGGCAACTCCTCTGGTGTTACAGATATCCACGAGCGTCGAACCACCTCCCACGGGGTGGCTCACCTGCTTGTTTGTCACTTTATGACATAAAAGTTCATTAACAGTTACAGCGCTTATGCATCATCCCCGATGGGAATAAGGATCTGTCTTAGAGATTAATATGGCGTGCGCGAGCTCCGAAGATTCCTAAACGGATTCTTACTCGGCTACCAAAACTGATCGCAGCTTCGCTTGTCCCGCAACAATCACCTGTCCCTTTCGCACCTTCGAAAGGAAAGGGATGTTGCGCTTCGTAGTTGCACGTCATAGTTATACTAGCTAGTAGAGGTATCGATACTCGACAGTGATGACTGTTCATAGTCACAAGTCATTCGGTAAAGTTTAGAGTAGTTATGACACAGAGACCAAAACACGGCCCCATCGGAACTCGCGACGTCGTCGGATTCGAATGAGGCGCAAAGCAAAAGTACTTCTAAACTGACGTACTTTGTATTTTGGCGATACATTCGTCCAAATAACTCTTTTTATTGGCATCTCTGGACAACGTTGGCTGGACAGCCAGCTTGTAGTCCGGCCCGTACTGTGGCCAGTAAGTGTGCTCCGGAATGTCGTCGTCTAACGTTACTCCAGCCACTAAGGCCGTGAGAGACGTCCAGAGGCGAGCGGCATTTGCGTGATTGTAACCACCTGCAAAAATAAATGATTGTTACTAAAATTTCTTTGAAATTGTCGGATAAACATAGACGATCTGAATAAAAGAATTCAACAATAAGACTCATATCTCTACGTATAAAAAATACGTGTCTGTTATTTTAGACTACTCTCTAACATACATATATCAAAATAAATCAGATCAGAGCCGGACAGTTGGGTACCTTTCCTTGTAAGTCTGATGTCTATCTGTCTGTCACAGGGCTGTATCTTTTGAACCGTAATCGATAGATTTTAATTTCACAGAACGCGTATTTCTATTACCCATATAAGAAACGTGATTTGGCGACTTCGACAGTGGTATGGAACCCTTCGTGTGCGAATCCGACTCGCACTTATACATTTTCATCCTCACACAATCAAATCAGTCAATAAAGTTGGGAATACATTTTTATCGCGTTATTTATAACCCGATAACGCGAATGAATCATAATAAATAGGTATGAGGGGTATTGCCCGCGAGCAGTACATCGCTGTTTTATTAGATCATTGGATATACCCATTATTACTCATAATAATTAGAAGGGCGCTAGATATAAAATATGACCAAAGGTGTAAACATACTCGCAAATAAATACTAAAGTAGGTAAGCGTATTTTTTTCCCAATGTCTATTCTTTGAAAAAAAAGCACACAGTATAGGTAGGTCCATCATATCCGGCACTCAAATCAACTCCGGAAAGCTAGGCTATTGATATTGAAGTAGTTAATATAGTCAAGAGGAAATAGCAGAATAATGATGTACATCCCCAGAACCCGATTCCCATCGGCTTGCCCGTTTTAAAGCATTTAATACCCTATTCTAATGTTCTTGAAGAAAAAGTAAGCCAAATCAGCTCCAAATTTACACAAGGATATTTTTGACACCCTGTAACTATAAAAAAAGTAAGACAAAGGAAGAAGCATGCATACAACAACGCCCGACAGCTGGGCACAGACCTATTCTCATAGCTGAGAGTGAACGGCCTGTTGTCCCCACGCTGGCCAAATGCACATTGGGGACTTCACATACACATTTTAATTTACTCACGGATGTATTGCAGGTTTCCTCACGATGTTTTCTTTCACCGAAAAGCTAATGGGAAATATCAAATCATATTCCGTACATAAGTTCCGAAAAACTCATTGGTATGAGCCAGGATTCGAACCCACGACGTTTGCTCGAGAGGCACATGTCCAAACCACTCGCCTACCATACCACCATGCTTTGCTACCATAGTTAGGATACAAGTTAAATTTTCTAAATAAAAAATAACCGACTTCAAACATTGAATCTACATTTGAGAAGCTCCCTCAATGCACTGCATTTTGAAAATAATGGGACCAATCTGAAACCCTTTCAACTAAAAATATTTTATGACACACCTGGCCATAAAGTGGCTTTTTCCGCACGCTACGCGTTCGGAAAAAGTCGCTTTCTGGCCAAGTGTAGACATAAAATAATGTACACAACACGGGAGGTAATAAAGAAAGCCCTCGATCGCATATTTACGTCCCTCGCCTGTGGCTCGGGCCGTAAACATCTGCGATCTCGGCCTTTCTTTATATTACCACCCTAGTTGTGTAATATACTATTTTCAAATAGATTCTTAAACGCCGGAGTTCTGAGGTAACAAACATTAAAAAAATCAACCGACAAGAGAACCTCCCCGTTTTTGTAAAGTAGGTTAAAAATGCAGGGAGTTTTTCTCTGTTGCCGACTGTATGTAGTGTCTTACCACCGCCTAGTAGCATGGTAGGCTTGCCAGCCTGAAGGACCGTGTTGACGCAGGCGCAGTAGCCGCGCGCCGTGACGCTCGCGCCGCCATGCGGGTCCCGGGCCAATGCGTCGGCGCCGCATTGCACTACCACGGCGTCGGGGACAAAGTGGGACACTACTGATGAAAATACCCTGGAATATGGGGGTTAGTCTCATCAAGAGTTGAAAGTGCAGTCTTATTCGGATCCAAATTAATATTATAAAATGTGAAAATGTTTGGTTGTCTGTTGCAGAACGCGGTTACAAGTTACAACTGAATGGAGTGAGATGAAATTTAAAGAGCTATGTAACTATAAAAATTTACAAATTTTAAACAGGCAAAGAAGGTACTTTCCTGACAAATCAAATTAGTTATTTTTTATGAAATGTCAAAACGCTCAGTATATAGTATGAAGATGCTATAAAAAGTAAAATGCATCAAATCATCTCATTTTATAGTAACTAGTATCATTTATAGTTATAGTATTTGATCGTTTATAACGCTAAATAGGTGAAGTTTAGTTAATTTTTGCAAATTTTTTAAAGTAGATTATTAAATATGCTAGCATGAAGTAATTTGTAATAACATAACAACATAGGCAAGTACCCTATTATCTCTAATTGTTTTGAGTAAATTGCTGTGTAGTTTATAATATCAACTTACTTTTCAAACACGCTTTCCAGAGTTTCATCAGAATAAAATCCATGTAAAGGCACATTGCAAGTGTATCCCTTGCCAGCCAAAGTCCCTATGTCATTTATATCACCAGTGCCCGGGTAGAAGCCGGGTTCAAACTTGTGGACTGACAGGGTGAACACTGACTTGCTGAGATTGTATGCATCCTGTACCCCATTGCCTGTTACAAGAGTGTTTTAAGAGGAGTTAAGTTTTGATGGTGAATTATTTTGCTATGGTTGCTACTGCAAATGCCGCCCCGCTGTATGCAGGTGTCCAGTTTGCGGCCTTAAAGGTATTCTGTAGGCGAGGGCCTTAGTACAATAGTGACAAAACATCAAACTGGGTCAAATAAAGGTCCATTTATGAAAACAATGCCACATTAATAATCAAAATTAATTAACACTTGCGGTGACAGTACATCAACATAAATAGGTTTAATGCTTATTGATAGCACTGCCAGTGAAATGCGTGGAAGAATGAACACCAAATTATTCCCAAAAAGGAAGATTTTAGATATTCAGTTGTTTAGAGAGTTAATTTACCTTCAAGAATATTTACCATGGTGTACATCTAAGTCAATGTACAGAACTTTGGGAAATTTTTCTCTAAGATATTCAATAGCCAATACAATGTCATTTACGTAGCAGAATCCTTCCGCGCCATGCCTAAAAATAAAAGTATAAGAAATGGCACTTTAGTCATAATTATCAAAATAATTCAATAAAAATAAGCAGACTTTTCAATATATACCTATTTGCATGATGCCATCCTCCACACCAGTTCAATACTATATTTGTTAATCCTAAAATGAGACAGCGAGCTGCTGTGATGGTTCCACCAGCCAGGATCGATACCAACTCTTTCATTTTTGACACTGGAGGGCAATCATAACCTGTAAATACATAGTAATGCAGATTAGTACTTAAACTTAAGCGTGACTAAAACCACTCGAGTCCCTATAGGGCCATATAGAGTAGTGTGGTTTAGGTCATAGGACAGGAGAGCTAAGTTTAGGTATGCCCTTGGTAAGAAATGTAACCAAATATGATCACGTATATCTATTGGATGTGAAACATACTTAATTCGACACAAGGTTATAACTATTAATAACCTATTATCTATTAAACTTACTAATAACATAGTATAATTAGGTATTAAATAGCTCAATGAATGTACCTTACCTATACCAAACTCCTCATCCTCATTAGTAGTCATGTAATCATCATCTACTTCTGAGAATGTCTTTAAGTGACTCACATATAAATCTGAATGGAATCTTCTCAAATCTGCGTCAACCGCTGGTTTAGATCGGACCACTTTAACGTTCTCAAGCATACCGTAAGCTGTGATCAAACTGTGTACCATAGAAGCCTGAAAGCGAATTTGCGAAATAATTTGCAAAGTTTAACAACAACAGTATGATTAAATAGGCTAAATCCAATTATCACAACATACACGACCGGGAACAGCTGGAAGGCGATCACATTCTTCAATTAAATTTTCGTCCCATATATAGCAAACGTTTTTAGAATTCATGCTTCATTAATTATTCGGGTTATGGAGAGGAGAGAACACTGACAAAACAAAATAAAGAAAGCCATGAATAATAAAAAAAAGGCGGGAGCAACTTTTTTGACACGACTATCACAGTATTTCTAGAGCTAAAAATTAATTAATTGTGTAAAGTACGGCATGCCTGTGACCATATTTATCCAGCACAAACAAAATTGGCAAGCTCGGTAATGAACAGTTGTCTTTAATTAGCCATCATTACGAAGTTTATGCATTTTGTCTATGGATATTACAATGTTATTGGTTAAAATTTCATTTCAATAGCCAATGAGAAGAAAGGTAATCGTAAAACGAAAACAAGCGTCCATTTTCTTTCTCCTGTCCTGTAGCTTCTGTATCTTGAGTCAGTTTTAAAAGAAATCTAATTATAATTTATAAATGGCGAAGACTATAAGCCATTGTGAAGTTTAAAGAAGTACATTATAGTTAGCAGTATTTAAATGTTTAGCTCGTGACAAGGGACAGATGATGATTGATCACATGAAGATTTCCCGCGGTCCTATCATGACAAGGTCTATTACCAAACATTCGTAACACTACGCTGTCTCAGCATTGCGTCTGATAAGACCTGTCTCATACGGTCTTTTGTGGTCTTTTTGCTGTGACGGTTAAACTTCGAAGGATAATGGTTCGAGGTTAGTATAATTTTACATAACTGGAGACGCAGGTTATGTTGTAGTTAAGCTTTGTTCGCGGTGTGCATCTAGACTTATATATTGGTAACATTTAGTACAATGTAACATGAACTTGGGGAACCTTGAGGTTATAATAAAATGCCTGCTTATTTTTTTCCTTCTTGATATATTAAAATCATAGCTGATAAGAATACTTCTATGATGTAATATTATTTAATTAGCAATACCTTAATTTATCTCATACTCTCCACCTAAAATACAAATTTATAGTTTAAGCGCCATAAGTTTAGAAATACTTATATTTTATATTGAGGTTCATGGAACTTTAAATTTATTTTGATGGATGTGCAGGATCAACATTTTTAACCATGTTTCAGCCAATACATTGGCCACCCAGGAGGGTGTAAAAACTCCACATCGCATTGAATTATGCGAAGATCAGCCTGTCAGACCTACCCGCACATATAGAAAGCGCAGGTATCTGAAGCTCTATCACTGTATTTTAAATATTACTTATATATCACTCGCCCCTCTTAAAATAATAACACTATACTCCTGTATGCTTACTATACTAACAAGCTAATATAACATAAATACTCTTGACTGCATGAAAATAATAACCTCGTTTTTTTTTATTCCGTTAAAAACAAGTTAATATGACAGACGGCTATAACCGTCTGTCAGGCCATCGTATGGTATATAGAAGCTTTAAAAAATCAAGGATGTTTTAAATTCTATATCTTCATTACAGGATTATAACTGCAACACCGACTAAGACTGAGAATGTAGAAGTGAAATCTGAACCAAAAATAAAGAAAATTGAAATTGAATCAAAACCACTGAAAAGTAGTAACGGATTCACAAATATGACCAACGGACACAGTGCTCGCTCCCGAGCGGCTAGGGCTGCTGCCCGCGCGGCAGAGAGCCACAAACTAACTGAATACTTTAAGGAAGAACTGAAGAGTCCTAAGGTGGAGCGTCCTCCAACACCCAAAGAAATAGAAAAGACTGTCAAAATAGAACCTAAAATCACAAATGGAAATTTAAATCACAAGCTTACGGAGTATTTCCCTGTGAGACGTAGTGTTAGGAAGACTTCAAAATGTGTGATGGCAGAAAAGATGAGAGATTTGGAACGGGCTGTGAGAGAGCAGAGAGAAGATGGGCTGGCGGTGAGTCTTTCCTACTGAATCATGAAATATAGAAATAATGCTCTATTAAAGTAATCCAGTAAAATGTAACAGGAAATTATATTGAGATAAGATAATGTAGATGCATTTTAAATGAGCAATTGTCAGTACTATTTTATTCAATGCAAATGCTTATATTAACCTAATTTTGTATTTACTGAATTAATCTGTCCAATCCTTCTTTTACTAATAACAGGTGGAAAAGATCTATTTCTCAAACCATGCAAATATTTGTCACAGGTAGCATATTTCGAAGGCAAAGGGCGCGGCGTAATCGCGACCCGAGCGTTTGGGCGCGGCAGCTTCGTGGTGGAGTACTCGGGGGAGCTGGTGGGCGTGCAGGAAGCCCGCGAGCGCGAGTACATGTACGCACAGGACCCTGAGGCCGGCTGCTACATGTATTACTTTAGACTGCAAGATCAACAGTATTGGTGAGTTCAAGCAAAGTATAATTTGTATGAAACTTCATACAAACTAGCTGCCCTTTAGATTGAGGACGGCAGAAGTAGTCACACTTCAGCTGTTTAGAATAGGGATACGTATTTAAGGTCGACGCGCAGACGGCGCGATACGTACCGGAACTGGAGCATTATTACGCATTCGTTAAACTTTGCTTGTAGTGTGTTCGGTCACGGCGCGCACACATACAAGCCGCTCGATGTACCTTTAGTATAAAGAAAAATTACTGATATTATACTGTGGTTCGAGATTCAGTCCAAGATGTCATTACCCTTGGTAAAATAACGCACCATCACTACATAGTATAAAACAAAGTCGCTTTCTCTGTCCCTATTCCCTATATCCCTATGTATGCTTAAATCTTTAAAACTACGCAACGGATTTTGATGCGGTTTATATGTATAATACATGCATTTAGTATCAGCATTGCACCCGTGCGAAGCCGGGGCGGGTCGCTGGTCTGTAATAAAATTGTTTTACCGAGGGTGATTGATTGGGGGATATACATTGGTATATCCTGACTGAGGCGGACTAAGCCAGTAAGAGGCCATTGTGTATATCTTAGTAGTCTTATTTCTGTTTTTAGGTGACTTTTAGCTAGTGTGTCTAGTAAACAAATATCATAAAAATATATTTGTTTAAAACAAGCTTTTTTAATAATTAACAAGACTTAGTAACCCAAATTCAATTATACTAGTTTTTTCCATCTGGGAGTTCGAATCCCTGACTCCATCATCAGATTGGCTTGATGGTGCTATAATATTGCTTTGGCACCACACTTCATAAGTATGCCATATTTCAGTTGAATTGTATTGCAGCAAGTGGGTGAAAAACGATTTGCAAATTTTAAAATGGATTCCTTACATGTGAAGTTTTTACAGTAAATAATGCTAGTTAAATAAAACTTGTAAAAACTAACATTACTGATAATAACCACATTTTTACTAAAAAAAAGCCGACCGCGGTGCACTTTGAAACTGCATAAAATCCGCCATTTTGTTTATTTTAACGAACTTCATACCCAGTGACACTCGCACCATCAAGACGAATCTAATGATGTATCATTTATCAAAATCGGATGTGCCGTTGAGTAGTTACGAGCGGACACAGGAACGGACATACATACATACATACAGGTCAAACACATAACCCTCCTTTGGGCTTCGCCGCAGTCGGGTAAAAAATAGTAACATATAACCCATAGCACTGAACTTTGGATGGCTCCTAATATGTGTAGGTATAAAGGTCAAAGTTACTACAAAGTAACACCTGGTATTAGTTGAAAAAGTGCTACAGATTCCCACACAATACAAAGGTCAGAGAAATTTATACACTTAATATCAGAAAAGGTTGCAAGTCAATGAAAGTTTATTCCCAAGAACAACTCAATCAATCAACCAACCAGTCTCAGTCAATCTGCCAACGTTATGAATGCCAAGATGTCACTATGTTTCCTTCCATCTTACTTCTTTATCTTGCTTTTAGCTAATGTTATGGACAGTTGACATAAGGCCATATAATGCGGCTATCTTACACACTACTATTCATAACTATGAATCAGGTTATATGATTTTGGCGGGTTTTAACAGATGAAAGCAAATTTTACCACCATACACATTACCATTATCACTTTCATTAAATACCTTAGTTATTTACTTCAGAAAATGAAAAACAGCTTTGACCGACACATCATATTAGTTAACTAGTAGTTTGCCCTTGCAATCTCTTTCTTTACTTTTTACCTTTACTTATTCACGACGCACACGCCCTGGATGCGGTCTATACTTGCTAATGTCGACGTTTGCAATCAGACACGCAAAACGATTTATGTTGGGGACAAGACAACACAATACAGGACGAAAAAAGTATTTTTCTTCTATCTATCAAATTTCAGGAAAATGGAATAAACGGTACAGTCAAACACAAACATTAAACCCCCATTAGTCCTGGTCGACTTCGCTCTCTTAAAGCCAGCTCAATTCCAGTATCGACGCGACAGCGGAGTCGGGGCGCCTCGGGCGCCTGGTTAACCACTCGCGCAACGGCAACCTGCACACGAAGGCGCTGTGGGTGGACCGGCCGCGGCTGGTATTGTTGGCCGCCGCGGACATCGCGCCCGGCGAGGAGCTCACATACGACTACGGCGACCGCTCCAAGGAGTCGCTGCAGCACCACCCCTGGCTCGCGCTCTGACGGGCTGCTTGAGTGAGTCCAAACACTTTAGTCGTTCTCTCATAGCTCCCACCTAGTCCGATCCACTCAAGGTGGTCCGGCCAGCGACCTGGTTCGACGCCACGACCCCCACCTGGATTTGCGATTATTTCCGATTTTTGCTACAGCAAAAATAAACCCTCATAGCTGATGTGACGCAATAGGCTATTTGATGACAGTTCAAAATGTTCAAATCGGCTTCTTTTTATGAAGTGTTAAAACGCTCGAAAAGTATGCATGCAGTTTAGTATGAAATACTGACTTGACGTCATGCTCAACATGGTGCCGTATTTATAGTTTTTGTAACATAAACTAAACTTCATTTGTTTAGCGCTTTCGAGCATTTTTAAATGACCAAAAACCTAAAATAAGCAGACAAATTTGCCACTACGAACTATGACGTCATAATATTTTTGTTTTTTCATAGAAACTTCATACTATTGACAACATACAGTTGATAAAATATCTGTCCAATTTTTCGTCTTCTGGATAGCTTCTCTGTTACGTCGCTTCAACGCAGTAGGATTGTTCGTCTGGTGTATTAAAATGATTAGTATATTTTGAAGACACTACATTTTTCCAAAATTTATTCGAGTAACATTTTCGCATAATTTCTCAAACTATTCAGCCCTATGGCTAAGCGATTCAAAAGTTAAGGTCACATTTTCAGTTCCAGCACAAATTTCAGAACAATATCATCTAGCCAGCTATTACGTGAAACTTCCGAGCACACTGTCAGTTAGTAGTATAGACCGAAAGTATGGCTTGTTTTGTGCAGACTTGAGGAGGAATCAATGTTGCAATATAGGCAATATTAATGGTAACTTCTTTTCCAGATATGTTTGGAGAAATCTCCGGTGGACTACTGAACGTTATTTATTAATTTAGCTTAATTGTGAAGTTTTCTGTTATAATGCTTTGTTTAAAGTTGGACATAATATTCACTGTGTTGTTAAGTATTAAGACGAGTGGCCTAACTACCTGACTTGACGCGAGTACTAATAATGCTGGCTTTTATGCATATGCCAAATATTGGTCTTCTGCCCCTTTCGTTTTTGTAATAAATGAAAGAGAAATATCATGAATATTAGGCAAATAAACAAACAAAATTGCATGGAAATAGCCTTGTGTATTATGGCTTCCAACTCATAATGAGTTTTACAATAAATGGACTATGAAAAAAGTGAAGTATCTTTTTATAAAACTATATGAACAGTTCTACCATTAAAAAGGTTACTTAGGTACTTTAGAAACATCTGGAGAAGTATAAGGACATTTTTCGACCATCTTTAGACCAATTAAGCTTACGAGTATATGGTATCCGTCACGTTCTGAAAAGAATGTGAATAAGATGACGGGTGCTTTATCATTTAATTATCGATCGGCAATGTGTATTTATGTAAAAGGTCTTTTCCACACTTCCAATACTCTTTATTGTTTGACTTTTTCTCTTGTATCTGTTTGTGAATTCAAGATATAATTTATAACTTATATTTTTAGTAGACTGTTCATATAAAAGAACGGAATGAAATACTGAATGTAGGTACAAATAAATTTTGTGTTATAAGTGAAATCTTATGAAAACCGATGTCCACGGAAATAATGACTTTGAGATCATGAAATGACGTCACTGTCGTATGGTGCCTTTACGAGAGGCCTGAAGACTGGTCCATTATACGGCCGAGACCAATGCGAGGATCGCTGCCAACACGACACAGTAGTGTTTTGTGATGGCGTACTTGCGCGATGCTAGAAATGCCACTGTTGATGCGAGATGCAAGGTACCGTAAAACATACGTCAGACAGGAATGGCGAATTTTACATAATACAATAAAATTAACCCTTAGATTTACCATTAGATGCATGCCGCATTTTATTTCTGAAATTTGTCGAATGAAAATCAAATCCATGCCAATTTGAGATTTCGTGAATAGTTTGACAAAGTCTGGAGTAAACGTTTAGTTGATATCTACTTGTGTCATTTCAGTAGTATCCTTTTTTATTCTGTGGGGCATACAGAATAAAAAGTAATAAGGGTTAAAACTGTCTTATATAAGATTAAACTCGAGTTTTTATCCTAACATTTTAAACCTAAGTGTTCAATATTCCTGTCTTGTCTGTATGTTATACGGTACAAAGGTTGATAGTTCCGAAATCATTTTCGACTGTCACCTTGTATTTATTCCTAAACTTACGGACACGCAACTAACTCGAATAGTTTTGTATTTATCTTTAGTTCTAAGTTACTGATAATTTGAGAATTGGAAAGACGCATGGTTGTAAAATTTGCTCAGTGTATTTATGACATTATTAATTTTCGAACCAAACATCAGAAAGTTTCAAAAGAAATGCTCTATCTTCATACATACTAAAAATAGTTAATTTGCCCACCGAAAGATAAATTATGTTCATCGCACAATTATTAATTGAAACTACATTCATTATTGAAGTCCAGGGTGATGCTTATATTCGCCGATTTAAATTTTCTAAGGAACAGTGGTCCAATGTGTATGAAATCCAACACCGATTAGAATTGAATCTGTACTTCTCATACATTAAAGTGCAGTTAGATGCATAAGAGAACCAATGGCAGTGGAGTTATTACTAAAAAAATCACGAAAATTTCATTTTATCGTGTCGTGTATAAATAAGAAAGAAATTTTAATTATATCTCACTATGATAGTGTTAAGCAAATTTTATACGTTGCACGTTTTGTACGTCTTATGTAGCATTGAGGTATTTTAACCGGGATCCATTCATATTTGGTTTACTGTTGTACGTAACTGTAGCAAGAGAGAAGCCACAGGCCAACTGAAGTGCCACTCGGACGCAATGAAACGCAACAACTGTAAAAAAAAATTAAGCCCTGGACATAGATCTCCCTGCATTTTCTTAATTATAGAAACATACAAAAAGTCCATTTGAGAGACTTGTAGTGATCATAAGCGTATGTGTGATAGAGACTGTGTCCCGATTAGAGAAAGTAAGAGAATGAACATTTTTGAAAGATAAATGAGAATATAAAAGGTAATGTCCTCGTGCGTCGGCGATTTACCAAGACTGAATTGAGCGTTTAAAAATCATTTCTAAACGATTTTTTTATTCGAAAATCGTTGACGCACGGAGTAAATTTGATACACTTCAGGTATAGAGAAATTTTAATGTTAAGAAAATTTTTATATGTCACTTAGTGTAAATTATATGTAAGTTAGAACAGCTGGTGAGGTAGCCCTAAATCACCAAATGATTAGATATTTATGACGTCCTTGTATATAGGCCAATTGTTCGCCAGTAATTCAAGGTGAAGCATGGACTGCCAGCTTCTTTTACCTGCCATTCATTTAACGTATCAGCTTCATTTTCATTTTGAAATGACAATCACAAGATATCACTGCCAGAGTTTTTAGGTAAGTCTTGATTGATCTTGTAAGAATCTTATGAAATCAATGTTAAACTGTCAGATTCGCTGACACAATGGGTCATTGATCTCTTTCTTCAGTCCATGGCTGCATCACATGTTTTGATCCGCTATTCATCTAATTTTTAACAGCTCCGCAATAAATCATCTACAAGTAGAATTGATGTACGACTTCATCGTTGAAAAAAAAATCGACCTTGCAATAATTGGGGAAGAAAGGTGAGAAGGTGATTTTGAAACTCAAATTCAAAATATCTTTAATGCAATCAGATATTTTATTCCATTTTGAGGACTATACTCCGCAGGCCATGATACCATAAAACGGTCATTCTCCAGAAATATGTCCGCGGTCACCTAATTAACGCGTCGCTGCTTTCATACACATGAGACTGGTGAATTAGACGCAGACATCGTCGACCGTAGGCTGAATTACGGTAAGGGACATTGTTTTGCCTGTCCCTTACCGTAATTCAGCCTACGGTCGACGAATATTTCTGGAGAATGACCGAAAAATACTATAGTTAATAGAAAGTGTGTTTAGCATATACGTCACCACAAAAAGGGCAGAATGCAGAGTAGTGTCAATGACCCTTTGTGTGCGTTTCCTTGGCGCGTGTAATAAGCTGCTAACTTTTAATTACTGGTCGACCTTCGGATTACGAATAGTATTGCAACTGTACCGATCGTGCACTTGATTTCTAACATTTCTACGTGACATAGGCTAATGTTGCTGGGCGGTGTACTCGACCTATATAGACTTCTACAAGCTTTGTTATTTAATTTAAAAATACCTGTTTAACGAATTTTTTATTTGAATAGTTGAGTAACGTGTTAAAACTATATAGCTGGTGTATGAGACAAGTATACAGCGTGGGAGGGACTATACCGACAAACTTTAACTATAGATTCTAACAACTATTAGGAGTAAAAAATGTTATGTGATGTATAGTCGAAAAACGCTTACTTTCCGAGATATCCATTATTTTGTAAATGAAAACTCCCAAGTGTGTAACAAGCCCTAATAAATGTGACTAAGATACCTTTACTATTTTTTTAAAATCCTTTAACTAAACAGGAATTAACCTTCGCAGTATTTGATGGTAAGCGACTACGAGGCCAGAAAAATTTACCTTTCGTTTCCATTTTAGCTTTTTTTTCTTTTTGATAACTTTTCAGCCAGTAAGGACATGTTTATAACGAAGGGCTTATTTTACTGATTTATTTTGTTCCATAAGACTATTAATGTAAAATGACAATATTCGACCCATGTTGATATAACATTATTTACTCGTCACACCACCAGGAATTCATGGCTAAAGTATGTCGGTATAGTCCCTCCCACCCTGTATATGTCTGTGAATACAAGGATATGTCGTTTCATAGTTGCTTAATAAATAAAAACGTGTAGTACTTTATAGAAATATTAAAACAATTCTGAGATAGATTCAAAATAGTTGAAACGGGTTCTATAGAACTCCAACAAGATTGTATACATTTGACTATAAAAAATATCAACAGAAACTATAATTTAGTAAAGTACCACTATACTTTTCAGGAGTTGAGTTCCTTTCACCAGTCCCAGCAACATCACTTCGCTGTAATAGTATTGCTTTCGTAGTTCCTACACTTATACATATAGGTAGTTTCACGAGAGTTGAGGCCACGCACACAACAACACTGTTATGTAATGACAGCGAGGTTTTAAAATTACTGTTCTTTTTTCGTACCGATAGCAACTTCAACAGTGAATTGCAAGATAGACCAAAAAGTTTCGTTAAACTATATCCTTGTGTTTATTTACTCACTCATTCATTTCATTCATTCACTTTTTTGCAATGAGTACTTCATGTAGCTGTGTGTGTAATCATTCACCTCATCTCTCGTGAAACTACCTATACCTAATACTAACGCCTCGTGTGCACCTAACACTAGTTGTTAATTGACATTTAAAGCCTTTTCACTAATGAAAGGTCTGGTGAGACTGGACAAGATTTTTATTAGACCGTTATCTTTGTGGTAGTCAATTAAAACTGCTGAAACAAATGCGTCGATGTTATATTGAGCCCATTATTAGGCAAAAACATCCACTTCTCCTTTAAGAGTCCTTTTAGACCAAGTTGGCGCATCTGTCGTATCCGCTGCAGTTCTCGAGTTTCTACTCAATAAATAAACAGCAACACCACAAAATAGAAAGAAAACAGATGTTAACACTTTTATAGACAAAGTCACCAGGCGAAATAAGTTTAGTCCCAAAGGCGGTGTAAAGTTAAAAGACCGGACTAGTTGTCTGTACGACCAAGTTTCCGCCTAACTCTTCTGAATACAAAAATAAATACAAATAAACATCTTTCTCGATTGCTTCAATGGTTTTGAAATGAAGTACCACCAAAATAACGGGGTCTTGCGTAGTATCTGCGTAATTATATTCTGATATCCCATTAAATGCTAGGTTAATTATATATTTAAAATATTTTAAATAGATTAATATATTCCGTTCAAACAATTCAATTATGTAATGCATTTTGTTATAAGTATAACCCATAAGTACTGTAGTGACATTTGACACTTAGCTCCAATGGTTGGTTTGTTAATTTATGATCTGTTAGTTCTTTTTTTGCTGCTCTTGTAGTGTTCTGCCTCGATTGACACGAGCTTAGTCGTTTGATGCATCGGCCTCTAACTGGCCGACGGGTTTTCAATGTATTTTGTTCAATCTTGGCTGGACTCCTATTCAAGTGACTTTATAATATAATAGAGTTTATAGACTAGCACTTTTTGAACATAACTAAAAGTGTGTTCTTTACACTTTTACACCCTATTTAAACGTGAGGGTTAATTAAAAGTAAATGTAGATTACATACACAATAAAATAAATGTACCTATCACTTTCACGACAAGAAGTAGGATGGTAAAAGATAAAAAACATAACAGTTAATGACCGAACAACCAAGCTATACTAAATTAATAATATGTATTTGATTTGGCATTTAGACTGAACGACCTTAGTGAATGAATTCCGATTTTAAGAGTTAAGACATCAATTTTATATAACCTTTAATACAACCACACTAAGGTTGGCAACGCCAAACTCGCTTATTATTGTTATATAATAAAACGTTAAATATGTAGTTACTAGGATAATATACATTATTCATACTTGGAATTAAATGACATGTTGGTGGATGGCAAATTTTCGAATTTAACACCTATTTAGTTTTATGTAGAACATATACTACAAGCAATCATTTTAGGTTACCTAATTTACGAAGTTTTGTCGCCGAATTACGTCCTGATTCCTAATCATGTCGAAATAGACTATTTTTGTATAATGGATAGCTTTTTTTAAGACTACCCTTGAATGAACTTTACCCAAGATACAAACATTAAAAAAATTAGGGCTCTGTTACACTGGCCCTGCTGGGGATTTCCCACACCAAACAGTAGTCTCCCAGATTATTTAGAGGCGGATACGACTGTCGTATGGCGGGTAGTGTAATTGAGCCATTAGTTTTAACAATGGAACAACTTTTATCTACTACTATTTTACATAGTCGTATTTTATACAATGAATCAATTATTTAATCATCATGGATAGAGTTCTCTTGAGCGGTGTCTCCGTTTGTTGTACCGTGTGAGATGAAGAAAAACAAATGCCGATTGGATATTACATTTAGCAACAGTATTGTTATGGCTATTTTCCTACTTAGCGGTGTTATAAGACTTATTTATTTGGGAATAAGGGCACCGTGCACTGCCCAAATAATAATCAGTAGTGATTGAGTGAAATATAAAAATAATGAACTTTGATTTATGTGTTTTATTATTTTTCACAATTATCATAGGGAGACCTTTAGCCAGCACATCCCAGGCAAAGTATAGGCACTTGTCCCAGCGCCGGCGAGTAAGCGAGAAAAATTGGGCGAGTCGCATTACATTGCGGATCTGGAAAGGTCGCACTGAACTGTTACTCGCCGGCGTAGTGGCATAAGGAAAGAAGAGCAACTACTACTAACTAAATCCTATTACACGCTAAATGAATACTTAGAAGATAAATTATAAAGGCTTAGTAAGTCCTCTCCCTTAAATTGCAGTGCCGAACAGCCCAACAGGGTTTTCACAATGATCTGTAGCTTTAAGTTAACATCCGTACCTACTTTTTTGAAATTGCAACTACTCCAAATAATATATATTATATATATATATATATATATATATTGCTATTACTCAAATCGTAATATTTACTACAAATACCTAGCATAGAATAATTGTACTTCTTCGCATTATCCTAATATACGAAGGTCAAACTGGTCCGTACAGAACGTACTCGTTCCATACCGACCAGTAGCCAAAAATGCAAATTCAAGTAACAGACGTCGATGTATAAATTGTACTCCAAATGTACCTTCAGGTTTTAATACAACACTTGAAAAAAAAGACCAGTCGTTGATTTTCATTTCAAGTTGGCCGGTACAGAGCGAGTACGTTCTGTACGGACCATGGAGCTTAAATTCGTATTTTTATGCCGGATCTGGCGATAAAGTGACTTTCCGCACGCTGCGTGTACGGAAAAAGCCGCTTTCTGGCCAAGTGTAGACATAAAATGATGTACACAACACGGGAGGTAAAAAAGAAAGCCCTCGATCGCATATTTACGTCCCTCGCTTGCAGCTCGGGCCGCAAACATCTGCGATCTCAGCCTTTCTTTGTTTTATCACCCTAGTTGTGTAATGTACTATTCTGTTATACTGTCTCTCAGGCAGGGACCGGAAAACCCGTTCGTTGGCTTAAGCCGTTCGAGTATTAATCGTTTATTTGGGTTAACATCTGATTGAGTTAACTCTTAAACGGGTTAAACCCCGCAACGAGTTAAGCCAAACCGTAGGGTTTTGAACGGGTTTTTAAGAAATTTGGAAGGGGTTAACGCTGAGAGCAGCCGGCAAAGAGCTTAGCCTCGTCCAATGAAACGAATTACAATGACGGTTAAGATCAATTTAGTTTGCGCTCCGTTCGGAAGCAGTTCTCAGTAAAAACTCTTACGGTGATTAGATTGGGGTCTCGGGTTAACTCGAACGATCGTAACGGCGTAGCTGTGTTTGTATAAGCTTAACATAATAAAAGTGTTTCTCGAAACCAGCGCTTTAAAAACCCGTCTTAAAACCTCGATAAAGGTAAGGGGTTCCAGATCCTGCACTCAGGCCATCTCATAGGTTAAAGAAAGAATCAGGGCCTCATCATCATCAGTCGAAAGACTAATCCATTGCTCAATATAGTTGCTCAACTTAATGTTCCTTGGGTTCCTCAAGGAACATCGTGTGGGGCAAGTGTGTTGAGCAATCGATCAGGCATTTTGTCGTAATCGCTACGCTTGGCACGCGCGTTGGCGATCGCTACAGACAATTATAGTTGGCATTGATAAAAATAAATGAAACTACAACTACGCAAAATCAGTCAGTATATTCACGCAACTTAATAAACAGAGTAATAGATGGCGCTTAGGCGATAGTGACGTTATGGTACGACTTAAGGTAGTAGAGCTGCGCCTGCGACTCGAGCTCCTGCAGCGACTTCACTACTGGCGCCATCTGTGTGACGTGGTCCTGAAACAATTTACATGTTACGTATCCATACATCATAGTTACGCCTTTTTCCCAACGGGGAAGGCAGAGACTACGTCATAAAAAAAATCCTTTATTTCTGCAAGTAGGCCCTCAAGAGCTCTTTTACATATCTGATTTTATTCCTTTCTTTTGGCACTTCGGATAGTGATCTTTATATCACTGCTACGGTCTAGGCATACGGCTTTCGCTTCATCAACATTAATTAGTCTTTTCATCCTTATAATTCGCCCCACTCTGTTGCGCCGCGAATATTACCTACTCTATGCCTACTCTTCATTCAGTACAGTTCAAAAGAAACGCTAATACGGCAGGATCGCGATTTTAGCACAAATCGTGGCAAGAATTCGGTATTTCTATAATTATTTTTTTCTCGAAAAACGACATTGCAGCATGGAACTAAACGTCTGTGGCGATCTGTTTGACGAAACTACAAGTAACAGTTTTACAACTAATTATTCTTCTACAGCGCTAACACGACAAACCATTCCATCTATCAGTTTGCATACTTGCAAAACACGCCATTATTCCATTGAACTAAGGTTCACATTCATACCTGGTATCCAGAGCCAATCTGCGTCCTCTTCTGTCCATACACGACCTTCCCGTCGAACTCGTTGGCCGCTACCTTGAGATCCGTCTCCACTTGTTGGATAGTCACGTTCAAGTGATCCTCAATATCGGCCAAGTACTACAACAGAAATAAAAACGCGTTATGCGAGAAAGGGCGTCGAAACATCGGAATTTATTGGTGTCTTTTGCCGATGTAACGCGCTCATATCCAAGATTCTCGATTTATCAGATTCTTGTCTTACCACATTCCCGACACCATAGATTATAAAATCGTAGGTTACTCAAGGATCTAAATGATTTTGTTGGATGTATTATTCTGGGAACCTGGTATACGGAGAATCTGATACATCGATAATCTAATATTTTAAAAATCTGGTATTATGGGATTCGCTGGTCCGCTGCTCACTTTGAGCAATCAGCGTAACTTCAAGCTGGCCCTGGCCTAGCGACCTGGTTCGATCCCAGGCGCTTTGGCCTCCACCTGGTCCGACCCTCTAAAGGTGGACCTGGACTAGCGACCTGGTTTGATCTCAGGCGCCCCCGACCCCCACCTTTTTTTTTTTTTTTTTTTTTTTTAACCAGGAAAAATCTTGCATAAGATTCCACGCCGCCACGGGGAGACGGCGTGGATATGTCGGATTCTTACCGACTAAAAAACCTGGGTGTCCTTCACGCTGCCTTGGACGGCGGAGTCCCGGGTACACTTTCGCAATCTACCGCAACTCCGCCAGCAGCTGTCCCTTTACAGACCCATCCCTGGAGGGTTCTGTGTTCCCCCTTCCACCGATTGGGGGCGTGCCCGGACACCCGGCACGCCCATTCATCCCGAGGACCTCTTCCGATGGGTGGCAGCCGTCCCCGTGACTGTCACCCGGGGATCCTCTTTACGGGGGCAGGCGGCGATCGTGCGCCAGCCGTCTGCGCCCAACGCGCTTGCGGCGCCGTTGGTCGGACGCTTCGTCGTCCTCTCTGGCCCGCTCCGCAGTCTCCTTCAGCCGCATCACCTCCTCGCAGAAGGAGAGGACTATCTGCCACGCCCTGTCGCTGTCAACTATGGATCTGACCACAGCTGGCAGCGACAGGTCGTTCCCGACACTTGCCACCAGGCCGGCACGCTGCTGCGCCCAGGCTGGGCATGCCTCCAATGTGTGTTGCGCCGTGTCTTGCGGGCACCCGCATTCATGGCACTCCTCCGTTGGCTCTCTTCCGGCGACTTTGTGCAAGTATCTCCCGAAACAGCCGTGCCCCGAGAGTACCTGCACGAGTCTGAAGGTGAGAGCACCGTGCTCCCGGTCCAGCCACTGTAGTAAAACTGGCCGGACCGCCTCCACTGTGCGGATGCCTGCGCTTGGATGCTCCAGCCTTATCCCCCACTCCATGATCGCCTCACGGCGGAACTCCTCTCGTTTGGCTAGGACCTCTTGCGGTGCTGGCCAAAAGTCTCGGGCTCGCGCCTCCTCACGCCAGAAGAATACTGACGCAAGGGCCCTCGCGTCTAGATCCCAAGGTAAGGACCCGGCTAGCACACATGCCGCCTCCGAGGATATCGTTCGATAGCCCCGTATAGCCCTTATCGCCATCACTCGCTGCGTTTGGCGCAGTTGGGTGATTTTCCGGCTATTAAGGGCATCGGCCCACACGGGGGCTCCGTACAGGGCCATCGAACGTACTACGCCCATATACAGTCGTCGGCAAGAAGCTTTGGGCCCTCCCAAGTTAGGGAGTATGCGCCCTAGAGCTGCAGCCGTGCCAAGTAGCTTGGGAACCAAGCGCTGGAAGTGCGCCTGGAAGGTCCACCGACTGTCGAGGACGATGCCAAGATATCGCATCGTCGACCCGACAGCGATCCGGACTCCTCCCACCACTATATGCGATCCGGCTGGAGGTGCTTTCCGAGGGCCGTGAAAACAAATAGCCTCGGATTTATTTAGAGCTACCTCCAGCCCCAAACGCCTTATCCGCCCGACCACCTGAGCGACTCCAGCAGTCGCCAGCACTGAGGCGTCCCTAAAAGTGGCCGCTCTAGCCGTCACCAGCGTATCGTCCGCATAGCACGTGACTGCCACCCCGCGCATGTTTGCCCCTCGCAGCACCCAGTCATATCCGATGTTCCACAGGAGTGGCCCTAAAACCGACCCTTGTGGAACACCGCACACCATCTCCCAGCGCCCCCACTCCCGTTGCCCGGGGAAGGCCACAAACCTCTCCGAGAGGTAGGCCTCCACTATTCGGCTCAGGTGGGGGGGCACCCGATGGAACCGTAGCGCCTCTTTTATGCATTCCCAGGGGAGGGTGTTAAAGGCATTGGCGATATCTAGCGACACCGCCAAGACGACCTCCCCCCGGGAGATGGCTTCCTCTGCCACCTGCTTAACACGCAAGATTGCGTGCACGGTCGAACAGCCACTGCGGAATCCGTACTGGCAGTCGGCTAGGTCCGGTCCCTCCCTGTCCAGGTGCTTGATGAGACGGCTTGCGATGATCCGCTCAAAGAGCTTGCCGATCTCGTCAAGCAGCACGATCGGCCGGTAGGCTGATGGTGAATCAGCCGGACGCCCCTCTTTTTTTATTAACACCAGCCGACCGGTCTTCCAGATATTCGGGAAGCAGGACTGTTCCAGGCAGGACTTGAACAGGTTCCTCAGTCTTGGTTCTAAAGCCTCCATAGCCAAGACCCATGCGCGTCCAGGAATCCCGTCCAAGCCGGGCGCCGTGTTTTTGGCCCGTAGCCGTAACACTGCCGCTCCCAATTCGCCCTCTGTCACAGGGGGTACCACCTCATCCTCCTCCTGTTGCCTCCCGTCCGCTGGTGGTGGCACCATGGGCGGTGGAAAGTGTGGTGCTCTGTGTGGAAAGAGAGCTGTAACCACCGATTGCAGCAGTCGAGGTTGGAGACTTTGCGTTAATGGGGGGGCCCAAGGTCGAAGCTTTTGCCTCACCTGTTTGTAAGGCCTCCCCCACGGGTCGCTGTTGAGAGTCTCCAGAAACTCTTCTCGAGAGTGGTCAATGGCCTTCCCGATGGCAGTTTGTAGGGCCGCTTTCCTGCTCTTGTACTCCTCGTACAGCTCTCTTTCCACCAACTCGTCACGACGTCGACGTCGTCGTTGCCGAGCATATTGGCGTCTCGCAACTATGCACTCACTGCGTAACTGTGCAAGCTCTGGAGACCACCAATACACGCAGCGTTTGGCAGGAACAGCTTTCGCCCGTGGCATTGCTGCATCGCACACCTCCGTCATGTGCTCTCGGAACCATAGAGCTTCGACTTCAACGTCTATGGGCTCTTCCGGCGCTGGTGCCCATGCCTGCACTATAGCCGCCTCCTCCAACACCTCTCGGTCGAGCCGCTTCAAGGCCCAGCGGGGGCCGTCTCCTCTAAGGGATCGACTCGAGACAGCGAGGGAAGCCGAAGGCGTCGCCACAGTAAATCGGATATAGCGATGGTCCGAGAGCGTTTCCGTGCCCTCTTGCACTTCCCAATCCCGGACTCTGCGTGCCAGGGTAGCGCTAGCGAGGGTTATGTCCACTATTGAACCCCCCTGTTGACGCACACACGTGTTCACGGATCCCCGGTTGAGTACAGCCAGTACCCCCGACCCGGTCCGGTGGTCCGGCCAGCGACTTGGTTCGACCCCAGGGAACGCAACGGCCCCACCTGGTCCGATTTTTGCTACCGCCAATAAGGTTTGCAAGTTAGTCAGGCTTCAAAAAATAGTACATTACACAACTAGAGTGGTAATACAAAGAAAGGCCGAAATCGCAGAAGTTTGCGGCCCGAGCTGCAAGCGAGGGACGTAAATATGCGATCGAGGGCTTTCTTCATTATCTCCCGTGTTGTGTACATCATTTTATGTCGACACTTTATGGCCAGGTGTGGCATAAAGGTATTATGGGAATGAGCGATGTAACGTACTTACCTGCATCTCATTATACCACATGCAGCACCCCTTCGGCCGGTCGTCGATCAGGTTGGTGTTCCAGCAGTTGCGTCCGCGCGACGAGCACCACTCCCCGTGGTACCACACCTGCAAACATCATTTATCAACAGGCATCGGAAATTCGGATGCTTATATACCTAAGGGTGCTAATTAAACAGACTTCTTTTTAATAGCATTATTCGCCTCTAAAAATCTACATTGCCATCTAAATTACTAAGTCAGCCACAATTACCGAGCGTCTGAATTATACTATCTTAGCCACTACTTATCTTCTATGTAGGCCACTCTAAATACAACTCAGCATGGTGGTTATTTTTTAGCATCTAAACTTGTAACATGCATTCAAGCAGTAGACATCTAAAATCTTAATATATGCCATCAAAAAAGATATGCTATTAGCTTCTAATTTTTTAACTCAGTACGCTTAAAATATAACTCAACCCACATTAATTAATCGTCAAAATTTAGCTAAAATTGTCATCTAATAGTAAATTTTGGCCACTAATATTACCTAGAAACTGTTGAGGAGAGACATAAAATTAGTCCATTACACAACTAGGGTAGTAATACAAAGAAAGGCCGAGATCGCAGAAGTGTGCGGCCCGTGCTGCAAGCGAGGGACGTAAATATGCGATCAAGGGCTTTCTTTAGTACCTCCCGTGTTGTGTACATCATTTTATGTCTATACTTGGCTAGAAAGCGGCTTTTTCCGTACGCGCAGCGTGCGGAAAAAGTCACTTTATTGCCAGGTGTGGCATAAAGTAATTTAAAAAATTAAACCGTCTCCAAAAAAGGTTAACATAAAAGTTTTATGGTAACTTCTTTTTTGAGGTCGGTGTCAGCCTTAGTTTTAAAGAAATATTTACATGAGTACATTATGTAATGTATGTACTAAGGCTGGCACCGACCTCTAGAAAAGTTACCATAAAACTTTTATTTTAACCTTTTTTGAAGTCGGTTTAATTTTTTAAATTACTTTATGCCACACCTGGCAAGCCGCTTTCTGGCCGCCTTTTCGTTCAGCCTATTTAAGTTTTTTGTTAAAGTCATTTCCCCCAACGGCCCCTTTGTTATAAACCAACCAAATTTCTAGCACTTGTAAAATTTTCGACGAATGACTTTAAATCGGAGCGCATAACACATCCGCACACCACAGTTTTCTGGTAGCAGCTCGTTTTTAATGTCAATAGTGACTTTCCGTATCTCCGGCGCTGCGGGAACAGCAGCCCTTCCGCCCTTGCATGACGACGCACGGTCACTTCGCTCGGCTCCGCAGCTTCGGCTTGTTGGTCTCCCTCCACGCCTCCGGCTTTATAAAAACACTCTAGGGCGCGCTGTGTCAGCACGCGTCCTAACCAGCGAGAGCCCTAGATTCGGATTTTCGCAGGCTAATATCGTATACATAATATTCCATCATTGAAAATTTTACATTTTACAATCCGTCATTTATCTTGGTAATTATCAAATTTAGAGAAAAATTACCCATACAAAACACGCTTATTTTAGACAAAAAAAAATTAGTTAAAATGATATTCGGCTATATAATGATTAGTTAAAATAAGAATCGACAAAGTGAGAGAAATTTTGTATGTGGAAATGGTAAAAAAGCTTCCTAACCCAAAACCTCGTACAATTTCGTACGAGCCTAATAGTGTCCTCGTACCTCGTACAGCAGACCACAAATCTCGTATTTGTACAAGGAACCTCGTACGTCTGGCAACCCTGGTGACTAACTCGTCGGTACATGAATGGCGCTCTCTGAATGGTGCAAATGGCCGGTCACTGTCGTCTCGCGCACTCGCGCCAAATTTTGAAGTGGCTATTTTCTCGATAACAGAATATGATGTATTATTTTACATGCTAAGTTATAATAAATGATGTTGTCAATGGAAGCTTGAATTATATTTTTTTGAGGACTTTGTGTTGAAGCCGTAAAACGTAAAATGGAGATGAAATGTAAAATCCATGGCTGAGTTAGTAAATTAGGTGGCAATATATAAACAAGAAGGCAAGTTAAGATAATTGTTGATCTTTGTTTGACGCTTTCTAAAGAATATTTAGTTAACGTTGTAAAAGAGACGAATTAATTTATTAGAGGCTATCTCATTTTCCCGTTGCTTAGTTATAAAATGAGAAGTTTGAGCACGTGGCCAAGAAATAAATCTGCGGCTTGACTTATAATTTCCCTATACCTAAACTTGGCCGTCAGCGCCGATGTTGAGTTGTATGGAGGCGGACATAATTTAATTTTATTATAAAATTTCCCTGGAGTTCTAAATTAACTTATTATACTAACATAAACATATACTACCTATTTAAGTATTTAAATGAATTATTTGCAGTTATTTTTCATGTGCCCGGTTTTTAAGTCGGTTAAAAATAGTCATAAGCTAAATATTTTAGCAAGCTACTACATTACTATGACGTTTTGTATAATCGCGGAGTCTGGGAATTTATAGTATTAAAATCAATTTTTTCAGAAGCTGATTCGATATTTGCCGGCATTCCATATTTGGCTTTTTGCGGAATTTTGCCTACTTTAGGTATAAAAGCATCCGAATTTCCGATGCGTGTTTATCAAGCCCAAGTCCAAAGCAGAAGGTACCACTTTGCTGCTTGCCTTAAGATTCAGTGCTGCTGTATCTATACAGATTTTCGAAGAGATCACAGATAACAGATTTGACATGTGTTTTATACATATTTTTATATAAAATGTTCGTACAGATGTCGAACCGCGGTTTGAATCGCTTACATTTTTGTTACTCTGTGGTGTGAATTGTGCGTTTTATTGGTCACTCACAAGCATAGCAGTACTTCAACATAATCGCAAGGGCATTGCTCTCAATAATATTGTCAAACTCGGTTTTAAAAATGTTAGCGCCTAATAAGCCCATAAAATCAAAATGCCACCAGAGCCCTTCATACAGATCGGTCCTAGCCCTACCTTCTCTGGAACAGTAGAAACAAGGCTGATGGCGAGCCCCATGCGCTCGGCGCGACCGACGCGGCCGATGCGGTGCACGTAGTTGGACTTCTCATCAGGCAGAGTCACGTTGATCACTGGAACAATTACAATTTTGTTACATCTCATAATGTAACATGTTTCAAAAACGTCGGTACGGATGAGGAACTTGACCCTGGCCTGCTTGAAGGCCTCGAGGTTGGCCTTCCGCTCCTGCGGCTTCCGGTCGCCGTGGAGGCACACCCAAGTAAACTCGCTGCCGAACGACTTGAGGAATCGCTCCATGTTGTGACTGTACCAGTACCACTAGCACAACTGTGACACGCGAGTCTTTCTCGCGCGACAAATGCTACCTATGTATTTCCACTCAATACAAATATAGTGTCGCGAGAAACGAAGTCACGGCCAGTTATGCTAGACGTCCAGGTGTACTTTACTCGATTTTGGCCTACCGCGCGGTGGGCGTAGCCGATCCGCACGCCGGCAGACGAAACGTCACAGTGGCACAATATAATTTAATATTTTGACAACGGAGACTCTTTACATCTCCATTAATTTTACTATCAATTTATTTTCTATAATTTTATTTGTCTTGTTGGACGCATAGAGAGACCCTTTACATCTCTATAAAAGTAGTTTTAAGTTTAATGTAATGTATTAATGAAATCTTATATTAACGACATATTGTTGTAATACTCGTTGGTCGAAAAGAGAAACTACTGAGTTTCTTACGGCGCTTCTTCTCACCAGAAGGTCAATTACCCGAAGCGCCAAAAGAAAAGAATTAGAGATGAGACATGTAAAAGAGCCCTTGAGGGCCTACTTACAGAAATAAATTATTTTATTTTTATTTTAATTATCCTGACAGTACGCAAACGCCGTTGATGCCGGCCGACGCCGCCACCGAGAACTGTGCGAATAATAAATAATGTATTTGAAATACATATCACGTATTGGTTTCCAAACTCATTTGACTAAGAAAATCAGTGAATACTGTCAACTTATATTGAATATCTACCTTCATTTTTTTGTGTATAAACAAACTGCTAAATTATTTTGGTTCATTATTAGACCATGGATGCTTTAAAGTTAAACGTACTGTACTGCGTAAAGTTTACCATGCTGTGGCTGTGGCTGGGGGCTTGGCGCGCCCGTCGAACGACTCTATTGTTTAGTGGCGAGCGTGGGAATAGGGAATATGCATGACATTTTTTATTTACTTTAATAAAAGCTCATTCGTATGAGAAACAGTAGAAAACAAATATTTTTCAAATAACTATAAAAACAACCAAGATATAAGAGAACAAAAATTTATCTCTAACTCTTTCTAGCAAAACAGAATATAGTATGGAGATTGTATGCCGGCCGTGTACTATGACGTCATAGTCCATATCGGATCTCTCTGTCTAATCGCTGTCTGATTAGTGCTTTAAAATGTTTATATCTTCCGTATTTCTCGGTCGATTTTAATTTTATTTTAACTTTATGTCATCTTTTTTACGGTATTTTCAGATTTTGTTAAGAAATGTGTTAAAAAAATTCATGCATATTCCCTATTCTTGTTTTTTTTGTATGTAAACGCGCGAGAGTGAAATATCCGGTTATATTCTCTAATCTGTGACTATATACTAGCGAGTCTTTGGTCGTAATATACTCACTAAATGGCAGTCCAGAGACGTCAATGCCTCTAGCAGCGACGTCGGTACAGATGAGGAACTTGACCCTGGCCTGCTTGAAGGTCTCGAGGTTGGCCTTCCGCTCCTGCGGCTTCCGGTCGCCGTGGAGGCACACGCAAGTAAACTCGTTGCCGAACGACTTGAGGAATCGCTCCATGTTGTCGCAGTCCAGTTTTGTACGGCAGAAAATTATGGCCCTGTTTAGAAACTTAGGTTATTTATTTGTGGTAGTTATCAGGTTCCTTAGATCTTGTTGTAGTTTTATATAGACAAAGGGAAAATTGACGTCTTTTAATAGAATCTCTTACGCGGGTCTACTATTGCAATCGGTTTGCCAAATATAAACTGAGTATGCATGGAGATTTTGTGATTGTGATTACCACGTCATGATTTCAGTACAACAGTTTTCATCAACTTAATTTCGATGGAGATACATATTCTCATACTGCTTTTATGATATAATTCCTAAAAAATTTCCACAACCATCAATCCTTTTATCGAGGGGCCTTTTGATCAACCTTAGCGAAAAAAGGCGAGAAGATACCGAAAGGTCAGACTTGTCCATCTTGTGTTCCTGGATGGCGCGCACGCAGTACTCGCCCTTCATGACCTTGACGGCCTCCGACAAAGAAAGGTGTGAAAATACCAAAAGGTCAGACCTGGCCATCTTGTGTTCCCGGATGGCGCGCACGCAGTACTCGCCCTTCATGACCTTGACGGCCTCCGACAAAGAAAGGTGTGAAAATACCAAAAGGTCAGACCTGTCCATCTTGTGTTCCCGGATGGCGCGCACGCAGTACTCGCCATTTATGACCTTGACGGCCTCCGACAAAGAAAGGCGAGAAAATACCAAAAGGTCAGACCTGTCCATCTTATGTTCCCGGATGGCGCGCACGCGGTACTCGCCCTTCATGACCTTGACGGCCTCCGACAAAGAAAGGCGAGAAAATACCAAAAGGTCAGACCTGTCCATCTTATGTTCCCGGATGGCGCGCACGCAGTACTCGCCCTTCATGACCTTGACGGCCTCCGACAAAGAAAGGCGAGAAAATACCAAAAGGTCAGACCTGTCCATCTTGTGTTCCCGGATGGCGCGCACGCAGTACTCGCCCTTCATGACCTTGACGGCCTCCGACAAAGAAAGGCGAGAAAATACCAAAAGGTCAGACCTGTCCATCTTGTGTTCCCGGATGGCGCGCACGCAGTACTCGCCCTTCATGACCTTGACGGCCTCCGACAAAGAAAGGCGAGAAAATACCAAAAGGTCAGACCTGTCCATCTTGTGTTCCCGGATGGCGCGCACGCAGTACTCGCCCTTCATGACCTTGACGGCCTCCGACAGCGTCTCGGGCGTCGTGTTGCCGCTGCGGATGTTGTCTTTGGCGTGCACCGCGTCTGTCGTTATTTGTCTGCAGCAACACAATAGCATATTACACATCTAGGGTGGTAATAGTACATTACACAACTAGGGTAGAAATACAAAGAAAGGCCGAGATCGCAGATGTTTGCGGCCCGAGCTGCAAGCGAGGGACGTAAATATGCGATCGAGGGCTTTCATTATTACCTCCCGTGTTGTGTACATCATTTTATGTCTACACTTGGCCAGAAAGCGGCTTCTTCCGTACGCGCAGCGTGCGGAAATAGTACATTACACAACTAGGGTGGTAATACAAAGAAAGGCCGAGATCGCAGATGTTTGCGGCCCGAGCTGCAAGCGAGGGACGTAAATATGCGATCGAGGGCTTTCTTTATTACCTCCCGTGTTGTGTACACCATTTTATGTCTACATTTGGCCAGAAAGCGGCTTTTCAGTACGCGCAGCGTGCGGAAAAAGCCAGTTTATGGCCAGGTGTGGCATAAAAGTCACTTTATGGCCAGGTGTGGCATAATAGTATATTACACATCTAGGGTAGTAAAATAAGGAATGGCCCAAAGGTTGGGCCATACATTTGGGATCTGGGGCTTTACTAATTACCGCTCGTGGTATCCACAATTATGCGTCTTCCCCTGCCCAGAAAGTGGTATTTTCTTCCAAAATTTCTTAGATAATACTTACGGCCTAGGACGTATGTGACTCTTACTGTTTTTACTCAAACAGTACGAGTCTAGTAATGGTCTTATTATGAGGTGTGCAATAAATGATTTACTAATGTTTTGCATAAAAGTTTTTGCTATATTTTGGCGGAATTAAATTAGGTAGGTTCAATTCTGTTGAAATCACAGTTCTACTTAATCCTAACCTAACCCGTTTCTCATCTAGCCGAAAAGATCATTATGACATATTAAAAGTATGCTTGATAGTTATGCTAAGTATATATTTCTGCGATTTGATAATTTGCGGATGCGCGCGATGCGGCCAAATGTGACGGACGGCCTATGTTAAAAATGATAATTTATTTTTAGGAAAAATCGTGTGATGTAATAAGTAGATGACCAAATTTGATCCCAAATGACATACTTTTTTTTGAAGCCTGACAAACTTGCAAGCCTTACTGATTGTTTGTAAAATCGGACCAGACGGGGGCCGTGGGTTTCCTGGGATCGAACCAGATCGCTTGACTGTTTTTTTTTGTTGAAGACTGCCTAACTCGCGACCCTTATTGGGCATAGCGATAGTTTGACAGGGTGGTCGGCCGTGGCGTTCCCTAGGGTAGAACGAGGTCGCTAGTCGGCCCACCCTGAGTGGATCGGACTGGGTGGGGGCCGGGGGCGCCTGTGGCCCGCACCACCTTGAGGGGGAAGGACATACTTGCGCAGCGTCTCCCAGCAGCGGTCCTTCTGGGGGTCGAGCATGGCCACCACGTGGTGGACGGTCTCCGGCACCGCGTCCTCGCCCTTCAGGTCGATCCACGTCGGGAAGTGCATCAGCTTCTCCTGAGTCGTCACAAAGAGTATCATTATCATGCCCTAATTCAGTAGAGGGCGGGTAGAGTTATCCGTTTCATAGCAACTGGCCGCAAAAGGTAACCAAGCTTCGTTGGTGACACTCACCTGTGTGCTTTTTGTTCTGTGCAGCCGTAACTACTTACACAAGTAATCGCCAACACGAACGGCGACCGACGAAGGCAGCCTCCGGAGGCCCCCGTTCGTGTTGGCGGTAACTTGTGTAAGTAGTTACGGCTGCACAACACAAAAAGCACACAGGTGAGTGTCACCAACGAAGTTGCCAAGCTATAGCTAAGCATAAAAAAAGTTTCATAGCTAATAAAGACTGCAGGTTACAGAAGTCTACTGGATGTGGGCGGCGGCATTCTTTGGAAAAGGAGATCCAAAAGTGGAAATTTTTTGGCAGATAATGAGTCTTGAACAGCCTATAGTTATTTCAGGACTTAAGAGCCAGACCTCATAGACAAAGTCATCCACCCATCGCCGAACAAGTTTGCGGTTTTAAGCTGTGGGGATTCTCTGTAATCATCATTACCCAGTTTGGGCATAGGTTGATTGGTTGTTTTAGTACCTAAAGAAACATTTTTGCCGGATAAACCCTCGCAGACAGGATGTCACGGGATTTCATGATATGATGAATGATGATATACCACAAATCGCATAATAGAGACTTATATTCTTCAAATCTGGATGGGGTGACAGACAAATCTCAAAAAGTATTACTAAGTGAAAACATACCGCCATCTTCTTAACTTCGAACGCGTGTAGCGTGGCCGAGCACACGACCATCTGCAGGCGGCGGCCGTCCGACGTGATCTTGGGCATTTGCCGATGCAGCCGCTCTATGAGCTCGCCGTAGCCCGCCTTTAGCAGGCCGTCAGCCTCGTCGAGAACGAAGAAGCGGCAGTGTGTGAGCGCCAGGTAGCCTAGAACAGAGTAAGTCTTGTAACGATTGGAGGTGGTAGAAAAATTTTGCATGTGACCAGTTGGTTATTTAGGCAAGACGCACCTTTTTATAAGTAGTCTTTAGTACTTTAGACGAATCATTGCAGTCAGTAGATAAGGGCTATTCGGCACTTATTAATTGTACAGAACTCATAGTTTTTAGGATATTTACATTTCTATGATATTAATGAAAAGTATCCTAATGTTAAGTGAGTTATCCAGGAAGTTTCGTTTAAAAGCATGGTGAAGTGATTGAGTTACATCAGAATGAACACTCTCTTCAACCTTTAAAGGGCTCTTCAACCTTATCCAAATCAAGGGCTTAGAATGTTTTTTTTGCATAGCTGGCCGCATCATAGATATTTAAGTATATATTTTTTTTAATATATGATAAACAATTGACTATTTTGTTTCGATATTACAAACAAAATTCTGCCGTGCTAGCGATATATGCAGTATTTACAGTCTAGAAGTATATGAAATGTCATCCTTACTCCAATCGAATACGGTTCACATTTCCTATACCTCTAGACTGTAATTACTGCATATATCACTAGCAGGGCAGAATTTTACTATTAAACAGTGATGAAAAAACCTGGCTAAGCTGTTGGCGCGACGCCTATGAAACCAACGCGGGCCACAGGTTGAAGACCTCTGTTTTGAAGGAAAGAATAGACTGAAAACCAAGACATCTTACCTCCCTGAATGAGATCCTCCAGCCTGCCCGGCGTGCCGACCACGATGTCGATGCCAGCGTTCAACTGGCTGATCTGATCCTTCACGTTGATGCCCCCCACCACCAGCAGCTCTCGGATCTTAGGGTTGTCCAGGTGCTTTTTGAACATAGTGATCTGGTTGCATGTCTGCTCTGCCAACTCACGAGATGGCTGAATAAAAAAAGATATTGATATAATTTTAAGTACGCATTTTTTACATAGTGGTTTATTTACCCGCTAAGCATACCTGAGCGAAAGGATGAAAGTAAGATAGTCATAAAAAGTGTTAATCCTAGTTCCTATCCTAGACTTACTTAATATTGTGAATGTGAAAGTTTGTGAAGATGTTTGTTAGTAAATAACGAGAAAATAATTGAATGTATGGATGTAAAATTTGACATACAAGTAGACCAAGTTCTGGTTTGAAATTTAAAATACATATAAGATACTTTTCATCTTGGTAAAGAGTTATCTTGGGACAAGAACGGGAATAACGCAGGCGGAGCCGCGGGTAAATCCTAGTATTCAAATATTGCAAAATAAATATATGGAAACCACATCACATATCACTAAAGAAAAATTAAATTGCATTCAATCATAGTCCTCAGTGGAAATCAATCTCTATGCCGCTATCTTACCACGGCAATGTCTCAACCTCAACTACTGGAGTATGTAGCATCAACAGCAGTGGCTCACTCCGCGACATCGACGCGCGGCCTTGAGGCCCCCGCGAGGCCTTACACAGCGACCAGAAAGAGTACGCGTTAGCACGCGTTATGCGATAAAGAGAGACGGTTTAATCCGTGTGTTCCATCCGGTGGTGGGACCCGAAGGACAGTTTTGATAGAGAGACTTCTGTATTACTTATTCTGTACCAAAATTCATTCCTAATTTTGATTTGCTGGAGTATTTAGCATCAATTATATTACCTCAATAATGATAGCTTGTGGCGCATTGTTGGCAGGCTTGCTCTCTGTGGCCACCCCCGCCTGCACTACATTGTTCTTGACACACTCCTTTGGCGCCTGACATATCCCTACATAACCGGCAGGTTGATACTGCAAAGAAAAATTAATAATCTTACAGCCATTGGAAATGCTCAGCTTTTTCACATAATGCATAGACAAAAAATATTACAACACTTTTATTTCTCCAATTACAGTAGGTTCTTTAAATCTGCAGACTAGTGGGAATTTGGATTTCATTTTGAAGTGAAAAATTGCTTATAGACCACTTTTGCACTTTGTAAATATTATGAGGCATATCGTTGGGTGACAACCAAAACTCACGAACTAGCAACATTGAAATTATTGAAATATAAACCGTGCTGTCAGTCTAATAAAGTTGTTTGTTACTTTAATTTTTTGAACATAATTAGTAAGTTTTGGTTGTCACCCGATAATATGTAACGGCATCCGGAATCGTTACAGCCTCTCCAGTAAAGACTGAGGATTGAGGGGGCCACTTTTATTTCATACAGGACATGAGAAATTTTCATAGTAGTTATTGACAAAAAATAACTTACCTTGAATGGTGTGGTTCCAAAGTTGAAGCTCATCTCAGCATTCTTAAGCACCACAGCTGGGAAGTAGCAGTCAGATTTACGAGACTGGTCCAGTTTAAACGCAACACCCAGGTCCTCACCATTCTTTGAGAATCTGATCTCTCCAGCATTAAGATTGAGTAGACATCCTGAAAGAAAATAACTTATAATAAAATCTAAACTAATATAAATGTAAAAGCAACTCTAGTACTAGTACTGTAGTTCACTCTCGAATTCTGAGTTACTTTGCCACATTATGTGTAAGGTGATGCTATGGAGAGTGTTGTTCAGGGTAGAAATATTTGCTCAATATCCAGAGGATGCTCCCCTTTACGATGGACGGACCAAGTGAATAAAATGCGTCGGTGAGGGAGAGATGGTGGGAGACAGTTAAAAAGGCCGCCGTGCCCTCATGAAAATGACTACTCTGCCAAGAAAGAAATTTAATTTAAAAATGTATATATTTAAAGTACTTTTAAACCTGGTAGCGGGTGTCAGCATTTGCCTACCTGATGTCTGCTGTGATGTATTGCCAACTGTGGCTATGAAACGGTTAAGGAGATCTACTTTTTATCAGCGCAGCAGCAGCTTTTTAACAGCTTTCTTGTAAATTTTAGAAAGCAGATTTAAAGGCTAGTGTGATGTAATTTATATTGACTACAGGCAAGTACCCTATTGTGTAATAATTTTGAAATATTCACTTACCAATAACATCATTCTTTCCATATGCTTCACCATAGTCATCAAACTGCTTGGCATTAGACTTTTTGCCTGTGCCGCCAAAACCAAAGCCCAAACGATCAGTGCCCAGATCCAGCCTTGCCTATTAAAAATATACAAGTAAGAAATTATATTATCTCCATAAAAAATAATAGTTTAAGCTCAATAATGTTAAATTCATAACTGCTAATTAAATGAGACATTTTGTTTTAAATAATTCAGTAAATTTAGTTAAATCATACGTATCTTAGTAACTCAATCAACTTACGGCTTGTGTAGACCAGCCTACACGGCACAACCCCTCATCAGTAACAGTGGATTCATAATAATAAGCGCCCTTAGTGTGCACGCCCTTAGTGGCCCTGCAGCCATGCCACATCTTCTGGTCCCTTGACTGGCAGCGAAGACCATCTGGCGTCACCGCCAACGCGTCATTGCGGTCGAAAAACGACATCGTCCATTCTGATGATGTTGCCGCTATTATTTTGCTGACCTTCCCCTCCTGCATATCCTTTAACGTCTCCCATACTATTTGCAAAATAGGTAAACAAAAAGCACCAGTCTTTCCGCTGCCCGTCTCAGCAGCCATGAGCACATCTCCACCTCCCAAAATTAGAGGAATCGCTTCAGCCTGGACGTCTGTCGGCAGGGTCCAGTCCATCTCGTCGATGGCTTTGGCCAATTCGGGGAGGACGCCGAACTCCTCGAAGGCAGTCATGGTGAGAAAAATTCAATAAAATTTTGACAAAAATATATCGATACCCGGTCTAGCCGATATGATTGTACTATACTTTTTTAATTTTTTGACGTTTAGATATTTTGACGTTTATTCAGTGTCAGTGCAAAATCATTCACTCATTTTGTTCATGCATGACCGTGAACAGCGCAATTTAAATATCAAGAAATTAAAAAAAAAAACTATTGTCTATAGCAAACAGCTGGCTCCGCTGTCAAAAAACGATAACCTGAAAACATATGATTGAGTTTTGAGTTCAATAAAACTAAAATTATATAATGGAACTAGAACTGCTAGGCTCAGAAACAAATGTTCCAAAAAAGTTTTCCCCAGCGGGAAAGATATTAATTTTTACAACAGGTGGATTAGCCGTCGGAGTCAGCATTGTCTGCATCCCATTTGTATCACCAGCGTTGAGGAAGGTTTGCCTGCCTTATGTTCCGGCTACCACAGAACAGCTAGCCGGGGTTACTAAAGCATTGGTTGGTCGGAGCGGTCGGCTACTCGATGTAGGTTCAGGAGATGGAAGAATTGTGTTCACAGCAGCAAAATTGGGCTTCAAGTCTGATGGAGTAGAGCTCAACCCTTGGTTGGTTTATTACTCTAGAATAGCAGCTCTTTTATCCTCACAGAGCCAGAACACAACATTTTATAGAAAAAACTTATGGACTTTCAGTCTTAAGCCATACAATAACATAGTGATATTTGGTGTTGAGCAAATGATGGCAGAGTTTGAGAACAAGCTGTTAACTGAGACTGAAAGTGGTACTGTTGTGGTGGCCTGTAGGTTCCCTCTCCCTAACATGGTGCCAGTTGAGACAATAGGACATGGAGTTGATACTGTCTGGAAATATGTTATTAAAAGATAAATTTAACTTAATATTTATAATTCTTAGTAAATAATGTACATTTCTTATAGGTAAAAATAAATAATCATCAGAATCTTCCGCTCCTTTTCCTGCCAGTATACTTGGTATCTGGTTTCGTCTCCTTGCCTTGCTGCCGTCTCCTCTCCTTTTTTTCCAGTAACCAAGCTTTAGTATTTTTAAGGGGCTTGCCTCTCGCGTTTCTGCCAGCTTCTCTCCTTGCATATTTTACTTGCAAACTATTTTCTTCCTCTGTGCCTGTATATGATAAAGAGGCAGGTTTAATTCAGGTCAAATAATGATATTCATAAGCATCAGATTATTCTAAATATAATTGGATAAAATGTAGTTAAGACAGATTGTAGTTAAGTTATAGTAAGATAATTTTAATAAATTACCCAGAGCTTTTGGTAGCGGTGCAGATCCTCCAGTCATGAGCACCAGGAAAAACTTTTTGGCCTTAGTTGAGTTTGGGTAATCTATGACCACACCTCCATAGAAGCCTGCCTTCATTGCCTGGGAAGTCAGCAGTTCCAGCTGACTCTCATTTTGAGGATAGAACTGAAACACTGCTCTTGCTGATCTAGACTGGAAAAAATGTAATCTTGATTAAATTTACTCAGTAACTGTCTAAAATTATTTATGTTGCTACATTATGCCACAATATTTATATTGCATACAAAAAGTTAAAGTGTCAAAGCATCATGAATTTACCAACTTAATTTTTTTGCTAATACATACCAGTGATGCATATAATGTGCTAAAGAATTTGTACAATCTCTTGACTGGCTGATGTGACTTCTTGTCAGCATTGAAAAGCCACTGTATGGCCGACACTGACACAGCTCCATCAAAGCAACCAGCTCTGAATGGCACTCCCTCCCCCATGTCACTTAGAACTAGGTCGCCTTCTGTTTCTCTCTCCAGTGCCACCTCTAAGTAAGAAAAAAGAATCAGAATTAAGAGTTGTTGTTAATTTAATTTGACTCTCATAAAAAGGAACATAATGATAACTGAAATATTTTGATGAATTTAAATTCTGTTTGTGTTTAATTCGGAGTATTATGTGGTTATGCGGTTATTATTATGTGTGTTCATATTTGTTTGTTCTACTTACCAAGCATAGAATTAGATATATCCATGCCTATCCACATGTGGCCATTCTCCTCTAGCACCGAGCCTGATAGTCCTGACCCGCAGCCAATATCTAACAGTAGGCATGGAGTGTCTTCTGGCAGTAATAGCAGCTCTAAACACCTCTCTGTCATCTCAGCTTGGATGTTTATGATACGAGAACTGGAATACGATTATTGTTAAGAATTTATTATCTGACAAACAATTTTATAACTAATTGATACTTGCAATGAAGACACCTTACTTTTGCGTGTATTTCCTAGCTTCATCTTCGTTGTAGAACTGTAAAAAATCAAAAGTTAGTTTGGTTTTATTTGTTGCTTATTTTGTTTTGAAACAAATAATTATCTTAGATAACAGGAAAACTTACAATTTCAGGTGGTGCCTGAAATTCTGGCCTTCGCGACATTTTCTAGAATTATTGCGATGAATAACAACAATAAAATTTGTAAACAACGAATTACCAGCACGAGCCTTAACCTAAAACCTCAAACCACATCAAAACGTCAAAATGACAGTGAGTGATTACTTAAGGAGTGGTGTTTAGTTACTCGAATTTTATTTTGTACGCAATTAAAAATATGTGGAATAATTAATGTTAGAACGTTATTTTTTATAATTAACAACCAGTATTTATAAAAGTACATTTTTAGCGTACATTATGTTTGGACGACACCGTAAAATACTCAACACACTGTCTGACATTGTGTTGCTGTACATGTGTGTTGAAAGTATAAAGTATTTATGGCGTTTACAACATTAATTAAATAATAACTATTAAAAAGAGTCATGGTTTTTATTTTGAATATATTTTACTATACTACATAAGTCGAAAATATTCTATCATAGAAGGTGAATACTGTCGTACAAGAAAATTAAAGTACTTAACGCTTATTAATAACTGTAATGGTTATCGAACGCACCGTTAGAAATGTCACATACATATTTCGCGGGAAAAAGTGACATACAATAAACATAACTAAATGACATTTCTTCCTTTCTTCGTTTGAATCGGATTAATTTTTATTTTATCATATTGAGCAATTATTTCATTGGTGGAATTTAGAATTAGATTATAGACCGTGTCATGTTTGCGTGAAATAATGCCACCTAAATCTTTAAGCCTTAAAAAGGTATTTTATCGTTATGTTGTGTTTATTGGTGTGGTGAGAACGAGCAGTAAGTTTATAATTTGGTTATAAATGTATTTACAGACTCAGCAAGGGCCGCCAAAGAACCAAAAAGCAATAACACAGTTCTTCAAAAACACAAATGTAATAAATTCACAAAATGTGACAACTGAAACTCAGTGTTCGTCAGTAAAAGAAGTGGAGAAGGCTTCAGCTAAGCGAAAAGCGACTTCACCTCTTTATATTGAGACCAATACCACTGATAAACCAAGTACAAGTAACGGTAATGATACCAGTAAGAAACTTAAGAGTACAACACATATACAGAAAACTTTCACAAAAAATGGATTACCAAATGCCGTAAAAAAATCTCCAATAAAAAATAGCAATTTATGTGAATTTGTGAATAAACTACAGGGAAAGGAAAATAGTATTAAATCAGGTGAAGCAAAGTATGACTTTGATAGTATTTTGAATAATGATCATGTTGAAACCAATGGAAATCTGAAGGATTGCTCCCCGAAGAAGAGCAATAGATCACCGTTAGCACTGAGTACAAACATTAATAAAATAGAAGACAATATAAAATGTATCTTTGATGATGATGATGAAATCATATTAAAATCAAGTGGGACTGATAATCATGATTCTAATATACAATGCCAAGGAAAGTTCTCACCAAACTTTTATGATATCAAAGATGAAGATAGTCTAGAAGTCAGCGAGAAGTCGCCTACTCTCAATCTAACCAATGGTACAGTGTTTCTTTGTTCGTTGTAGGAATTCTTAATTAAAATGGATCCATGTGTATTAATTCGGTTGTTTTATGTTTGTAAGGTCATAAAAAATTGAATTCACCAAAACCGGTCAGATCCCCTTTGAAGATGAAACATTCCCCTCAAAAGTGTGCCAAGCTGCTGGAGTTTAGTGACCCTGAAGTTGACTGTATGTTTGGGGATGACTGGGGAGAAGATATTGATGCGGTTTGTACTAAACAATGTTCTTCGCACCCTTAGTAATAAAGCAGTCTAATTAGGTTGGTTTATTACTAATGGTGCAACTTGCTGGTACTGTATGTCTCTCTCTGTCTATGGATCTGCAGTTGTGGATCCATAGATCCTGTGCATCACCTTGTTTGTGCCTTGGTATAATATTTTGGCTCTGCTTGGTGGCCATAAATAGAGGCTATTAGAACATTTCTATGAATTTTTCCCAATTTTATTTGTGCAATTTTTAGTTATTTCTATTTAGAATTACAGGCTTTTACAATCCCAATGGGACAAAAAATTGTCCCAACTTTGTTTTCCTATTGTGTTACCAATTTCCCATATACAGGGTGATTGATAATTCGACCTATACTTTGAAAGGGGTTATACTAGAGCTCATTTGCAATAAATTTAGCTCAGTAAACTAGGGGTCTAAATTTGATGGTTATCAAGTTATTTGAGTTTTACGTTTTTTTAGAAAAAGCCCGCCTTTCGGACTAAAAATGATAATTATGAAAAAAGTACTTCCATTTGGCTGGTATAAACTTTGTTTTCTAAAAGCCAATGAACCAATGACTACTTCAAATAAAAATTTGTGTCAACATTTCAGAATTATCTTAGAAATAAACGGTCATGAAAACCAAAGTCATAATTTTTTTTTTCGATTTTGTTACAACTGATGAGAATTACTTAAAAAAAATGTACGGCACTTGATGTAAAAACTACAGAAATAAGTTCCTCAATTAATAAGCTTTCCAAAAAAGTACAAATGTTGTCAACTTTTTCAAAAATCTTGAAAATAATAATAATAATTCCAGAGCAGGTAGCGGTTTCGCAAAAGGCGTACCTGGCCCGGAGCCGCGTTGTTTGTGTCACCTTTATTTTTCTGAGGGCTTCAATTGACCTGCCTCGGTATCTTATCTTACCTTATTAGGGGTGAGATCAGGGTAGATTGCGTTCAGGCATGTTCGTGACTAACCGAGGTTTAATTATCTTCATTCAGTAAGTGATCAATTATCTGCCTTCGACCTTCTTTCCAATTCAGACGTATCGTTGTTAACTTATTTATTTTACAAATGAAATGAATTATTGTTTATCAAAACAAAGAATAATAGCATGAACCTCGTATAATCCAACGAACTAACCGTGGCTAAATTATCTTCATTCAATAAGTAATCAATCAATTACTGTCAACCGTCTTTCCAATTGGACGTATCGTTGTTAACTAATTATTTTACAAATCATTAACTAACTAACCGAGGCTTAATTATTTTTTTCAGTAATGAGGTGACCAATTAGTTAATTACTGAAAGTAATAATGATACCTAATGACTGACAGAAATAAGCATACCGGACCTGAAGCCAGTCTGCTTACTTAGTGTTTCTTCATGCAGAAAGCACGATATTAATTTATTTACATCAAATGCTTGTTGGTAGGAATAAGATTGCAAAAGCAGTAAAATAACCAGTTTCTAAATAAAATTTTATTTTAAAATAATTAAATTATTACTAAACACAAAAAGAAGCACGCAGGGTAATGTTTCGCCATACGATAAATAAATAATTAAAATAAATTACAATTACAACTACAAATCTTGTTCGAATTGCCTGCCTCGGTTGCGAATGCAAGCACGAAGTCTTGTACGTACTTCACTGACTGTAACCCGCGTCGACAGACTTTCTTTAATAGTTTGGGCAGCTGCTACAATTTTTTCTCGTAAATCTTCTACATCACGAATTGGCCTGTCGTAGACTAATGCCTTCATGTGACCCCAAATGTAGAAGTCGCATGGAGTTAAGTCGGGACTTCTCGCTGGCCAAGGGATCGGACCACCTCGACCAATCCATTTTTCTGGATAATTCACATCCAACCAATGTCGCACACGCAGATAATAGTGAGCTGGGCAGCCATCGTGTTGATACACCATGGCTATCCTTCTGGCAAGCGGCACATCCTCCAGCAGCATAGGTAGTTCGTCCCTCAAAAAGTTCTCGTACGCGTCACCGGTTAATCGTGCCGGCAGAAAGAATGGCCCGATCAAATTGTCGTGCACAATACGCATCCAGACATTTAGTGAGAATCTGTGCTGGTGAGCTCCTTCTCTGGACCTCCGTGGGTTTTGATGTTTGGGGGCCCAAAAATGCAGATTGTGGTAGTTAGTTATTCCGTCGCGGTCGAAGTTGGACTCATCTGTCCACAAAATGTTCTTCAGGTACTCCGGGTCTTCGATGTCAGCATTCAACAAAAATCTGCAGAAATCGATTCTTCTGGCAGGATCTCCCTCCTCGATAGCGTGTACTGGAGTGTAGTGGTATGGATACTGCCGTGCTGAATGTAACGTGAACCAAACCTTCCACTGAGTCATCCCAAGCTGGTTAGCCACAATCCTTGTTGATGTAGTGCCATCCGCGCGGAAACACTCCAGGATTTGTTCCTCTTCAACCGGATCATGGACTGGAGGTCTTCCAGCATCAGCTTGACGACGTTGAACCGATCCAGTTTCTCGAATACGTCGATACGTCGCACCAAACACACTTACATCAGGTAAACGGCGGTTGGGGAAGCGTCGTTGATATTCTCTGCGAGCCGCAGCGGAGCCGCCATCACAAAACCCGTAACAGTACAGGATATCCGCGTATTCTTCATTTTGATAAGCAGCCATTTTTTTTAAGAAATTAGTACGTCCGAATTGGAAAGAAGGTCAAAAGTAATTGATTAATCACTTACTGAATGAAGATAATTAAACCTCGGTTAGTCACGAACATGCCCGAACACGAACCGAACGCAATGTACCCAGATCTCACCCCTAATTAGATAAGATAAGATACCGAGGCAGGTCAATTGAAGCTCTCAGAAAAATAAAGGTGACACAAACAACGCGGCTCCGGGCCAGGTACGCCTTTTGCGAAACCGCTACCTGCTCTGGAATTATTATTATTATTTTCAAGATTTTTGAAAAAGTTTACAACGTTTGTACTTTTTTGGAAAGCTTATTAATTGAGGAACTTATTTCTGTAGTTTTTACATCAAGTGCCGTACATTTTTTTTAAGTAATTCTCATCAGTTGTAACAAAATCGAAAAAAAAAATTATGACTTTGGTTTTTATGACCGTTTATTTCTAAGATAATTCTGAAATTTTGACACAGATTTTTATTTGAAGTAGTCATTGGTTCATTGGCTTTTAGAAAACAAAGTTTATACCAGCCAAATGGAAGTACTTTTTTCATAATTATCACTTTTAGTCCGAAAGGCGGGTTTTTTCTAAAAAAACGTAAAACTTAAATAACTTGATAACTATCAAATTTAGACCCCTAGTTTACTGGGCTAAATTTATTGCAAATGAGCTCTAGTATAACCCCCTTCAAGGTATAGGTCGAATTATCAATCACCCTGTATTTTGTATAGAGGTAACACAAAGGAAAGTTTAATTAATAGATGGGAAATTTGGGACACTCTTCTATTGTGATGAGAAGGGCTTAAATTCATAAAATTGGCAGAAAAGTTTAAAATTAAGCAAGCATTTTTTTTTATAGAAATGCTTATTTAGACTATTTAATCAATAAATAATTCTAATAGAATTTATATATTTTTTATAAATTTTAGGAAAATATTGAAGACTTGGACCTTATTACAATGCAGAGGTGTGAAATAGAAGCTGTCAAAAACTTGCCCAACAGGCTGGAATTGAAACTAAAGAATTCTACTAATAATAGAGCTACATGCTTTGTTGATGGGATATGGTGAGATATCTCAATTATTATTATTAAAAGCCCATTATGTCCCACTGCTGGGCAAAGGCCTCCCCCTCTCCTTCCAATTTTAGCCGTTTTGTGCGAACTCTGACCATTCCTTTAGAAAATGAGTTGTTAATGAGTAAATCTCAATTATGATTCGTTTTTAATTTTAATTGATGGTCCTTTGTGTAACAAAGTTACCCAGTTGTTGTCTCTAAATATTTGTAAGCTTGCCTGGAAAACAATAGGTGGCGCTAGGCGTGGGCGACTGCTTGCGGCCACGCGGTACATGGGGCCACGCGCCTCAAAAAAAAACCACTATCAGTGTCTTCATATCATCTATCTATCAGAGGGCCTGGCGAAACATATTTGTATTGTATTTTAGGTGTACATACTACATAAATGGAAGGAAAAAATTCAATAACATATTTCTTTGGTTGACAGCATAGTCTTATATCAGTTACCTTTACAAAATATTTTTTCTAGGCTACATACACCTCTACAGACTGGAGACATCATCAGTATCCTGGCTTCGAGAGACTCATCGGGACACTTCTGTGTAAATAACTCTTCAGGGCTGCTAGTGCTACGGCCAGACCGCCTAGTCTCATCCACTAGTGTGGTAGCCGGAGTGTTCTGTCAACGTAAGGCAGTTCTACAGGAGAGATGGCGAGGCATTGACTCCGCTAATACAGCTGTAAGAAACTTATTATAAATTCTTTTTTTATTAAAGTTTATAACATTTATTTTGCATATAGGCTACAGGGCGCTTTTAGGGCGCTTCACACCGGAATGGCAGCGGTCGGCAGCGACGCGGCGAGCACTTTTAGTGTGAAATAATTTTAAACGTTATCTACATATTTAAAAAGACCAGTATCACTTGACTTACTCAAACAGGTCGCGCGGCCGCCAGCGGCGACGCGAGCAACCGCGCGGCACCTCGAACGGCCGCGCGGCGCTGCTAGTTTCGCCGCCGCCAAGAAACGCGGCGCCGCGCGTCTGCTCGCGTCGCCGCGGGCAGCCGCGCGACCTGTTAGAGTAAGTCAAGTGATACTGGTCTTTTTAAATATGTAATAGGAGGCGGCCGGCCGCTGCCGTTCCGGTGTGAATCGGCCCGTTACAAGTCTGAATCTACTAGTGCTTTGGAATGTGACATCTGAAGAGAAGATACGCCGCAAAAGACTATTCAGTCCAAGGACCTTAAAATAAATAGCCGGACATCGCTATAAAAAAACTGAAGCTCCTAGGAGTTCGCCGGTTGCTTAACGCTGGTTGGTCATGTCTATGTGTGCATGCTGCAGGTATTAGGAAAAAACTTTCTGATGTGTGCGTGCGGCTCGTAAGTACAACGCAGCCGGTGCACTAGAAATGCTTCAGTTATTTGTTAGCGAGGCTCCGTCCGGCTATTTATTTTAAGGTCCTTGCTTCAGTCAGTCTGCTTTTCAAAAAAAAGTTCAATTCAATTATATAATACAATATAATTTGTCGAAATGTGAAAAATTATGTGATTCGCATTTTATGAAATTGTATAGTGTAGTATTAAGCCTGCACAGGGCCCGTTGCAACTTATTTCCTGAGACCCATGACTAAAACATTTTCCGCGAAAAGTATCTTCAGCTGCAGCAGATAAATTATGTCTACTAAAACTAGAAAGAAAAAATACTACAATGTAATATCCTAGGACACAAATGTCCAAATATGTGACGTTCCGCGGTTAAAGGTACCTTATGGTTATTGTTGCTTGCGTCGTATCCGACTCTGTTACTATAGGACATCAAGATAGAAAGCCGCAAGCGACAATATCCATAAGATACCTTTAACCGCGGAACGTCACATATTTGATTAGCAGTAGCACCCTACTTTATCTTCCTAAATAGCTTCATTTGTTTCTTCCAGATGACAATCGGCATATTAGTCCACGAGCTGGTCCAAAAAGCTCTTACCGAAGGCATTAAGTCTGTTGATCAGTTGCGCAAGGAAGTAGACAATATTATAAAGGAATCAATCCAGAGCCTATACGACGCAGGTCTCTCGGAGGAGGAGGCAAGCTCGAATATGCAGCAGTATATTACACCACTAGCTGAATTTATGCAGATGTATATGTCGGATAAACCGCCTCCTAATATGGTATATTACGTGTTAACCTTTTCGACGCCAACAATGTGCACCGCATGTTAAACGCCCACGACTGCTTAATGACTTTTATATTCTACAAATTTTGAGAATATAATTAGGATCTGTGATGAAAAATGTATATAATTCAATACGATTAAACAAACCGAATTGCTTTGAAGAGCATACATATTTTGATCCGGTTGGAAGGACCAATGACGGATAAAAGTGTTATTTCAGGGCCAAAAAGATAAGTGGTGCGGGAATATAAACAAGGTGTTGGACATAGAAGAAAATGTGTGCTGCCCACAGCTGGGCTTGAAGGGGAAGATCGATGCTACGCTGCAAGTCACTATACACGAACGAAAAGGTCAGTTATTTTTATTTGTGTCTCGTTTGGTCAATAAAATGGCCATTTTGGGCGACGTACCTTCCTAATGCCTCTAATAAACAAATCTAATAATTTTAATTTATTCTGTGAGCCTGAGAAAAGGTCAGACACAGATGCTCACTTTCATGCTAATAAAATATACGTTATAATACGTTGTTGGGAATTTCAGTAGTAGCACAGAATACTACGGACGTAAATTTCTCTTGCTAACAAAACTGGTGTTCAGATCCGACCACCGGACAGAACCCACCAGGTCCGACCGTCTCTCTCTATCGCTCTCCCGTCTCTTTCTGGTCGCTGGCTAAGCCCCTCCGTAGGGTTTACTATTGGATCGCATAAATTTAAAAGGCATAATGCATCATTTCGCATAATTCATCATTTTGCATAATGCTTTTTTTTCTGATCCCGTAAACTTTTCAGGATTATTATAACGCAACCAGTTCTGAAAATTCTACAGTTTAAGAAAAAAATGCATTATGCCGTATGATGAATTATGCCAAATGATGCATTATGCCTTTTAAATTTATGCGATCCAATAGGTTCCCCCTCCGTAGCGGTACAATCTGGTACTACTAGCCGTGCAGCGAAATTGCAGAGCGAACCACTCCTGGGTGTAGCCATAGTACCTACATTACACAACTAGGGTGGTAAAACAAAGAAAGGCCGAGATCGCAGATGTTTGCGGCCCGAGCTGCAAGCGAGGGACGTAAATATGCGATTGATTCTTTATTACCTCCAATGTGTGTGCATTTTATGTCTACACTTGGCCAGAAAGCGGCTTTAACCGTACGCGTAGCGTGCGGTAAAAGCCACTTTATGGCCATGTTCCTAACAGTTACTCAGTTTCCTAACAGTCAATTCTCTCTTAGGACGCCAAACCGCAGTAGTGCCTCTAGAGTTGAAGAGTGGTCGGGCTTCGGTATCCGCAGAACATCGGGGCCAGTTAGTCCTATATGGGATGATGCTGAGTCTGCAGAGAGCCGCCGACCCTACTCGCGATATACAACGAGGCTTGCTACTCTACCTCAAGTAAGTAATTATAATTACTAGCATTTGCCCGCGGCTTCGCCCGCGTTGTACCCTATAATATCCCAAGGGAACTCTTTACCGGGATATAAAGTATCCTGTGTTTCCAATCCAGCGCTTGGTTTACTTGCATGCCAAATGTCAGCTCAATCCATCCAATTGCTAGCCCGTTATTTAGTAACAAAAATCCAAACATCTTCACAAACTTTCAAATTTATGAACACAACGAAGGTGCTGCCAACTGATGCTGCTAATCTGAATCTTGTATTCTATGATGCTGGGGCCATATTAATGGAAACGCAGTTAATTACCGCGATGAAGGACGATTAACGTTAGTCTAGCCACGACATACTATAAGTGACATTGACATTTATAAGGAGATTTTTTTAGGTATAAGTTTCCTTTACTGTCCGCATAGTGTCACTTTTGTCGATTTAGTGCTGCCACTTCCTGCATGTGCCCTGTGTTATTTCGTCCATATATCCGCAGGGAGCGTGTGGACCTAAGAGAAGTGAGCTGCGGGTACCCGGAGCGACGCGACCTGATGATGCTACGGAACCAGTTGGTGCAGTACCTGGCCGACGGACCCACTGCGACCGACCCAGGTACACTAGGGAGATCTCATGTTATTTCGCGGAAATAAAATCTATCAAGCTATAAAACAAAACACATTTTAACCATAATTTATACCGGAGAAGCAAACAATGACCCTCTTTATATTTGTATGGAAAACCAACCGACTCGAATCACCTTAACCCTTTGAGCGCCAAGAACGCCTAAAGGTATCGTGTGCTGTCGTGCCTATCACGCCAACAACGCCTAAAAGTGTCTCAGACCGCAGAGTGATATAAACATGTTTACCTTAGGATCACAGACGGTGGCAGCAATCAAAGCATTTATGTCACTGGTATCAATCATTTATTTATCACATTTCCCGCCCACTCACAGATGGCTTCACAACATAACATGGTCTATTTTTGGTGAAATAGAAATAAGAGCATTTCACTCCTGGGTGTTCCTTTTTGAACGACTTGAACAATAATTTCATACTGTCCAATAAAAATCTCTTTTGCATTTTTTGTCCATCAATTGTACACATGTCTTTTTTGCCAGCAGTGGCTCTCGATATATCATCTCTAAGAAAAAACGCCACTATGGCGTTCTTAAGCTTGGTGTCCGAAGTCCTCAATTTGGCTGCGATTCCTAAAGATTCTTGTTCTATAATATTCTTTAAAATCCTCTTTTCTTTTATTGTTTTCATCCTTTGATAATTGGCTTTCATCACTGTAGATAGCTTGTCATATTTAGTTTTTTCATTTACTACGCGTGGTTTTATTTTCATGAATCCATGTCTCTGGCCATGTTTTTTATACTTTTCGCATTCTTTCTTCAGTCTTCCTATCTGTTCTTTCAGTTTTAAGTTATCTCTGTACAGTTTGGAACGATCCCTACGTACTTTCTTTCTGGCTTGTGTCTTTTTCTTACTTCCATTTTCTGGAGCAGCCATTTCTTCGTTGTTTCTAGATGCGTCCACTGCTTCATTTATGTTCAGGTCTAGGGGATCTTGAATGCGAAGAGGGGAGCCTGCAGGTGTGATATCAAGAACTCGGTTGAGGTTTTGTTTGCGCGCTCTCACATTCTTCTTTCTCAATTTCCATCTAACTCTTACGTTATATTTGTCTTGAGGTGTCAAATCATTTATTAGCCTTTTTTTCTTGTGGTAGTTTTCTCGTTTTTTCTTTTTATATTCTTCATATTTTTCTTGATTCTGTCTCAATTTTTCTTTATACCGCTTTTGTCTTTCTGCGGCAGTAAGTCCCATAGTGCCTGAAAGAACACACCAAAGCTCAGCAAGTTTGAAAGCAGGATTACGATTTTGTCTGAATTAGCGAGCAGTTTAATTTAAAATTAAACAAGAATAATAACAACAATTTAATAGTAGTTTACCGCCCGTGGCACACACAATGTAAGTTCTGTTCTGTTCACGTCCTGTGTTCAGTGTGGAAATAAATGTTTCTTATTCAATGTTTTTCATCACACTTGTGAGGAAATCTTAATAAAATAACCGTACTAATCGATAATCGTATGACAAGAAAATATTAAAACAGAAAGTGACATTAGTGACGTACGTTCGGAAACCATAGCGGGAAAGACCTAAAACGGCCAAGAAAAAAAAATCGAAGAAGCGTCACACCGATAGGGAACGAGCACGACGACGACGGTGCTGCTAACTGGTGCCGCCAAACTAAACCATGTACCATCTCATGCTGGGGCCACATTGACGAAAACGCCGTTATTTTATCGCGATGAAGGACGATTAACGTCAGTGTAGCTACAACTTACTATAATTATAGATACATTGAGCAAATGCATTGAAAAATCAAATACGATCGACTACAGCTAATGCCGGATAACTATAATAAAATTATAATAAAATTGTGGTGTTTCCACATTAAGCTATGAGGATTCAAAATATTTCCAGTAAAATATGATGATTCCTTAAAATAGTACAACTTACTATATTTGACATTGACACTCAGATATTGTCATTGACAGCTTGATTTGACAGGGGTTATAGTTTCCTTTATTTTCCGCCCGTGTCTCTGTTGTCGTTTAGTGCTGCCACCTATAGTTCGTGCACGTTCCCTATTCCGTATCAATAGATATGGGGAGGCCCTTAAACGGATCATTCGTATTATTATGTGATGATACTGATGATGTGTGTTGTGTGTTAGAGCAAGTGGCTGACATCGAGGAGGCTTCGCTATTGCTGCAGCAGGGTCTTCCTGAGCCCGTGAACCATCATAATGCGTGCGCCAAGTGTCCTTACCTCACCATCTGCTCCTTACATCTGTGGTGAGCTAACTTACATGATTTTACTAATAACAATGTATAAAAACCGCCTTCATACTTTGACCTACACTGAGATTTATTTTAAACTAGTGGACCTCGCAACTTCCTTCGCGGAGGTGAAATAAGTTAAATGCCTATTTTTTGCTCCGGCTAAGTCGGATAAAAATCCTATATGTTAACAATAGTCATAATCTAACTGTATACCAAATTTAATGCAAATCGGTCCGATGGTTCTTACGTAAGATAAAATATTATAGTATCTTCGCCGTGTGTGACGCCTTTTAATTTTAATAAAACAATCGTACCTTCTTTTTTTTCCAGGCACACCAATGGTCCCTGCGTATCAGACACTCACCCTTTATCCAAACTACGCCAGGACGCCTTAGGCCATCTCTCCCTAGAGCACATCAAATACTTCCTCCACTGGACAGCATTACTTAAGATGGAGGAGACTGGCCAAATGGCAGTCTCGCCGTTGCATGCGTTATGGACGGATAATGTCGAGAAACGGTGAGAAAATACACGCGATAATCAACTCTGTGCTTTTGTTTATAGATAGATTAGACAACCACTACCACTCACTGCTTCGTTATATATGATTTGGACTAAAGTAGGTATATTCCCAGTCCTAATACACCGAAAGCTTTAGGTAAATTAAATACTATCTATGACGTGACATTTGATATCAGAACCATTTCTTTAAGTGCTTTCTACGAACAGAACAACGGAATAAGACATAAAATACCCATTAACTGTAGTTTGCCAAAGTGGCCAAAATTGACCAAACGGGACACAGACGACCCAAAAAAAACATGATTTCTGATGAATTACATATACAATAGTTTTGTATGAGTTACATGTTTTGACGGAGATAGTGTTTGGTTTTATTGTGAGTGAAGGAACCTGTGGAAAAAATGCGATTTCAGATTTAATTTTGGCAATTTGGAGTGATGTTCCACACAAAAAAAAAATCTATGAAAAGGTAATAAAATACATATTGACTACTTGCAATTACACCACAAAGTCCTAAACTAAAAGTTACCCGGCAAAACAATAGCATAGCAAGATGCATTTAAATCATAAAGGAAATGGCATATATCGATGAGCGGTTCAAGCGTCTAACGAAGAAGCTACGAGTAAATTAATAATATTTTTTGTTCCAGATCAAAACGAGGAACGTGCGCTGCGAACCTCAGACTGAAATCAGTAGTACAATCAGGCGATAGGTACATGCATACCTTTGAAAGATCGAGTATGGACAATGGTTAGATATTTAAGTTTTTAAGTATTATATTCATAATAATGAGGCATTAAAGAATCCTTATTTGAGATAGAATGGCAATGATGGTTACTAGACTGTTTTCCCACCAGTTAGTCGCTACTGTGAAGGAGACTGTTTAAAGATAATTGAAGGTGGTCCGGGTCAAGCGACCTGGTTCGATCCCAGGCGCTTCCGCCCTCACCTAGTCCAACCCTCTCAAAGTGGTCCGGGCCAAGAGACCTGGTTCCATCCCAGGGAACGCCACGGCCCCCACCTGGTCCGTTTTTTGCAACAGTCAGTAAGACTTGCAAGTTTCCAAAAAAAAGATAATTGAAAAAAGAATCACTTTGACAGTTCTTATAGATCATTTTACGAAGCAAAAATTCAAAATGAAATGAAGTCACAGACAAGGCAGTCCCATTTTCCAAAGTCATCTGGTGAGATTTTAGTCCTCATTGATTTCATCCGAATCTTATTTTAGATAAGTCAAACAGTGGACACAAAACGAAGGGTCCCCAAGAAGGCGACTTCTCCATAGTAAGCATAGACAATAGACCGTGGATCGCCGCTGGCGTCGTGACTGTCGCTAAAGAAACCGAAATGCAGATTCTGTTGGAAAGGTAAATTTATTGACTACAGCGTATAACATATCTATATCACTACATAAAACATAGTATAAAACAAAGTCGCTTTCTCTATCCCTATGTATGCTTAAATCTTTAAAACTACGCAACGGATTTTGATGCGGTTTTTTTTTAATAGATAGAGTGATTGAAGAGGAAGGTTTATATGTATAATACATGCATAATATAATAGAGAAACACCGTGCGAAGCCGGGGCGGGTCGCTAGTATGTATATAACACAAAGTCGGGTTAGTTACACCATTTATAACTGGAGTACGGGTGGACCGATTTTTATGAACTTTGATTTTTTGGGTTTGTCTGCCCCGAATAACAGAATAACTATAAAAACATCACAAATTAAAAATCTGAGGTGGAACGAAGTTTGCCGCGACAGCTAGTTGAGATTCGCTAGATGAGACACAGACACAAGTTCCGAAATACTTTATACGTGACTGTACTTACGGGGACGCTTATGCCCTCATCTTATGGTATATTTTCCCGTACAAACTTTGATTATATTCCAGAGATTTGAGTCGCCGACTCAGCAAAGATACGGGGTACCACATAGACACGTACGAGTCGTACGCGACTACAGTACAGAACTTGACCAATTTAGGAGTGCTGCTAGAAGACAGTGATCGAGCGCAGCGACTGAGAAAGTACGTATTCTTATGACTTACTTGACTTGTGATTCTGCGTGTCCTAGATGGGGCAGAGGGTATCCACACCAGAGTGGGGGCATTCCACGAAAACGTCTACTTTGTCGGCGACGTGATGGCTATGGCAGCTACCTTAAAAACAAATAGAAAGTCCTAAATGACATTATCAATTCAGAAACCAAGTTATAAAATATTGACATACCAAAAATGTACTTCCTAACTTTGTTGGAAGTATGAAAAAAATGGCGTCACGTAGCCGACATTATTTTGGAATACCCTAGTGACCAACCAGAGTTCAACTCCAAGACTTCCCGATCTTCGCTTCGCCCAGTCCCGTGCGTCGCCAGGTTTGTTTAGTTTAGGACGACCACGTTTCCGGTATCTTTGGAGGTTGCAATCTATTGACTGTTTTGGTATATGTTTGGAACCCAGTTCTACTTTCACGTGAATTATTATTACACTAATAGCATTTTTCTAGCATAAGGTCATCTGAAAACCTGTACTATAAATCACGAGAGGGGGATTTATAGTACAAGTTTTCAGGTGACCTTATGCTAGCTTATTTTTAGGGCTCCGTACCAAAATGGTAAAAAGGAACCCTTATGATGTTTACTTTATTAGGTAACATTCAAATATAGTTTTTAGATAACAAAATCCTATGAGCCATTTTCTCATTTGTCTTTTTTATTTTATTACTGGCCTACTGGCCTGAATGCCGACAAGCGCCACAATCTTTTTATTTGATCGTCTAATTTGAATTAAGTATCAATGCTACCATGAAATAAAATTACAGAATAATAATCGACAAAGAAGTGCCCCAGTTCGAGAAGAAGCTTCCCCGCGAAGTGGGCAGGCTCGGCACTAAGCTAATGAAGTCGCTCAACATACAGCAGCAGAGGGCCGTACTCAAGGCACTCGCTGCCAAGGACTATGCGCTGTTGCAGGGCTTGCCGGGGACTGGTAAGCAAATATGCACTTTATACGAACCGTATAAGAACCTATTTTAAACTACCTACCAATACCACCGAACCACCATGAACTATCTGTGACGTAGTAAACATAGGTCCAATTGTTACAAATTACAAGGCACCTTTACAGATTTAATAGTAGATTGTGTCACAAGGGAGCAAAATGATGTATTTACGGCGAGGGCGTATATTGAATCCTGAACGAAGCGAAGGATTATACAATAGAATCCCGAGCGTAGCGAGGGATTCTAAAGTATAATCCGGAGCGTAGTGAGGGATTCAAGTGTTAACGCCCGAGGTGAAAATAATTTTGCTACCGAGTGACACATACTGCTTTTCACACCGACTATGAGGAAAATTCAAATACAAACGCTACCTACCAAAATAACGAAATATATAGTTACTCAAAGAGCATCACACATTATTATTAAAAATTAAATTGTCAAATGTATAGTCTATTATTATTTTATAAAACAATTATATTTTTTTACGGACGAGACGAAAATACCACTTCCATATTATATTTATGGCCCTCGCCTGCGGCTCGGACCGCAAACACCTGTGATCTGGGTCATTCCATATTATACCGCCCTCGGTGTGTAATTTAAGTCTATGGTATGGCATATTCTAAGTGGGTTCAAACTCAAAATACCCTGTTGTCCTTGAACAGAAAAGTGCTACTTTGATCCCTTTTTTCTGAATAGGAGGTGTGAAAACGATATTATTGCACGGTCGTGAACTCGCGAATTGATATACGTAGTCCGTCTGAAATACGAAGTACAGTGCCGTGCGGCAATCTATTAGCCACTAATGTTCGTAATCTAGCCGTATAATATCACTAAATGAGTGTTGTTTATACGTGACTACAGTAACCCTAACTAGGAGTGACTAACTCCGCGATTTCGCCGCGTGGCCTAGTCAGCGACCAGAATGCGGAAAGGTCACGCGTTAGTACGATAGTACGCGTTATGCGATAGAGAGATACGGTCAGATGCGGTGCGTTCCGTCCGGTGGTCGGACGCGAACGACTGTTTGTGTTTTGTTAGAGAGAGATAGACTTTTGTACGTACAATAGTACGTATAAGTAATAACTCATTCAGTGCGGCCAAATTATGAACAATGACTAGAGGGTCATGAATCGCTGCATCTTATTTCTAACTGGCCCGGGTACTGACATTATGACCATACAAATTAAACTAGCGTCTATATTATACAGGTAAAACTCAAACGATAAGCGTCCTGATACAAATGCTGGTAGCTCTGAAGCAACGCGTGCTGGTCACGGCCCACACGCACTCTGCAGTCGACACCGTGCTCTCTAGGTAAGGAATGCTGCTACATCTGCCGATAAAAACACCGATATGACTTCCCCTATCTCTTTCTCTCCATCGCTGTAGAGTGAAAGGGACAGGATGTCGTCGATGGCATATCGGTGTCGTTATTGGCAGGTGTGCGAACGCTGTAAGGAAAACTGACAATTCACTAAGTTATAGTATGAGTAAAGAAGCGGCATAGAGTTTAAGATTCACACAATCATGCTGCAATAGGTAAATAACTACAAGCGTGCAAGTTTGTACAAGTCTACTTATGTTCATTAGGCTTATGATGCTACGCTTTGTCACGCGATAAATAAGTGATAAAGCATCCGTCACGTTCTGACATATAGTAGTGTGTGAGAGTGACGGATGCTTTATCACTTATTTATCGCGTGACAAAGCGTAGCATCATATGCCTACATCATCGAAAATGGTTTACGCTCAACCGGCAGATTGTCTAAGAGCCCACGCGACGCACATTGTATTGTGCGCTCTTTCGCAGTTTAAACTGTACCGTTTCTTTACTCATGTGATTTGGGTGGATTATTTATAGGTCTATTCCTAACAAGTGTTCACAGCTTTTTCATGCAAAATTCAAAACTCACTCTCGCTGGTTCTGCAATGATATTTTCCCATTTCCTAGGACGTAGTTATGCAATAACGTTCCAATCCACATGCAACATTTTTTGGATTATGGACTTTGTTTTAAAGACAGAAGGTTGATACTTTGTTTTGTAGATTGGAACGTTATTGCATAACTGCGTCCCATTCTTCTTTGGTTATGTTAGGTACGAGTACTATTTAAATTTCCAATTTCTTTGAATTGAGAAAAACAAGGTACCTAGACATCTCGGTTGGAACAGGGAATGTCTGACGTCCTCCTCACTTCGTTCGGTCGTATAAATCCACGAAAATCATACTTTTAACCCTTAGATGCATCCCGTATCGTGCATTCTATTTCTGAAATGACTCATGTGAAAATCAAATCCACGTCAATTTGAGATTTCGTGATCAGATTGACAAGGTTTCAAATTGTCGTTAAGTTGATCTCTACTTGTGTCATTTCAGTAGTATCATTTATGATACCGTATGCACCTAAGGGTTCATTTCTCAGCCTTTCTAGTATTGTATGTAGGTAGGTACTTGAGATGAATGATTGACAATACAGGTTACCAGAGACTCTTCGAGTGATGCGCTTAGGTTCCGCGTCGCGCGTTGCTCCTAACCTGCTCTCTCGCTGCGAGCACCAGCTCTCTGCTAAGTGCGAGTCGCCACTGCAGCTGGAACAACTCTATAACTCTATGGTGAGTACATCATGTCATCAGCTCTCTTGCCATACTACAGAAGTATGAACTTTTATAACCAACATAAATGAAGGCAAGCATGGAAGGGGAAGACCCAAGGATAAGCGACATAAAAGAGTCCTCATGCCGTACAGGGAAGCTAAGAAGGTGGCTCTTGATAGAGCTGCACGCTGTATTAGCTAGGACGACAAGAATATAGCTCTTTTATTTATGATTATGAAAAACAGTCCTTTGAGAGACAATACAAGCTTCTAATTTAATCTTTCCTTTTTCTAAGTCTTTTCATTTGATTTTATACCTTGTGTAACTCAAGTTAAATCACTTTTTGCAGGAAGTCGTTGGTGTGACGTGCTTAGGAGCGGCACATGCTATGTTAGCTCGCACTAATTTCGATATCTGCATCGTGGATGAGGCGACTCAGGTAAGACCACAATACTTAAGCATTTAAAAAATGGCTAGCAAATGTCAACTTTAATGTCAGGCATTTAAGTTTATTTTATACTGCAATCTCTTCATATATGTGCCCTACTTACAGGTTCTACAAAGCACAGTATTACGACCTCTGTTCGCTGCAAACCGCTTTGTCCTCGTAGGGGACCCTGAACAACTGCCACCTGTAGTCAGAAGTCGCGCTGCAAGGTAAAATTGTACTTATCAAAAAAAGCTTAAATTGGTATCATTTTCATTGTGACTTAAGTCGTTTTGAAAATGAGCTGCAGCAAATTCGAAGGATGTTTCGCTGAATGTAAACCTTATTACATGCTAAGAGTCCAATTTTCTTTGTTATATTACCAGGCGATTAGGAATGGAGGAGAGCTTATTCCACAGACTGATGACTGAAGAAGCGACGTCTACACTGCAGCTGCAGTATCGAATGAACCAAGCCTTAGCCGATTTAGCTAACAAAGTCTCGTACAACGGCAAACTGAAATGTGCTGATGAGAAAGTAGCGCAAGCCAAATTGAACGTTAACACACAGGTAATAAAGTTGGCTTTAGTTTGTTAAAAGACACTTCACTGATCTTAGCCCGGTATTCCTCTCATAACTGATCAAAGAAATCGAATGATGTTAGTGTTGCAAAAAATTGGGGAACGTAAAGAAAACAAATTGTAAAAGTCTTATAATTGTAAGCAGTACACTAAGATGGGCCAATTGAAATAATGTTTTATATCCATTATATAAGGTCTAATTTTATTTTTAGAAGTTGTCAGCATACACCTCTGAACCGTGGTTACTTAAGGCTTGCAGTGGAGAAGTAGAGAATGCTGTATTGTTCCTCGACATGAAGGCGATGGAAAAGAAGACTGAAACTAGCAGTAAGACGTGTGCAAATGTTGATGAAGCATGTGTAGTTTTGGCGCTAGTTGAAACATTAATGGAAGTAAGTTAACGTTATGCATCATCATTTCAACCGTTATACCCCCACTGCTGAACATAGGTCTCTCCCAAACACTTCCACAACGGTCACATGCCTCCTGCCTCCATCGACTTCCGGCGACACTAACCAATGCGCTTAACATTATGTATTGTTGTAGAATTTCTTGTATTGTAACATTTGATGGCTGCAGCCAAATCGTAATGCCATGGTTTGTCACACGGCAAAACATAGAGGATCACGGAGGCATTGAACATCCCTCTATATATTTCGTTTTACAAATAAGACATGTCTTTGGGCGAAGCTATCGTAACCGAACTTATTGCTACCCGGGGCAGACTGGCTTACGAACAGTGATCATTTTTATTTGATCGTTGATATACCAAAAACTTTTGATGGCTCATGTATTGAGCTTGAGAATGTAATCGCCGCTGTGTCACCCCTCGCATCTCTTGCATCTCACAGAGTGAGGCTGAGTGCTAGAGACGAGAAGAGGCATGATGAGCTGGCGCGACCGCCTAATTATTTTTGCATGTCTAATATTAGCTGTTGGAGGTTTTAAACGAGGCACGTGAAACCATGCAACTATTTTGTTCACGCTACTTCGACGACGAGTATAAACAGCTAACGTTAAACATTTGTTTCGTAATCTTGTTTCTCCTAGAGCGGGATAAAACCGGCAGACATTGGGGTGATATCCCCATTCCGCGACCAAGTGGCGCTACTGCGGCGGGCGCTAAGCGCACGCGCAGAGGTCAGCACCATCGACCAGTTCCAGGGCAGAGACAAGTCCGTCATAATCTATTCTTGCACCAAGCAGGATGTGGCTAATGAAAAGAAAGTTAAGGTTAGATACGTCATGTGAATTTATGCTAGATTCGTGTAATTCCATGAAAATTGTAACGTGAGTTACCATTAAGTGTTAATTTTTCTCTAGATAAGTATTTCCTAAATCCCTAGATATATTGACATTTAAATTTGCATCATAAAAACAAACACGCGAAAAACTGGTAACTGATGTTACCTCTGCCATGAAATTGTCCCATCGTAAGTAATCATATCGTAGTAATCGCATGATAAGTCAGTAATATAAAAAAATCGCCTCTTTCAAAATTCATACTATTGTTCTGCTACTGCTTACTGGACATCGATGTGCCTCTATGAATTTAGCTGCTAGTAAGCTTGAGGCTAACTTTCGATGGAATGTTACGTGGTGTGAATCAATGCACAAGTTTGCATCGAACTCTTAAAGTTTAAGGAATTGATTAGGTACTTTTAACAAACTTCTAATAATATTCTCAGTTCACCGGATTTTTCCCAACTTATAGGGCCTTAACCTCCTCAAATCCAAGATATCTAGAAGCTGGCAGGCCTTCCTTACTCATTTAATAAGCCTTTGTAAATTAATCCCATGTTAATCCCTATATATTTCCGGCATGTTTTTCAGTCATATTAAAAAGTGATGTCGCTCTCTCACTAATTTATAAGATTTGAGCTCTTTCGAGAAAGGTGTTGTTAGGTTCGAATCAAGCGTAAAAACGAATTCCGTTTAATTTTCACAGGAAGGTGAAGTCCTAAACGACCAGCGTCGTTTAGCGGTGGGAGTGACTCGGGCAAAGCACAAACTCTTGGTAGTTGGCAACTCGACTGCATTACAGAGATATGCACCTCTAAAGCGTCTGATCGAAGTTTGCCCTACGTTGGCAATGGAAAGAGACGATATCAGTCGAGTTATAGAGAAATATAGAAGTTTAGTCGTATAAGCAATGTGATTATAACAATTATGTGCCTTGATATGTGGCCTTTACTTGAGGATCATGTTTGAAATTTCGTAATTATATTTATTTTTAATTTTAAATGTGATTTTGTTTGATTTTGTTGTTGGCTTAGGGCAACACGGAAAGAAATACCCATAGCACTTTTTTTTCTATACAAAGTAGTCTACACATTTTTTCGGGTGGAGGAGAGATCTGCGCAGCGTAGAGATGTGCCATTCTCGGAAACGTTCCCTGGTTTGTACAGAGCGAGAACGTTCTTGAGAACATTTCCCATGCAAAACAGAATAATTTCCTGGAATTCCCGAGAACGGCACTACACTAGCGCAGCGTACATACACTTGTATACACACGCGTTTTTAAAAAAAAAGTCTGACTACTTGAACATAGCTAATAATTGTAACAACACACTGATCATTTCACAACTAAACAGATAAATACATGACCATCCAAATCCATTATCATGTTGTTTCACGGGCGCTTGGACGAGGGTAACGTGTGGCTACGGGTCTACGGGGTACCTCTACTCTAGGTACGGTACCCTCTATCTACGAAGTTCGCATTGCTGGTGGTAGGTAATTAAAATGTGTGCGTGTGCGCAAACTATTTCCTGAAGGTCCAAGATATAAAATCTAGCATCCCCTTGTAAGGTCTCTTATTAGAAAACAATCTAGTTTAGGTTGCGATTTTACTGCTAACTTAAATAGCTCGGTACCGTTTACACTGACAGACAGACGCTGTCAATCAAATTGACATTTGATTTGACAGTCGTCAGCGGCACATTGTATTGTCATATTGTGTACTCAAGGTTACGCGGCAGGATTTGATTTCAATCAAAATAATCCTTATCTATATTTACTCATTGTTGTATCATCATTGTGATGTAATAGCAATAATCTTTATATCATAAACCCATTCACAGTTCCTGTAATAACGTATTTAGTAATACGTATAGGTTGTGTAACTGTTATCATTAGATTGCCCACCGGCGCGTAGCGTAAGTATCGGCAGCTTTCATTATATGCCTGGTATCTTGTTTATATTGCATGTTAATGAAATTGATAACAATACACCGGCCTTCGGATGCCAGACCCCTATTATTTTGTCTCCAACCATTGAAGTCAACGGACGCATATCAAAATTGTAATTTATACTGTTTGTATTTTAATTGTTTTTAAAAGTTAATATATTGAAAATATGTGCCGATTTTTAATATCAGAAAATTACAAGCTTTAAAATTAAGTATAATTTTATATTTTTAGTTTAAACATGGTGAAAGCTGTAGCTGTCCTGACCATCAGTGATACTTGCTTCAAAGACAATTCCAAAGATACTTCAGGGCCTGCACTGGCTGGTTTTGCTAAAGAGCTATTCCCTAACGCTAACTTGCACAAAATCATCATCCCGGATGAGAGGGAAATTATTGAAAAAGAACTTAAATACTTCTGTGACGAAGCCAATGTGAACCTTGTTCTAACAACAGGAGGGACTGGGTTTAGCTCTAGAGATGTGACTCCCGAGGCCTCAAAAGCTGTGATCCATAGAGATGCACCAGCTATTATAGCCGCTATTACACAAGTAAGTCTAGAAAAGACTCCAATGGCTATGTTATCAAGAGCTGTAGCTGGCATAAGGGACAAAACTTTAATCATAAATTTTCCAGGCAGCTTGAAGGCTGTTACAGAGTGTTTTCAGGTTGTCAAACCTGTGTTAACCCATGCTCTGGCTCTGATCAATGATGAGTTAAAGGAAGTTAGGACCATTCATGATTCTATGCAGTTTGAGCACTCTTGCTCTCATGGACATAAAACTAGTAATGTGAGTTTGGGGCAAGTAGCGTTTCGAGCTAGAGAGTCCCCATTTCCGATGCTCCAGATGACAGAAGCTTTTAAAACTTTGGACAATGTGATGCGACAGTGGGTTCATTTTTTGGAGATTGTCCCAATAGAAGAAGCATTGGGCAGAGTCGTGGCAGAGTCTTTGTGCACTAAGGAACCTATGCCACCTTTTCCAGCATCAGTTAAAGATGGTAAGATAATTCTTTACTTAAATCATATATGTATTTTTAACTTTTTTTTTTGATAATTTTAGAATATATTATTGCATTATTTGAACTTATAGATCAATGACAATAAAGATGGTTTATTTTGTTAGATATTCCATATGTATCTATCTGTAATGTATATACCCACTTTTTTGCTTCCAATTATATTTTGCTACAAACTTAAACAAAGAAAATAGTACATTACACAACTAGGGTGGTAATACAAAGAAAGGCCGAGATCGCAGAAGTTTGCGGCCCGAGCTGCAAGCGAGGGACGTAAATATGCGATTGATTACCTCCCGTGTTGTGTACATCATTTTATGTTTACACTAGGCCAGAAAGCGGCTTTTTCCGTAGGCGCAGCGTGCGGAAAAGTCACTTTATGGCCAGGTGTGGCATATAAACATTTTTCAATTCGATAATATCTTGATTCTAAAGAGTATTGTATTAGCTTAGGGGAGTTAGGGGTAAACTGTAACTTTTAATTTTAATGGGGAACTGGAGAAGCCGCGTTAAATTAAGAAACTAATTATAAACAGATACCTCTATGGCCTATGTGGTTTAATGCTATTAACTTATAATATGTTTTTATTTCGCATAGTAAATTGCATTCGTATAATGACACAGAAATCCAGTTAATTCTAAAAGGGGCAAACCCCCTAATTTTAGGGCTAGTGTTCAAAAACGATTATCTTTAGAAATTATATTGACCTTTCTGTAAACCAACTGTATATAACCAGGGTTTCATATCCCCTCAGGTTACGCGTGCCTGAGTTGCGACGGGGCAGGGGTGCGCACAGTGCGGGTAGTACTGACGGCGGGCGAGGCGCCCACGGCGCCGCTGGCCCCCGGGCAGTGCGCGCGAGTCAACACTGGAGCCGCCCTACCCGCCGGTGCCGACTCTGTTGTACAGGTACCTACGTGTCTACAATACGCCATAAGGTTTCGTTAGTTCGTATCCTGTCGTCTCACTCACTTAAATGTTCTATAAGGAGAGAGCGAAAGAGCACGAAACAAACTTCGAACGAATACGTTCTAAAATTCAGTGCTCTAGGCCAACAAAATTCCCGCCCTGCCGAGAGAGTGAATCATGTTTTAAATTGAGGCGCGAGGACGGTCGGACGACAACCGCACTTCACGGCTTGCGAGTATATTTCAAATAAAAAAAAAAGTTTACCATAGACACATACTGTCAGTCATACGTCATATTGGATCTTGACCCATCTATGGAACTTGGGCCTAGGATCAATACGCCCCTGTAGGTAGAGTAGATAGAATCTAGTTCTAGTATGATAAAACAGGCAGTCATCAAGGAGTTTTTAGTGGCCAAAATACTACAACTCAGTTTTTACTCCAAAGGCTGGATTACCTACTATTTTGCAGATTGCCATGAGAAAAAAGGATAAAATTTGCGCCAGGGCAGATGCGCAGCACTGACTGCACCGTCACAGTTATTGGCAAAACATTTAAATGTAGTGTATTTTATGCAGTCGTCGCTATTAGGGTATCGTCGTTCATAAGAATCATCGATGATGATAATGAGAGCTGTATTGTGGTCTTACGGCTTCAAGTCAGAACTCTCAACTTGCTGTCCAAAGATCAATAGGTATTATAATACCTATTAAAGAGAGAGGTTAGGTAGAGTTTTAGTTTAAGTAGGCCCAAAATATCAATATTGTTTATCGACTCAAATATATCCTACTACAGGTAGAAGACACAAAATTAGTGTCTGCATCAGAGGATGGCAACACTGAACTGGAAATAGAGATTCTGGTCGCGCCAGAGGCCGGGCAGGACGTGCGGCCCATCGGCTTCGACATACCCATGGGCGCCGAGCTTGTCAAGAAAGGTATGGTAGGAATATCGGAGATATTCGTAACCTCTTCCACATTCATTTCAACTAGGAATGTAACGATACCGATACCGATATATCGGCCGATATATCGGTATCGCCGATATATCGGTATCGCCGATATTATACAACCGATATTTAAAGAATTTGCTGTATGAAAAAAAAATCTGCAAAAAGTAATTTCAATTTCTGACTTAATTTATGTATTGGTCTATTACCTTGTGCAATGATAATTACTATGTTAATTAAATCTTTGGTTCTTAATAAAAAAAAAATTGAATTTTGAGTTGACAATTTATTTATTTTTACTTTACACTTTCAAGGTTGACTCTCTGGTAAATATAGCCAGTAGTCATTGCTATTAGTGATAATAAGGACATACAAATATCTGAAGTTCATACTTCTTTATTTAGCTAAGATATCGGTATCGGTATCGGTATCGCCGATATTAACTACTATATATCGGTATCGGTATCGTATCCGCAAAACTGTGTATCGTTACATCCCTAATTTCAACATCCACATGAGCAAAAATCAAGGCAATTTTTTTTAGGGACGATTTTATCTAGGATTTCATTATTACGTATTTCAATTTTAACCACTAATTGACTACCTCCGGCCCTCCCTCCTCCTACGTAAGAAAATAAGACTTGTTCGGGTCGACACCCAAATACATTATATTTATTTACATTACTAGTATAAATAAACAGCTCAGTACTCAGGACAAATGGTAGACTGGGCTAGACTTTACAGTGATCATGTTTGTTAATAGGATCTGTCCTGGATGCGGGGCATATCGGCATCCTCGCTGGGGCAGGATACCAGAACGTTACTGTCAAAGGCTATCCTAAGGTAAGTAAGATCGCCAATCCCTGCCATCCAATATAGTTTAAGCCAGAAAATAATAATATGTATACTCGACTTCATTGTTGAGGGAATAGAAATGTAACTGCACTATGACATCATTATAGTACAGTAAAAAGTATCGTATTATGAAAACGTAGTCTCTGGTATCTAATGCTGGGAAGTGTTGTAGTATAATCATTGAAAAAAAACTTGGTTAATTCGGGTAAATATCTTTGTAAAATGCGTGTAGGTGGCGCTACTGTCGACGGGGAACGAACTGCAGGAGCCGACGGAGGTGAAGCTAAAGCCCGCCCACATCAGAGACTCCAATAGGACTATGCTCAGAGTCCTGCTCAAGTCAGTGATTCTTATATGTACAGTCAAGGGCAAAGATAAATATCCACACAAAGTTCCAAAATATGTATACATAAACCTTACAGCCATAATAATAAGACCTGTATACATATTTTTGAAACTCTGTGGTGTATACATATGGGTGCCCTTGACTGAACCAACGTAATATGCCTGCCTGCCTACTCAGAAACCGGCATCTGTAGAGGCTGCAAAATACCACAAATCTATGTACAGTTTAGTGGTTTAACACAGGTGTATAATTATTTTCACCCGCCTTTCTCTAAAAATTAGTTATGATAATTATTAAAAAAAAAACAAATAAAAGCTATATGTATGTGGCTTTAATGAAAGTCATGTTACGCGGTGCCATACTTATTTTTTTACGAAGCTGTTGTTTAATTCATTCGTCTTAAGAAAATAGCTTTTACGTGCAATCGATTGAAAGGGATTAAACAATGTCTAAAACTTCCCTATAACAAAATACTGTACTAAAATATAGAAAAGCAATTTAGTTTAGTATTTTAGTTTAATGTTTAGTTTTTAATTTAATTTGTGTTTTTCTTTTGGTGTATCTACAATAAAACCTTTAATTTATTGAAATTACAATTTAAGAAAGTGTTCCGCAATGGAAAAATAGATAAGGAATAGGAAGCTGTTATCAAGGTGAAGGGCGTCTTACTGTTGCATTTCATCTGTCAACTTTGTTATAGTTACTTTTTTGAGATTAGGCACGCCGCTGAAAACGTAATACCAGCGGAGGCCAGAACACTCAAAATATTTATCTTATTATGATTTTATCTTAAACTGCGCTTCTTATCTGAAAACTTATTTTTATCAGTTTGCAATAACCTGTTTTATATACATAGTTAAGTACTGCGTTAGAATGGAAAGAAGAGCTAGTTTCTATCAATTTTTAGGAAATAATTGGTCCAATAATACCAGTATTTCTTTAAAACAAGAGAGCAATTATGCTCCTCTAAGCAACACAAATTAACGCCATACATTGGGTTAACAGACAGGGAGTACATATATAGATACAAGAAATCAAAGTACATAGAAAAATTAAATGGCGCTCACCTGTGAACAGACCGGGAATCGAACCCGGTACCTCTGGATTTCCGGCCCAGCGACTCAACCATTCGTCCACCGTTACACCCAGTAAACACCCTCAATTTTGCCATCTACTTTGACTTCCGTATCATCTATTTTAATAGGACTTTAACATAAAACCAATGAAGAAACAACATGTTTCTTTCATATAAAGACAGGAGTAGTCTAATTGGTTCCAAGCACGCAATCTTGACCCGTCCACACTCATTCATTAAATTAAATCATTGTTTTAAGTACCTTCAATAACAAGTACTCCAGAGCGGTCGCACGTTGAGTCACTAGTGGCGGCCGCTAAACGCGGCGACAAGTAGCGAGCGCGCGCCACTCTCGCAGCTTGTGACCCGAACGCGGCCACTCAAACGCCCGGTGAAATACAAAATGTACGAAAAACCTCACCCGCAGCTTGTAGCCACCAGCGGCCGGGCTGCGGCCGCCACCAGTGGCCCCATGTGCGGAGCCTCTAAAAGGCACTCTCTATATGTGTGGGTCTAGTGAAAAGTGGTACAAGTCACATATAACTTAGGTGCAACAGAACTTAAGTCATACAATAGAGTTGTGAACTTTTGTACCTGGTATATATGTTACTAACAAGTCACATATATACCAAGTACCCCTTTTTATTAGACCCACAGTTATGTTGTTACCAGTGGCGTGGCTGGGCAAGCCGATGCAGATTTAGTGTACATTTTCCTTGAGAGCTGTAGAATAAAAGGTGCTCAAATGCCTGATATTAGGCAAGCCGATAGGAATCGAGCTCTTTGGACGCCACGCTACTGGTTGTTACCAAGATTTCTCCACGCAGAGAGCACGGTTACTCGACCATAGACTGCGGCATCGCGAAGGACGAGCCGGCGCAGCTGGCGCGGGCGCTCGCGGGCGCCATGGCGCGCGCCGACGTCGTGGTGTGCTCCGGCGGCGTCTCCATGGGCGAGAGGGACCTGCTCAAGCCCGTGCTACTCAAGGTTTGAAGGTCACCAACATTCCTCTCAGAGAGCACGGTTACTCGACCATAAACTGCGGCATCGCGAAGGACGAGCGGGCGCTGGTGGGCGCCATGGCGCGCGCCGACATCGTGGTGTGCTCCGGCGGCGTCTCCATGGGCGAGAGGGACCTGCTCAAGCCCGTGCTACTCAAGGTTTGAAGGTCACCAACATTCCTCTCAGAGAGCACGGTTACTCGACCATAAACTGCGGCATCGCGAAAGACGAGCGGGCGCTGGCGGGCGCCATGGCGCGCGCCGACGTCGTGGTGTGCTCCCGCGGCGTCTCCATGGGCGAGAGGGACCTGCTCAAGCCCGTGCTACTCAAGGTTTGAAGGTCACCAACATTCCTCTCAGAGAGCACGGTTACTCGACCATAAACTGCGGCATCGCGAAAGACGAGCGGGCGCTGGCGGGCGCCATGGCGCGCGCCGACGTCGTGGTGTGCTCCCGCGGCGTCTCCATGGGCGAGAGGGACCTGCTCAAGCCCGTGCTACTCAAGGTTTGAAGGTCACCAACATTCCTCTCAGAGAGCACGGTTACTCGACCATAAACTGCGGCATCGCGAAAGACGAGCGGGCGCTGGCGGGCGCCATGGCGCGCGCCGACGTCGTGGTGTGCTCCCGCGGCGTCTCCATGGGCGAGAGGGACCTGCTCAAGCCCGTGCTACTCAAGGTTTGAAGGTCACCAACATTCCTCGCAGAAAGCACGGTTACTCGACCATAGACTGCGGCATCGCGAAGGACGAGCGGGCGCTGGCGGGCGCTATGGCGCGCGCCGACGTCGTGGTGTGCTCCGGCGGCGTCTCCATGGGCGAGAGGGACCTGCTCAAGCCCGTGCTACTCAAGGTTTGAAGGTCACCAACATTCCTCTCAGAGAGCACGGTTACTCGACCATAAACTGCGGCATCGCGAAAGACGAGCGGGCGCTGGCGGGCGCCATGGCGCGCGCCGACGTCGTGGTGTGCTCCCGCGGCGTCTCCATGGGCGAGAGGGACCTGCTTAAGCCCGTGCTACTCAAGGTTTGAAGGTCACCAACATTCCTCTCAGAGAGCACGGTTACTCGACCATAAACTGCGGCATCGCGAAAGACGAGCGGGCGCTGGCGGGCGCCATGGCGCGCGCCGACGTCGTGGTGTGCTCCCGCGGCGTCTCCATGGGCGAGAGGGACCTGCTCAAGCCCGTGCTACTCAAGGTTTGAAGGTCACCAACATTCCTCTCAGAGAGCACGGTTACTCGACCATAAACTGCGGCATCGCGAAAGACGAGCGGGCGCTGGCGGGCGCCATGGCGCGCGCCGACGTCGTGGTGTGCTCCCGCGGCGTCTCCATGGGCGAGAGGGACCTGCTCAAGCCCGTGCTACTCAAGGTTTGAAGGTCACCAACATTCCTCTCAGAGAGCACGGTTACTCGACCATAAACTGCGGCATCGCGAAAGACGAGCGGGCGCTGGCGGGCGCCATGGCGCGCGCCGACGTCGTGGTGTGCTCCCGCGGCGTCTCCATGGGCGAGAGGGACCTGCTCAAGCCCGTGCTACTCAAGGTTTGAAGGTCACCAACATTCCTCTCAGAGAGCACGGCTACTCGACCATAAACTGCGGCATCGCGAAGAACGAGCGGGCGCTGGCGGGCGCCATGGCGCGCGCCGACGTCGTGGTGTGCTCCGGCGGCGTCTCCATGGGCGAGCGGGACCTGCTCAAACCCGTGCTGCTCAAGGTTCAACAGATTTTCTATACCGACCAGTGCCAATCCCATAGAAATATATCGAGGTAGAAGGAAGGGTTCGTCGATTTGTATGGCAACCAAGCGTGTTACGTTTATCGCTTGGCGTTTGACGCCAAAAGTGTAATTTAGTGATGAAAAACATACATTTTCCATTTCATTTGGTGGTATTTGAACAATTCATTATACCATTATTATCAGATTTCCAAATTTGCTACTAATATTGACGTAAACTGAAGTTAACGGCGAGCAAAGTAGGTCGCCGCCACCTCTTTTCAGCACGCGAGGTACATATACTTTTTCCTTCTACCTCGATATACTTGTGTGGCCAATTAAGGAAAACGGAAATTGTGCGCTCAATTGAATTGTATGTTTAATTGTTTACAGCTAAACAGCAAGTCTCCATTCCAATGGCCTGTCACCGGCCCTTTGCGTATAAAATTACGTTTTACTTTAGGATATTCGGATCATTGTTCAAAATAATCAGAATTCCTTACCAAATTGTGATCATTTTCACTTTCATATCTTTTGATCACTGCTCCAATTCTCGGGCATTCAAAATGCATATAACGACTGAATTATATGCAGCAATATTAGTGATAGTGAGTCCCGTCTCTACATCGATTTGCCCCCTGGGTGCTTGCTACGTTTGTTCCCTGAACACAGTCCGGTGTTGCAGGACTTCGGCGCGACGCTGCACTTCGGGCGCGTGCGCATGAAGCCGGGCAAGCCGAGCACGTTTGCCACGTGCCAGGTCGCCGGCCGCACAAAGTACATCTTCGCGCTGCCTGGTGAGTCTTACTATCGAAACCGATAAATGACCATAGTTATGCAGAAAGCGACCAGAGGCACGTTTCGTATATTTGGATTATACTTACATAATAATTTATGCCACACCTGTAGGCTTATGATGCTACGTTTTGTCGCGCGATAAATAAATGATAAAGCATCCGTCATTCTCACACACTATTTGTTAGAACGTGACGGATGCTTTATCATTTATTTATCGCGCGACAACGCGTAGCATCATAACCCTACTGGCCATAAAGTGGCTTTATCTGCACGCTGTGCGTACGGAAAAAGCTGCTTTCTGGCCAAGTGTAGACATAAAGTGATGTACACAACACGGGAGGTAATAAAGAAAGCCCTCGATCGCATATTTACGTCCCTCGCTTGCAGCTCGGGCCGCAAACTTCTGCGATCTCGGCCTTTCTTTGTATTTCCACCCTTGTTATGTAATGTACTATTCTACTTAACTGCATAAAGTATATTATCCAGGTATACGAAGCTTGCCTCTGGTCTCTTTCTGCATAACTATGCTCAAATTTACTACAAACAATAATATATAAAATCAAAAGTTTTAATATACCCGACTTCAAACGATCGTATTCAGTACGAGTTAGTATAAAAAAAATGACGAAATCGCTATAGGGAGCGTGCAGGGACAAGTGGCAGTACTAAATCGACAAAAGAGACACTATACGGTCAGTAAAGAAAACTTATCAGGCCTGAAAAAAAGATACTGGTTATAAATGTCAGTATCAAGGTATAGTAAGTAGTGGCTTGGTGGTAAGTACTTAATAGCGCCGTGGCGTAAAAGATATCCTTGGGCAAGCCGGTGCAGATTTGGCGTACATTTTCCTTAAGAGCTGTAGGATATGGTGCCCAAATGCCTGATATTAGGCAAGCCGGTAGTTATAGAGTTCTTTAGACGCCACGCTACTGGTATGTACTTACGTTAATCGTCCATCATCGCGATATTAACGGAGTTTCCCGTTAATATGGCCCCGCATGATAGAGTACAAGATTCAGATTGGAGGCACTAGTTGGCAGCACATTCGTTGTGCACGTTCCCTATAGGTGCTCTATTAATTCACGACGGCTGGGATATTCTGAAAATTTGTATTATGCCACACTTGGCCATAAAGTGCCTTTTACACAACACGGGAGGTAATAAAGAAAGCCCTCGATCGCATATTTACGTCCCTCGCCTGCGGCTCGGGCTGCAAACATCTGCGATCTCAGCCTTTCTTTTTATTACCACCCTAGTTGTGTAATATACTATTTTGTTTGAAAAGTTACACCTTGCAGTTGGTCCTATTGAAACTAGGTCAGGATCAGATGATAGGATCGTTTGAAGTCGATTGTATTAAAAATCAAGTTTACACTATGAAATAGTACATTGTGTATTTAGGGCGGTAAGTAAGGAATTACAAACGAGTGTTTGTTATAAGCCCGAGGTGAAACCGAGGGCTTTAATAACACGAGTTTGTAATTCCTTTACCGCCCGTGGCACACACAATGTTTTTCATCACACTTGTGAGGAAATCTTAATAAAATAACCTTACTTTTCGACCCAGTACGACAAGAAAATATTAAAACAGACAGTGACATTTGTCACATATGTCCATAGACAATGCGAACGTCAAGTCACGTTCGGAAACCATAGCGGTAACGGCCATTTTAGTTGATTTTATATTTGCAAAATAAAGAAATACATTATTTAAACATTTAATTAATGTTACCGAAATATGTGTTTAGATGTATTTGCAATTACAGTTACAATATTTCAGTGATAAAAGTTATAAAAGTAAGTTGGCGTTTCCTTTGAACATGACAAATAAGAGTAAAACAGAACCAGCGTTTCAAATTTAAAAAGAAAACCATTACGCCCTAGGGCGTAATAGGCCATTTACGGCCCGCAGAACCTACGCGTAATGACACCATTTTCGAACAAGTGTGATGAAAAAGAATATAGTACATTACACAACTAGGGTGGTAAAACAAAGAAAGGCCGAGATCGCAGATGTTTGCGGCCCGACCTGCAAGTGAGAAATATGCTATCGAGGGCTTTCTTTATTACCTCCCGTGTTGTGTACAGCATTTTATGTCTACACATGGCGAGAAAGCGCTTTATGGCCAGGTGTGGCATAAAGGTAAATTCCAACACAGTGGCGTGGTATCAATATTTTCCGAGATCAATCCAGAGTAGATTTGGCTTTTTCTTCGGGAGCACTAAGTATATGGTGCTTAAATACTTTAAAACATCAATCCGAAGCAGGTTCATTGGACGCCGCGCCACTAGTACATACCTACACATCAATTAGTTGGTTGACTGCCGAGTTAACAGTTGACAAACTGATAACATACCTAGACATCAATTAGTTGGTTGACTGCCGACTTAACAGTTGACAAACTGATAAGACGTTAAATCGGGGATTCCGCTGAGTGGGATTAGATAACACAAAATAGCTCAGCTATGGCCTATCATCCGCCGATATTGATCTTAACGTCAATAACTTTCAAAAAACTAAATAACATACTTCAAACATTGAATCTATATTTGAGAAGTTCCCCCAATTCCTCGTGATCCCATCTTTAGAAAAGGATTTTGAAAAAAAAAAAATCTAAATCATATCAATCTGGAAGACTTTTAATAGAAAAAATGTTTATTAGTCGGTTTAGTAATTTTTATAAACGACATAGTTCTGAGGTTACAAAAACCAACCGACTTTAGAACCTCTTCCTTTTTGTGAAGAAGTTTTTTAAGACAACCTCGAGACGTGAAAACACCTGTTGTTATTTCTCAGGTAACCCAGTATCAGCGTACGTGTGTTGCTTGCTATTCGTGATTCGAGCCTTAAAGGTAAGTGAAGTTGTATTAGCAAAATCTGCGGCGTTTTAAATAAATTTAAAAATAAATAAACCGCACTATCGAAGCACTTCTGAATACATTTCAAACGAATGCTGGTATTTTACTAAACAGCTATAATACCATTATATAAAAATAAGTAGCCCTTGTCCATCTTATTGCCGATGTCCATTGCATGGCCGCCGATCAAAAGTTGTTCTGGAGTTAAAAAAATTACAATAATCCAGGAGCCTTGTTCTAAAATAATAAAAATCTCCAGGGACATCTAATGTGTCATGACTTGGTTTTATCTCTAATACTATGTTAGTCCCAGCGCTTGACGTGAATATGTCGCAGCTAACTGGTTTAATCAGCCATTTGGTTAACTGCCAAGCCTTTTTTATAAACTTTGACCTGCCAAAAGATCGACGAAGCCCCGCTGCGCGGGGCTTTTGTATCTGCTCTGAGGGATACAAGCTGACTAACAAACCTAACCTAAAATAAGGAGTGTGTTTAATAAAAAAGCTAGGCAGCTAACAGCTAGCTATACCAGTTGGAGGCGACAAATATATAGAGAACGGAAGCCGTCGTTATTTTTCTCAATTCATGGTATTTTCTCTCAGGTGTGCAGCGGTCGCAACCCCGACTGGGCGCGTCTGCGCGTGCGATTGTCGCACGCGGTGAAGCTGGACCCGCGCCCCGAGTACGGCCGGGCCACTCTCACCTTCCCCACTTCCGACGAGTTACCCACTGCCACGCTTATTGGCAGCCAGGTTTGTTACAAACTGGTTCTTATAACTTTCTTGAGAATACAGGTAATTGTCAGTCAAAATGGTCGTGTTGGGGTTACGCTTAGTCCATACTAAACGCAGCGCTAACACGGCCGTTCTGACGAGTGGTCGTGGAGCACCGCTAAATTGGTATGGTGCAAACAACTTGTGCCAAGGGAGTATCAATATCCAGATTTTCGTATTTAAAAAAAAAGTGTTTTTTTTCTTATACCGCTAACCCTTCAATTATTGTTAAAGACATGTTAATGTAAAAGACAACCATTTCAGAAATTAATGCATTTTGTGAAAATGTGGTGTTTGAAACATCTGGAAAATAAAGTGGGAACATCGAAAAGTAATTCGAGATTACTTCATAAGGAAATCAGCAAATACCGAGAGTGAACAATAAAATTCTATGATGTTTTATTTCTGTACCATGTCGGTCGAATCAAACTTAACCATCAAAGAACTCTTATCCCCTAAACAATAAGGCCGCATTTCGGTTAACAGTGCAGCAGCCGGCTGCTCAGCGCGTGCGGCGCCGGCGTGCTGCTCGAGCTGCCGGGCGCCACCGACGCCGTCAAACAACTGCCGGCCGGGACCGTTGTGCCGGCCCTCGTCATCGGCCGCCTGGACCTGTCTTAGATGTAGCACGACCCAACTACAAATATTATAGGCTAGCAAACCATTAAGTAACTTATGCCTTAGAAAATAAGGTCGCATTTCGCTGCTCGAGCTGCCGGGTGCCACCGACGCCGTCAAACAACTGCCGGCCGGGACCGTCGTGCCGGCGCTCGTGATCAGCCGCCTGGACCTGTCTTAGATGTAGCGCGACCCGACTGCCAATACTATAGGCTAGCAAACCATCAAGTAACTTATGCCTTAGACCATAAGGTCGCATTTCGCTTAACAGTGCAGCAGCCGGCTGCCGAGTATATCCGCATTTCGATCGGCATCTTCCGACTATCATAAATTGATCGAGCGTACGTTTCGTGGTCCTTGGGTTAGGGTAATTATAAAACGCTAGACTTTCCTGGTAGCTAAATAACGCCCTCCGGCTATCGCGGGTCGAAGGCTTTGACTCGAAGCTTTAGATGACCACGGGCCGTGGGCTTTCCCGCTTTCTTTCCGCGGGACGGATTGGAACGACCCGCGGGCTAAATCCGACCTCTGCCTTAGACAATAAAGTTGTATTTCACTGCTCGAGCTGCTGGGCACCACCGACGCTGTCAAACAACAGCCAGCCGGGACGATCTTGCCGGCCCTTGTGATAGGCCGCTGGACCTCTCTTAAACAGAGGTTCTTAGATTACACCAGCGGTTGGCAACCTTTTAGTAGCCAAGGACCAGTAGCTAACGAAATTGACGCGGGCCGCACTATGTTAATAACTGGTGATTTTATACAATTCTGAATATATCGACCTTTACATAGAAAATACCCAGGGAGGCTCGCGGGCCGCAAGAGAGGGTTCACGAGCCGCAGATTGGCTGGATTACACTATCAATGCAATAGGCTACTAAATCATAAGTTCATAAGGCTTTCGTAGTAAAATTAAATGAATCTGATGTAAGAAACGCTGCGTTGAAGTTACTTGGCCTAAGATCGGGGGTCGAAATATGCTGGTCCGCTCGTCGCTTCAACTTCGACAGACCACAGCAGATGACCTTCTATTGCGAACTGTTATTCCTAGTTCACAGGTCAAATTATATTAGGTGCGAGACTGAAGCGATGTTGTGAATTAACTTTTTCGCCGCTACGTAAAACATAAAAGTCGCAAATCAGACCCCATGCCCATGATATAACAGTTTCAAAACCGAAATTGAACTTTATGCTGGTGCATGAAGGTTTATATCGCTCTGCGGTCTGTGACCAATATATGCGTCGTTGGCGTCCAACCCGCGGTGCCAATATATACGTCTTTGGCGTGGAAAAGGTTAACTTAGATATTATTGATTGAATGTAAACGAACTCCACTGTATTTTAAGATCTGCGCTATTTAAGAAGATTATATGATTAAAAAGGTTGTCTTAACACTTTCGCAATCACGTAACGCTACGCACTACGCTCGGAGCCGTTACATGGCAAAAGCCGTATGTTAGCCCGTAGTTGCTACGAGTCTAGCGCCCGCGGAGCGGGTTCCAAGTGTTGAAAGTGTTCATATTGGCCGTAGATACCTTATAAGAGTTATTAAAATGATATTTGTTCTTAGGAACCTTGGAACATTAACTTTAGTCATGTTCATGTAGGCACATGTAGGTACTTTAAACAGTTTAAACTGTTGCAGTAAATTAGTAAGCAAATTGTATAGATAATTATATTTACACTTATCGATATTTTTTGAAGCATGTTATGTACTTATTTTTGTTGAATAAATTAGCAAAGTTGCGATTTCATTTTACAGAGTAATATATTTTAATATATTTTCAAGTAATTAACTAACTGACAAGTATTATTTATAAATGGTGTAAATAAAATGCATAAATGTACAAACATTATTAATTTATTTCATCAAAACTCATAACTATACATCATACTGCTCGACACACATACATCAGATCAGAAATAACTCACAACAGCCACCCGCCCCCGCTCCCTTGTGATGATTAAACGATAGTTTTGCGCGAGATCTATGATACCCGCATATTCCGTTTATCCCCCATAAAAATGGCAGTATAATCTTTGCGTTCGATACTTAAACGTGCAAAATAGAAGGCACCGCGATGTTTCAGCCAACTGATGAGGATTTTTCAAAGTCATGGATTTCAAATTATTTTCCGAATTGGGTCATGGGACATCCGGCAAAGTGCAGTACCTATTGATATTGCGGTGCGTGGTAACTTTCGTGATAGGTAAATATAATATGACCGCTGTGGTTTCTAATTTTATCGGTAAAAATAGAGTTAACTGTGGTACTACATAATATGTAAGCAGTGTCAGTAAGGTACTAGAATAAACTTAATTCTAGAGGTGAAAAAAAGTTAAATTAGATTTTATAGAAAAAAATTGCCGTATCCAAGATCCAGAGTCGTATATATCTTTAATACTTTAGGGGAAATAAAAAACCAATTAAGCGCTATTATTCAAATATGTGCGTGGCATGATTTACGTAAAAGTCTTGCTTCACTATACAATAATCGATTATTTCCATAACGAATTCTATTGAACAAAGGTGCGTTTGTTTGTACAAATGGTTCGAATTCGTAAATAAATAAGCCTAAAATGATGGTGAGCGTTATACTGCGGTAAGTACAAAAATAGCTCAAAATCACTTATACATAAGGTTCAGAGAAGTCAGTGTCATAGCTCACTTGAGAATGTTTATGAAAGCAGTCATGGTATTGTCACATACTGGGAGCGAGTTCATGTCTTGTCTACACGGAATACATTCCTAGTTCTAACAATTTATATTTTCTATTTTATTGTGAAAAATTATTGATTAGGAGAACTTTCATAACAGTTCTAAAGTCTAGGCTGCCACATGTGGGTTCCGCTTGACAATTCTTTGGAGTCCTATACGGGTCCCACAAAAACTGTTGCGAAAGTGTGGCACCTTACAAACTTAGCATTTGCAACTGGCATATTTTAAACTTGGCATTTGCCACTGTTAAAACTGATGATGAAACTTGATCAAGAAATATATTCCGACTGCAGACAAATTGATTTTAATACACTATAACTCCTCCCGAACTTCAAGTAAGATTTAAACTTGGAATCCGGTAGGAGTTTGGGCTGCGTTAGTCTAGACGACGCGTTGCACCTCGAAGAACCGCTTGAGATAGTAGACCTGACCTACGGTCATGACGAGCAGTACAGACGCCTCGAACACTGACCACAGCACCACGCGCGAGTTCGTGCTCTCATTGATGGAACGATGGATGCGGTCACGGACCTGTTCAACAAAATATCGTATTATTTTTAAATGAAAGTCAGTAATCAGTAATCATTTATTGTTTGAGGAATTCGGGTCAAGTACAGAGGTAAAACAAATTGCACATAATAATATTTAGTTCCACCAAATCCTACCTTTTCAGGTGTACACACATTGTGGATCTATCTTAGTCAAAACGGGACTGTTTTGTTATTATCTGATTCTGTACCAAGATGACTACTATAATTTGGTATGTAAAAAGTTACACTGAAGGTAGATTAAAGTTACAAAAAAGACTGAGCAAAGTGGAGGCATACCCTGGCGGTAAATGTACAAGCCTTCGAAGAAAAGAGAAGGGATGAGTTCGATGCAAAGCGTGAAGACCTGACCATCAGTGGCCATTAATTATAAAAGTTGTTGGTGGGGTGCTGACTGGCAGTGAATGTTGGTCGCAGATTCATTGCAAAAATTGGCTGTCAGCCACCTGAGAGCTCATGAGCGGCGCTCTCAATAAGCCCCATAACGTCGTCGGCTAATATCCAGTCACCATGGTCGAAATCGGCCAGGATATGATGATGAAAGTTTCAAGTTCTTGTTACTGACCAGATTTCCTAAGTTATACTTACAAACAGTGACATTGATACATGTTTTCTCCGCCCTCAGACATACTTATATACAAATAAGTAACACTTAATTCCTAACCTGCATGTACTCCTGTTCATGCTTGACAGTTTTGAGTGTTGTGGCGAGTTCTTTGATCATGTCCTCTAGCTTGTTATGGTCTACTGCCTCATCTTTCTCTCCAGAGGCTTTATGTGGTGCGTCTCCGATCTCCAAGTTAAACATGACAACCTGAGAAAACAAACGTAAATTCTTAGAACCATGATTGCGCTTGAATAGTCTAGACTGCAACTCAAGTTTTTTGTAGTGAAACAGTATGGTAATTTGATTTCATTGAATTTCATTGGTCACTTATTGATCTTAAATGAACATTTAATGTATTATTCGGCAATTCTCCGAGCGTTTTGACCGCGCGGTTTGACAATCATTATTGTCCGACAATTAATTACTATAACGAAAGGACAAATCGTGACAATTTTGATAAAACTAGACTTAACCTCGGGACTGTTTTTCAGTTTCATAAAAAGTTAACTCTAGGCATCGTTTTTTTTAACATTATTTACTGAGACAATAATGACGAAAATAAAACGCCGTAAAAACGCTGAATATTGGTCCTATTTAGCTTTTATCAATACATACATATCTATAAAGTCCTTAATCCTTAAGGTGTTTTGTATGTGTGGAATTTCATAGTGCATCCAGAATGTGTTTGGAAACATATAAATTTGGCCAAGGAATAACAACACTTGCACCCCCAAAGTCTAGCTAAAGTTTGTGTCTTAAAAAAATACTACCACTGTGTGGACCATTGGAATTTATGCATATATTTTAGATGAAATTGAATAATCCTGATTTATTTACTTTTATTTACTATGTGTACTATTAAAGTTATAACTAACCTAACTCCAAATACACATATATTAAGGTTACCTTTGGTGTCATAGTAGACATCTTGTTGCTGAAGCAGTAGGTATACCGGCCTGACACATGTGCAGAGAATGTGTACATGCCGGAGGACTCCCGCTCGCCGTGGTATATCACTGTGCCGTCCGGGCCTGTGATTGTTACGTCTATGTCTAGGAAACCACCCTCTGCTATCTCGAAGGTTAGACCTGCAAATTATCATCATCATGTGATAAGTATAATAATAACCAGATGTACACATTGTTTTCAATTAAACTATATATATCAAATCATTTCATCATAGCAACAGCAGATGGATCTTATCTAAAAGTTTACAAAAAGCATTTAGCAGTGTTAGTGGTAGATCAAGGATAGTCGATAATAGATAGTTATAAATAAATGGAAATACAGCTGTAGAGAATTTTACAATAATTAGAGACATTAGTTTATAATTCAGGCTTACCCATTTTCGTGTCGGCTTCAACATGTTCGAAAAAGCACTCTTCGGCATGAGCATCGACAGTGATGGTGTAGCTACTTACAGAGCTTAGTAAAGTGAGTAAAACTGCCGCTATAAGCCCTAGTTGTGTCCATTTATTCTCCATATTTGCTATTAATATAATAATTATAAGCGAGAAATAGATTTTTCAGCAATTAGCCGACCATAAGCTTGTTTTCTTTCCCTAATCTAGCAGAGCCACGTAATGACAGATGACACAACGTAAGCGACTATTCATACATTCATTTTAAAAGTTCCGTTCCCACTAGACCAACAAGGTGGAAAATCATGGTGCTCTAATAAAAATGCATAAAACACAAATGAAAATCTTTTCGTCAATTTATTTATGTTTTTGACAGATTTGATTGAATATTTTATTTGCAATTATAATTGAAATTCATCTCCAAAAGGGGTTAAATTTATTCTAGCTGTAATAAACTATCTGAATAACGGTAATAAAACAAACAAAAGTAAAGAATAAACTATAAACTAAAACCTAAATATACCTACAAACGAGTTAAGCTATATACAAAAAAGGAAAATTACAAAAAGAATACCCCTTCAAGCAATTCCGTCTGCGGCATGGTCCCCATTACGCTGGCGGCATTACCTCTCTGGATTGCAAGTGCAATTCTTTGAGAGAGGTAAGCGCCAGCTCTGGGATCTCCCGAGGCGTGGACCAGCCGCGGCGACAGGGTCCTCATGAAGGTCTTCATGTCGGCCGACCAGGGTCCCAGGGTCTCAACCGCAAGCGCCGCAAACTCGTAGTCCTTTAACAAGGCAGAGTATTTGCGGCGCTTTAAGGCCTGAGCCTGGTCAGCCGCGGCGCCGGCCTGTGAGCGGGTTGCCTGAATGTGGGATGCAGCCAACGTGTCCACGCAGGTTGCATCCCACACCAGGGCTCTACCGAGTTTCCATGGTACCAATGTGGCACCATCCGGTCGCTTGCCATCGTCTCTTGCCATACCTGCGGGTTCTAGGATCGCCGGTACGGCGGCAGTGGCAAGAGAACGGCGGATGATGTCATTTATGGTACCATGGCGGTATATGCGGCCGGCACTTTTGCTGCAAGAGAGGCCATGTCGCCCCAGCTGGTCCACATCCCTGCCACAGACGCATGTGTGGGACACGCATATTCTGGCTCCGAGTCGAAGGCAAATCGCAATTCTCAAGCAACTCGGATCCAGAACTGTCCCTATGTTGCGTGAGGGAAGAGCGTGTAGCCAGTGGCCCGCCTCGCTCGTGGAGACAGCCAGGATACGGGCCCGCTCCGAGTCATCCAGACTATTGTCAAGCAGCGTAGTGTGGGTTGTCATGAGCCGGGGAGTATCCCAGGCTCTTTGGTGATGCTTTGTGGCTGGAAGATCCACTCCCGGGCACGAGTCACTCCAGGCCTCCCTGGCCTCCACCAGGCTCGCTATCTCAGTGTCAGGTATCTGTGGGAGATTTAAAATAACACTGACGAGAGACAGCGAACCGTAGGCGGAGGACAGAAATGCCGGCAGTGCCACGCTGGATGAGGAGCGAACCCCCAGTCCACCAAATCTTATTGGGAGAACCGCTTGGGTCCAGGGCGTAATGTCGAAGTTTATATTTAGAATTTTGGAAAGTGTTACTTGGAGGCAATCATCGATGTCCGACAGTATATGCGGAAATTTCCAGACTGGGCAACTGCGAAGCATATACATGAATTTGGGCGTAAACAGACAAGACCGAATTATGTAGAGTGCCATATGAGGACTAATTTCGAAAAGGAGGTTGGATGTGTTTTTAAATAGATTTAGTTTGCAGGTGATGACCGGGATGATTGCCTCGTCAAAAATCGGTGAGCCTAGAAGGGTGAGTGATGAATTTGAATGGACGGAAATGTTTGGCATAACAACATTGAAATTTGTGAGAATTTCTATTCTTTTTTCCGGTGAAAGGTGCTTGGGTAGAAATATTTCGCATTTGGTATAATTTAATGAGAGGCCGATATCAGAAAATTTCTTAATTATCATTTGTAGATCCTGTAGAACTGTTAGGGCGTCTCCGCCTAGGGAGCCGTCATCCAGATACCATAAGTTGAATTTAGATTTTATGTCCGAAATTATGGGTTGAATGGCTAAACTGAATATGGCGGGCCCAAGCGGGTCCCCCTGTTGGCAACCCACACTTGAAGAAATAACTTTGTCACCGAAAAGCAATTTTGTTGGTGCCCCATAGCATTGCCACAAGTTTTTTAAACAAAGTTACGCTTAAACTCTGCTCAAATCTCTCAAATCGTCCGTAGAAATATCTTTGGTGTTGTGACAGCATAACGGATGCGTTCAAATTTAATTTCAAACAAAATTGCCACATAAACTAAGTACTTCTACTCAACAACAGGGGGCGGTTATATAACATTAAATTGGTTTAACTACTCCTAAATAGATGGCGGCTCATTATACAGATGGAAGGACCTGGCGTGCGTTAACTTTGAATCATGAAGCTAAATTTGAGTGTGGCTCATATTTTCTGAAAATATTTTTTTCTTCTAAATTTAAATATCTTTAAAATAATTACTCCTCGCGGGGGTCTACCACGCCCCAAAGCATAGCCCCAAAGGCCAATTTTGTTTCACGATAGAATGCAAGCAATAGTTTAACATATAATAATAACAATATGAAAACCTGTTTTTAACCGACTTTTAAAAGAAAAACGGCTCACAATTCCATTGTTTTTTGTATGTTTGTTACTGGCTGGACCGATTTGGAAAATTCCTACACTGCGGCAATTAGCTTAATTTATCAATTAACCATACATGTACGCGGTCACATGAATCCCGTATGTAGTGAAGGTGTTAAATATTAGACACGCATATAGCGATTTGGGTGTTTTTCATAGTGATTGTGCATTTCTGGAGTTTTTTTTATGTTGTTATACTTATTAATTATTATATTCATTAGGAAATGAACCAATTCAGACAAACGTTCGACGCTTTTACAGCGGTTTGAGATCTACGATTGAAGGACAACATGTGCAGGTGCTCAAATTTCCTTTTTGCCAATCTGATTACCTCACACGTCACAACGAGGTCAGCGTCCTCCCACTATTACTTCCGATAAGGAAATTGACCATCATGATTTTACTGTAACTTAACAAAGAACCCGTCGTTTCTACTTTAATTGGCTCATAGTTATATGTGCATCAACTTTGAAGGGTAGGGCCTGAATTCTCGATATCACTGCGATTCTGTATTTTTTTTATCTTTCCGGCATTAAACATCAGACCATTCATACACATATCCCTTTTTTTATTGTATTGATCTATGTTTTGGAATTAAGCTGTATTTTATTCTAATAAACTTACCATTATAATCCCTTAGGGCGATTTAAGTCGGTCGCTTTTCCATACAATGAAAAAGAAGATCAACATTCGTTTCTACGATCTCCGTCACGGTTGAAATGTATTTCATTTTATAGCTTGATGCATTTTTTCTGCACGAAACAACATGAGAAGTCTAAAAAAAACAAAATTAACGTGTAATCGGCCATTTAAAGTCAGCAAGCACTACTTTTTTGGTAAAAATTCTATAAATATTTATTTTGCGAATTCTCATATCGTTTCGCGCAGAAAAATGTATCAAGCTATAAAATAAAACACATTTCAGCCATGATTGATGTCGTGTCAGCGAACGATGTAAGGTAGTAGTTAGTAAGAGGTTTTCGTAATTTTGAAAGACTAGCATTTACCCGCGGCTTCGCCCGCGTTGTTCCTAATACTTCGTACACTTTCGTAATATTTTATGTTTTATGTACACTTTCCTAATATTTTATGTACACTTTTGGCAAATAAACAATTTTATTTTTATACTGTCCCAAAGTCACTCTTTACCGGGATAAAACGAATTCTATATTTCAATCCATTACTTGCTCTACTTGCATGCCAAATTTCAGCTCAATCAAAAAAAAGGGTATTTTTTGTCGGTGTAGATGATGGATGGTGTAGATACCATGCAAGATATCTAATTTATTTCGTTGGGTGCCTACAAGGAACGAAAAAAGTACCTAAGCAAAAAAGAAAATTTACATAAAGTCGTAATTTTTTGTAGTCAATGTTAAAATGATATTTAAATACTAGTTTTTAGGGTTCCGTTATCAGTAAAATTCGGAATAGCCATGTCCGTCCATCTGTCCGAATGTCTTTCTAAGAAATCTTAAAAAAATATATTTTTATGCCACACCTGGCCATAAAGTAGCGTTTACCGCACGCTGCGCGTACGGAAAAAGCCGCTTTCTGGCCAAGTGTAGACATAAAATGATATACACAACACGGGAGGTAATAAAGAAAGCCACCGATCGCATATTTACGTCCCTCGCTTGCAGCTCGGGCCGCAAACATCTGCGATCTCGGCCTTTCTTTGTTTTACCACCCTAGTTGTGTAATGTACTATTTTAGGTAAGGTACCTCCTTTAGACGGGGTGATAATTTTTTTTCCTCATTTCCTCTTTATAATATGATACTTATTAAAGATTTCTTCAATTATCAGAGACTAAATGATTAATATGGTATTGAATAACAAAATATTTTTACTAAAAAAAACCCGACCGCGGTATTTTTACTAAAAAAATCCGCCATTTTGTTTATTTTAACGAAGTTCATACCCAGTGACACTCGCGCCATCAAGACGAATCCAATGATGTATCATTTATCAAAATCGGTTGTGCCGTTGAGTAGTTACGAGCGGACACAGGAACGGACATACATACATACAGGTCAAACACATTACCCTCCTTTGGGCTTCGCCGCAGTCGGGTAAAAATGAAGATTAACTGATTATGACTGACTTTTTTTTCTTCCCACGACAACATGACCTTATATGGAAGTCTCGGATTCGGCCGAAACTGAGATCAAAGCCGAAATTCGGTTTCGGTTTCGGCCGTGAAAACTAGTTTCGGTCGGACACTAATGGGAAGTCATTGGATATTAATTAGGTATAGGTTTTAAAAATAATATGAGTTTACGGCAACCATTATTTGCTTTAGGGATCCGTTTACGATTGAGCTTTAAAGTGCAAATTTTATTTTAAGTGTCCCCGCTCTACCGGCTAATTGGTTGTTTTTAAAAATGTAAAAAAACACGGTATTACTACATGTACCTAATGAAGGTAAAAGGAAAAATATCTACTACCACTAAGTAGACTTCATCCGATTTCAAGTTTAGGCAAGTAAAGCGCTTATACTTACCTACCTCTAAAATCGCAAATACTGCCGTCATAATTTAAAAGGACGTTCCTTTCTTAGAGTTTCATACAGACATGCGTCATTTTGAGTGGGTACAACTCTTCTGAGGAAATTCTTTTGTAGCTGGAACCCTGCATTGAGCATGGTCCGACATGCTTTTGGTCGGTTTTTTTTGTGCCAACGGTATTTATATCATTGCTTTTTGTTGAATCACAACGCGACATATTCTTAGTGCCCAGGCTCCTCAGTAGGAACTCGAAGCTGAGGATATATAAAACAGTCGTAAGGCATATTCTATTCACACCCAACACGAGTTGGGTGTGAAGCTTGGACACTAACACTTAAAGAGGAAAGTCAGCTCCTAGCGGCGAAACGGAACGTGCTTCGGAAGATCCTGGGACCAACTAAAAGAGAGGATGGCACATGAACGATCCGGGGTAGTGCGGAGATTGAGGAATTGATGGCCGAGCCCAATATTATCAGAGTAAAAAAGACCATAGACTTCGCTGGCTCGGTTATGTACAATCTTTTTTTATTTCCCTTAAATTCGACACCTTGCTTGATACCTACATTAACACAAGCTAGAGTCTGTGCGGAAAGAGAATAGGCGTGGCGAAAAATGGAACTAACCTAACTAGTATGGCCACAGAACAGAAAATACGGCACATACCCAAAATTAATCCTATTCTCTTTCCGCACAGACTCTATCTGATATACCGCGTTTTAAAAAATGTTTTGCCTTTTCATACAAAACAAATACCTAATAGTCTGTTGTATTCCCAGCTAATTAAAATTTGAATTTATATTTCTTTTACATTGTACTATATTCTCGATTATATCTTTATGTCACTTCAATACATCAGTTCAAAACATCAGTATCGAATTGTTGACCATAATAAAAATAACTTTTTACGAGTTAGGTTAAGACATACATTTCTTGGAGAAATTAACTCAATTAAACCTGCAGAATGTTCCCTGGAAGTTAACGGAAATAAATACAAAAAAAAAACACGGTATGTCTTCGTTAGAATTCTATAACAGACAGTAGTTCTAAAATACACACATATTAGGTATGACTGTACATTATATTTATTTACCTTTTGGTATTAGGACTAGGATAATGTTGTTTATCCTGCATCGAGGTGCAAGGGTCAAACATATTGACACATATTTACTTACATAGGTAGGTACTGTACACAGTAGTGTAAGAAGTAAATATGTATCTTTGATGACGCTTCTTCGCTTTTTACGCCCGTTGCACTCACACACCACTTTTACAGTCACTTTTCGAGTCGTCAAGATGAAAAGTGAATGAAACATGGAATTAATTACAAAAAAAATTGAGTCATACAAATGTTTGACCTTTTATACGCACACAACGGGACAAGAATACCTGCAATAATAATTTAACTACCGCAGTACTTAAATTATTAATTCTCGAGGTCATTGATATAAAACAAAAACAATGTAAACTGTATAAGTAGCTAATAGTAAGTATCTACAAAAACGATTAAATGGTTGCGGTACCTACTTGAGTTTGACACAGTGACTATACAGTGTGTAAGTCTAATACGGGCGAATCTCTTAACGGTGGTTAGTATAGGACAAAGTGAAGGTAATTAGATAACATTTACTTAAAGTTGCAACAATAATTTTGTCCATACAAAATAATTCAGCCCGCAATGTAATACAAACACACTCACGTTAAACGCTCATTTTGACAGTTACGTTGACATTTCGGTACCGCCGTACCGCAACCATGTTTACAGTACATTGCTGCTGAGAAATTTAAAAAAATTAATTATGGGGTCGTAATGAACTGCAACTTAAAAAAACCTTTTACTTCATGATTACACTAATGAATACTATGTCCGATTTAATTTATCGCCCGTATTAGACTTACACGCTGTATAATATTTATATATACTCACGGACAATGAATTCAGTTCATTTTCTATGAACAATGATATAGAAAATGACCCGAATTCATTGTCCGTGAGTGTATATTACCATCTAAGGTCTTTACAAAAATTAAACAAGGGGTAAGGTTTTTGATACATATTTTATTATATTGCTTAGTAATCATTCTTAAATAGATTCTTAATTATAAGGAGACTTAAATTAATGTCATCAATATTTTACATTCTAATTCCCAAGCGAACGTTTTTTTAAATATACAGCTGTTTCTAAACTTTTATGTCGGATTTGTTCCTATAGTTACTAGAGGATGTGTCAGTGTTTTTCAAAGTGTGGGTCGTGACCCGCAGGGGTCGCAGAGCCTCTAGGAGGGGGTCCCACCTCAAAACCTCAACCTCCACCAAACCTCAACCTCACCAAACCACCAGAACCTCAGGTAAAAAGAAAAAACAACAAAAAGCTCAAAAGTGTAACGGAATAAAATCCCGGTTAGAAATTGTGGTGAATAGGGGGACGCGAAATATTTTCGCATACAAAGGGGGTCGTGCCATGAAATAGTTTGAAAAACACTGCTCTAGTATATTCATATACTAAAGGAAATACGACCAATTTATTACGCAGTAATACAAGTAATTAATTATTGAAAATCATTGGTCATTAACCGAAAACAACTATCACACGGAACAATGAAATACAATGCACTTGGTATTATGTTCAATCGTCATCTTTGGTGTGTTATTTCCACTGTCATAAATGTATTTATTAAATTACTTATTTATTACAATATCCTCCCCATGTTTCTATCACAAAATTGCAGGGCTAGCAAACATTTGAACTAATCACACAAGTTTCTCGCGCGCTTTTTAATTTGCGCGGTATTCTGCGCCATATTTAAAATGATAACCATAGACTAATCAATATCAAGTTTTCTGAAAGCGCCAACCGCACCATAGATATCGGTGTCCGCGTGGGGTTTGGTATTGGACGGAGACAGGTCGTTGAGGCCGCGGAGGAAGTCCCGGCTCTCGTCGACTCTGTGCCGCCACTTCCTGGCGATGGTGTCTATGGACTCCTCCTCTCCGCCCCATTCGGCTGGCAACACCCGCGCGGGGATTTGCTCGAGCAACTCGTCCACTTTCGAATGCAAATAGAACTGAAATGGAAAAAGTAAATTCAATCTTCACGTCACGATTGTACGCTAAGTGGTCTCTGTAGACGTCGGTAAACACACACGCCACCGAAACGATAACATTAAAGAAAGCCAGAAACGTAATGCTATACTTAATGTTTGTTTTTAGGTAGTTTGATTTAGTTTTCGATATACTTAAGTTATTTTTATTCTCCATTTTTATCACCATGACGTCTTTGTTGTACCTACTCTGATTATCAGTAAGGTATTATAAGTACCGTCAACTGTCCGGTGGGTTTGCCAGCTGGGCCCTATCCTACACAGCCTCCCTACGCTGCCTCCAAAACCTTTAAGATCAAATTATCACCTGGGCCCTTCAGACCTAATCCGACCCAACTGGCCGTCGTTATTCATGTGTTTCTTTTGTTCGAAAAGTTTTCGTAAAACACTAAAGTGGCGTCACGTACTTGATAAGGTTAAACATTTTAACAATACAATCATTAGCTGCTAAACGATAGAGACGAAGGTCAGTTTTATTTATTTCCTCTTAATCTTAATTATAAAGAAAACAATGAGAGGCTCGATGGCGGCGGGGTGACGGTGACTCATTAACTTGCACAATTACAGCTCGTATAACTCAACTCAGCCGGCTTAATGTAACAAAATCGCACTGTACTTGAAGTCTACTACTTCGGTTTACTCAGGTAAACATTTCAATCAACTTTAACGTTCCATTACTTGCCACAATTAGGTATTTCGACATTCCTACATGATTTTATTTGGCTATTGCCGTGTTAATGTCGCTATCTGCCAACACGTTTGTAAGTACAAAGTTATCAAAGTATATATGTGTAGATACGTTATAAAAGCGCATTAGCATAACTTCTACTGTTCCTACTTTTTACACGACTGCCAAAAAAAGGAGAGTTATGTTTTGTATTGATGATTCCATCGTTTCGCGGGCTAACCTAACATATGAAATCAAAAGGATTTGGGAAATCCGTTGGAATGTGCCTATATATTCACCATACCATATTGGCGAAAACCGAAAAACTACAGAATAGCGAAAAAGTGCTGTATATTTTAACGATCACACATATTTGTAAAACCTCTGCGATTTGGTGCAATATATCTTTGTTTTGGTGCAATATATCTGTGTTCTGTCTGCTATATACAAGCTGTTCTCATCAATCTTACTTAGCAGAATCGCACCGAAAATCGACAAAAACCAACCAATAGAACAAGCTGGGTTTCGGCCGAACTATTCAACTAATGACCATATACATACAGTTGATCAGTTAATAGAAAAGTATAAAGAATTTAACAAGCCACTTTACATAGGATTTGTAGATTATTCGAAAGCATTCGACAGTATTGCACATTCATCTATATGGGTAGCACTGAAAAACAATGACATACACGACAAATACATAAATATCATAAAAAATCTGTATTCCACAAGTAAGGGTAGCATAAAACTGGAAAGGAAAGGAGAAGAATTTCCAATAGAGAGAGGCGTAAAGCAAGGAGACCCGCTCTCGCCCAAGTTATTTCTAGCAGTTCTTCAAGATATCCTAAAAAATACAGATTGGACAAACAAAGGGGTGAGAATACTTAATAGTCGTCTAAGTCACTTAGGATTTGCTGATGATATAGTCCTCTTCAGTGAAACTGCTATAGAACTAGAACAAATGCTCCAAAACCTCGGCAATAACAGCAGAAATATCGGACTAGAAATGAATACAAGCAAAACCAAAATAATGACCAACAGCATCCAAACTCCAATCAATATGGAAGGAGAGACAATAGAATATGTCAAAGAATATATATATCTTGGAAAACTAATATCATTCGACACCACCAAAAATGAAAATGAAGTAGATAGAAGAATAAACATCACTTGGAAAAAGTACTGGGCACAGAAAGAAATCCTCAAAGGAAATTACAATATGAAGATAAAAAAGATCATAATGGATTCATGTATCTTGCCCTCCTTAACATATGCAAGCCAGACTTGGACATTTACTAACAAGACCAAGAGCAAAATTCTGTCATGCCAGCATGCTATGGAAAGGAGTATCTTGAAACTAAGAAGAATTGATAAAAAACGAAATACTGACATACGCAACAAAACAAAATTCAAGGATGCACTTCAACATGCCATGAAGCTGAAGTGGAAGTGGGCAGGTCACATAGCTAGATACCAGGATAAAAGATGGACACTACAAACAACGAAGTGGCTTGGCCCCATTGGAAAAAGAAAAAGAGGAAGGCAAAAGAAAAGATGGGTCGACGACATTGTAAACATAGCGGGAAGAAACTGGATGAGCACCGCACAAAACAGACAAACATGGGAGAAGATGGAGGAGGCTTTTACCCTTAAAGGGGCCATACAATAAACAAAGTTTATATTTATTTATAAAATTGTAACTGAAAAAAAAAAAAAACGTATGGATAATAAAGCTATAATAATAAAGCTATAATAATCTTTGTTTTACACCTTAGCTGTATATTATATACTATTGTATGACAGTTGACAGGCATAAAAGTACCTACTTCTTTCTTTAACCTACTATACACTATTTCTACATACTTAAAGTACGAAAACTGTAGGTACGTTTGTAAAAAGGTTGAAAGAAAACAGCTTTTAAATATAGAGAGGAATGACGTCGCATCGTAAAGCGTGCCACCAATATCTGAAACGACGACTACGGTCAGTCTATCAAGAGTAATACTGACGAAGAAGAAAGAAAAAGGTGTCACTCACCCTCCGCTTGACCTTCTCGTTCATGCAGGAGCGCATGAGCTGTAGCGTGGAGGCGATGAAGGGCGGCGCGCCCACGAGGTGGATGCGCTTGAGTCGCTGCGGGTACGCCGCGTGCGCCAGGTGGATGCCGCGCCGCACCGCGCCCGCGCCCGCCGCCACGCGCGCCGCCAGCGACCCACGGATGCATGACACCTGCGAGGATGTCTTCCATTAGAGCGAGAATACAACTATAGTGTTGCCCGGACCAGTTTACCAAAGATCGCGACGTCGAGCAATAAAAATCGGGACCAAAGGGTGTTCAAATTGGGACAGTATTAAATATTTGAAACTTAAAAAATACGAACGCATCACATTTCTGAATATAACCACTCGCAACAACAACGCTAAAGGAATATATATAAGCGTAATTGAGGGTGTGACTGTGACATGACTTCCTTTGGCTTTTTGCTTGACTTTACTTTTTAACACTCTCCTCTAGAGTCTAGATAGCAGATATAAGGGCCACCTCACCGTCTGAAAATCGGGTCATTCGGTGTCTCGATCAAGGGTTAATCGGGACGTGTCCACATACCGCGAGACATCCCGCTCGAATCGGGAAATCTGGCAACTCTAAATACAATCGTGTAGCCATGACTCATGGTTGTAAAAAGGGCCCTGACAATGTGGTGGTGTAACAAATGATAGTAGCCTTCGATCAGTCAGGACGCCACAGCAGGACCGGATACTTGAGTTTTTACAATGAGGAAGGAAGGGCCTTACCCATACCATCCGGTTAATTTACTATCACATGCCACATGCACATCACTGAAAGTACTAATATTTCTTTTGTTCTTAATGAAAGATATGGAACCTTACATCCCAAATGAAGGCGTCTCCTGCGATAGCCTTCTCGTCGCGCATGCGCGCGTCGCACACGAGCAGCACTGCGCGCACTGTGGCAGCTATGTCTGCGCTGCTCTCCGGGTACTGAGGCTTGATCCGGAATATCGTGACCCGGAGCCCGTCGTCTGTCAGCTTCGGGAGCGGCACTATGTCCCTGAGAAGAATAGGGTTACGAAAAATATAGTAGTGGATTCAGGATATTAGTTTGAGGATGCTTAACATTCAGCATTTTTTTCTGAGGTTCATGAACCCTTTGAGTTGATTTTTGTATTATTTAGGTCTGGAACTGGATTCACTTCATAGTGAGACTGATAGATTGCCACTTTTACTGGCTAACCCTGGCAGCTATGTGCTATAGTGTTCTACGGATAGTAATAGTGTGGTAATAGGTAAGTAGGTAAAGCCTAGGTAATAGTTACATGAAGTTGCAGATATCGTTCAGCGGAGGATCGTTGAGCGAGCGGTGCTGGTAGAGGTCTCGGTGGCGGCCTCGCGCCGCGCAGAACGCCTCGAACTTCGTGCGCGCGCGCTCCATGTCCATTCGGCAGCCGCGTACGAACAGCTCCAGGAAACTCGTGTCTGTAACACACAGTTACTGTTATAGGTTCATATTATAATAAACAAAGAGATTAGACTTTCGCTTTGGTTCAACAAATGCAATTAATTCAAACCAGCCGGTCTAGCATGACTGGCTGCGGCTTCGTTTGTCGGCTGGGTTTTACTTTTGCATTATATGGAATGAAAAGTGATAGGTACCTATAGAGTATTTGACGCGCACCACAGTTGTGCTAGAGGTACCCGAACCACTGATTTACTTGGAAGAAGTAGCAATGCCACTCATTTATATTAGCTCCAGAATAATTCTTGTATCCTTAACCGGAGGTTGCCGTCGTAGATAAAGAAAACACCAAGTAAATTGCACAAGGCTCAGGAATAATCTTCTCCAAACATTTTAGCATAAGTTACATACAATATACTTAACTTAAGTAAGTTGTAGGGTCAATACAAAATAGGCTTAATGTTAACTGACTAGGTAAGAAGCTATGTTGTTGTTGCTCTCTAGATAAAGATAGAAAAACATACGCAGCATTCAACTCTACGAAACGAAAACCGAGTTGCCTGTACCATTTATCAAGTTTTTTTTATACTTAAAGATTATTTCGAAGCCGATATGATTGAATAGCCTAAGAAACAAACAAACAGGGTAGGCACTAGTCATAAACCCCGTGATTAGGTACCCCTACCAACCCTTACGGATTCGCCTTGGCATCTGCAAAAGAAGTTTATCCGTCGTAGTTACGAGGAAAACAACAGATATTACGCGGTATTGCGTTGACAACTATGTTACGTATTTAATTGGTTACAGGTTACATTCGCTGCAGAATTATTATTGTGCACCCATGCATAACATTATGGTTCTGTAGCAACAGTGCACTCCGCAAAAAACGAAGGTTATTTCAATGATATTTCTCAAAATACTCTCTAAAATTGTAAGTAAAAAACGTAATCTATCTAACTACTTTGCAAATAAGTACCTACAAATATTGCTATGTTTTATGGTGCTTGATATATTTATCTTCCAACAAAAAATGGGAGCAACTAAAGAGACTAGAAGCATCCATTTAAATTGCCTCAGCCGCGGCAAACCCACCGGTTTCTTTGTTTTGCGCCTCAATAAAAAATTATAACAAGTTCCATTCAAGGGATTTTTCCTTAACACGATGTCTTCTATAAAATTAACGGCCTCTTCATGACAATGATCTTGATATAGATATGAAAAACTGCGTGCGTCTCATAGAATGTTTCGCAACAGAGGCTTAAATATAGAGCAGTGTCACGCAGTCTTCAATTGTATTTAAATGACATGGTTTAATGTGGGTTGGTAATAGGCTTAGTCGCGTGCTAGCAGATAACTTGTTGCTCTTATATGAATTAGAATACTTTACATTAAGGTTCTAACTCGGTTATTATCTCTGATTAGCTTGATTGCAGCGTTTTAGAGTTAGTTAGTTACATATTTAGATAGGTAGATAGATAAAAAGTTTGGCAAAGAAAACACTGAAACTTTGAAAGAAAAATTCGTACTCTTGGTAAAATAACGCAGCATCTGTAATGAAAGTAATATGCTTATCCTACGTTGTTTTACCAAGTGTGCGACTTACGGCTGTTTTTAAAACATTACGGAATTATTTTGTAACTTAAAAAAGTGCGCATTATCGTTTCCGTGAGAACCTACCGTCACCCTAAGCCCTAAGCATCTGTTGTACAAACTAATATGGCAAATTAATATTGATACGGTTCTCCGGAGCCCTTCATGTTTAAGAGATTTTGTAACCCTGGCCGCTGCACAGTGGCCCGAAACGGCCATTTCCATCTTTTAAATGGTTTGGACGAAAGTCGTGGTTTTGATATAATTTTGATAGTTCTACATTCTCTGATAACAGGCCTACCTCATATTATAGCGAAAAATAATATTATTAAGTTTTACTGACCATAAATTGCACTGAAACATTGAACGTCGATAATTTCATAGTTACCGGACTATTGCTTCGTGAAGTTTACCTTCTGATATTTTCTAAGTTTTCTAAGGAAATATATAAGGTATTATACAGTTTTAGATTGAATAGGATCTCTAGTTTGCTACAACAGTATAGTTTTACAGAAAAAAAATATGAGTATTTTTTTATTAATTTTCAAGTGTTCCTATGAAAAAAATCTATATGTTTTAATTTCAAATGGAGGTTTCTTTGTTGCCGAAAGCTGCCGATGTCGAGTTATTATCATTTTTGGAATCCTTAACTATTCAATAATCCAAGGAAACAAAAAAAACCTGCGTCATTATTGCGCCATTTCGAGCTACAAACAAAAATGACAGCCGAGGGAAAAAGTATATTTCCTAAACTAACCATTATTTTTACATATACCTATTCATGGAACTATTTCTATATGTGTATTGTTATGTTCGATATATTAGTGTAATCAGACGTTGTTTTTTCATATTTGATAAGATGTTTTCCCATGAGTAATTTTGGAGTATCTGATTTTACCACAATTTTGATAACAATGCCTTCAAATATACCTATCCTAAAACCTACTTAAAACCACTTTATTATCATTAATAGTTAATACTTATTATTTAATACTTAGTTATATGAAGAAAAAATTAAATAAAAAATATTAGAATAAAATTTTGTATGACAAACCATGAAATTTTATTTTCAACCCGATATTACTCAATAAATATAAGTGTTATATTAAACGCGTTTTGATTATATGATTGCGTATCTATTCAGGATTACGTATGCAAAATTTCAGCAATAAATCTCAATAAACAAAAAAGTTACAGATTTTTGAGATGGAAATGACCGTTTGGTCCCACTGTGCGCTGCTTCAATTAAATACATTTGAGTAAAAAATACAATTGAGCAAATTATGTTAACAATAAGTTTGATATCAAAAGCTATTTCAGAAGCCAATATTGGTATTGCCAAAGTACAATAAGGGACAATTTCTGTGGTTTCGCAAGTCGCCAGAACCTGCCTCTCTCTAGTTACAGCAACTTTATGGTTAGACACCACTCACCACAAATATTTACAAGCTAGCTGTGTTACCTTAGGGTGAAGGAATAGTACATTACACAACTAGGGTGGTAATAAAAAGAAAGGCCGAGATCGCAGAAGTTTGCGGCCCGAGCTGCAAGCGGGGGACGTAAATATGCGATCGAGGGCTTTCTTTATTACCTCCCGTGTTGTGTACATAATTTTAATGTCTACACTTGGCCAGAAAGCCACTTTATGGCCAGGTGTGGTATAAATGTTATATATACTGACTAACTTTATATAAAATATATCTTTTTTATGTGAAACAATTATGAGATTGACAGGGAAGTTAGCATAAATATAATCTTGGGGCAATCTAAAATATGTTCAACTTGGTCCCAAACTAAGCTTTCATCGTACTACTTAGCTTAGGTTTTTGGGAACTCTACGTTTGATACGCCTAGTTGTTACTTTACTGCTAAGGTAATAAACATATTAAACCACTACTTAACCTGCGTGATACGTTTAAAATGTTATGATAGAATTGTCTCATAGTAGCAGTGTTGCGCACACAATTAACCTCGCATCTCTTCACACACCTCTTACATTAACTTTGAATTACGCATAAAATAAGCAATTACTTGGTACTCTTGTACACAGTTAGTACAATGTCCTAGCTTAACTGCCATTTACGGACACCACGCAAGGATGACCGACTTGTCACATACCGTAGAATTACCAACTTGACGCGGCAAAGGTATTGTGTAAACATCAACAATAGTGGAGGACAGGTCGGACTGTTGTAAATACAAGTAAGTTCTAATTAGGTGTAAATTGCTGCATACTTTAAGAAAAATGATGTTAAAATTAAGATTACAATGGATGCTGTTTATTCAAGAAAACCATGTGAAAGTATTCTGCGATTCATTCTCACCTCCAAGTTTTACAAATCTTATCTCGACTTATGGCCATCAGACGCCGTGACTAGAAAATTAGAGCCAAATAATTACTAAACCTTTGTGTGATTAGTGTTTTGTCAGCTTTTAGGGCGACATCTAATATTTTGTCCCCATTATCAGAATGCTTGGATGGGTCATTGAGGGCATGAGATTGAGGCTCTATCACACGGTTTATGAAGGCAATGGAAGCAGTGAAACACACCAAGGAAGAAGTGCAACCATTGTATAAATACATGATCCCTGTGGCTGCGTTAAACGAAATGGATCCAAAACCGCCCCTCAGTAACTATTATCTTGATGGTTCAGATTTTATGTAAGATGGCTCATATAATTTTATTATCAGCGTGCAAATGATTAAATGAAGCGAGTAATAAATGTACTCCTGCAATCCGGTTTTAATCGTAAGTACCTACCTACTTTACCTACCTTAACTACCTACCAGTTTTTGTCCACAACTTCCACAAGTGTATGTATTTGTAATCAATCGTTGCTGGTCTACAACGTTCCATACTAAAGTTACTTATGCATTACTTGTAGTTAAACATTGGCAATCCCGTGGCCGAGAAGGGTTAGATTGTTCTTGAATGGGAAACAATTATTCGAGAACAAAGAAGATTATTATAACGTTGATGGAGGAATGTAGGAGCTAGAAAACAATGATTAAACACTACTTAATGCTTCGTTGTTTGTAACAAATAACAATGTCTTAAAAATGCGTATCTCATTCGATTAATGTATCAGGTTTTGCAGTAATCGATGTAATTTCCTCGATAAAGCTACTTAAAAGCAATCTCGTCAGAATAATCTGGAAAATCGAATGATCACCTTCGGTAGGTATTACTCTGAACCGATGGAGCGCAGTAAAGCCTGTATGCAGTTGCCCAACAGGCTTATCTTCGTTATTGAGGCGTAGTTAGTCATAATCATCATTAACATCCTACTAGTATATAAATTACAACGCAAGTGTACGTCCTTGCGAACTTGAGTCCACCTCCTAAAAAACCTACTTATCTATAACCTGAAAGAAGTACTAAGTACCTTTTATTGCGGTGGGAAAATGCATTACGCATACCCCCCCGGGCCGGGGAGTAGGGAGGCCAGATGTTAGTTGGGGGGGGTTATGTGAAGCTCTCTCCTCTCACACACCCTCTACTAATCAGAGGGGGGCAGGAGCATACCCACTAAAAACCCACCGGCGTTTCTCCGCATGCCGTTTGTTGGGAGCACAATGGCTCGTAGCACTTCTACGACTGGTGCCCCCCAGCTGCCCAGGCTTTTATTGCCGCCAGGGCTCCCGCGCCAAAGGAGGGAGGGATCGGAAACCGCCACGATCCCTCCCACAGAGGTACTAAGTACCTACCTAAGGTATCTATTTAATAAATACTTCCGTAATGGCATAGGTACTGGTTTGAAAGGCCAGGGTTTATCGGCAATATACACATAAGTTAACACTTTCGGATTGCAGTTCCACTCGTATTAAACGCGTTTTACTCATTTTACTTATTGCCATTTCGTATCTCAAGGGCTCTTTGCGCGGAAACCAAACTATCCTTAGCAATTTAAATTTTTCTAAATGAGCGTAAAAGTCAGCTTATAGAAATTGCCGCTGGTAAGGTTGTACGAAGACAGTATTTTAATCATCATTAAGTACAATCGTCCTGAGGAGATGAGGAAAGATTACGTGAATGAGATTACGGCGGTCGCGCGTAAAGTTACAGAATGTGACATCAATGCGGTGTCGCTCTTGCATCGCGAGGAGTGCGCGGAATCACGATGATTCATGTTTCACACGTGCTATGGACGGAATACATAATTCTACTATATCGCCCTAGTTTACAGAATACACAGGTTTATAAAAGCTTAGGGTTACAGTAGATTGGTCAAAGGCGGTCAGAGAGTAATGGTATCCAAGGTTACGTCAAAGGGAGGGCAGCCCACTAATTAGCTCGGGTATCGGATTAGATGATATTTTGGAAGTTGGTAAAAATAACTGGGCGAGAAAGATAAGTATACTGAAAAGGGAATAGCTCAATTTTTTAATATTCAGAATGTTTTTGGTGCGGAGAAGATGTACCTACTAAAGATAAAAAAAAGGCCGTTAGTTAACTAAAAATTTAAATCCTGTACCTGTGTCCCTGTGAACTGGGGAGGACTTTTCACTAAGTAGAATTTATATTCGTCTTTTAGCATTTTATTTTCGTAAAAATACCTTTAAGTTAAGAGCACGCTGCGATTTTTTTCCTTTCGTATGGACAAAGATGTTTTTCTTAATTCTGTAGGTGATTATATGTATCAATAAATTCTGTTTAATTTTGGCACAAAAACAAACAAAAACCAATCAGTTACACATTACACTAAGTATATCAATTTCTGTAAACAACCATTCCACTCTATAAAAAGATATGTAAATGCCGTTTATTATGTGGTCTAATTTGATGCAAAAAAATTATGACACATGACCGACTGTAGGTAAACGTCCGTATTACCATTAAATACATCCCACACTAGCGTCTTTCGAGCGTCGTCATATGATCAGCGCCCGCGCAGCGACGCGACATTCGAAAGTTCAAACGACGCTCGAAAAACACTGCTGACGTCATGGCGATGGACCCTAGTCCGATCCTATCGAGGTGGTCCGGGACATGGTGGTTCGACCCCAGGCACCCCCCGGCTCCCACCCAGTCCGACCCCACTCGGGGTGGTCCGGCTAGCGACCTGGTTCGACCCCAGGGAACGCCACGGCTGATCACCCGGTCCAACGATCGCTATGCCCAATATGGGCTGCGAGTCTGTCAGTTTCTAAAAAAAAAGTCATAGCGATGTTGCGTCGATGCTGTGTGGGTGACCACGACACGACGCTCGAAAGACGCTAGTGTGGGGTGTCTCTTACTTGTATATAGGACACATGTGTCGTTCTCAATCAAATCCTAGTTTTTTGCGACCTATCAAAGGCATTTGATTGCGTTAGTCATGAAAATTTAATAAGAAAGCTAAGTCACTACGGAATAAAAGACGAAGCCCTTAACCTTGTCTCATCTTACCTTTCGGGCAGAACGCAGCGAGTCGTCATTAACGGGACTGAATCGGCAGGCTCAACAGTTGGCATTGGAGTACCTCAAGGTTCTATTCTGAGCCCATTCCTGTTTCTGGTATACATTAATGATTTACCAAATCTTGTACAAGGTCAACATGATATAGTGTTATTTGCAGACGATACTTCTCTTCTCTTCAAGGTGGAGAGAAAACAAGATAACTACGATGTCGTTAACGATGCTCTGTCCACTATTGTGGACTGGTTTACTGCAAATAACCTGCTCCTCAATGCCAAGAAAACCAAGTGTATCAGATTCACATTACCCAACGTGAAGCAGATCAACAATGCTAAAGTAAAACTAAAGGGCGAGGAACTAGAATTTGAAGACCGAACAGTATTTCTGGGTGTCACTTTAGACTCTAAACTGCAATGGAATGCTCATATAAGCACTCTCGCGGGTAAACTTAGCTCCGCTACCTATGCAGTAAGGCGAAATAGACAGTTAACCAACGTTAAGACGGCCAGGCTTGTGTACTACAGCTATTTCCATAGTGTTATGTCCTATGGTATTCTATTGCGGGGAAGAGCGGCAGACATACAAACCATATTTGTGCTGCAAAAAAGAGCCGTACGATCTATTTATCATTGAGATATTAGATTATGTGTCATTGAGAGAAAAATTCAAGGAGATAAATATTCTTACCGTAGCATCTCAATACATCCGCAAGAACATAATGTATGTAAGAAAAAATCTCCATGAATTCAAGCTCAATAGTGATATTCACAACTTCAACACAAGAAGTAAAAACAAATTGGTTGTGCAAGCCCATCGTCTCCGTAAGGTTAGTACGTCGTTCGTGGGGAACTGTATACGCTTTTATAATAAAATACCCTCCGATGTAGTGGATTTACCTCCTAGCAAATTTAAATCGCATGTTAAGCGACACTTGCTGAGCAAGGCGTATTACACTGTCAATGACTTTCTAGATGATAAGAATACCTTTAAGTGATTAAGCAGTTTAAATATTGTAGGAAATATTCAGTTTAAATCTTAATAGCCCCATCTTCCATGTAACATGAGAGCACATTTTGTCATTTCTCACCGGACAAATTATTTTACTTTCAATGTCCGGCAGCTTGAGCATGTCATGCTCGCTTAAGGGGCTTTGCTTACGGTGGCGTCGTTGATCGGGTCGCAACCTTCCCTAAACGATGCTCGTGAACGGGTGCCGTTTGTGGGATCCGGTCTGTTCACGCTTGCATGGGCTATGTTGAATGTGTTAGATAATGATATACTAGTGTTTAATAGAACTGACGTGAGAGACTACATCTTGTTCTCAATTGAAGTTAACGTTTTTTCTTATAGCTTGAACGCATAGAGTCCGTTTTTATACATAATTTAACTTTGAATCTTAGAGACCATATACATCTCTGAGGAATGTAGATTATATTATATTAAAATTCTTCTTTGTACTTGCCAATGTTTAGACGCTTAGAGGCCACATACATCTCTAAGAAAAAATGTTTTAATTTTAGTTTTTAAGTTATATTATGCGAGTCACAGATTTTTAATTTTCTGTAAGTTTGTTTTTTTGTAAAGCATGTAAATTTAATGATAGTTTAGTAGTTTATTTCTCGTTTCCCATTTTGTATTTTGACGTCTGGAGATCCTTTACACCTCCTAAACATGTTTTGACAACGCAGACCCCTTACATCTCCATTAATTTTAGTGTATGTCTCTCTATTTTCCATATTTCTTTTTAATTTATCTTGTTTTGACGCCTAGAGACCCTTTACATCTCTAAAAAAATTAGTTTTATGTTTATTGAAATGTATACCTTGTTTGATGAATTGTATTACTTATTGAAATTGCATTTTCACAATTATTGTAATGCTCAATGTTTATCCTAAAAGAGAAACTGGTGAGTTTCTTCCGGCGCTTATTCTCACCAGAATGTCATTTGCCGAAGCGTCAAAAGAAAGAATCAGACATGTGAAAGAGCCCTTGAGGCCTATTTACAGAAATAAATTATTTCATTTCATTTCAATCACTTACCTATTTGTCAATAAGGTCCTAACGTAATGAAGATACCATTTAAAATAGTCTTTACGAGTGTCCCTACCCTTTGTCCATAAACCCATAATTAATAAGATACCTACGTAAATTTTAAGATGGAATAAAAATGTAACATTTGCTCACTGATAATAAGGTAGGTACTTCACATACATGATTGAAAAGTTTAACTGGTATTTAGAGTAATTGAATTGAGTAGGTACTTATACCTCATCCTTGGCCTCGTACTTTGGAGTATTGTTTCTGTCCTTTATATCCATTTGGATTTTGGATACCAAAATGGATATATTGACAGAAAAACAAATCCATTTTTTTCCGTTATTTGGAAAAGTGGAATTAAGGGCAAAATTTTATTTTTGTGTGGTGGGCAGGGCAAAGAAAGTGCTCAGGATGTCACTCACTACATCGACTCCACGCCAACAGTATTGAAATTAAAAAAAAAAAATTAAAAAACATTTTTTGTCGTTAAAAATTTTTCACTCGCTCGCGTTTCGTTCAGTGCCACCGCCTACGAAGCTAGAGGTCCCAGGTTCAAATCCTGGTAAGAGCAAATATTTGTGTGATGAGCACGAGTATTTATTCCTGAGTCATGGATGTTTTCTATCTATTTTTGTATTGCATTCTCCAATATATAGAATATAGAAAGTAATAACCACATTTTTATTAAAAAAAACCCGACCGCGGTGCACTTTGAAACTGCACAAAATCCGCAATTTTGTTTATTTTAACGAACTTTATAACCAGTGACACTCGCACTATCAAGACGAATCTAAAGATGTATCATTTATTAAAATCGGATGTGCCGTTGAGTAGTTACGAGTGGACACAGGAACGGACATACATACATACAGGTCAAACACATAACCCTCCTTTGGGCTTCGCCGCAGTCGGGTAAAAACAAAACATAAAACTTTTTGTATTTGTATGTATTTATCTATACATATAAGTATCTATATCGTCGTCTAGTATACCCATAGTACAAGCATTGCTTAGTTTGGGACTAAGCTCGATTTGTGTAAGATTGTCCCCCGATATTTATTTATTTTACAGTGCCAGGCATACGTGAGTGGCTTAATTTCCGCATTTGTTTATATAGATTAGTTGCTAATCATAAACAAAGACGGAAATGATAATTGATCGAGCGGAAATATTTCTTAACCTTGCTTGGCTATAATCAAATGTGTTTGACATTTTTATTTTAAAATCTACGGTTAGGCGAAACTTAAGCTATGTTCAAATACGGTCTAACCTGTCAGTCCGTGATGAAATGTATGGAGTTTGACACTAATCGTCAGTTCTGTGACGACCTGCTAACTGTCAGTTAGGCCGGCTTTACACCTGTAAGTTTTACTTACGTAAGTAAGGACGCAGCTATACGTTAGACTGAGATAGCTGACTGACTATCTCCTTACTTACGTAAGTAAAACTTACAGGTGTAAAGCCGGCCTTAAGAACGCACTTTAAATAAAAAAGCCCAGGTACACGGGATTTATTTAAATAGTGATTTATTTTTAATATTAACCTCGCACCCATCATCCCCGCTTAAAACCACCTTCTCATGAACGACACAGTTACAAATTAGTACCTACACATTATTAATGTTACGTATATAAAGGTACCTTATAACCTAGACTGCTCGCGGGTTAATCGAAAAAATGGGAATGAGCATTTTTCCGAGAAGAAGTCCGTTACGTACTTAAGTTGTGTTTAAATCTAAAGTCTAAACTCTCCACTTTGTAACCAAATCTTTGCTGTTGACATTAACTGTCAGTTTAGTCACCGCCGCTAGAGTCTGTGCGGAAAGAGAATAGGCGTGGCGAAGAACGGAACTAACCTAACCAGTGGCCACAGAACAGAAAATACGGCACATGCGGTAGAAAAGCATTACAGCGCCCCCCAATCTAAATCCTATTCTCTTTCCGCACAGACTCTAACCGCTAGTTAACTGGGGTTCTTTTCGGAAAATACTCGATTTTTTTTTAACTCGAAGCAATTTAACGGATTTCACAAAATATGTGGAACATTTTCAAGTCGGTTGTATTTTTTAATGTTTGTTAGGTACCTTCGTCATCTACAAACTGATTTCAAAAGTTCTTGCACGAGGACTTTTATAAGGATATAATTCCAGATTAGTTTCATTTTTTTCATAGTTCATTACTCCACTGATGGTGATGGAATCCACGAGGGATTACTCCACTATTCACTGTTTATAGTTATCTTTATAGAAATTGTCTATATTGATCTTGATCTATGCTAAACCCAAATTTAGACTTAAATCCAGTTTATAGCTTAGTATTAAAATCATATAAATGTGTAATAGCGTTTTTAAATAGCATTGAGCTACATAGGGACCGGTTGCGCGAGCGCCGGTGCGCTGTACCTACTAAAGAGTTCAACGAACTCCGAACTTCTTATAATAGGTACCATGTAATAATTTAAGCACTTTTAGTGATTTCATTAATATTTTAGTAAATAATGTTATTAAATGGCTGGAAATTAAAAATTTGAATGTGTATCTTGAAAAAAAATTGCACAATTTTATAACAGAAAGGGTGGAGTCGACCTAAATGTAAAATATGGTGACAAATTAATACATGAGGCCGAGGAGGTGAATTTTTTAGGTATTATATGTACCTATTAGATAAAAATTGCTCGTGGAAACTACAAATAGAAAAACAATGTAAATCTTTGTATATCCGAAATATGTGTTACATGTCGTCGGGGATAGTGCAATACCGCGTATGTATATAGCATAGCAATATGTAGATAAGGTTCAGTTTCAAGCAAATTTGTTAGAAATTGAAACTTTATCTACATATGCTACTTACGCGGTATCGCACTATCCCCGACGATGTATTTGGAATAACAGTTCTCTTTAAATAAATATTTCAGTGATAAAAGTTAAAAAAGTAAGCTGGCGTTTCCTTTGAACATGATAAATAAAAGTAAAACAGAACCAGCGTATTCAAATTAAAAAAGAAAACCATTACGCCCTAGGGCGTAATAGATCATTTACGGCCCGCAGAACCTACGTGTAACAACACCATTTTCGATCAAGTGTGATGAAATAAACATTATGATGGAGATATCGCATACCAGTGCGGAAATACAGAGAAGAGATATTTTTGTTTGTAAATATGTCAGTCGAAAATAGAATATGTAAATGAAAACAAGTTTCATTGAATAATCCAACGAAATAGAAAACATTGAGGACCGGTGTGGGTGGAACCTTGCGGTTTTCCAAAAGTCGCTAGAATTATTGAAATGCGTCATTCGGTCGAGCGAAGGCTGCGCGGAAGTGCGTCCAGTTTGGCGAGTTTTGTTGTTATTATTCGCTTATTTACATTTCGACGACAACAATGTACATGGTGCAAAGTGCAAAGGTATTGTTCTGAAATTAGAATCATATACGCTGTTGTCGTCGAAAATTTGTTGGTCAATTAAAAAAAACGTATTTAAGGGCTTAATTTAACACAATGTTAATCCTGTTCCTTTGTGTAAATAAAATAACCATTTAAATTGTATGGTTATATGTAGAATATTATATTAAGCATATATATTTCTATTAAAATCAACCCTTGTCTCTGTGCCGGGAAATTATTGTATTTTTCCTTTTAATGGCGACTTCCCAAAATGGTAATTTCACAGCTTAGCTTAGCTTTTTGTGCTACTCGTGTAAAATGAAAGCTTCATAAATTGAAAACATCGATTATACATGTTTTCCCCGTTAAAGTACTTACTTTAACGGGGAAAACATGGAACGGCAATTCTTCGAAAAATAGCTCTATACTACAGGTAGAGTCGTAAAGTAAAGTATAAAGAAAGACAAACAAGTAGTCCAACTTCAGCCATTTAGGAGCACGCGACACGTAGGTATCCACACAGACGCACGATCGCGCGTGATGTGAGTGCCATCCATACTGGAGCATTCTTACGCATTCTTAAATCTTTGCTTGTAGTGCGTTCTACCGATGTACATTTTTAGGAAGAAAAAATACTGCTATTATACAGTGTGTAAGTCTAATACGGGCGAATCTCTTAACGGTGGTTAGTATAGGACAAAGTGAAGGTAATTTAGATAACATTTACTTAAAGTTGCAACAATAATTTTGTCCATACAAAATAATTCAGCCCGCAATGTAATGCAAACACACTCACGTTAAACGCTCGTTGACAGTTACGTTCACATTTCGGTACCGCCGTACCGCAACCATGTTTACAGTACATTGCTGCTGAGAAATTAAAAAAAAAATAATTATGGGGTCGTAATGAACTGCAACTTAAAAAAAACCTTTTACTTCATGATTACACTAATGAATACTATGTCCGATTTAATTTATCGCCCGTATTAGACTTACACGCTGTATTGTGGTAGAGTCCATTAAGGAACTGTAAAATCGTAAATCTTTTAAGATTTCCGTTTCGAGAAGATACTTTATGGGAACAGTAATTAACCTCTTTTATTTTGTTATTGTTAATGTTAACCAGAACACAGATAATTATTTGACATCCTTTTATTTATTTTACTGATTTCATATCACGAATTTGACCTCAAATTTCTTCATTTGTTCATAATTTGGGGCTCTGAATACCGAGTATGGTAACTTAAAAACCAGCATCTCTATAGGTAGCCTGCGATTGCCTACAGCCACGACTAAGTAGTCAAATTAAACTTACGCTACAGCCACGAATCCCAATAAAAGAATACCATGGTCACTTTTAACTATAGCTTGGCTACTTCGGTGGTGACACTACCACGTGTGCTTTTTGTTATGTGCAGCCGTAATTTACTAACACAAGTTACTGCCAACACGAACGGGGGCCTCCGGAGGCTGCCTCCGTCGGTCGCCGTTCGTGTTGGCGGTAACTTGTGTAAGTAGTTATAGTTACGGCTGCACATAACAAAAAGCATACATGGGCGTGTCACCAATGCCAAGCTATACACGGAAGTAATTGTATGTTTACGAGATTTTTTATGATCGATCAGATATCATCCGCATCCGCAATGTAGAACATTTCGTTAGATGACAACATTGACATCCTGATTAGAGGTACCGACTGGTTGTTGTTGAGAACATTGGCGACCAGTACAGAGCTCGGTATATATCTGGGTCGATTTCAGAGCGTTTCGACCGCGGCGGATTTTTTCATTCGTGTTCCAGCAAATATAGCAGTATGCAGTGGTGATCACAGTTAACTTTTATTATAAACGATAGACGGTATCGAGGCTACACATGGTTTAATCAAAAGTTGTCGTCACTCGGTAGTCCTTTTGCGGGAAAAATCTAGTGACACTAATGAAATAAAAAAGAAAAACGCTGGAATAACGCCTGAAATCGACCCATCTACTGATTATTGTTGACAATAACCGTATACAGAGTTCTGTACGTCTAGCATAACTGGCCGCGACTTCGTTTCTCGCGCGACAGAGAATCACCTGTCACTGTCACACTATATTGAGCGGAAAGAGATAGGGACCATTTGTCGCGCGACAAAGAGTCGCGTGTCACAGTTGTGCTAGAGGTACTGGTTATCAATATCATCGAGCTAAAGATGTTTATACTATTACTATCCCTGTACATGTGGTACAAGATGAGAAGGACAGGTTTGAAATGTCACGCGATAAGAAGAGTCGCGGCTAGCTGTATTAGCTATACAGTATACAAGACTGATAATAGTAGATAGTGTCACAAGTAGGGTTGCCAGATTGAATTACCGTATTATCGGGAGCAGGAAACAATATGTCGGGATTTTGAGACTTTGGTCGGGAGATGCCGAATTTGGTCGACGCACGAGCTTTTTTTTTAGCCTGAAACAGCAGAAATTTTCGCTGGCCGGACCACCTGAGTGGATCGGATTACGTTTTAAAATGAAGTTGTTTGCCGGGAGATTTTCTTCTTTGTCGAGAGTCGGGAGGACACACAAAAAATCGGGAGAATCCAGCCAATTCCCGACCATCTGGCAACCCTAGTCACAAGGGACCAAAATTATGGTATTACGGCGAGGGCATACATTGAATCCCAGACCGAAGCGCAGAATTCTATTAGAATGATGAAATAGTACATTGTGTATCTAGGGCGGTAAGTAAGGAATTACAAACGAGTGTTTGTTATAAGCCCGAGGTGAAACCGAGGGCTTTAATAACACGAGTTTGTAATTCCTTTACCGCCCGTGGCACACACAATGTTTTTCATCACACTTGTGAGGAAATCTTAATAAAATAACCTTACTTTTCGACCCAGTATGACAAGAAAATATTAAAACAGACAGTGACATTTGTCACATATGTCCATAGACAATGCGAACGTCAAGTCACGTTCGGAAACCATAGCGGTAACGGCCATTTTAGTTGATTTTATATTTGCAAAATAAAGAAATACATTATTTAAACATTTAATTAATGTTACCGAAATATGTGTTTATACAGGGTGGGAGGGACTATACCGACAAACTTTAACTATAGATTCTAACAACTATTAGGAGCAAAAAATGTTATGTGATGTATAGTCGAAAAACGCTTACTTTCCGAGATATTCATTATTTTGTAAATGAAAACTCCCAAGTGTGTAACAAGCCCTAATAAATGCGACTAAGATACCTTTACTATTTTGTTAAAATCCTTTAACTAAACAGGAATTAACCTTCGCAGTATTTGATGGTAAGCGACTATGAGGCCAAAAAATTGACCTTTCGTTTCCATTTTAGCTTTTTTTTTCTTTTTGATAACTTTTCAGCCAGTAAGGACATGTTTATAACGAGGGGTTTAATTTACTGATTTATTTTGTTCCATAAGACTATTAATGTAAAATGACAACAATATTCGACCCATGTTGATATAACATTATTTACTCGTCACACCACCAGGAATTCATGGCTAAAGTATGTCGGTATAGTCCCTCCCACCCTGTATGTATTTGCAATTACAGTTATCTTTAAATAAATATTTCAGTGATAAAAGTTAAAAAAGTAAGTTGGCGTTTCCTTTGAACATGACAAATAAGAGTAAAACAGAACCAGCGTTTCAAATTTAAAAAGAAAGCCATTACGCCTTAGGGCGTAATAGGCCATTTACGGCCCGCAGAACCTACGTGTAATGACACCATTTTCGAGCAAGTGTGATGAAAATAATTTTACTAGTGGCCCCATGTAACATACTTTTCTCACCGACTATGAGGAAAATGTGTAATAAACTGCATGTTAATTGTCTGCAAAAACAAGATAAAGACCGGAAATTTTAAAATTCATCCTAAAGTCCTTGAACAAAAAAGTACCACTTTGATTTATCTTTCGAAAGAGAATACTTAGAAGGCTTTTTTCTGAATAGTGCCCGAAATAAATACCAGTAGGCTTATGATGCTACGCTATGTCATGCGATAAATAAGTGATAAAGCATCCGTCATGTTCTGACATATCATATAATAGTGTGTGAGACTAGAGTGACGGATGCTTTATCAATTATTTATCGCGTGACAAAGCGTAGCATCATAAGCCTACAGGTGACGATCACATAAATCGACCAAGTCCTGACCTGAACCGGCTCGTACTAAATATCCAACTAAAATAAGGTTAGGGCAAAGAAGGCCATGTTTCAGGACTTTAGTCTTACTTTCCAATTCCATCATTCGCTTGCCCTTGTCCCATTCATTTGGGGTTGGCGCAGCATGTCTTTTTCTTTACCTCTCTATCACCCGTGATCACAGCGCTTACATCCTTCCTAGCCATATCATCTTTCACACAATCCACCTCTCCCTCTCTTCTTCCAGGATCTTCCACATTCATACCTAACACTCGTCTTGTCACATGACTAACATCCCTCCGCATCTCCGAGTCTTACTTAGCAATTATCTGTGAAAAAAGATCCAAATAGACTTAATAATTATGTGGTCAGGCAGGATCCTATCCAACCACAGAGGACGAGGGGCTTGAAACAAAATTAGCATTTTTGGCGCCCTAGCTCTTAATACTTAAGTGTAAATGGAGGTGTTAATTTAAGTATAACTCGTCAGTAGTATCGAGTAATGAACCATGTAAACTAAACTCATTGCGTCACATTTATTAACTCTCACTTAGCACATCGTTAAATGGAGAGTAGACTACGTAAAAAAGCCGCAAATTGAGGTACAGTTCTCACTTGTAAATTTATTGTTCAAGACTTCACATTTTACTGTTAAGCCAACGACAAAACAAATCAGCCAAGTGCGAGTCGGCACACGAAGGATTCTGTACCACCGACAAGTAAAAATAAAAACTGGCCAAGAGCATGTTGGACCATGCTCAGTGTAGGGTTCCATAGCCGTAACAATAAGGTAAAAAATACGATGTAAAAAAAGTACAACAACAAAAGAGCGTATCTTCATAGAAATTACGTCCTTTTGTTGAGAAGCGCAGTTTATCGGCAATAACTCAAAAACGGTTAATCCGATCTTGTTGAAAGTAATTTTCGTTGAAAGTATTAATTGAGCGTTATCTTTGTAATTTTTTTTATATAATATGGACCCCTCCGAAAGTTGTGAAAATTGTGTCCCCCCCCCCTCTATCTTCTAAACCGTGTGTCCGAAAAATATAAAAAAAATTACAAAGATAACGCTCAATTAATACTTTCAACGAAAATTACTTTCAACAAGATCGGATTAACCGTTTTTGAGTTATTGCCGATAAACTGCGCTTCTCAACAAAAGGACGTAATTTCTATGAAGATACGCTCTTTTGTTGTTGTACTTTTTTTACATCGTATTTTTTACCTTATTGTTACGGCTATGGAACCCTACACTGAGCATGGTCCAACATGCTCTTGGCCAGTTTTTATTTTTGGGTCCATATTGGCTCATATAAAATTGGTATTTCGATTTTTTATACAAATAACGATTTGTGACTATACTCATCATTTCTCCGAAAAATTTTGCTCATAATTTTTTTTAATATTTATTAGTAGGTACTACTACTTACATTGCCTATAATAATAAAAAAATCGAATTTTTGTACACATAATGTTATTATTTAGATGTTATCTGTACCTATAATGTTATTAGCAAGAATTACTTAATTAATAAAGTTATTACATATAATTATTTTGCTCATAATGATTATAAGTTATATAATTTGAAATCAACGTGTATCGTAACGCATAATATGCAATCATAATTCAACTTATTTCATAGAATCATTTTGCTCATAATGTTTAGAAGTTATATTATTTATTCACAACGTGTATCGTTTCGTTTTTAGGGTCATAAAAAAAATAACCCTAACCTACATATTTTTTGGGAGCCGTTTCGTTTTTAGGGTCATCAAAAAAAAAAAACCCTAACCTACCTATTTTTGGGAGCCGTTTCATTTTTAGGGTCATCAAAAAAATAACACTATCCTACCTATTTTTGGGAGCCGTTTCGTTTTTAGGATCATCAAAAAAAATAACCCTAACCTACCTATTTTTAGGAGCCGTTTCGTTTTTAGGGCCATTAAAAAAAATAACCCTAACCTACCTATTTTTGGGAGCCGTTTCGTTTTTAGGGTCATAAAAAAAAATAACCCTAACCTACCTATTTTGGGAGCTGTTTCGTTTTTAGGGTCATTTATAAATAGCAGTATAATTTGAAAAATATATTATACAAAAGCTTATTGCTTAAAAATGTGAACTTGGAAAAAATATATACGAATAGATTATGACTAAGCAGCGATATATTTTGAAATATATATTACACCAAATATTATTACTTGAAAACGTTATATTGAAATATTATATATACATAAATTATAGTAACAAAGTTATTTATGTTGAACAACATTATGATTATAATACATTCGGAGTTCCAATGACTATGACTAAAAATAAATATGTACAATGATCATTAGGTTGTAAAATTTTATGAGATACATTTTCGGAGTTCCAATAATCGAATTTGCAATTTTATATGAACTTTGGCGCACCCCTTTCGGAGCGATTATTTCCAAAGGTATTCACTTAATCAAAAACATTACTTAAGAACCTTAAAATGTTTTCAAAAGAGCTGTCGAACTATGTACCACACGTTGACATTTTGTGAAAAAAATTTTTTTTAACTTCTGTTACATGTATGGAGTGCCCCCCCTAGATTTTTTTATTTTTATTATTTAACTACCAAACTTAGTAGCGGCATTTACAAGACATCTATATTCCAAATTTCATCAGTATAGGTCTTGTAGTTTTTGAGTAAAATGCCTGTGACATACGGACGGACGGACGGACGGACGGACGGACGGACGGACGGACGGACGGACATGACGAAACTATAAGGGTTCCTTTTTAGCCATTTTGGCTACGGAACCCTAAAAAGGCGCCAAATAAACACGTCGCTTCTATGGGGATCCCCATTTATTTTTAACTGCATTTTGTTTTTACTGTTTGTTATAATAGTAATAGCGTCAATAGCAATACACATTCAGTGAACATAATCAAGCATCTGCCCTTACCATAACAAAAACCAAACAAAAAACTCCAATTAATTTAGAACACGTTTCTTGTATGGGGAACCCTCTCATAGTACGAACTTTATTTTATTTTTATTATTTGTTGTTATAGCATAGCGGAAATAAAAATAAGCATTCTGTGAAAATATCAAATATTACCATTGTTAAAATCAAGCAAACAACACGTTTTTTTGTATGGAGAGGAGAACCCCTTTAATTATTGATTTTATTTTGTTTTCATTACTTGATACTATAGAGAAAATAGAAAATAGGTACATACTCTGTGAAAATTTCAAGTCTCTATCTGTCTATTACGTTTCAAAAGATAGAGCCCTGTGACTTGCCTGTGACAGTCCGTCGTTTCTTGTATGGGGGCCCCCTTTTCTTTTTCCTTTTATTTTGTTTTTTAATATTTGTTATTATAGCGGCTATAAAAATACACATTCTGTGAACATTTCGAGTTTCTGCCTATTACGGTTCAATAGATAGAGCCCTGTGACAGACGGCCAGACAGCGGAGGCTTTAGTAAGGGCTCCGTTGGCAGTTGGCACCCTTTTGATACGAAACCCTAAAAATTGACCCGCAATAATATGTATGTACCTAAAAAACACAACGAGGAGTTATCTACTCACAATAACATTAGATGGTGGTCCCCATGGAGTTTTTGGAAGTAGAAATGCCGCATAGTGGAGGACGGGTGTGGTTGTCACAGAGGTTGGTTGTCTCAGCGGCCATAAAAGAATACTAAACGAAGGAATAAATATGCATCGATTGCTAAAGTGCGGTATAGCTCTTGTAATTTTTTAACACCGATCGATTCATTTATAAATATAATACTTATTTCTTCGTTTAGTCTTCTTTTATAGACAACCAACCTCTGTGACAACCATCCCCGGTTTCCCCTACCCAGCAATCTTGGTGCTTGGTTCGTAATCGGTCATTCTCACGAAAGAAAGGTAAGTATCTTAGTGAACTTGGTATTGATATTTGTCTCTAAAAACATTTCGGTACTTTTGGTCTCCTCAATATGACAAATACTTTGTAAATGATGAAATTAAAATCAAGACGAAGTTTATACTGCGACATCTTTCGTGAGGGTGTTTGAGATACTCTACACGAATAAAAAAATCACTTAGTTCCAAAATCAAATGCGAATAAAAATCCCCAGGCCGATGCGTTGTAAACAACAAACCCATTAACTAAATTACCAAAAAAAATTGTAACAGGTTGTATTATCTTGGGTTATTTTGGTAAACACGCAGCCTATTCGTTCTATAATAGTTTTAAAATTGGATTTTACGTTAATTAATTACCTACTACTATTCTGAATGTATAAATTGAAATGTTTTGCTCTATGGGTTATTATTTCGAGAGGTTCAATTGTGTTCATTCTCAAATTTTCAGTTATAAAATTAGAAATATATCGTTTATTGTTTTTAAGTTGCTTAGGATATTATCACTGAAACTTGTGGTAAATACATTTTATTCTATTTTATCTTTTTTTCCACAATAATTTAAATGTTCTGCACAAAAGTCAGTTACGTGGTCAGGCTCGGATTATCCCTGACTACTTTGTAGTATTGTAAAAAATACAAGGTATGAAAAACTTGCTGTTTAAAACATGGATTGAATCTTCATAATATGATATACCATGCATGCAAACATGATGCAAACATAAAAAAACCGGCCAAGTGCGAGTCGGACTCGCGCACCGAGGGTTCCGTACAAACTCATAAGTAGATACATGAATAATTGAAGAAAAACTATATGGCGATTAGTTTAGTAGGAGCAAATAAGTATGTGATAAGATTTTTGCAAATTTCTCAAAAACGGTGCAAGTTAGGAAAACCGTTATATTTTTCCTGTACCTAATATTTAGGACGACATTAATAATTGGTAATTATTACAGATTTTTCTGTTCAGTAACTTCGAAGATAATAGGGGGGGAATGGTAATTTTTCTAACGTTTTTCGCCATAAATCAAAAACTACTTGTTTAAAAAAAAATACAAAAATTGTATTTTAATCTACAAATCAAGCCCTTTCATTTGATACCCCACTCAATATAATAGCCTTAAGTTCAATTTTCAAAGTCTCATTACGGACCCCTTTAAAAAAAAAGTAAAAAAGTTACAAGCTTTTTTTTACATCCCATAAGCTCGGGTTAGCGGTTCTTAACACTATTCCAAATTTGAAGTTGATAGCATCAGTAGATCCTGAGATATCTTGCTGTGACAGACGGACAGACAGACAGACAGACAGACAGACAGACAGACAGAGTCGCACCATAAGGGTTCCTTTTTTACCATTTTGGTACGGAACCCTAAAAAATAGGACATTGATAAGACTATTTTTTTCTACATTTCCCGTTGTTCCAAAATACACCATCATTTTCGTGGCCACACTTATTATAGTATTTTATGCAACAGTTGTATAAGAAGGTTCAAAAAATGCGAATTGCGTGAGTTGCGATACGAGCCGCGAATGCGGCGAGTATCGCAAATAGAGACGCAATGAGCGTTTTTTGACTTAATTATACAACGTTGCATACAATACTTTTTCTACGACAGGTTTTAAAATTATAAAATACAAACAAGGCATAACCTGCAAAGAAGGCAAATATGACGTATGACTGTCAGTATGTGTCTATGGTAAACTTTTTATTTTTTAAATGAAGTTGACACGCAGTGAATATATTAAAAATACTTTTGTTTTTATGTTGGCATCAATGAATTTAGTTCAGAAAGTTTTGTTTTTCTTAAAAGCCGTAGGATTTTAATTGTTTGTTAAGTTGGTAGTTGTGCATTTTTACCGTAAAGTTAAAATTGAGCGCTTAATCCTTGACCTCAGTTTAACCTAGATTTAGAAGTCTGTGGTTGCTAGCAATAACGTAAAGTGGCTATAACGACACTAGTGCTGTTATGGGGAATAGAGTATAGACTTCTCTGAACTCATATTATATATGTTCTTATATTAGTGTTCGTGACCAAGTAAAAGACAGATAACAGTACAGGAGTAGAAAATAGTATTTTTTCTACTCCTGTACTGTTATCTGTCTTTTACTTGGTCACGAACACTAATATAAGAACATATATAATATGAGTTCAGAGAAGTCTATACTCTATTCCCCATAACAGCACTAGTGTCGTTATAGTCACTTTACGTTATTGCTAGCATCCACAGACTTCTAAATCTAGGTTAAACTTAGATCAAGGATTAAGCGCTCAATTCTAACTTCACGATTAAAATTCACAACTACCTACCAACTTAACAAACAATTAAATTCCTACGATTCATAAGAAAAACAAAACTTTCCGAATTAAATTAATTGATGCCAACATAAAAAAAAAGTATTTTAATTATCGTCACATCGTGTCACCAGCCATATCAAAAAAATGTTTACCATAGACACAACTGTCATGCCGGCTGTACACACTCGGAGAGACCGGACGAGACACGCGTGACGTCCATGTATTTTATATTTTAATCTAGTCGTAGAAAAAGTATTGTATGCAACGTTGTATAATTAAGTCAAAAAACGCTCATTGCGTCTCTATTTGCGATACTCGCCGCATTCGCGGCTCGTATCGCAACTCACGCAATTCGCATTTTTTGAACCTTCTTATACAACTGTTGCATAAAATACTATTATGCAACAGTTGTATAAGTGGGTTCAAAAAATGCGAATTGCGTGAATTGCGATACGAGCCGCGAATGCGGCGAGTATCGCAAATAGAGACGCAGTCATTACCCGAAGCGCCAAAAAGAAAAGAAGACAAAGAATGTAAGACATGTAAAAGAGCCCTTGAGGGCCTACTTACAGAAATAAATTATTTTATTTTATTTATTTCAATGAGCGTTTTTTGACTTAATTATACAACGTTGCATACAATACTTTTTCTACGACCAAGTTTTTTATTATAAAATACAAAATTAAAAGCATAACCTGCAAATAAGGCAAATATGACGTATGACTGACAGTATGTGTCTATGGTAAACTTTTTTTTAATTACTGACTGACGTGGCGTGACTATATTAAAAATACTTTTTTTTTATGTTGGCATCAATTAATTTAGTTCGGAAAGTTTTGTTTTTCTTAAAAACCGTAGGAATTTAATTGTTTGTTAAGTTGGTAGTTGTGCATTTTTACCGCAAAGTTAAAATTGAGCGCTTAATCCTTGACCTAAGTTTAACCTAGATTTAGAAGTCTGTGGCTGCTAGCAATAACGTAAAGTGACTATAACGACACTAGTGCTGTTATGGGGAATAGAGTATAGACTTCTATGAACTCATATTATGTATGTTCTTTTATTAGTGTTCGTGACCAAGTAAAAGACAGATAACAGTACAGGAGTAGAAAAAGTAATATTTTAAACAAAAAAAGAGGTCAAACCTCCTGTAAATCCTTTTTTAACTATATCACCAACTTTGAAAATAAGATTGCGTCAAGATGACGTATAATGTTTATCGCAAGCCATAATTATTTATCTATAATTAATGTAATAAAGGTACAAGGTACAAGTTAGATTTGCGTCAAAGATCGAGCGTCATTTTCGTTAAGGTGGATTTAGACCAAACGAATTTTGGGTGCACAACACATTCTAACCCCACTCTACCTAGAATTCGTTTGGTCTAAACCCACCTTTAGAATTCGTTTGGTCTAAATCCACCTTTACGGTTGCGACTTGGTGAGTATTGGGTAAATAAATATAATGTTTTACTGGTGCTGTGTCATTTGCAGTTAAGTTATTCAATATTGATTTCATTTGCTTCAAACCTATAGGATATTTACTGCAGAGCCGCGCAAGTAAGAACTTTTCAATTTGTGGTGCTATGGGCCACGAAACTGATTAAAGACCACGAAAAACATGATTTTCCCTACAAGTAGAAAAAATACAGATCACTTTTTATAGAATTTTCTGCTTTTTACAGTGTAATCGTTTATGCCGTTTTGCCGTCTTTTGTAGTTTGTTTTAGAAAAATGTATTATCCTGTTTTTACCTTTTGGGACAGAGAACGCGTCATAAAATATCCGAAGACGAAAAGAAAGCAAGGCGACGGGAGCAAAAAAGAAATGTTATGCGAAAATTGAGAGAAAAAATAAAAAAAAAATCCTGTTGCCCTGGAAGACGAAAGGCGAAAAGCTAGGGAAAGATATTACAAGCGGAAAGAAAAGGGATTAGTTAAGTCAATAATAGTAGATTGTGTCACAAGGGAGCAAAATGATGTATTTACGGCGAGGGCGTATATTGAATCCTGAACGAAGCGAAGGATTATACAATAGAATCCCGAGCGTAGCGAGGGATTCTAAAGTATAATCCGGAGCGTAGTGAGGGATTCAAGTGTTAACGCCCGAGGTGAAAATAATTTTGCTACCGAGTGACACATACTGCTTTTCACACCGACTATGAGGAAAATTCAAATACAAACGCTACCTACCAAAATAACGAAATATATAGTTACTCAAAGAGCATCACACATTATTATTAAAAATTAAATGTTAAATTGTCAAATGTATAGTCTATTATTATTTTATAAAACGATTATTATTTTTTACGGACGAGACGAAAGTACCACTTCCATATTATATTCATGGCCCTCGCCTGCGGCTCGGACCGCAAACACCTGTGATCTGGGCCATTCCTTATTATACCGCCCTCGGTGTGTAATTTAAGTCTATGGTATGGCATATTCTAAGTGGGTTCAAACTAAAAATACCCTGTTGTCCTTGAACAGAAAAGTGCTACTTTGATCCCTCTTATGAGGGAGCAAAATACTTTTTTCTGAATAGGAGGTGTGAAAAAAATATGACGCCTCGTGAACAACGAGCTATGAAAAAAAAATGGAGAGAACAAAGTAAGCACTACAGGGATAGAAAAAAAGTAGCAAAGCTTAGTGAAAACACAATGACAAAAATGACAATTTGAAGTCGTCATTTTCGTGGTCAAGTTTTAATTCTGTTCTGTTGATACCTGATTAATTAAATAATGCTTATTCGTTTTCTCATTATGATCGGATTTTCATTCAAATAGTACAATTATAAGATTTTAAAATAAACAAAATGTTCTTTTTCGTGGTCTCGGTGCTCATTATTGTTACTGTTAAAATAGGATTTTTGCTTTTTTTAACCAAAATAAACTTTATCGATCTCTTATAATATAAAGCATCTTATTGGTACATATCCTTATGTTCAAAATAAAACAGAGCACATCAAAATGTTTGTTTTTATTTCTGTAACATTTATCTTACATTACACCTCAAATAATTACCCCTATACATATACTAAAAGCGTAACAAAATTGTCTTTGTAGATTATAGATTTTTCGAAAAGGTACTAGATGTAGAGTGTAGTGTCAAAAATAGAGTAAATTCAATAGTAGAAATACGAAGATAACGTTTTTATATAAAGTTTAGGTGCTTATACGCGGTGGGAACGAGTAACCCGACATTAAACTTTGTATACATAACATACAGTTGAATAACATAATAACAACATCTATAAATATTTAATATCTTGACCAGACAAAGAAACGATTGACGTAGAAACAGTATTAATGCATGAATATGTGTATCTGAATATTTATAGGTAAGATATTATCTGTGTTGAAATCATTTAACTGGCCTATCGGTAAGTAAATATCAATTAAGTACTATAAAAGTTGACTAACTACAGGAAATGCGGAAAGTTATTAGTGGACGTAAAACAATTCAATGGGCCATGGCTATATGGACCTCTCCGGGATCCGTCCCATCCCATGCAGGGCTCGGAAACGGTATTTTGCAAAAGCACCGAAATAACCCAATATTTTGAATTATTTTGTGCTTTTTTATGTAGAGCTCAATCGTGTATTTAAGATTTCGTATTATTAGATTGTCCGATTAAAAAATGAAATAATGAACCAAAGAACGAAAAAAATACCGGTGTCCGAACCCTGTCCCATGACAATGAGTGCCGGCGGTCCGTGGCCAGTGGCCCGTTCAATGAAGCTGCAAGTTACGATTTTATAAGTTTGAGCTAGTTCAAGTGCTAGTTAGCAACATTGATCAAAAACAAAAACATAATTGGTTAGTTTGACCAAATGTTGCTAGTTAAGATTTATAAAATTGACATTGATCAAACTAACTGACTGGGCTGGCACACTGACCGAAAATGACTTTTGGTCTCCGTTATATTGCCACTTTGCTTATACCTAGTCTTAGCTATCACTGACTAAAGCCCTTACTGAATTATGAAGTAAGGGACTAAGAAAGTGGTCTACCACTTTTCGACTTTATTGAGTTGAATCGTAAGTAGTATTAGAGTAGAGTTCAAGAGTGGTAGAGCAATTTCTTAGCTTGCTGTGTGTGTACTATATGTACGTGAACTACACACCGGTTTGTTCATTGCAGAAATAAAACCAAAAAGTGTCAGTCTTCGTGTCAAGACTCTAGATCTCTTGCACCTAAGCGCTTCTAGAGTAGTATAATTTCCTAGACAAATGGGCCTCAGACCTCAAAGTGAAGCAAAGCACAGTAGAATAGGTATTATATAGTTCTTTAACAGCGTCGTAAGTTATATCTAAAGTTCTAAATAGGTGCAGTATTTTATTTTTTGACACTGTTCTTAATAAATATAAAATTCAAATATGTATGTACTAAGGAAACCAGCTTAGAGTTAGTATATCGTACTGTTGTACATGCAGTAAATTGTCGCACGTACGTGTCTCATTTATCTTTATTTTGAACCTTGATTTGTCTTTTAGTTCTATGATAAGGTGTTTTCAACAAATTTTGTGATGGATTTCGTATTCGTTCGTATTTTTCTGCCTAGAACTTATGTGAACTTATTTGATTTTTTTTATGTATAATATACTTTGTGCCCTTAACTCTCTCCTAAACTAATTAAACAACGAATTAATGTAAGTCCTTCAATTATATTATAATGCGTATAATAAAATGAGGTTATTGTGCCACGGAAGTCGCTGATTCCGCATATTTGTATTGTATTGTTTGAGTCAACCTTCAATACCTCGGTACTTCTAATTATATGCTTAATTATAATCATGATATGATATTAATTAGTACCACTACCCTTACTACACGTTTGATGCGGGTTTGTTTACATATATTCCTATAGGTATATTTTATATGTACACTACACACGTACATGTACAGTGTACATTGTACACTGTTTAAACATTTTAATGCAGGTACGATAGTTACGCACACTTGGGGAAGTAATTTCTTGTGCTCATTACAAAAACAGCTGTCTTAGAGCGACATCTTTTTAGCGGATTTACTAAACAGACTATGTAGTTGAATAAAATATACATAGTCGGGTAATCTTCAAGTAATTTGGTATGGATGATAATGAGATGTAAACAAAGTATTTATATACACGAACGAAATAACTAACGCCGATGTTTGAAGCAGGGAACGCTAGTAATTATCTCCATGTAGAGGCTAAAGTTTAACTAACTTCATGTAGGTCATATTACTCATACATGATTTTGTGAGTAACACGATCCAAATCGATACCTACCAGACTGATAGACAGAGTTCAGACAGAGTCATAATCATAACTATGAAGTCTAAAAATTAAAATCAAATCAATGCATACTTAATTACTTCTGTGGATGAAACGTGTCTTAGAAGATTATCCTCACCCTAGTCACAAAATGACTGAGGGAGCGACGATTATTTATAGACAGAGATCGGTGAAAATGTAGAATGAATGATTTCATATCTAGGTCAGGAGCATCTCTAACTGAAGATTATCGAGAGCATTGATTTTGTATTATCCTCATTGTATTTTTTAGAAGTGAAAATAAATACCTATAGTCTCAGGCCGTGGTAGATGTGGGGAAGCAGCACACATGTTCCTGAGGTCCCGCACCCCTCTTTCCAGGTCACCCTCCCCCTCCCCAAGCTCCTGCTTGATCATCTCCAGCTGTTTCAGTGAAGGTCCTTGCAGCAACGCCATGGCACTACACTACATTCAAAGTCCACGATTAAAATGAATCGTTCTCAATTCGAAGTGAACGAGTAAATTGCAAGCTGCGCTGAGTAAGGACAAAACTGCGAATGACTCGCGCGCGGCCAGTGCCTTATATAAACAAGCGTCGATTAGAAAAGGTAAGGACGGTTAGGGCGTAGCCACACCGTTCATATTAATTTGAATTATTTTGCAAATAGGCTTCAAGGGCTATTTTACAGGTCAGATTCTACTAGCGCTTGGGAAAAGACCTTTGGTGAGAAGAAATATCTGGCATTTTTGGCGTTTTCTACCCTTACAGGAAACGTACCTTGTAGTTGTCACTATGATGGCTATAGACTGGCCTTTCCGAGTCACTTTCCGAATCACGAGTTTCTAATCCATAAAGGGTAATATTATACACGGCTCTTTTATTCCCCTTTTAAGGTTTTTTTTATTTTGAACATTAATTTTTTTATCGAGAATATTATTAGATCAATAAAAAGTACATACATGCAAAATACTTTATCATGTTTCAAATAGCAATGGAACTTATTATAGGATGATGATGATGATTCAAATGAGATTCAGGTTGTTTAGCGACTTCGTTTGTCGCGTGACACAGCATGACCTGTCACTGTCACACTAAATTGAGTGGAGATAGGTAGCATTTGTCGCGCGACGAGAAGTCGCGTGTCACAGTTGTGCTAGAGCAGTGGTTCGTAACCTTTATTGCCACATCACCCACAGGCCCCCTCTAGATTTGTATTATTCATTACCCCTCCAAAAAATAGGTACAAGTTTTTGAAGAAAAAAAATTAAAAAACTTTTTCTTAAATGGTCAAAAATTACAGGCATTCGCCAGTTTTTTTTTTATTTTTTACAATACAGACAAGTATATCAAAGTACTCAAAGAAAAACGACGATCCTTAAGAACTTGTAAAATTATAATTAATGCAATAATTACTGTGGTTCCCGACTTTTACAGGGATGACATTACATTACTCTTTTGTCGTTTTAACGTTTGTTTATGAAGTCGAGCATAAGATGACAAGCAATGTAAAGTGGCCTTTACCTCCCGCTGACGTCGCCCGCGTCACTGCAATGCCGATCGAGTCAGAAAATATGTTATTGCGGCCATTTTCCATTCATCATGATATTCATATCTGCGTAGACGTATCAAGAGATCATTTGCATTTAAAAATAAACGAAGAGTTCGCTTCCTACTCTTGATATAGCATATTAAAAACATTGGACTACTTTTAAACACGCACCAGTTTAAAAATATCAATTCCCACATTGGTAAAGGTTGATTTATTTTGTACCTACTTATTACATTTTGGGGTTCGTAACATAATTTCTAAAACCAAAATTCCTACGCGCGAACTTCCTAAAAACTATACTTCGTAGGTACCAGGTTTCTGACATGACAGGGCTTGGCTGCATCTTGGCTGGCGAACTCGAGATCTAAGTCTAAGTAACGTCTTAGGTTTGATTCTCGGCGGTCACCATCGCTCCAGCGTTTGCTTCAGTTTGCTGCAAAGACAGGAGGGTGTCATAAATTCGTAGTATGGCAAGGGGGTTACTTATCTTTTTCTGCATCTGACCGTAGGTACATTGCGTGGATACTGCTATAGTAACCAAAGTACGGTGAGAGTAGTGGTGGTGCTGAGTTTTGAGGTAGTTCGCCGGTTCAGTAAAAGCCTATTCACTCTTGTCTTGAAAAGTCCTAAGTTATATATTTGTCACGAAATGCAGACGCTGGGAGGGAATTCCATTCTTGGCAGTAGATACGCACGATGAAGCAAACCACTTCGTACGAATGAACGGAATATCGTCAATAACAGAATGAAGTTGCTCCCTAGTCCCTAAAAAATAAAAGAAATAAAATAATTTATTTCTGCAAGTAGGCCCTCAAGGGCTCTTTTACATGTCTCATCTTTTCAACCAACGAGTATTACAACAATATAATATGGCATTAATACATTACATTAAACTTAAAACTACATTTTCTGCCCTCCGGCCGGCAAGCGTCACCTTGCCGTTTTCAAGATGCCGCTTTCTGGCTCCGTCGAACAGAAAAATAGTATACAAACCTTGGCCAGTAAATAAGAAAGCCTCAGATCACATGTTTGTCGTCCTCGGCTTCGCCTCGGCCGACAATTACATGTTATCTGAGGCATTTCTTACTCTACTGGCCTCGGTATGTAATGTACTATTATAGAGATGTAAAGGGTCTCTCTATGCGTCCAAACAAGACAAATAAAATTATAGAAAATAAATTGATAGTAAAATTAATGGAGATGTAAAGAGTCTCCGTTGTCAAAATATTATGTTTTGGAGGTGTAAAGGATCTCCAAACGTCAAAATACAAACTGAGAATATTTACTTAATATCTTACAAAAATATAAAAAAATATGTGGCTCACGATATAACTTAAAAACTAAATTAAAATTAAAACCATTTTCCTTAGAGATGTAAATGGTCTCCAAGTGTCAAAACAATTGGCAAGTACAAAAACAGAAAAAAAAAACACAATTAATTAAACATTGTTTTAAAATATATGCCTACGCCTGGTTGTCCGTTGATGAAATGAGGATGGTGGATTCAGTCTTATAAATCCCGAGCACACTCTCCAAAATGTATCCGATATAAGACAGATAACCTAGCGACTTTGCGACGATGTTAAGTTTTATTTATTCAGTAGGTGTGCAAGTCTAGCTCAACCAGCAGGCTTATGGTGCTACGCTTTGTCACGCGATAAATAAATGATAAGCATCCGTCACGTTTTGACAATATGTGTGTGAGAGTGACGGATGCTTTATTATTTATTTATCACGTGACAAAGCGTAGCATCATAAGCCTACAGGTTGTTTATTAGAAGTGGCATGTACAATGTACATAGTATATAGTTTTTATCCGGACAACTGGGCTAATGCTGTTAAAAAATACAATAGCATTGAGAGGTAAACCACAAATTAGGATAACGAGAATATAGTGTCAAAAAAGTGTAACTGCCTTGAAAGATCATTAGATTATAGATTCTATTTACTAGACAGTAAAGTGTAAAAGCAGTTATAGATAACTGCGATCTTAATTTGTTTTGCATTTCACATTCGCCCGACGGTCTGCAAGTGCGTATTCCGTAGAGAAAAGACTTAGAGATACTATGAGCTTTCAACGGATTATCGGTTCTATGACCGTAATGATAAGGCGGCAAATGCTTTGAAACAAAAAAATAATAATGCGTTTTGCTTTTACAGATTCAACGGGGAGCCAGGTAGACCGCCCGGGTTTACTCGTGTTACGCATTGTTATTTTTTTTTGTGGTATTGTATTACCTCAATGGCATTGTTCGCTCAATGACATTGTATACTTTAACAGCATTAGCTCTCTTGAACGGATAATTTCTATACCTACTAGTGCCTAAAAACAACTTACTTCGGAATTGCTAATTGATAACTTAGGCGTCTAAAAAAAGTTACATAATATATTATAGAGGATTCCCGCAACCTCCCGCAACTTTGTAAGTGGAGGCAGCAGTGGCTCACTCCCCGATTTCGCCGCGCGGTCACTAGTACCACTAGTACTAAATTTTGCCTGGGGGCTTGGCTTAGCCAGCGACCAGAAAGAGCACGCGTTATACCGTAGAGAGAGACAATCGGAAGCGCTGCGTTCCATCCAGTCGTCGGTCCCGAAAGTCTTTTTCGTTAGAAAGAGAAACTTCTATACTTAGTAGTATTAGTACTTTAATTTTGGGGGGGCGCTGTAATGATTTTGTACCGTATGTGCCGTATTTTCTGTTCTGTGGCCATGCTGGTTAGGTTAGTTCCGTTTTTCGTCACGCCTATTCTCTTTCCGCACAGACTCTATTACTTATTCCGTGGAGGAGGTAAAATAAATCAAATGTCTTCTTAAACTTACTTCGTAAGGGACAACATGTCCTAAACCATTGAGCTTATAAATTTTGAATAATTAGTGCGGTGTAGATTTATTTGAAAAGTATAAATCTGAGAATCATTCTAATCGGTTAAGAATTTACCGAGTTACGACTTTTCTATAAATTAAATTTTGTTTTTTGGCTCTCCTGAAAAGTAGACCTTTGTCCCTTACGACGTTTGAAATTTCCACTGTTGATAATAATTCTTCTGTACGTGTGTTTGTTACCTAACTCCTCCTAGACGGTTGGACTGATTTAGATGAAATTTTATGTGTATATTTGATTAGGTCCCTGGATGGTTTGAAAATACAATTGGATCCAGTAGATGTCGTCGTGATCGCGTTTTCATGAAAATACGGATTTTACTGAAGAGTTCAAACAACATTTTGATTCTGAGGCGGGACGAAGTTCGCCGGGACAGCTAGTATATAATAAAATCGTAGAAATTACATGTTTGTTCGTGCATTACGTAAAAACTGCTAAATTATGACCCAGGTAGGATACTTTTTTCCGACTTATTTCACATTCGTTAGCGAAATTGCGGGCGGATCCACTACAGTCTGTAAACATAATAAAAATACTGTATTTCTACATAAAAGATTTTTTTTTTTAAACTGGAGAGAGTTAAAAGTAATAAAACCTAAATAGTTTTTGACATTGTTGTTTGTTTGTAAACTGCAAAAGTAGCTCAACATTATCCATGCAACCACTATTGCATGTGATTATTTTCTATTTGGAAATGCTATAGCAAATAAATTACCTGAATAACGTCTGAATATTTATTTTTACTTTTACTGAATTGCAAATTAGCGCCATCTATTGGTGGGTAGCAAACCAATAAAGAACCATTCAAAACATATTTATAAACGCCCATGTTCATTAGAATAAAAAAATATTTTTTTTCTTTACTAGCAACCCTACGACATTAAGATTGACAGCTCAGTCAGACACATTCGAGATTCAAAAAGTTAACGGCAATTTTACCGGGCTGTCTCGATTGTCGACAATGGCATTACTAATTCCCAAAAACAAACATTCAAAACAATGATTAGGCTGTATTATTAGTTTTAAATAACGAGGAAACATGGAGCCGTCGAAGGAGGCCATTGCTGTACGGATTTCGCGGTTGAACCGTCAGATTTTAGGGAAAGCGACGGCGGGGTCAAGTAAATTTAGTAAAAAGACTATAGATCGCGAAGCTTTGTTGGATGCTCTTACAGTGCTTTATGATGAGTGCAACGATGATCCCGTCAAGAAGAGTGATGAATTGGTCCGCGCTTTCGTGGATAAATGTGAGCGAATTTCTTTGTTTCATCACTATGCAACACCTGTCCTGCTACGGGCAGCTGCTAGTTTATATTAAGAATCCTACCTTTACGTCAAGTTATATGAATGTAGAAATGAGTCTATGTAAAGGTTATGATTTCCTATTTCAATAAAATCATAAACTGCTTTTTACACTTTATACTGTTAAATTAATTGACCAGTATACGATTTCTGTTATATTTTTGACATGCCTATTATAGTAAAAAAATGCGTTACTATAAAAATACCCATATCTGAAGAGTTCCATTGATTACTTAAAAAAACATCTGATACTGTTATCTGGTGATAGCCACTTTGATGTTGCCCTTTCAAACAGTAAAAGAATTTTCTAAATTGGTCCAATATTTTCGAGTAATTGGGGAACATAATAAAATATAAACATATTCTTATGAACTTCCATACCGAAAGGGTACCAACGGAACCCTAATACTAAGACTCTGCTGTCCATCCTCTCACAGGGCTGTGTCTTTTGAACTGTAATATGTAGAGACTTAAAATTTTCTCACAACATCTGGTATCATTTTTATATGTTAAGAAGGGGTTAAATATTGAAGCCAAGTAAACCCAAATGTTACAAAAATTTATTTCTAAAATACTAAATGTCAGGACCCAAAGACGTCACAGGAATCGGTAATGTTTATCCTTGCGACTGCTTCAGTCGGCTATATACAACATCCGAAAGTCGTGACTACAGCGCCAGGTCGGCAGGCAACTGCTGACACATAACCCAGATCAGAATAAATTAAAATATATACCATTTAAATAATTTTCTCCCTTTTCAAATGTTTTTTTTTTGTCCTGGCATTTGAAAGGCAGCATTTTATTTCATGTTATGGCATTCAAATAGTTAAAAAACATATTTTATATTAATTATTGGCTGCATGTGATTGGCTTGCAGACCGCAGCACATTGGCAGAGCTGCGCAGGATCCGTGTCTGTATATCAGACTTTGAAATCCTGCAGACCATTGGCAGGGGCCATTTTGGAGATGTGCATGTAAGTTAAAAATGATCACTTGGTTCTTTTTAGTTTTGAGCAAACCCACAGTTACAGTTATGTTTAAACTTTTTCTTTGAGTTGCATTAGATTGTGATTAATATGAAAACAGGTTTTTTAAGATCTTAAAACTTTTAATTTATTGAGTCAAAAAAAATTAAAAGAATATGAATATTTCGATATTGGCCTGTACAAACAGTGGGCCTGAATAACCCGAAAATTTTTAACGACGTATTCCTGATGGTATTACAAGTAAATAACGTTATATCAACATAGGTCAAATTTTGTCATTTTACATTAATAGTCTCGGTTACTTGGGCCCACCGTGTATAAATGAGTACATTACACAACTAGGGTGGTAATACAAAGAAAGGCCAAGATCGCAGAAGTTTGCGGCCCGAGCTGCAAGCGAGGGACGTAAATATTCGATCGACGGCTTTCTTTATTACCTCCCGTGTTGTGTAAATAATTTTATGTCGACACTTGGCCAGAAAGCCACTTTATGGCCAGGTGTGGCGTGGCATAAAGTTATATTACATAGTCTAGTGTAATTTACTATGGCAAACTGTGTAGTTACGGCAGCCCATTAGCAAAGATTAGAAAACATTTTACAGTCATTTGAAATGACGCCATGTAATAAGTTTGTGCCGGTCAATCATTTATCAATTTTAAATTAAAAAGGCTAATAGTGTACAATGTTTTTGTCAGAACAAGTTACTTAGTAATATTGTCTCGCTGGCAGATGGTGCGCGAGAAAGAGACGTGCGATGTGTACGCGCTCAAGTGCGTGCGCAAGGAGCTGGCGCGCAGGCGCGCCGCCGGCGCTGCCGAGGACGAGCGCGAGGTGCTCGCCACCGCCGCCGGACCCTGGGCGCCCAAACTGCAATATGCCTTCCAAGTATGTTCCTCGTTTGAGCAAGAAGCTTGCGACCTTGGTAAAATACTAGTAACTGCAAAGTTTTATAGTTAATTTATTATTCACTAACTAGTGCTGGGGTTCCCAAAGTGCGCGCCGCGGCGCCCTGGTGCGCCGTAAAAAGTAAAGAAGGGCGCCGTGAGTCGATCTTCTGTCATTACCTAAAACCACAAGTGTTCGCGGGTACCTATAAAGCAACAATGCCTATTTTGAACGAACTAGGGTAGGGCGCCGTGACGAAGTACTAAACTTGTAAGTGCGCCACGGGCTGAAAAATATACCATATAGAACCCCTGAACTAGTGTAATCCCCCGAACCATTCTCCTGGTTGGAGTTAGGCTGTTTATTAGACTTGTAGCTGGATCATTTACATGTTCTGTGCGGTAAAGTAACCATACAGAATTATCTGCTCATATTGACATTTAAGGAAATTCTAAATTATTATCAGTGTCAGGGCGTATAGTAGAAAATGAGTATCTTTGTCGCGGCTCCAACCCGTGACTCGTTTAAACCGTACAAGGTCTAAGCTGCTGTATGTAGCTATAAATAATATCAAATCCGCAATTATATATATATATAAATTCCCCAGGATAACAGCAACCTGTACCTAGTGATGGAGCTGTGCTCCGGCGGAGATCTGGCGGGGCTGCTCGCGCGGCGCCACAACCCGCTGTCGGAGCGCGACGCCGCCTTCTACGTGGCCGAGGTGGCGCACGCGCTGAAGGCCCTGCACCAGCTCGGCTTCGTGCACAGAGATGTCAAGCCGCACAACATCCTGTTAGACCGGTGAGTGCTCTACACACATATGATAACCCAGGACGACAGCTTGTACCTAGTGATGGAGCTGTGCTCCGGCGGCGACCTGGCGGGGATGCTCGCACGGCGCCACAACCCGCTAGGGGTCATCCACAAAGTACGTCACACGATTTAGACCCCCCCCCCCCATGTCATGTGGGAGGTAATAAAGAAAGCCTCAGATCGCATATTTATCGCCCTTGCCTTCGGCTCATGCGTCAAATACCTGCGATCTGAGACATTCTTTGTTTTACCTGTACTATTGTATTGTATTTGAATAAAAAATATATTTCGTCGTATATTTCTAAGATTACCCCCTTAAAGTAATGAATTTCTGTTATCCGGCAGATGCGGTCACGTGAAGCTGGGCGACTTCGGGTCTAGCGCGCGGCTGGCGGGCGGCGGCGGCGCGGGGGCGCCGGTGGGCACGGCCGACTACGTGGCGCCCGAGCTGCTGGCCGCCGCGGACTGCGCGCAGCGCCACGCCGTCTGTGCCGAGTGTTGCCGCGGGATTGTCAATACTGCGCTTGTGGGTTGCGTGCGCTTGATGCGGGGCTCCCTCTGTTTGGCATCATTTCTCTTGTCCAAAGTTTTAATAGGCTACTTTCCTGACAGATCAAATCGGTTACTTTTTATGAAGTGTCAAAACGCTCAGATCGTATGAAGTTTGCATGGAATAAAAGTAAAATGACGTCATTTTACATCTTCTTATTTATAGGTTTTGATCTTTTAAAAATAGTTTTTAAACGCTAAATAGGTGACGTTTAGTTCATTTTTGCAAATTTTCGAAAGCTGACTTAATGGCTAGCGTGTAGTAATTTATATTGACTACAGGCAAATAACCTATTCGCATTATTTTCCTCTTCGTCTTATATGCCTTTCCGATTACCGAAGGTTGGCAGTCAGCTCTGAAAAATTTCACTTTACCTCACGTGAGTATTTCTAAGCCAAGGCACTGTATAATAGCAGTAATTTTTCTTCGTACAAAAATTACATCGCGTTGTATGTGTGCGTGCCGTGAACGAATGCACTACAAGCAACGTTTTACGAATGCGTAAAAATGCCCCAGTACGGATCGCACTATTTGCGCTTCGACCTTGTATACGTATGGCGTGCTCCTAAACGATCGAAGTTTGACTACTTGTTTGTCTTAATACTTTGGCCAGGACTTCTCCCTGCGAACTGCGTGTCTCTGGCCAGCAACTTTGTCCATCATTACCTATTAGTTGCAAGTGGTTGTACCTGTCATGTCTTATTAGCATGGCCAGGGTAAGCCATTTTGGCGAATTTTATCCCAAATACACACATAGAAGGACCTCTTTATTTTTACCCTCTTGTGTCCAAGTGATCTTTTGCATCCGTCCACACGACATTTCAAATGCTTTTATACGTTTCTCGATTCCTCCTTGAGTTCTTTTTGAATTTTCCTCTAGTAGCTCGGAAAACCAACATCAGTCACTTAAAAATGGTTGGGTTAGGTTTCTTTTATAATTAGTAAACCACGTTTTATGCGAAAAAAGTATTCAGATGAACGAAGCTTCGGACAAGTAAAATTGTGCCAAAACAGGGGGAAATACTCTTTTGATTATCCATAGTAGATTTTTACACGGCTCTATACACTGAAGGAACCGTTATGGCTCACATTAAATTCTAAAGATGAAACAATTCTCGATGATCAATGAAGAACACGTCCACTGATCTCAGAGCGTATTAATAACATTTTTCAAGTAGCATCGGTGTTAGCCGACTTCATATATTATCATCCTTTCGCAAAATCGACTTGTAACATTTGAACTGTAAAATGTACGAGTTGATTTCTCATGGATCCCGTCATCAAACAGATCCTAATAGAATTTATACGGGATCACCTTTTCGGACAGCAAAAAAATCTTCGAAATTTAACACCACGGCACGAAATGTTGCTAAACAACCAAAATACGAAAAATAAAAGTTTGTGAAAGTATGATCAAGATTCAAAGACAACATCTATTCATCTTTGTACAAAAATAATTACAATTCAATTAATATATTGCTACATTACATACATCATTAAAATTAATTCAGGATAAATCAAAAGAGATTGAAACTAACTATCAATAGTAGACCTATTAACACGCCAGCACGCGGCGTATTTTCTATCCTTTGTAGTTTCTTAGTTGTGAATGGGAATGTCAAGGCATGATGTAGTATTAGTTTGCACTTGTATTGAAATATGTAGAAAGTAGAAAACTGTTGTAACTAACACAGGTATTTTTTTGTAGAAAATCCGCTTCGCGGTGCTGGTGTGTTTACTAATTGGTGTGGTAATAAAAAAATATGTATTATTTTAAATTAAATTACTTAAAATATCAATTCATATTTTTAGCATAAATAACAGTAATATTCAAATTATATTAAAACATTTTTAAGCATACAATACATGCTATGTCCCGTCTCTCCAGCACTAAGTTCGAAAGTGAATTTGTTTGATATTGAGCAAAGAAATGCCGATTTTACTTATATTATACGCAAAAACAAGCATTTGAGCTCACAGCTTATTTGAAGTGACTAGGAAATCAGACGAAGCACGTTTGGCTAGGCAGCGTATACTCACTCTCTACTTGAAGAGACCAACATTTTATTGTATTTTTATAGATAAATATGTGCTAGTAGAGAGCTCTTAGTTAATTTGGATTAAAATACATTCTTAAAACTATATGGGCATATAAAATGTTAAAGTAAAAAAATATTAGCTCCACCACAAAGTATACAGTTTTTACAGTAACAGTGACTAAATATAACGAACTCAAGACTAGCTACAGAATTTTTGCAGCGGAGGCTGTGGCCCGAATTAATGTGTAACTTTGCAGTATTAGCAAGGACCATTAAAACAAGAGGACTGTCATTCTCCATACTTTGGATTGTAACCCGACCGCCGGATTTCCGGGCAAAAACTAGATGGCGCTAAAAAACTAAACATTTAACGATGTTATAATTGAACAAAGAAACATAGTATAGTAACAATTAGTTCGTAAACAGCTAATAATAAATAAATTCTAACATTTAAATACTGTGTCACGTTTGCAAAGTTGAATAATTGTAAATAATATAATTATTTTACCAAGCGTATACTGCGGCGTTGTAAATTCGGGGAACAGCTTTTTGTATGGAGAATGACAGTCCTCTTGTTTTAATGGTCCTTGGTATTAGTATTCGAAAGAAACGAAGCCGTGGGTTGTGATTTCACTGTACTATTTGTGTGTACAGTCGGCGTGCGACTACTGGTCGCTGGGCGTGGTGGCGTTCGAGCTCGTCACCCTGCGGCGCCCGTTCTCCAGCGGCGACGACGACTCCATATCCAGCATATTGAGCAATATTCAGAAGTGAGTACTTTTGAATAAACTGTACAGTATATAAACTTACGAAAACCATTTATTTAAATCCGGGCATGTCTAGGCGATAAATGAGATCGTGGTATATAAATTATTGAAATATCAACACTTTTTAAAATTTATAATTGAAATACAAACTCAAACTCATGTATTTCTGCAAGTAGGCCTCAAGGGCTCTTTTACATGTCTGATTCTTTTCTTGGATAGGTTCTTTTCTTACAAAAAATAAAATTTAATTAAGTAATGATTCTATAACATCCTGTATTATTTGTTTACAATCCTGTATTATTTGTTTACAATTGTAAACATTGAGTTACGTCGTATTTAATCGTAAGTGTGCACAGATCCTTATTTTAACTGACATTGCATTTGTTATTTGACTTGGCAACCAGAAAACAAATGTTACAATTGTAAACAAATAATACAGGACGTTATAGTATCATTAATTAAATTTTATTTTTTGTATTTCAATAATTAATTTTAAAAAGTGATCATATTTCAATATTTTATTTATATACAGACAAGTTTCACAAGGTTGATTCGTATTTATCATTCTTATGTTTCCGCTTCGCTAAACTGCCACAAAAGTGATATCCAAAGTAGGCTCCAGCCCATGTAGCGCCCGTGTGCAATCAAAACCTCAGCGCACTCTAGTAGGAGAAAGGAGACGCTCGTGGCGCGTCGTTTGCTACCGCGTCCGGCGTCGGCCATAACTCGACCACGGTCTGCTCTTTTACAATGTCGCAAGCGGCTCAAAGACCCTGCCTATGCCTATATACATTATACACCCTGCACCAAAGACAAAGCCGACTCTGATGATATTGATACCCATTCTTCTAACCTATTTTGTGATAGGTACGAGCGGTCCCCGGACTCGGAGCCTCCGTTCGAGGCCCCACCGAACGGGCCCTCGGACTCGTGGCGCGGGCTGGTGGCGGGGCTGCTGCGCGTGACGCCGTCGCGCCGCTACAACTACCTGGACACGCTGCAGCACGCCTCGCTCCAGCACCTCTCCGTGCACTCCATACGGGACCAGGTCGCCTGTCCTTATTGTGTTCTGTTCGCTGTTGATGCTAGGCTTGATATGATAAAGCATCCGTCACTCTCACATGCATACTTGTCTGATTGTGACGGGTGTTTTACAATTTTATCGCACTACAAAGCCTACCTTCACACGCCTACTGTTCTAGTGCCTATATATCGTCAAACATAGATTCAATTGGGGTAAGGGACAGGCAAATTAATGTTCCAAAACAATTTTTCGTAATCATCTTTGGCCGCTTACATGTATAAAATGTGTAAACTGTAATATCAGGGCCACATTTCTAGACAGCACAAATCTCTTTACAACGAACAATTCAAATGACCCAGTCATTTCGAACATTCGAGGTCGCAAAAAATCGCACAACGCTGAATATGTTGGGATGTTGTTAGGATACATATAAGTAGTTTAAACTCGATTTTGCAGTTTCGAAAAAGTTGTGCTAAATGTATGGTGATCAAAAAACACTGAAAATTTTGGTCATTTTTCAGAGTTTGGTTTATACCTTCTAAAAAATGCGTTTTAGGTAAAAGTTGTCTATGATACTATTAAAGTAGATAAAATTCCCTACAATATGAGTGTAATTATAACTCTGTATGTTAAGAAAATGTTGAGATATGGTACTTCAAAAAATTGGAATTTTTCCTAAAAAGTTCTAATTTGTACTTTTAGCTATCTTTTAATCCAAATATTGGCTGAATTACTCATTCTTTGATAAACTTGTCTAATAAAAAGTTAAAAAGCAGTTATTCAGCTTTATTTTAAGACTAAGTTGAACCCTGTAGAACCAATAGTTCTCCAGTTATCGAATGTTACGAATCATAAGAGAACTCTCATTTCTGAAGAATAGTGCTCATAAAGTAAATTTTTATTTTCCATGTAATGTTCGTTATAAATGGGACTGCGTTTACAAATCTCATTTAGTTAAAATGATCTGGAGATGTATTATATGTGTGCGGCCTGGGTATCGACATATAATGTAAGGAAAGATAACGTGTAACAAAACAGACGTTGAAATTTACCCCATACCGGCCAATTTTTTACATCAAGACGAATGGTATAATGTATAAAGTGGAGTTGATAACTTACTTAATATTTACTATGATTGAGTCTAAAGTAATTTATAACAAATATTTGTATGACAGTTTGAGTAGATGACGTTTTTTGGATAAGTTGAATATCATCAACAATCTGAGATTGGTTACAAACTTATTAACTTGAGAAGTTCATTTGACGCTATTATTTCTCTTAAGGCTTACGTTGGCATTCTATATTAGCTCAACCCTCTTGGACACCTAGCTCGTGGGACCATTTTAGGGCCAGTTATTCTACCACATTTTTACATTTCAATGGCCTGGGACGTAGCATGCACGCTCCACTGCAACGCACATATCCCGGGCCCTTAGTTGACTCCTGCGGAGCAATACGCGACATAATGTAAATTAGTATTAATATCACGGGACTTCTCATATATATCAATGTAATCCCAAATGAACCCGTGTTTTGTATTAAGGGTGCTAGACGACAATATACATACTTAGATAAACACGTACTTTAATAGATAGAAACATTCAGTCAGGAACAAATACTCGGGCTCATCACACAAATATTTGCCCTTGCCAGGGTTTGAACCCGGGACCTCTAGCTTCGTAGGCGGTGTCACTCCCACTAAGCTAAACGTGTCGTCTTCCTCATTTAAGGTTTACCAGATCTGACAATAGAGGACTCGCAACAAACGTTTGATGTTACGTTCCAAAACATCGAAATTTAAAAATGTCGTAGAATAACTGGCCCTAAAATGGCCCCACGAGTTAGGTGCCCAAGGGGGTGGAGCTAATATAGAATGCCGACGTAAGCCTTAAGAGAAATAATAGCGTCAAATGAACTTCTCAAGTTAATAATTTTGTAACCAATCTCAGATTGTTGATGATATTCAACTTATCCAAAAACGTCATCTACTCAAACTGTCATATAAATATTTGTTATAAATTACTTTAGACTCAATCATAGTAAACATTAAGTTATCAAGTCCACTTAATATTATAATAATACATTATACCATTCGTCTTGATATTAAAAAGTGGGCGTTATGGGGTAAATTTCAACGTCTGTTTTGTTACACGTTATCGTTACTTACATTATACGACGATACCCAGACCTCACACATATTTAAATCTCCAGATCATTTTAAAAATATGAGATTTATGCCACACCTGGCCATAAAGTGACTTTTTCCGCACGCTGCGCGTACGGAAAAAGCCGCTGTACACAACACGGGAGTTAATAAAGAATGCCTTCGATCGCATATTTACATTTTCGCAAACATTTGCGATCTCGGGCTTTCTTTGTTTTACCACCCTAGTTGTGTAATGTACTATTGTAAACCCAGTACTTTTTATAACGAACATTACATGGAATATAAAATTAACTTTTGAGCAATATTCTTCAGAAATAAGAGTTCTCTAATGATTCGTTATCGTTCGATAACTGGAGAACTATTGGTTGTACAGGGTTCAACTTAGTAATAAAATAAAGCTGAATAACTGCTTTATAACTCTTTATTAGACAATTTTATCAAAGAATGAGTAATTCAGCCAATATTTGGATTAAAAGATAGCTAAAAGTACAAATTAGAATATTTTAGGAAAAATGGCTATTTTTTGAAGTAACATAACTCAACATTTTCTAAATATACAGAGTTATGATTACACTCATATTATAGGGAATTTTATCTATTTTAATAGTATTATGGATAACTTTTTCCTAAACGCACTATTTAGAAGTTATAAACTAAACTCTGAAAAATGACCGAAAATTTCGGTGTTTTTCGACCATCATACATTTAGCACAACTTTTTCGAAACTGCAAAATCGAGTTTAAACTACTTATATGTATCCTAACAACATCCCAACATATTCAGCGTTGTGCGATTATTTGCGACCTCACCCCGATTTTTATGTTCGCCACGACGGGGGTAAAAGAAAAACACGAAGATATCAAAGACGAAAATTCTTAGTTCACAAAAATAGAGTGGTTCAGTACTTGTACTCACACGATCGCTATTTAGAATGACTGCGGTAAAAATAGAAATTGTCCGAATGACCGCTAACCTTTAGTAGGAGATGTCATGAGAAGAAATTCTATAAAACTTGATTGAAACACGTGTTATACTCCCTCAAGTAACTTGGGTGTTGGTAGTTGGTGCTCACAGGTATCCCACTAATATTATAAATGAAATAAAAAAAGTTTGTGAAGATGTTTGGATGTTTGTTACCTAATAACGGGATAACAACTGGATGGATCAAGCTGAAATTTGACATGTAAGTAGACCAAGTCCTGGATTGAAGCATATGATACTTTATATCCCGGTAAAGAGTTCCTTTGGGACAGTAACGGGAACAACGCGGGCGAAGCCGCGGGAAATACTAGTATGTTATAAGTAAGATGTTTTGCAGGCGCCGCCGTGGGTGCCGCTGGTGCGGGGCCCGGAGGACGCGTCGCACTTCAGCCCGCCGCCGCGCGAGGCGCCGCCCGTCTCCGCCGCGCCCTTCCGCGCAAGACCGCCCTTCGCAGGACAACTGCCATTTATAGGTACAGTACATTACATACCGAGGTCAGTAAAGTAAGAAATGTCTCAGAGCTCATGTAATTGTCGCCCGAGGGCAGAAATAGTACATTACTTACCTAGGAAAGTAAAACAAAGAATGTCTCAGATCGCAGGTATTTGACGCCCGAGCCGAAGGCAAGGGCGATAAATATGCGATCTGAGGCTTTCTTTATTACCTCCCGCGGTAAGTACACAATTTTACGTCTCCCCCAGGCCAGGAAGTGGGATTTTCCGCACGCGTAGCATGCGGTAATTGCCACTTTTTGGCCAGGTGTGACGTAAAAGTATATACTTATGACGTAAAAGTATATACTTATTTCACGCGCTTTATTTATTTTACTTGAACTAAAATAAAATAAAGCTAAGGCGAGTTTTCACTCACCAAGAATTGTCTAATATCTGCTGGTACACACTCAACTCGACCGCACAACGACATTCGAAATATTACCGCATCGCATGATACATCAACTTTTGATGCTCCCTAAATTTGATGTCGTCAGTGGCGTAACTACAGGGTGGCAGGGCTGGCAAAATGCCACGGGCCCCTGACCCAAGAGGGCCCCGGCGTAAGTATAACGTTAAAATAATAAAGCTTAATGATAAGGCCCCCATTAAAGGAATTTGCCACGGGCCCTAGATGATATAGTTACGCCACTGGATATCGTAAATAGGGTTACCTATCTGAAACACTAAAAACGTTAGTCCGAATTTCGTTTCGGCAAAAACTATTCGACAAATATCGTTTCAATTTTTTTTCGTTTGTCCGAATTTTCATTTCGAATTATTACGATTCGGCATTTATTGGTTCGGTTTTTTAATCATTCGACAAATTACGGTTTGCCCTAAATCTCGTTTCACCGTAATATCAGTTACCCGAAGTAACGTTTCGATTTATTCACCATTCGACTTTTTTCGATTGACTTTGATTTCATTTGTCCGATGTAACGATTCGATTTTTAACTATTCGACATGTGTACAGCTGGCATTACAATTTACAATTATTTATTCTTATACCTGGAAAACTAGTCTGCAAGAATCTACCCGCTTTGTACTTTGATAAAGATAACCTTACCCGCCACATAAAACTTGTTATAGTGTATTATTAAAGCTAATACTGAGTAGTACAGTGCGATAGTGAAAACTTATTTAAATATGTCTGACCTAACCTACTTTTTTCCTAGCAATTCGTTTTTGTTGGGGGACGCAGTTCAAACCTAACCTAACCTATTTTTCTGGTAGCAGTTCGTTTTTGTTGAGGGACGCAGTTCAAACCTAACCTAACCTATTTTTCTGGTAGCAGTTCGTTTTTGTTGGGGGACGCAGTTCAAACCTAACCTAACCTACTTTTTTACCTAATTGAACCTTTGTTTTGAGTTTTTTTCCATGCGGGGGGCTTCGCCCCCCGAGCCCCCCTTGTGGGGGGCTCCGCCCCCCCGTCCCCCCTTTGTCCTTCTGCCTATACAGGGTGTCCCTAAAACCAACTTTTATACGATCAGGGCTGATAGACCAGCTCATAAGAACCTAGATTAAGCAAATTTGACCTCAGTAAAAATCTCTTAGTTTTCGAGATATTGACGTTTTTGTAAAACTCGTGCTAAGTGATACCCTGACTCGGTGTTTTGAGTGTCATTGCTAAAATATCAAGTATTTTACAAATCTGTTTTTTGCTATGTGTGGCCAAATAACTATGCTATTGAACGTATTTTCTATTTTTGCTAATTTATTCATGCTGTGGACACAGTACAATAACAAAAAAAAATTATTCGATTTTTTTCAAATTTCACCTCTGTCTTCGAACTAGCGTGGTGAAAAAAAAATGTACCAACATAACCAGGCACTCAACGTAAAAAAATTGCGCATTTATTGTAGTTTCTAAAATGGTATAAAATTTACTAAACACTGTAATAATTTTTGAAATAATGATATTTTGTTACAAAATTAACTGTCTGCCGCCTTCATCTCATACGATCCGGTTGAACTAAGTTTGCACCTGGCGTACTTGACATCACATACAAATTAGGTGCAAACTTCACGTAATCGTCAATATCTCGAAAACTAAGAAATTTTTATGAGGTCAATTTACTCAGTCTCGTTTTTTATGAGCTGGTTTATCAGCCCTGTTCGCCATTTTGTAAAAGTCGCGAATTTTGATAGCCTGGATCAGTCTTTCGAAAGTCATGACTTCAAATTTCAGTATTTTCTTAATCTGCTTTTTGTTTTAAACATTACTTAATAATTATGCTATCATACCTTATCAAAATAAATTAGATTTTACGTGATTCAAAATATGACCTCGGATTTGAATCGCGTAGTACTTAAAACAAAATTACCATGCTAATTTAAAAAAAAATAATGTAGTTTAAAATAGTAAGATTTTACACACTAGACACCGTAGTTTTTAAGATAATAGCATTTTAATTCAAAAGGAGGTTATACTACAATATTCCTATTGGTTAAATTTCGTACCCGTAATTAATATTGGTTAAATTTCGTACCAGAATTTGAATTTCGAACAGAAAAGGTATGATAGCATAATTATTAAGTAATGTTTAACAAAAAGCAGATTAAGAAAATACTGAAATTTGAAGTCATGACATTCGAAAGACTGATCCAGGCTATCAAAATTCGCGACTTTTACAAAATGGCGAACAGGGCTGATAAACCAGCTCATAAAAAACGAGACTGAGTATAATCGACCTCATAGAAATTTCTTAGTTTTCGAGATATTGACGATTACGTGAAGTTTGCACCTAATTTGTATGTGATGTCAAGCACGCCAGGTGCAAACTTAGTTCAACCGGATCGTATGAGATGAAGGCGGCAGACAGATAATTTTGTAACAAAATATCATTATTTAAAAAATTATTACAGTGTTTAGTAAATTTTATACCATTTTAGAAACTACAATAAATGCGCAATTTTTTTACGTTGAGTGCCTGGTTATGTTGGTACATTTTTTTTTCACCACGCTAGTTCGAAGTCAGAGGTGAAATTTGAAAAAAATCGAATAATTTTTTTTTGTTATTGTACTGTGTCCACAGCATGAATAAATTAGCAAAAATAGAAAATACGTTCAATAGCATAGTTATTTGGCCACACATAGCAAAATACAGATTTGTAAAATACTTGATATTTTAGCAATGACACTCAAAACACCGAGTCAGGGTATCACTTAGCACGAGTTTTACAAAAACGTCAATATCTCGAAAACTAAGAGATTTTTACTGAGGTCAAATTTGCTTAATCTAGGTTCTTATGAGCTGGTCTATCAGCCCTGATCGTATAAAAGTTGGTTTTAGGGACACCCTGTATAAGTTTTCTGTGAAAGTCACTTCCCCAAACGGCCACTTTTTTATGAACCAACCTAACCTACTGACCTTTCTCTAAAAAACTAATTTTCTTTTCTAAAATAACATTTATTTTAGATTTAGGGAAGCATACCTCTGCCGAGAAATAACTTGGGATATCGTTAAAAGGTAAACTGAAAATATGTCTAAACGTATCCAGTGCGAAAAGTATCATTGGGTAAATGAAAAATGGGCAACGAAACAAAATACGTAACAATTCATAGGGCAAGTGAATGAGATGGGAAACGTTTTTCGGACAAACGAAACTTTTACTAAACGTGAAATGGTGAACAGAAAAAAATACGAAACCTGTCATCGGACAAACGATAGTAATTCGAATAGTTTTTGGCCAAATGAAATTCGGTGAATGGTTTTTAGTGTTTGCGATAGGTTACCCGTAAATAGATATGATGATCTGTCGCAAGTGATATATATTTATAGTGATGATATGTAACGCAATACAAAGGGTCGATACAATTTTCTTTTTTCTGTAGGCTATTCCTACGTAGCGCCGGATGACAACGACGACAGCGCCGGGACCACCGGCTTCAACGCGTCGCACGACTGTACCGCTATAGATCTAGCTACTTTTAAGTGAGTTCCTGTCATACATACCCTATTTGAACCACTTCAATTCGCCTGTTGACTCGTTTTTTTTTCTGTCGTAAATCGATTCTACTATTTGTGAGGAAAAAATATCTATATGACACCTAATACATTTGTATAAGTATAACAGCCACAAATTGTAATCAAAAGTAGCAGATCGTACTGAGCATTGAAAACGCTGTATACAAAACGGCAGGAACTTATGACGTCATTTGTTCCATCGCTGTAGGTACTAAGTCTGTATGAAAAAAATAGCAATTTGCCATTTTGAGCGCGAAAAAGTTGTAAAATTCAACATTAGTCAATATGGTTATTAGTCTATTGGTTGCTTAGGAATTTTTCTGGTATTATACATATTATACATGTTGAGTCTACACGTATAAAACAAAAATGACATATTAATGTGTTTTTGTAGGTCCTCAGAGAAGCTAGTGGCGATGCGCGGTCGCGAGATTGCGTCACTACAGAGCAAGCTAGCGGCGGCCGAGGCCACGGCGAGCGTCGCCGCGGAGAAGGTGCGGCGCGCCGCCGACGCCGAGGCCGAGCGCACCCGCGCCCGGCTGCAGGCCGAGATCACCGCGCTCAGTCTGCAGAACAAGTTGGTCACTCATTTTGTAGGTTCTCAGGGAAGCTAGTGGCGATGCGCGGTCGCGAGATTGCGTCACTACAGAGCAAGCTAGCGGCGGCCGAGGCCACGGCGAGCGTCGCCGCGGAGAAGGTGCGGCGCGCCGCCGACGCCGAGGCCGAGCGCACCCGCGCCCGGCTGCAGGCCGAGATCACCGCGCTCAGTCTGCAGAACAAGTTGGTCACTCATTTTGTAGGTTCTCAGGGAAGCTAGTGGCGATGCGCGGTCGCGAGATTGCGTCACTACAGAGCAAGCTAGCGGCGGCCGAGGCCACGGCGAGCGTCGCCGCGGAGAAGGTGCGGCGCGCCGCCGACGCCGAGGCCGAGCGCACCCGCGCCCGGCTGCAGGCCGAGATCACCGCGCTCAGTCTGCAGAACAAGTTGGTCACTCATTTTGTAGGTCCTCAGGGAAGCTAGTGGCGATGCGCGGTCGCGAGATCGCGTCACTGCAGAGCAAGCTAGTCACTCATTTTAATGGAATACATTTTCCCAGAGATCAGTTTCATTTTATGTAGTGTTAAAGTGACGGCACCAATCATGGACATAAGCACAGTAGTGCCCAATAATGGACAGCAAAGATTATGGAACTTTACCAGTTATGATGACCATCAGTTATCTGAACATAGTGTTGATGTTAAGCACAGTAGTACCCAGTAATGGACAGCAAAGATTCAATTGGGTAAGTCAAGTTTATCAAAAGTGTGCAATTTATATACTTTTTCGATAGTTCCCGACGTAATGATCTAGAAAATACCCCTTTTGCATTTTTATTCCCTGTAATTCTTCCCAAATATCGTGTTAAACTCACTTAAAAAAAGGGACGCCCGCCGGCTGACAAAATTAGTGCCTAAATTCGTAAAAAAAAAACAAACGTATCTGTGTGAAGTCTGTGTTATGCCGCGTCCACACCAAGCCAACGAAGGCCGGCGAAGCCCCTTCGTTGGCCTTCGTTGGCTTGGTGTGGATGCGGCATTAGCTGACAATTGTGACAGACGAAACTTCACACAGATACGTTTGTTTTTTTTACGAATTTAGGCACTAATTTTGTCTGCCGGCGGGCGTCCCTTTTTTTAAGTGAGTTTAACACGATATTTGGGAAGAATTACAGGGAATAAAAATGCAAAAGGGGTATTTTCTAGATCATTACGTCGGGAACTATCGAAAAAGTATATAAATTGCACACTTTTTATAAACTTGACTTACCCAATTGATGGACTTTACCAGTTATGTCCATCAGTTATCTTAACATTGTGTTGATAGTTTAAAAATGTAGTATAAGTACAGGTCAGATAGGTACACAGGTATAAGGTCGAGTGCCTGTTGATGCACGACATCAGCTTGTTTATATTGATAAAATAGTCTAACAAACTTCGCAGGAATGTGTATTTGTGTAAACATGCTGTGCATTCTTTTCTTTAGACGCTTGGAACGCCAAATTGAAATCGAGAAAGAAGAGCGCATGGCTCTAGAACGCACTAACCAAGAGCTCGCCTCGTCCGCGTCGGAACGGAACAGCGCGGAACTGCGCGTTGTACTGGCTCAGAACGAGGAGCTGGTGAGCGAGCGAGTCGGGCTGAGAGAGGGCATGGCGCGGTTGGAGGCGCGAGTGAGCGAGATGCAAACAGAGTGCGCCAAGGCTGTCGCTACCGCGGACGCAGCCAGGGCGCAGCATAAGCATTACAAGGTTAGTGGTTAGGTTAGGGGGTAAGGTTAGGGCACTATATGGTAATATCGCATTAGCTGCAGCCCGCCGAACGAAGAGCTGCCAGATGGACTGCGGGGTTGAGGCGCGTTGAAGCGCGAGTGAGCGAGATGCAGCAACGACGCAAGTTTATATATTGTTTAATCATAATTCGCCTGTTGACTAGATTTTTTTTCTGTCGTAAATCGATTCTACTATTTGTGAGGAACAAATATATATATATGACACCTAATACATTTGTATAAGTATAACAGCCACAAATTGTAATCAAAAGTAGCAGATCGCACTGAGCATTCAAAACGATCTCACAAAACGGGAGGAATCTAGGCGTCATCGCTTCTGTCGCTGTACTAAGTTGTATAAAAAAAATAGCATTTTGAGCACGAAAAAGAGCGTTTAAGCACATAGTTGTCATACATTTATTTTATCAGTGGTATTTAAGCATTCCGAAATTGACTTTAATTTTTCTTTAAGACGATAAAAAAAATAGTGTTTTTTTTTTATTTTTTTATTTATTTTATTCAGGAGAACCAACAGCTATTACAATACAAGTAGAAACTTCAGTAGAAATACAAAGCCAATTACAGGAACTCACATGAAGGGTAGATTTGATTTAGACGCTTTATACCAGAAAAGCAAAATGTCAGATTCGCAAAAAGCCAGATTCGCAAAATGCCAGATTCAAGAAGGCAAAGATGTAGCAGAATGCCACATTTGATTTCACATTACACATCACCTACACACCGACATACTGACTGACTGGATGACAGATTGACTGACAAACATAATAAAACGCAAATGATTATGATACTTATCTGATTATTTATTATTTTCATCTTATTCGATAGGATAGATTTTAACCAGTTTTGGTGTAGGCATAATTTATCCGAGTACGGTTAAAAAGTTTTACGCGAACGACGTCGCGGGCACCTTTTAGTTGGTATTATAAAAGTATACTTTTCAACACATTATTTAATATAAGTATAAGAAAATTATATACATTTAAGAGGTATTTAGGCTATGACAGATATTACGTCGGTTTGCCACCATTAACGAAAATGAACCCACCGCCACTCACGGGTATTTTCCTAATACAGAATTGACAACATTTCAAATTATATGAAGTGGGCTAAATCAAAAACCATTTCGGCAAATATGCTTCCCGTATGTAACGAGGCAGTTATTTTATTTTTTTACCCGTTAATTTCCAAGATAATCGCGAAAAACTGTAAACCGGAAATGTGACGTAGATAGTACGTACATAGACAATAGACCAAAGACAAAACGAAATCTATCATTTTTTTCATGTATCCGGTTGTCACACTCTGTCAAAAGTTTTCAAATGACATTTTCAGTTCTTACATTTCGGTGTTAACGACTATTCTTATTTTACGATATTACTCTCGCTCCACTTGAAATACTTGACGACTTGGCTTTTATAACGGACACTGCTGCTTCTTTTCACGCTTACATCGCAATAAAAACGGATATCGCTGCTTCTTTAAACGAAAATTTGGCACTTGTATTTGGACTTATTGAACCTCATAAAAATGAAGACCTCAGATGGATTTGTGCAAGCATTTAGTACCAACTTGCCATGGGTTGATACTGCCATGATGTTAGAGTTCATACAAACGGACGATAAATACAATTTGGCTGGGATACGAGGTGCAAAAGCTGCCTTATCGTCTCGAACTTCGTATAGTGCCGCTTCGTACCGTATAGATAGTTTCTACCCCATATTGTGTGCCCTACATTGAGCCCTATTTTTGCTTTATATATACCTGTACCTGTATATGAAACTAATAACATTATCCTAAGAAATAAAACTGTAAGGCTTAGTGCGAGTATATTTATTTTCCAAATATATGTTTGTGGTTCCAAATTACAATGTGTTGTTTTGTCTTTTGTCGCTACCTTAACTAGTATGTTTTGGGTTGTCATAATAGGGCAGCACATTACACCTCAGGATGCAGAAGATGGTGTAGGTTCATCATGAGAGGTTGACGGTGCTGCCTGGTTTGCTTCTTTTAACGGTCTTCTTGTGAGTGATGCTGGAAGACGAGGTTTCAGTTTTGCATTGACATTCATGACTTTCCAATATCTATAGTTTTCCATGTCTTTCTCCAACTGTGAAATGACAAATAGGTATAATAAGCATAAGCCTGAACACCGTGAGGGTGATTTTAATGCACACTGCAAGAATTTGTAAGTGCAAGTGCCAATAACTATTTAAGAAAGTCCTATATAAACAAGGTTATATTAGCTAGTTAAGTTAAATATCACAACACATGAGTACGTACAGTAAACTTTATCAGTAAATAGTCCACTACCAATCTAATACAAAGGTGGGCTAGGTTATGTATATTATTCGGTTGTACTTACATCGAGATGATCTTCACAGATGAATAACTTCCTTTTAGGAACACGATCTAGCCCCGCCGCTCGACACCATGCCTCATTTTGCCCAGCAGGGACACAAAAAAACTTTTTTTGTGGTGTCAGTCTTGTGTTATTACTACACGTTCTTATAAAACAGTTTTTAGTTTCTTTTGATCCCATGTTTTCGTTTTTACTTGTAATTTTATTGAAGAAAATTTGTGTTGACAATTATATGACAATGACGTAAACCTCAAATCAATCAACCGTCACGACCCATTTTTTTTTAAAGCAAGGGGCAAAGGAAAATCCGTACTCGTGACGTCATATGTCGTTTACGACCTTTCAAACATTCGCTATTTTTTCACTTAATATTTTTGAATGAAAAATTGCTTTTCTGGGAAAATAAAAAAACACGTATACCTTAGAATTTGATTTTTTTTCAATACATAACATAAAACAGCCCACTTGAAAAAATGAAATGTTGTCAATTGTCGTGTGAGAGATCAAAATGGTATTTTGCGAATCTGGCATTGTGCGAATCTGGCATTGTGCGAATCTGGCATTATGCAAATCTGACATTATGCTAATCTGGCATTATGCGAATCTGACATTATGCGAATCTGGCATTATGCGATTTTGACATTATGCGAATCTGGCACAAAGCATCAGAAGGGTAGATTGATTGGATTATTGGATTTAAAGTAAGAAACATAAACTTAAGCAATACGCACATTTTACAACCTGCAGCGCACACATGCAGGAGACAACATTTTTACAAGAATCAAACTTTTAACGTTAAATATTCAATAAACAAGTGAAATAAGTAAATATGTACTACCCGCTATAAAACAGCAATAGGATGCGTGTCAACAATAGCACTTACAAAAGAATAAATAGTAATTAACCTCTAACAGTACAATGCAAAAACAGATAAGAAAATGAAGAAGTGCATTAATGGTTGTTCAATCAAAACACATTTTAGATAATTTTTGCCTCACAGAAGGAATTACGCAATTAAATATGGCAATATCGAGCTCTTTCGTTAAATTATTTAGTTTTCGACTTGCGCGGTTAAGGAAACTGTTCTGTCTATATTTGGTTGATTTTAAACTTTAACTTTATACATTTTTGGTTTATTTCTTTTGTGTTATGATAATTTAGTATTTTCCAATCCATGTGACTATTATGTTGTAAAATTCAACATTAGTCAACATCCGAATTATTGTATACCCGAACAATACAAACGTCACTTTTCGACTCTATTATCCACCTATCCGTATAATGAATTACTTATCCGTAGAAGTAGAAATGCCCTTCTTAACCTTAGTATTACTTAGATAATTTCAAAGAAGAGAAGACATACTTAACTGTATTTTGTTCCGATCAGGATATTCTAGAACAAGCTCAAGAGTTACGGCACAGAACGCTGACAGAGCTCAACGTGCGGGCGATTGTGAGTCTAGTAGACTTGTAATAGTTATGCTATAATAAAACGCAGATTATAAAACATTATTTGGGTTATTCTTCAGAAATATGTCTGCGGTCACCTCATTCCACTGGCCCTTTTTCATACTAAATAAACGGAGACAGAGGAATGAGTCGCAGACATATTTCTGAAGAATAACCCATTTAAACGTTAGCAAATAGATAGAACTTATATAGATATATTTGTATTGTAGATCGTAGGCAGTCTAGAGTAGTTAATAGCTATTAGTAGACTTAGTGCAGCCAGTTAACACTAACACATATGAATAGAACCTTCACTGGAATACTTATGTATTTCATTACTCGCCCTCGGCGTAAAGGTAAGAACGCACTATGTAGCAGCCGTGTAACGCGACACGACCACAACCGGCTCTACTAGTATACCGCACTGGCGTGTTGTTTAGCTGCCGCGTAGTGCGTTAAATCTCATACAATTTCATACAAATAATATTTTTTCAAGTCACTTCGCGCCGCTCCGTTGCCGCGTCTTTAGGCCTAGTGTTCTCACCTTAAACCGGTACATTATCTTGTAGGACTCAATAGCAAAAGAACGCGCCTTACGCCGTCAAACGCTCAGCGGCGGCGAGGCCGAGACCCGCGAGGCCGGAGCGCGGGCCGCCGCCGCCGAGGCCTCCACGGCCCGCGAGGCCCGCGCCCGCGAGCAGGCAGAAAAACGCCTCGCTGAAGCCGAGGCCGACGCGAGGGATTTACGCAGAGAGCTGGAGGATGTTCGACGGGAATTGGCCACTGCGCAGGTACGTTCAATTTAGTCTAATATATCCTTGCTTACAGAGACTTTTACGAAGATTAAAATATTATCACTACATAGTATAAAACAAAGTCGCTTCCCGCTGTCTGTCTGTCCCTATGTATGCTTAGATCTTTAAAAGTACGCAACGGATTTCGATGAGGTTTTTTTAATAGATAGAGTGATTCAAGAGGAAGGGGTCGCTAGTTTTATATCCATACAAGAAATCAAAGTACCTACATAGCAAATTAAATTGCGCTCACCCATGCTCCACATCAGGAGTCCGTTTCACGAAGCTGCAAGTTACCATTTTGTAAGTCTAAACTAGCAACATTGCTCAAACCAACCAGTGGTGTTGTGGTATTTGGCCAATGTTGCTAGGTTACACTTGTAAAATTGTAGCTTCGTGGAACGGGCCACAGGAATCAAACCCGTTACCTCTAGATTTCCGGCCCAGCGTCTCAACCATTCGACCAGCGAAGCAGTTCGCAAGTGCCTTAAATTTTGCCATCAACTTTGACTTCCGTATCCGTATGTTTTAATAAGTTTTTTTTAGTTAATATTATTGTTTTATGAAGGAGTCTCTAGGAGAGAAGCAGCGTGTGGCGACGGCATCCACTGAGCAGCTGACGGAAGCCCAGCTGCAGCTCACTCAGGAGCGAGTGCGCGCCTCCACGCTCGCTGCCCAAGTCCAGGTAACCGTAACTAATGTTTCAAACATAAGTACACACACATATGATTATGTGGCGTACTACATCATCCTAATGTGAAATATCTGTCTCTATCGTTCTGGGCACCGTGGCATTAGTCTCGTTAGCGTTAAATTTGTGGTGTGAATTTATCCGTTCTTACAACTTGATAATTTTCTTTCTGACTTTAAAGACCCGGATCAAGTTCGTTTCTGTGTAGTCCAGTTGACTGGTAGAGAACGTCTTAAAGCATTAAGTCCGCCATTTATACTTTCTTGTATTGTGCAATAAAGTTTAAATAATAAATAATAATAATGGTTCACCCTGTTGTGGCATAATTTTGTAAGTAATAATTCTTTGTGGCATAATGTATATAGTCATATTAGGCTTTGTGCATAAACTGTTATCGCAGAATCTATATTAGCATAATTTTATTAAGCAGAATTACGTTAGTCCGAATATTATTTGGTCATACTTTTCATGTTTCGAATCATATTTACACATAAATTAAATGATTATAAAATTATAACACCGAATACTATCGTGGCAGAAAGATGTTTTGTCATAATATAACTTTTAACTGTATTGTCGACGACGATATATGGTTTTGTAACCTAACCTACTTTTTCTTCAAGCAGTTCGTTTTTGTTTGGTGATGCAGTTCAAACCTAACCTAAACCTAACTTAACCTAACCTACTTTTTCTGCCAGCAGTTCGTTTTTGTTAGGGGATGCAGTTCAAACCTAACCTAAACCTAACTTAACCTAACCTACTTTTTCTGCCAGCAGTTCGTTTTTGTTGGGGGACGCAGTTCAAACCTAACCTAACCTACTTTTTCTGTCTTATCTTTTTAGGGTTCCGTACCAAAATGGTAAAAAAGGAACCCTTATGGTGCGACTCTGTCTGTCTGTCTGTCTGTCCGTCTGTCACAGCAAGATATCTCAGGATCTACTGATGCTATCGACTTGAAATTTGGAATAATGTTAAGAGCTGCTAACCCGAGCTTATTGTATGTAAAAAAATCTTGTAACTTTTTTTAAAAGGGGTCCGTAATGGGACTTTGAAAATTGAAAGTAGAGCTATTATATCGAGTGGGGTAACAAATAAAAGGGCTTGATTTGTAGATTAAAATGCAATTTTTTTCTTAATTAAGTAGTTTTTGATTAATGACGAAATACGTCAAAAAATACCAATCCCCCCTATTATCTTCGAAGTAACTGAACAGAAAAATCTGTAATAATTACCGATTATTAATGTCATTCTAAATATTACAGGAAAAATATAACGGTTTTCCTAACTTGCACCGTTTTTTTTAAAGGTGTCCGAAATGGGATGTGGAAAAACAAAAGTAGAGCTATTATATCGAGTGGGATATCAAATGAAAGGGCTTAATTTGTAGATTCCAAAGCCATTTTTATTTTTTTCTTAATTTTGTACTTTTTGATTTATGACCAAAAACGTTCAAAAAAATACCATTCCCCCTATTATCTTGGAAGTTATTGAACAGAAAAATCTGTAATAATTACCAATTATTAATATTATTCTAAATATTACAGGAAAAATAAAACGGTTTTCCTAAATTGCATCGTTTTTTATAAATTTTCAAAAACCGTACTTACACATACTTATTTGCTCCTACTAAGCTAACCGCCATACAGTTTTTCTTGAACTATTCACGTACCAATTCTGCACAATAGAATTATGCGTAAAAATAATCGGTCATAATAATAGTATGCGAACTTCATTTCAGACAAACACATATTCGGGATGTAACTAATTATGCTTAATAAGGTTTCTGCCACATTACCATTCGGCGAAAACCGATTATGCCACATCTGTTATGCTAAAACAGTTTCGGACAATAAATGTTATGCCACATAGAGGGCACCCAATAATAATTTATGAGTAATCAACTATATTTTATTATAATGGTTTGTGGTGAAACTTGATTTTATAAATAGGGAAATTTCATCACAAAACTGTCAATGACAAACGGTGCACGTTATGTCCCAAAGCTAACAGTTCCGACGTTGTTTATATATAACTTAAATGTACAGCTTTAAATAAAAACCTCTTGTTACTTAGGAGCTGCAGAGAAGCATACAGGAGGCGTGCGCGCGCGAGGCAGCGTTGGAAGAGCAGTGCGCACGCACCGAGGCGCGGTTCAACGAGCGGCTCGACGCTGCCGAGGCGCGCGCCGCCGCCGCGCTGCACGACGACGTCAGGCATCGGGAGAAGGCAAGTTATACTACACCACGCCACCGACTTTTTTGAACATGTTATTTTGAGCTCCGATCGTGCAAGAGTTTCAAACAATGAATTGAAATAGACTAAATCTTGTCAAAATTGATGCAAATCATTTTTATAGCTGCTAAGCTTGCGATGGCGTGTAGCGCTCCTGTATCGCCTTGCATGGCCTGCTCGGCCGATGCCTATTTACCCGACTGCGGCGAAGCCCAAAGGAGGGTAATGTGTTTGACCTGTATGTATGTATGTATGTCCGTTCCTATGTCCGCTCGTAACTACTCAACGGCACAACCGATTTTGATAAATGGCACATCATTAGAGTCGTCTTGATGGCGCGAGTGTCACTGTGGATTTTATGCACTTAAAGTACACCGCGGTCGGGTTTTTTTTAGTAAAAATATTTAGTTATTTTGTGACAGCGATAGGGAACGTGCACGACGAAGGTGCTGCCAACTGGTGCCGCCAATCTAAGTACCCTCTCATACTGAGGCCACATTGACGGAAACGCCGTTAATTTATCGCGATGATAGACGATTAACGACTTACTATATGTATTTGACATTGACACTTGAAGAGATAATTTGAATTGACAGCTTGATTTGACAGACATGATAGTTTCCTTTATTGTCCGCCCGTGTCTCTTTTGTCGTTTAGTGCTGCCACCTATAGTTCGTATATACTATGTACATAAAAGATAGACGTGTCGACACACATCAAAATCGCTTAAGTCGGCTATTTATGTAAATATGTGTGTGTCATGTAAAAAACAAGCATACATCTGACCGATTTTAAACTGTATCGGCACAAATAAGACAGAATTCAAGGTTTGTAATGACTGATTATTGACCCCAGGTGAACACTCTCGAGCAACTCGTCCGCCAGCTGGAGCGGGAAGTGACAGCCCTGGAGAACCGCGCATGCGCTAACTGCGAAGCCCGCGAGCACAACACACCGCACGGCTCGCCGCACAAGCACGCACACAGCGACACGGAGAGCGTGGGCGATGCGGCGCACGCACAAGCACACGTGCTGAGGGAGCAGCTGGAGCGCGCAGAGGCGCAGTTACAGGTCAGTGGCAACCTTAGCCAATCTGCGTAATCAGTGATAACCTGATAACCCTAGAGAACTGCGAGGCTCGAGGTCATACGTCGCACGGCTCCCCGCATAAGCACGCACACAGCGATACGGAGAGCGTGGGCGACCCGGCGCATGCCCAGGCACACGAGCTCGGAGAGCAGCTGGAGTGGACCGTCGCAGCTACAGGTCAGTGGCAACCCTAGCCAGGCTGCAAACTGCAAGGTTCACGATCATACGCATTCAGCGATATTGAGAGCGTGGGCGACGCGGCGAAGGCCGAGCATACGTGCTCAAGGAGCAGCTGGAGTGGGCCGGCACAGCTACAGGTCAGTGGCAACCCTAGCCGGGCTGCGTGATAATCCTAGAGAACTTCGGGGCTCGCGGTCATACGTTGGACGGCTCTCCGCACGAGCACGCACACAGAAACACGGCGAGTGCGGGCGACGCAGTACAAGTTCTCAGAGCAGAGGCGCAGCTATGGTCACTTGGTCAGTGAGAACCCTTTACAACTTGGTCTGCGAGAATTATGAAAGCCCCATAGATAGCGAAGAAGTCGACGCGACAAAATAATTTGGCCTCAAAGAGATCATGTTTTGGTACTATGTGTACTAATATCGACATTAATTGTCACATCATGGCATTAGAACATAGTGTCCAATTTTTATTATTTCAGTAGTATTACTCAATAAAGTATAAATTCAAATAAAAATAAAAAATAAGTCGTCAACCGTTCTTTTTTGCATGCTACCCTCTCCTATTTAGATTTAAGCAAATTATTGTTTTCTCAGTGATTTATGTAAATCTTTTGAGAAATAAATATCTTAAACCATAAATTAATAACTAACCGTCCCTTTTGTTTCAGGCCCGTGCGGAAGAAATAGCCGCTCTACGCCAAGAAGCCAGATCCGCTAACTTGGCGAGATGGCGCAAGGTAAATTTTAAAAATCTTCGCATCGGTAAACTAAACTTATTAATAAATTCAAAAGTGTAAAAGCCGACTTAAACGACGACAGCCTTAAAAAAGGAGCTAGTAGTTCCATGAGTTAAACCTGACAAATTTCCCAGGAACGCGAGTTCAACGAACTCCAAGTAGAAGCGAAATCAACCGCTCGCGACCTGAAGCGCTCGGAAGAACGGTTGTCCGCCGTACTCGAGGCGAAGCGGACCGCCGAGCGGAAGGCGACGGAAGTGCAGGCCGAGTTGGAGGCGCTCAAGCCGCAATACGAGCACGCGAAGAGGGAAGCGGAGAGGGCGAAGCAACAGTTGGCCGCCTTGCAGAAGCAACATGAGACGGCGCAGGCTGAAGTCGACAGGTATTTATGGATTTTTTTATTTTAAAATGTATGGTTAGGCGAAACTTAAGCTATGTTTAAATACTGTCTAACCTGTCAGTTGGTGACGAAATATATGGAATTTGGCACTAATCGTCCGTTTTGTGACGACCTGTTAAATGCTAGCTAAGAGAACATTTTAAATAAAAAAGCTCTTATGTCAGAATTGGCAGATTAGATTTAATCTGCAATTATAAAACATGAATTTGAAAGGTTTTGAAATGTATCTTCTGGATTATTTAACTAGTTGTAGACTCTGACATTCACATTCACCGGTGCATTGTGTTATGCCTAAATTGTAGAATAAAGAACTTTGCCTTTACCCATTAGATCTCGCAATGACATTCGCAAACTGAAAAGCGAGCTCCAGTACAGCGAGAAGCGGCGCCTGCACGCCGAGGAGCAGGAGGAGATGAGCAGCCGCGAGCGCGCGCAGCTGCGCGACGAGAACGTCGAGCTGCGCGCGCACAACACCGAGCTGGTGCAGGTAGGTTACAGGCGGCGTAGGGCACAGTATAGTAGCAGCGAGCTCAGTACGGCGAGCAGCGGCGCCTGCACGCCGAGGAGCAGGAGGAGATGAGCAGCCGCGAGCGCGCGCAGCTGCGCGACGAGAACGTCGAGCTGCGCGCGCACAACACCGAGCTGGTGCAGGTAGGTTACAGGCGGCGTAGGGCACAGTATAGTAGCAGCGAGCTCAGTACGGCGAGCAGCGGCGCCTGCACGCCGAGGAGCAGGAGGAGATGAGCAGCCGCGAGCGCGCGCAGCTGCGCGACGACAACGTCGAGCTGCGCGCGCACAACACCGAGCTGGTGCAGGTAGGTTACAGACGGCGTAGGGCACAGTATAGTAGCAGCGAGCTCAGTACGGCGAGCAGCGGCGGCGCGACGTGGGCTCCGCCTGCGGCCTCAAGGTCCAAAGGGCCACGAGCAGCAGCAGGGCCAGCAAAACAACGAAAAAAATACTCGGCAGTTAGCCATAATAAAATTCTTGCGCCTTCAGAAGGCCTCGTGAAACAACTCTTACTCCGCCACAGGTTGGTTGGCAAGAGGAGGTCCCAAGCATTTGCTATGTCTTCAGTACCAAAACTCATTAATTACTCGTGTTGAAAGAACAATAAGGTTGACTATCTCTGTAATTTGTTTAGTGAGTTTTGATTGTTACTTGACGATATCACTAATAAGCACTGCAAGCTTAATATTTGGACTTCACCTCCAGGTGGCGTGACCTCATCTCATGAAGGATACAAAATATTTACTATTTATTTGACGGTGATTGTATTTGCGTTGGATTGTAATTGCGTTTACGCCGTTTTTTTTATTTTTAATCAAATCGTTTGCATAAAATTGGTTTGTAGCAAAACAAGCGTTGCAAATTTCTTAGTCATCTTTCTTATTCCGCTATATCATGAAACAATTCTGTTATTAGAAAACCAGGTACAAACACTTCGATGCGTCAACTGTTTATTCTAATTTCTAACAATGATGATATATTGTTATTGATTTTAAAACAAACAACTATTCTTCGTCGGCACTCGGCCACTCCAGTCTCAGTCGCGCTCGCGCTTCGTTCACTGTCGATGGATTCCAATACGAACACATATTCCCTCATTTCAAAATTGCAAGTAGAGAAGAGACAGAAGTTGATGAAGCCGCCAATAGGTCCGAAGCCCGCGTTCCTGCGTTATTTGTGCGCGTTGGGGACGTTTGCGTGGCGGGCGCGTGACGGCGCGTGGTCGCGGCGACTGCGCATCGCGCTCGCGGCGGATCTACTCGAGGGTCGCTGCCTTGCTGCAGACTCGGTTCTATCTGCCTTCAATTCGCATTTAAATGCGGTATTGTGGACATTTTTGCTAATAGAACTACTACAACTGGCATAAAGTTGCCCTTACTGACCCATTTAAACTTTCCATCTTGTATACAGTTGTAGTTGTACACCGTAACATTTTTTTTCAGAATAATAAAGCGTTGCAAGAAGCATGCAGCCTGTTGGAAGAACAGCTGATAGATTTGGAAAAAATATCGGACTTGAATGAAGTGAAGAATAAAGAGGCAGAGGTATTTGTTATTGTTTTCGTTCTCAATCAAGTAGTGTTTTATTGAAATTACAAGTGTTATGTTCTTATGAATTTACACATCAAATATTAACATTAGTGCTGTTTTGGTATTTCTGATCTCATCTGAATGTACTTTATAATACGCATCGCTTCGTATTTGAAAGACAAAGCTGTGCGTGCGTAAACTTTCTTAGCCCATTGTTAAAATCAGTTGCAAAATGGTATATTACACACCCAGGTAGGGCGGTAAAATAAAGAATAAAGCAGATCGCAGTTGTATGTGGCCCTGGTACATACATAATTTCCAGGGAGTGGAATAGGGTACTTTCCTGACACATCAAAACAGTTACTTTTTATGAAGTGTCATAACACTTATATGTATGAAGTTTTTACGTAAAAAAGTAAAATGACGCCTGGACGTTTCACAGTGCGAAGTTCAACGACTGCGAGCAGAATTATCGCAAATACAGGACAAACTAGGTGGCGCCCAGAGCGCGTGCGCGGAGCGGTCCGCCGCCGCCGCGCTGGCTGCGCAGAACCTCAGCCAGGCGCGCGATCAGGCGCAAGCGCAGGCCGCCCAGATACAACTGTTACAGGTATGTCATGTATCACATATCTAAAGCAAATAAATTATTTCATTTCATAATATTGTGAGATTCTTGAAATAAAATCACTTCGCCTGAAAAAAGGGGGTGCCAAATCAAATGGTCGCCCCGGCTCGGAAAAGTCGTCTTCGGCCCTACGCGGAGCTCGGCCTTCGGCCTCGCTTTAAGTTACTTAGGGACGAAGAGGGCTTGGGAAGGGAATGACGCATCGGATCTGCGGCCCGCCGCGGGGGCTCGGCCTTCGGCCTCGCACCCTGAAGCTCGCCCTTCGAGGAAGTGCTAAATTACTTTTTGAGGCTCGACCCACGCTACGTCTTCCGGTTCCTGGCCTCTTTTCTCTTGTAAACTACTAGTGTGCTGCGTTATCGTAATTAGATCGAGTATAACCTCGCGATGTGACTAGAGATGGGCAATCGTGGGTCAATATCGGGTAGACACCGGGTAGATGGGAGATTGAGTATTTACATGACACAACTTTACTGGCCAAGGTTTCTATACTATTTTTCTGTTCGACGGAGCCAGAAAGCGGCGTTTTCGTTTAGTGCAGCGGCCGGCGGCAAGGTGGCGCTTTCCGGCCGGAGGGACGAAAATACCTATATTTACCAGTTATATACCCACCGGCGCCCATATCTGACGTGTTTGTGCAGGAGCGGGTGGAGCGAGGCGAGGCGCGCATCGCCACGCTAGAGTCCCGCTGCGCGCTGCTGGAGGGCGAGCACTCGGCGGCGCAGGCGGCGCTGAGCAGCGCCGCGCGGCGCCTGCGCGACCTGCAGGAGGAGTGCGCCGCGCTGCGCACCCAAGCTCACGACCACCACGCCGCCGCGCTGCAGTTGCGCGCGCAGCTCGACGAGGCGCAGGTCAGAACATTAATAAAGGACCAGAATTTTTGCTGCGAGACGACTAGCACGGTGCCGCACCGGCGATGGCTAATATAATATAGCACGAATCACGCAGCGGAAGTAAGGGGATGTACTACATAAATCTTCTCTTCTCAGTCGTATCCATCATCATTGATGATCGTATACTACATGAGTAAGGCGAGAACCATAAATCGTATTACGTCGGCGGCGCGGATTTCTCAAAGCGCCTGTGCGGCGGATCCGTGGTGCCTCCGCCGCGCCTTGAAAAGAGTTCTTTGTGTTTATTGGTTTTTATCGTTTTTTTCCACAACAACGTTTTTTAATAGGAATTTTTCAATATTCATGCAGCCACTTGAAAATCTCGTACTAATTGTGTTTATTTACGTCACACTGAGACATTTCAATCTCGCGGATTCCGCGCCGCCGACAAAACGCGATTTATGGTTCGCGCCTAAAAGGACGGAATTTCTGCTGCCACGATGAGTACAGGGCCCGGGAGGAACTAGGTAGTGTGGTACGGTTCGCGCAACCGACGAGGTGCAAGTCAGGGGACACATCTATTCGTAACGCGGTACCTCGTAGGGAAGTTTTAAAGCTACGATTGGCCGTGTGAGGTTGAGGCCGTACCGACTCTCGCTTACCCCACTGAGAGGTGGTGCGCTCCATCACTCTGGAACCGGTGGTATAGTCAAGCTAACAGTATGAGAGAGCTGTCATAATTAGTAATAGAAAGAATTTTAAAGAAGTCCACCATTTCCATTATTATCATCATCACCATCGACCGTCATCTGTAAGATTACTTGAGTTTTGTCTATAGGAACAATTGGAGAGTGCGCGCGAGGCGGCAGAGGCGGCGACGGCGTGGTGGCGAACGCGAGAGACCAAAGCGGACGCCACGCTGCGGCAGCAAGCCAAGCTCATCGACTTCCTACAGGTCATTATTATTTACTAGCATTTACCCGCGGCATCATATCGTTATTTCCGTTATCATCCCAAGGGAAGTATTTCCGAGATAAAGTATCCTACGTTAAAATTGCCAAATACCTCAGTTCATTCAGTTGTTACAGCGTTATTTAGCAACCATCCAAACCCCCAAATATCTTCACAAATTTTATATTGATAACATTAGTAAGATTAAATTGCTATTTAAATCAAACTATGTTAAATAATTGAAGTAGAAGTACGTAGTACCTAGTTTTATTGACGAATTGTGAAATTGATTACACCAACATTTGTGAGCATCGACTAATATTTGCTCTTATAAAGAATGGCACCCGGGTCCGCTAGATTCTTAGGAGAAATCGCTGTAAAACTCGTCGTCTGCAAGGTTGATCCTGCTCGCGTCTCTCGAATCACCTGTATAATAACGAAGTAAACGGCATTTCAGGCTAAGGTGGAGGAAGCCGGGCGCAAGAAATGTTCACTGAGCAACAAGCTGTTCGGGCGCTCGGGACGCCGCCCCAACACTTCGCCACCGCTACGCCGTGCCAACAGGTAAGAAAAAGTGCCCTCGAATCCCCGATCCCTGGTTCGGTACTTACGTAAACCTTGCAACTAATGCCTACGGCGGTGCTTACGAAAAATGTCCAAGTAATTTAGTATTCAACTTAAAACGGGCCGTAGGGCAGCTTTGAGAACAACAACGCCCGACATGACATGCAAACTACTAAATTCTGCGGCTAATTACATTTTCTTAGGTACAATTACTTTATACCGATTACTTTTATGGACTTATTTTTTCAGAGAATTACGAGATGAAGTAGACCGCCTTCGGGCCAAACTCGCCGCGTCAAAGTCGTTTAACGAAAGCAAGTAAGTATATACTCTAGGTAATAAATAATAATATACATAAAATAGTAATTTCTTAAAAAGTCAATAGAGAATTAAGGACAAAAATGTTTTTATTTATTTCAGTTACCCACCAACACCTAGACGCGATAAGAAGATATTAAATGGGTAATTACTACATTTATTTTTTATAAAGTATGTATTACGCCCGTTCAGTCTCATCTATGCTAATAGGCCAGTGCCTAGCAGTAGGACGTATATAGGCTGATGATGATGATGCATTACGTCCATTCCTTCATACCTTCTATTTCGTCGTTTTTGTAGGACATTGTTTTTTTTGTAATAAATTTCATTTTATTTAATAGTGTTTCCCATTTGCAGAACCGTAAAAAGTATTGACACGCCGGACTGCGCGAGAACGAACTCTGCACAGGATTCGTTTTTACAAATAGTATGGTAAGAATTTTTTTTTCTGAAACCGTTATCTTATCACGATTGTTATAAATAAGCTCAAGTAAACCTAAATCAACGGTTTCGAAGGAATAAAAAATATGCCAAACATTACACTATGACTTCAAATTGTTATGCGAACAAAAACGCACCTTTTTATTGACGACTATCCGCAGGCGCGACGGCAGCCGCGAGCGGATGTCGGCGCGATTGTCGGACGGCGCGCTGCTGCTCAAGAGCGGAGAGCGCGAGTACCGCGCCCGGCTCGCCGCGCCCGACGCCAGCGGCCTGCCCTTCAACGAGGCCAGTAGGGCTTTTGCAGTAAGTGTCTCTATACTCACTACTCAGCTTCTTCTCGCTTCTCATGCTCGTAAACTTAAAGTTTGTGCTCGTCATAGGCTAAAACACTAGTAGCGTAGTAGTTAGAAATTTCCCTACAGGACATTTTGAGAAATAAATTAAAAATAAATATCCGGGGACAATCTTACACAAATCGACCTAGTCCCAAACTAAGCAATGCTTGTACTATGGGTACTAGACGACGATATACATACTTATATAATAAGGTCCTAATGTATTAGTTGCAGATATTTTTACAGCTGATAGTACTCTGTCTCTGGAGTATATTAAAGCATGAAACATTATAGCTTTTACGATGTTTTTTTGGAGAAAAAGGAAAAACAAATTTGCTACGTAATAACACCCTGTTAATGTGATTACTAAATGAAAACTCATTGAACAGATTCTAGTAGCTCTTTTACGTACCACTTAACTGTAACTGGCCACTTCACGTCGATAAATCCCATCCTAATGACATCTGCAGTTTTCCCGCCGAACCGTTACGACAGTTACGACAAACAATTGTTGACATGACAGATAGTGTTATTGTGACATGTGCACATGGTGATTTTTATTAGACGAAATTATAATTAATTTTTTTGTTAGGTAAATGAAATCAAAAAAGTTATATAAAAGATTTCTTAATTTCTATTTAAAGTTAATTATTTTAATGTAAAGTATAATGTGTTAAAATATCAGCAACTAATACATTAGGACCTTATATAGATAAATACATACTTAATAGATAGAAAGCGTCCATGACTCAGAAACGAATTTAATACTAAAATACCAGATTTTTAAAATACCAGATTCTTGATAAATCAGATTCTCCGTATACCAGATTCCCAAAATAATACATCCAACAAAATAATTTAGATCCTTGAGTAACTTACGATTTTCTAATCTAATGTAACGGGAATGTGGTACGAATAAGACAGGAATCTGATAAATCGAAAATCTAGTATTTTGGGAATGCGGTATTTTGGGCTTGTGCTCATCACACAAATATTTGCCCTTACCAGGATTTGAACCCGGGACCTCTAGCTTCATAGGGGGTGTCACTCCCACTAAGCTAAACGTGTCGTCAAACACAGAGATCTCTCCATGTGGAAGGTTTCACAATTTTGCAAACTTTCAGACAGTACTTATTAGGGCTTCAAATCCCGGGACCCAGTAATGGCTGTACAAGAAATTCCGGGATTGGAAGACTAGTACTACTATACTATTGGTTACTTATGACTCAATTTTGTAGATCAAGATCGAGAACCCAGACGCGCGAGGCAACGCCGCTAGCGCGGTGTGCGGCGACCTGGCGACGCGCTCGCACTATCTCAGTATGCTGCGGCCCGCGCCCGCGCCCGCCGCGGGGTACGCGCCGCTCCCGCTCAGTACTACCGCCACCAAGACCCTGGCGGCCGTGTATGTGGCCGACGACGCTGTCGCGTTAGGTGCGTATGTTTTTGACTGGACAAAATAATTAAAAAAAAAATGGGAAATTATTTGTAGATTGGAAACCCAGACGCGCGGGCAACTCTACCAGCGCGGTGTGCGGCGGCGCGCTCGTACTATCTCATTGTCAGTATGCTGCGGTCTGCATGCAGGCACGAAGGCTCTGGCTGCTGTTTATGTGGCCGATGACGTTGTCGCGTTAGGGGCGTATCTATTTAACAGGAGGAAGCTTATGATAATATGTGGTACAAAATTCATGAAACCGTTTTATTATATCCTATGATCGTAACGAAAGTCCTTCGCCACGGCAGGATTTTTTGGAACCGTTTTGTTGGTGGAACCGTCCAAACTTCTCGGGCATTTTTTAGACCAACATATCGTCGCAAACCTCTTAACTTCTATTGTTTCCCATTTAAAAACGATGTCAATATATATTATATTCGCAAAATTGTATATACCCGTAACGTGGACTGCCGTTTTTTTAATACTAAACCTTATCGAACTTGTAAATTTTTGGCTAGGGTACAAAAAATGAGTTACACTTGAAAAACATTAAAACCCCGCCCAATTGAATCCAATCGTGAATCTTAATTTCTATTGTCAGGCTGTGACGACGGGCTGCACTCGCTCCGCGGTGCGATCCGCCTGTGTCCCTCCGACGCGTCCCCTTGCCGCGGCGCCGTGCCGTGCGTCGCCGTGTGCGGCGCCCGCGCGTTGTTAGTGAGCGGCGGCTCCTTGTTGCACGGCAGCGTGCTATCGTTGACCTCGGCGCTGCGCCGCGCGGAGACGCTCCGGCCCAGCTACGACGTCGAGAGGGTGCCGCTGCCGGAGGACACGAGCCCGCACTTGATCACGGTATGTTGCATATTGAGTCGCTTACGGTGTAGCTGTCGCCGCCAACTAGCTTTAATAGCCATTTAGTTAGCTGCCTGCCTAGCCTTTTAATTAAACGGCGCCATTTAGATAAGTGCCTGGATGAATTTCGGACCGTCTAGCCCTTCTATCAAACGGCTAGTCAAACTACTTTCGTGCGACAACATTAAATAACCCGCCTAGCTGAGTACGTCAAATTTTAGTTGTATAAATCTATTCTGTCCTAGAACCTGATCTCACAAGGGGGGTTCGGAGGACGAAGCCCTCCGCATGGAAAAAGTGAACAAAACAAACTCCTTTTTAGGTTAGGTTTGTTAGTTAGCTTGTGTCCCTCAGAGCAGAAATAGTAGCCCCGCAACGGGGCTTCGTCGACCTGCTGGCGGGTCAAAGTTGTTTAGAAAGAAAATCCAAAGCAAAGCCCATTTTCATAGTTACCCTACTAAATGAACGGCCTAAGCATTGGCCAGCCATGTCGTTAATTGATATATTGACGCCTTGGCTAAATTTCATCCGGACAGTTAACTAAATGGCGCCGTTTAGTGAAAAGGCTAGGAGGTTAACCAAATGGCTAATTAAACAAGATGGCTGCGACATAGCCACAATATTGTGCGACCAGAGGCAACGTCAGCGGCGAACATGGGCTGAAGCCGAAGGCACACGGCCTCACTCGCATCTGTGGTCGCCGCTGCCCTTACCGCCGAGCCATTATAGATTTCTTCTCCTGAAATATGCGCGGGAATATTAACATCGATCGTTAATTATAACGCAGTATGTAAGTACTGCTTTTAGAAACTTTGTGGACCCACGTCCATGCAGGCATGGTAGGGCAATGAATTTTCGTTAACACTCATTTAATTGGTACATATTATTGATATTGTGAAAATAATGCTTTATTTGTAATTGAGTAATAATAAATATTGTGTTGACAGGCGATGTCCGGTGCGGGGACGGACGGTTCCTGCGCAGTGGCTTTGGGGCGACGCGTGATGGTTCTTCGCTTCGACGCCGCCGCGGCGGCCTACGGCGTAGCGCGCACGCTCACTGTAGACCGCGCACCACCCGCCTTACTCCTGACTCAGACCGCCTTATACATCGCCGGCGAGAAACCGCTGCGAGTCGCCCTGCCCGCCGGCCCGCTAGAAACCTTCGCCAAAGAAGACAACACCGTGGCCGCTGCTGCCAGAAAACGCTCCGCGCCAAAAGCCATCCTCCTCATCGCCTCGGACCCGGTCGAGATCCTAATCTGCTACGCCGAATGCGGCGTCTTCGTCGACGAGAACGGCCGCCGCACGCGCCCCGAAGACCCCAAATGGAGCGCCTCCGTTCACGAATTCCAGTATGTCAAGCCGTTCTTATACGCGATAGGAGAAGATCGCGTTACCATAGTCCACATTAGCGACGAAGCGTACCGCGCACCGCTCTGCACCTGCGACACTACATCAGTGGTATCGAGCGGTTCCGAATTCTGTATGCCCGAGGTGTTTAACCTGAAACTAAACGAGCCCTCGCTTCTTGGCACGAGTCCCGACGGGGTCATCGTCCGCACCAAACGCGACGACGGATACCAGGTGTCGGTCGTAAACGGTTTAGCCGCGTTCCGAAGCATCGGCACCTCGCTCGAATCCCTGAACACGGTTTCCGAGAAAGGATCGACACCCGACTTGGGACGGTCGCTCTCTAACTTGGGCCAGTCGCTCACCGACTTGGCTCAGCATGACACGTCGCAGGAGACTCTAAATGGCACGACCGGCTTCCTCGCCGATATCAAGAAGAGGGCGCGGCAATTGCGGGCGAAAAATCGTCAACAAAACCAAATGAATGCCGACGATGTTATTAAAGAGATTCTTACGACGGAGATAGGTTTGAAACGAGGTTTAGGTGGCAGGAAGTCCCCGGCTTTCACGTCAGAGTTCGACTCGGATTCTGATTCGCGGAGCGAACAGGGGTCGGAAGGGTCACAGACGGCAGAGGACGTGTGTGCGGAGATGTTCACGAGGCAGGTTCGATTCCAGTAGACAAATGGCTAATTAGACAACCTGTTCCTATAGAAATAGGCGGGTTATTTGTGTATGTATATTGGGATTATTGGGGGCTAAGAATATTTCCGTACCTGAAAAGCATAACACTGTAAGTAAGTCCTATTGTTTTCCATACTTACTTACAGTGTTGATTTTCAGAAATCTGCATAGAATTGAGAATTTGTCCTTATGTGTGAACAAGTCAAGTTAGACTCGTATTAAAAATGTACGTGACAGGAAAGATAACGTACTTACCTACTTATGAACAAGTATGCCTATTGGAATAGGATAAGTAGCCTATTTTTTAATTAAAATTAAGTAAAAGCAATGTAATGCTGTTAAGTATTGTATGCTACTTGAGTAAGATCAGATTAAGGCGGCAGTATTTTGTGTTTGTATGTATTTTATTTTGAACCCACATTTGGTGCGTTATATTTTAATATTTGATCTGCTAATTATTATTTATAGACAGTTTTTTTTATAATTTAAGAAGGAAACAATTGTGTGTTATTTCCTAATGATGTACTTAATAATTAGTTAAATTGATCTGGGTAATATTCATGCCCGTGAATCAAAACCACACTGTATTAAAAAAATTGACCAAAATTTTAGTTCAGAGCATTGTTTAGGTTTATTGCGTGTAATATGTAAGTAATTTTGATGTAACAGTGATAAATTATGAAAAAAAATTGCATGGTGAATTGAATTGTTTACACTATGAGACATGGATTTGGTCAGTACTTGCCGCATTTAAGAGTTAGTAAACAACGATTATTAATAATTATTTTACTGTGATTTTATAATTGAGTTTAGATTGAGCTAGATCTAGTTTTAAGTAATATTTGTTACTCCCCATCTACGATGACTTGTTAAAAATAATATATAATTTTCATAAGTACACTTATTTCATTCATAAATTTAATCTAAATGCCCCTTAATTTCGACATTTCTAAGACCGCGACTTCCTCATACCATTCAACACCCCGAATAATTTGTTGAGGCACGTAAAGGGTATATATAGGCCTGTGGAAATTAACATTAAAATCGCAATATAGCTCTGATTTTTTTGGTATGTTGTTGGGACCAGTTAGGGTAGTTTGAATCGCGCGTGATTTGCACGTTCTAAAAAGTTGTGCTAGCTGAGCAACACGCGAAAAACTACGCCGCTTTTTTACTTATTTGGATTCCTGCACTATGCAATTTTTGACAGTAATATCTTTGGCACTAAATTAATTTTTACTGTAAGTGTGATAGTTACCGAGAATTTGAAATTGATGAAACTCCAAAAAGCAGGGGAGCTCTTTCAAGCTTTGTGTTCAACTTGCCCGTTTAGATTCAGAGCTGATTCTCGGCACAGTTGTTACTTGGTTGGTCTTGAATGCTTTGACATTAAGAACAATCAAGAAGCCTCGTGCAGGTAGTAGGGGGAGAGATGAGAAGTTCGGTTTCGACACATTTTTTTGAAACTATTTTACTCCAAAACTACGCACGCTAGCGAAAATCTTATCAGGACGAACCAGTATCACATGGCAAATTTATTTTTACTAGGTACTAACTCTACATCTTCATACAAAAAAATGGAATAAAGCCAAAAATGACAAGATATGTACACTTTTCACAGGTATATCATATACCTATACCTTATAATAAAAACGTTTTTATGTAAAGATCGCTTTCGATAACCTGCCCTTACCGGTTCGATTACTCTTTCCACCCTGTATATTTTTCAACCACCAAATGAGTGTCGTTTTATTATCAGCAAATATTTTTCCATGGCGTCTCGTGGTCAAAAATAAAGAGGTACCTATGAAAAGTGTACAAATCTTGCGGATTTTCTGCAGGATAACCCTACGGATTCTACGCATAGTAAAAATACTCCTAGTTCAGTATCAGGAAGTAAACTTAATGGTCAGTAACTGAATGTGTCATTTTCTGTGTTTAGTGGCCAGTTATTTACCCTATTTTCCTTAGGATCGACACAGAGGACTGTAACGTAACTGCAACTCGTATTAAAGAAGCGAAGTGTCGCGCTGCTTAGTACGTTTGCACATTTAGTTTTTGCTGCTAACGTGAGGTAGGAAAGTGGTAAGGGTAGGAAGTGTTTATATTTTCATCTTTATATATGCCATGCTCCCTCTTATTTGCTGAAAAAGACGTAAAATTTCTTAAATTAAATTTTGGGGAAGCTGGGCAGACGCTCTACAGCAACCACAAAATCAAATTTATTGTACTCTCGATCTATTGAGATAATTTTTTTTAAGTATGTATGTACAAATTACATAAATTAAATACATTCGCGTTTTCCATGGAGCATGGCATATCTATCCGTCGTTAGTGAGGGTGGTCTGAAATAAATGAATCGCTTTAAAATTGTTGAAATCTTTATTTACAATCTTAAACATTTACATTACATGAAGTGCAACTAGAATCCCGCAAGTTCACTGTCCAATTAAATATAGTCTTTATCAGACACGCATCTTACAGTAACGGTAGTCTATGCTGAAGTCTCTTTGATTTCACAGTTAAATAGACAGTAACACAACACACATTACGTTCCCAGCGGATTTAGAACTTCATTAAAATTTATTAGATGTACTTGTAAAGTGTACTACGTATCTGACAAAGGCAGATTATTCACAATTAATGTACAGAACTAACATATTGCAGCACACCATTTTAATTCTAGCTAGAGAATTATATTTGAGGCTCAGTCAAACAGCATATTATAATACAAGGGTTTAGATTATTAATTACATACATTGGGTTGCACTGGACTTAATCGCATTAAATACAAAAAAAAAGAATTCCGATTCATACCTTAAGACTACACAGTTATATTACTTTATACAAAAAGATTATAAAAATCATATTCGTTTGAGGCAGTTTCTGTAACCACTGAAAAGCGTCGCTCGAACCACACGATTACATCTAAGCTCTGATGGAAGAAAACGTTATTGCCAAGGACTTCACATCCTAAACATAGAACTGGCCAAAACGTAGTGAGCTATGTTGATTCAAAATTCATCTACGTAGCACTAGCATATCTAATAAACAAAATGTTTTTTAGTCAATATTGTCAGCAGACCGCCTGATAAATAAATATATTGGGGAAATTACTCATTATGTACATGCCAAAAAACCTTTTGTGATTGAAAGTCATTACCGTTTTTAATTCTAATTAATTTTTACAATGTGTCAATATCTATACTAAATAACAATGGGAAAATTATCTTCTCAATCCACCTGTTTGGAATAGTCATTGATTTCATATAGTCGTATTTCACATACGATTGTGAGATGGGCACAGCCCTGCTTACTAGTTTCCTCATAAGTGGTGTGGAAAACAGTATGTATCACTAACAACATTGTTTTCGTATCGGGCTGGAACATTATTGCTTTATGATTTACCGGTTCTATGTTTGTGTTTTTTGATACGTAATATCCATGTCATTCATAGCGATGTCGCATTAGAAAGCTGATGAAAATATTGTTAAACCAAAGAGCATGTAAAGGCCACAACTTTCGCCGCTCTAGCCAGAGCTTCACGTTTAGTTGAGGAATCCGCGACACTGCGGTGCGCCACAAAGGCACGGGATCTTTTCGTCTTCGAGCGGGAACTTGTAGTCGTATGTGATTTCTTCGTCTACTCCGATCGGCTGCTTCGAATATATGACGATTTTCTTTTGAGACTCTATTGTTATTATCTTCGCGTAGCAATTTGGCTGAAAGATAAAGAGGATCAAAATAAAATAAATTCGATCAACTATTGATTTATGAAGCAAATTTCAGAACTAAACAGAGTTAGTGGGTGGATTTTCGCCATACAAATTGGTATGCCATACATTTAGTTTGGCATACAAATGTCGCGGACGAAAATCCACCCTAGTAAAGATTTCGCGTAGTCGTTCGAATCTTTTGATATTAAATCAAACCGCATACATAAACATACAGTCACGTTACACCGACTAACCGACCGTTACATGGGTTCAAAGTAGCGTGTAAATGGGGATTTATAGATTACAGCAAGTCGTTTGGTATGACATCACACATACATCCAAAGGGCACAGTGACTATCTCCTATCAGATAGTTCTTTTACCACTTATTACACTAGTGTAATAGAGTGCACTCTAATTAAGAGAAAAAAGTGTTGTAATCAGTACTTTAGAGCACAAATCATAAACTAACAATTTCTTTGTCAAAAAATATGTCACTAATGCAATCGTTCTCTAGGGCACCCAAGAACAAAATATCCAAGTATAATCTAGCCGCGCTACTGAAAAAAAAATGACACTAAGGAGACTAGTGAGTGTAGTTACATTGCAACTGTGGTTGATGAAGCGCGCCAGGTTGCCGCACTTGGTGGCGTCGATTATGGTATCGAGGTCGATCCGGAACAAGTAGGAGGAGCCGATGCCCGTCGCCTCGTAGTGCGCTTCCCGCACGTCCGCCACGATCGGCCGGATCATCTGCCCCACGTACTCGATCACCATCTCGTCCGACGCTATCGGCTCCTGTAATACGGTGCTTATTTTTATTACGATTTAGGGATCCACACTGGTGATTTGCGGGCGAGTTTCCATTACCAGAGCGACATTTGTATGGAACTTCTCTTATAACTCGCCCGCAGCTCACTCGCAAAACGCAAGATAAGGCTCTAAGGTTGTATGCGACAAAGAGGTAGGCCCGGACGATGATGACGGGATGACTCGACGTGTTCCTACTGGTCAGAAGAGGCAATCGATAGGAAGACGTGGAATACTAGGAGACAGGCCCAAGCCAAATAGTCGGAGGCTCAGATCGACTGACAATAAATAACCGATTTTTGACCCTCGACACAGATTATCTGTGACCGATTTAAAAGCTGTTTCTTCTTTGTTAGATAACTGGTTTCTGAGGCGTATTTGATAAAGATCAGGCGCTGGCGTGATTAAATCGATGTTATTGAAACTTTTGATCAATTTCTCTTCGAAGTTATATTTTTGTATGTTTTTGCCGTCTAATTAAAATACAAAAATAATATAATCATACCTGTGCAAACAATCCCCAATCGTGGATGCCGGACTTGGCGAATTTGAGCTGCTTCTTTCTGAACTTGAGCTGGTTGAACTTCAATAGATCCGAATCCGTATCTGTACCTGTAGCAGTTGTAAATCTTAGTAAATTATCTTAGGCTAAGCTTAACTTTCCTTAACATGGTAATTTATGCAGCAATAAATACAGTTCATTTACGTTATGATGTCCTACTACTACTCTTCTGTTCATATAACCGTACCGCTCCGTATTCCGCTGATTGGACTATATAAACAATAGGGTACTTTCCTGTCAGATCAAATCAGTTCCTTTTTATGAAGTGTCAAAACGCTTTGATAGTATGATGTTTCTATGGAAAAAAGTAAAATGACGTCGTTTTACTCAAACATCAAAATATCTCCATATTTATAGTTTCTGATCTTCTAAAAATCGTTTAAAATGTTAAATAGGAGAAGTTTTGGTAATTTTTGCAAACGTTCGAAAGCCGACTTAAAGGCTAGTGTGAAGTAATTTATGCTGACTACAGGCAAGCACCCTATTCAACTCAAATTACTTATTTTACAATTAGGCATGAAGGGTTCTTCTGCCAGTACTTCGGAAAATAATTATGACTAAACAGAATACAGTCTCTCTCTGTGAAGATGATGCCTGAAAGCCTTGAAGATCTCAAGGGCTTGGGTGTATGTAAGTGTGTGTGATGTGTGACGTACCGAAGGCGGTGAGCAAGCGGCGCTGGTTGGAGCGCGCCTCGCGGGAGAGCAGCTGCATCTTGGAGGCCTTCTTGTCGTCGACGGGCGGCGGCGCGGCGAGCCCGTGGTGGTACTTGTACTTGGCCTTCAGACGCGCGTCCATCTTGTAGTAGCCCTCCGTGCGCGCCGACCCGCTCGAGTGCCCCTGACGATACATCGTTACGTGAGCGGATGATTGAAGCGAGGCCTAATTAGCATCAGGGATCGTTACCGGTATTAATTGAAATTGAAATGTCTTTCTTCATTTACATTTCCTTGATATTTATAATTTTAATTTAGATAGGATTATTATACTATTATATAAATTAAGTAGCGACCCGCCCCGGCTTCGCACGGTGTTTCTCTATTATATTATGCATGTATTATATATATAAACCTTCCTCTTCAATCACTCTATCTATTAAAAAAAAACCGCATCAAAATCCGTTGCGTAGTTTTAAAGATTTAAGCATACATAGGGACATAGGGACAGAGAAAGCGACTTTGTTTTATACTATGTAGTGTTTAAAGAAATAAAATATTCCATAACAAGCGAGATATGAGAATAATACCGGTATACGATCCCTGATTAGCAGTACGGCGTTCGGATATTTTTTACATAGATAACTTGAGTTTTGTATGCAAACGCGCGTAGAATCGATCGAGATGATGGATAGACAATCGAAGTGGAAAGAAAATATCCGAGTGACATATCAAATGAAAGGCCTTGCTTATTGCGATGCTAATGTTTTCTATTTTTTTTATATATCAGTCTATCTAAATCCCAAGATGATTGGTTAAGGTCGCAGTAACACGATTGCATACGACCGTCTTTTGTCGAAGTTTTACTACCACTAGAAAATCGAATTCATAATTTCAAATCCGAATATCTGCGCATCAGTATATTCACTAAGCACTTCACAATAAGGTGCAAAATCCAAACTCACCTGTAAATCTTCATAGATATTATTGTGCCTCTTGGACTTCTTCTTGGGCGGGCTGTAGCACACATCAGTAGGCGGATGATCGACCCAGTGCGTATCATTGAGCCAGTAGCCCTGGGCATCCTCAGCCAGTAGCGCCTCGTACGCGTGTTTGAGGTATTGCACGTCTTCTCGGTCGATCCCTCTCGTGAGGAACTCGTACATGACTTGCATCTCCACCATGATGTCGCGCGGCTTGAACACCACGTCAGAGACCACCGACCGGTCGAGATCGTCCACCTCGTGGAGTCTGGGGGAGTAATAGTGGTCGGATTAGGTAGTGCCATTTCGCGGAACTTCGGTGCGTAAGCTTAATATGGATGTACATTTTAACCCCGGGATTTCATATGAAAAGTATAAAGTTTATTTTTGCGTCTTCTTTAAATTTTGCACAGGAAATATTATGTCAATAATATTTCGATTCGATCGAGGGCTTTCTTTATTACCTCCTGTGTTGTGTACATAATTTTATGTCTACACTTGGACAGAAAGCGGTTTTTTCCGTACGCGTAGCGCGTAAAATATTTTAATTTCAATGACATTATACCATAGTAGCACACAAGCTGTACAACATTTATAGCGCTCAACCGGGAGGCATAGTGCCTGTATATCGTTAAGCGAATACCCATCTCAAGGCTCCATAGTTTTCCGAATAGTTACTACACGCATGTTTATATACTACATAAAACGTATCAAACTGGATACACTTCTGAATTGACTCGGTAGATATTGAAGTTTTTTGGACAGATAATTGCTAGTCACCCTTAAATCTGGGCTAGTCATGTTAATACTTCAGTAACGTAAAAATACGGTAGTAGATTGTGTGTTACATTATAATGGTAATATCGACAGTGAATTGTCAAAGAACATGTTTAAATATTATATAAATAGTAATATAACTACTAACTTGTTTTGTATTTCTGCTAACTTCTTGGTCTCATGTTTTCTCTTGTACGGCCTCTTGGTTTCCTTCTTCGGTTTGGGCGCTTCGAGCGGCGGCGAGGACACTTCCGGTTCCGCCATCCACGTGTAACCTGTCGTAAAATGTATCTTATCACAAGGAAGTAAAGTTAAATATAGAGGATATAGAACGTAGCTAACCATTCTAAAGTTAACTGGAGGTCTGATACTAATCCAGAAATTTAAAACGAGTATCTTAACTTTTAGTATGCCGCATATATTTTTTTCTACGAGGGGTGATTGGAAAGTTCACGGCCTAAGTATGAAATCAAATCCAAAGATTTTATTTAATATTTTTATTTCTCTACGTAGTCCCCGTCGAGCTCTTTGCACTTGTTCCATCTGGATTTCAAAGCCATTATACCACTTTTGAAGAAACTTTCCTCCAGGCCTTCAAAATAGGTGTCCACTTCAGCTTGGACCTCGTCGTTGGTAAAAAAATTCTTACCGCCCATGTGTTTTTTTAAGTTTGGAAATAGATGGAAGTCCGATGGTGCCTAATCAGGCGAATAGGGCGGGTGGGGCAATAATTCAAACCCACAGTTGTGAATTTCTGCCATCGATTTTATTGACGTGTGCACACGTGCATTGTCCTGGTGAAAGAGAACTTTTTTTTGTCAACAATCCAGGTCTTTTTACTTTCAGATCTTCTCGTAATCGGCGTAAAAGGTCGCAATAGTAGTCCGAGTTTATAGTGGTACCTTACTGAAGATAGTCAACCATTATTACTCCCTTTCCGTCCCAGAAGACTGAGAAGACTGATGCCATGACTTTATTCGCCGACAAAATGGCCTTTGCCTTTTTGGGAGGCGGAGATCCAGCACGAACCCACTGCTTTGATTGCTGTTTAGTCTCGGGCGTGTAGTGATGGACCCATGTCTCATCCATAGTAACATATCTGTCCAAAAAGTCTTGAGGATCAGCTTCAAACAAGTCGAGACAGTCGCGTGAAATTGTTAGACGAGTGATTTTTAGTTCCACTGAAAGGAGCTTCGGAACCCATCTCGCCCACACCTTCGAAAAACCTAATTCGTTGACTATAATGTTTTGGGTTCTTTCATAGGAGATGCCTACGATGTCAGCTATTTCTCTTACTTTTAATCGTCGGTCTTGCATTATCATCTCGCATATAATTGCCACATTATGTGGATTGGTCGCAGTGGTTGGTCTCCCGGGGCGAGGGTTATCTTTGATATTGACTCGTCCCCGCTTGAATTCAGCTGCCCACTTTTTTACTGTCGTATATGATGGAGAGGATTGCCCCAATGTATACTGCATATCGTCAAACATTTTTTTTGGAGTCAATCCTTTTTTATGAAGATATTTAATTACAGCACGTTGCTCCAAATTGTCCATAATGAAAAATCTGTTGACTCTTATTTTTAAATCAGACGTATAATTTATTTTTACAATGTCTTACAATTGAAATTTCGCGGGATGAGAACTGAATAATGACAGTTCAAAATGGCGGTAGAAAAAAATTAAAAAGTTTTTTTTTTAATGGTCAGGCCGCGAACTTTTCAATCAGCCCTCGTAATAGTTTCCTTGTACGCGGATCCGCGTTTAGGCATACAATGAGTTAAGCAGCCCGCTTTGTGTGAAGATTTTCAACTGGAGATCCATAAATAAAGAAAGATCCAATAAAATATATCAATCCCGATCTTCTTCCATTATATCACTTCGTAACCGACGACGACTTAAATGAACGAGTGAAAACTGTGAAAGTTTAAATCAATATAAAGGAATTTGAAAAAGTATCGGTGGTAGTTCCTTAGACTATCAGCCTTACCGTGGTCGTGCTGCAGATGGTTAGAAGTCGGCTCGAGGTCGGGCGGCGGGCGGCAGTACGAGTGGTCCAACGCCACTTGTGACGCTTGTGACGCCTGCGACGCCTGCGATACCGGGGACGATGATGATGATAACACCCCGCCCTGCCAACACACAATTTGATATAATTATTGAAGGGTTCGGTTAATAAATCTGCCGTCCTCAAACAAAAAGGCCGCTAATTTGTATGAAACTTCATACAGACTAGCGGCCTTTTAGTTTGAGGACGGTAGAAATTTATGCCACACCTGGCCATAAAGTGGCTTTTACCGCACGCTACGCGTACGGAAAAAGCCGCTTTCTGGCCAAGTGTAGACATTAAATGATGTACACAACACGCAGATGTTTACGTCCCTCGCTTGCAGCTCGGGCCGCAAATATCTGCGATCTCGGCCTTTCTTTATTTTACCACCCCAGTTGTGTAATGTACTATAATCTTGCAATTAACTTGGCAAATTTTAGCTGTTAATGTAACTTTTTCAACCGAGGGTAGTTTTTACTTGTCAATGTTGTGTTTTGTGTCGATTCGATAATGAAGCATTCCCAAACGTAGCCTCGAGTTGTGCCGTCTGTTTTACTCAAGTAAGAGAAAGAAGTAAGGCTCGATTTATTACTATTTTATTTGTCTTTATCCCGTTTGGTCAGCAAAATTGCCATTTTAGGCAATCGAAAGTAGTGCCTTACTCGGAAAGAGAGGAACAAAGTCAATAGGCTACTTGACAGTGTGAAAAATAATGGAAGAATGATGGATATATGTATTAATTATAAGTATTAAAACCAATTTACGTCAATATTACTAAAAATAAATGGATAATTTATTTATAAAACTCGGATGAAAATTGATTATTTTTTATCTGTCGCCATTTTATCGAAAACGGTTTGGATTGGCCGATGACGTCACACCATAGTAAACAGCATCGACAGCATCTGTCAATCCTATTTTTAAAGGTAGAACGTTATGCGATCCTCGTTGACATTTGTCGGTTTACTATCATGTGTCGTCATAGACGCCATATTGTCCGAGAAACCGTTTTGGCGGCTAATTTTAAAAGTGCATTTTTATTTGCTTTTTTCGGAAAAAATACACAAAAGAATTAAAAATTACCACTTTCTGCGTGCTCAATAGACATTATTAAACAATCGGATTGACTTTTCAGAAACCTGTCAAGTAGCCTATTGAGAACTTTTTTTCCTTCTCGCAAGCAGACGTTTTGAATGTGGGTGAAAGATAACTGGCTGGATGTTATACGAAAACACTTGAGAACGGAACTACAGTACCGGCCAAAAATATATCACCTTCACGTGTTTAGGCAAAACTTTTTTATATTTTATAAAACCTTTGCAAATTACTGCATCAGGTTGTATGTAGATAGACTCCTTGGCCAACCGATGACAAAACTTGCCCAAATATAGCGAGTGTCTCTCACTCTTTTCGTGCCTTTTGAAAATTTTTACATGGCATTATTCTTTAACTGTTAACTTACATCTTTAACTCCGTTCATGCTGACTGCCGACTCGGTGTTACTCTCGCTGACGGACACAACTCTCTCCCTCTCCCTTTCCCGCTCCCTTTCTCTTTCTCTTCTCTTCTCGGTCTTCTTCTTCCTTTCCTTCTTCCGCCGCGCCTGCAGATTCTCCTCCTCAGACGTAATCTCGCCATCTTCCAACTCTTGCTTCTTTTCAGGAGATTTGAGATGATTTTTGATAGGACTGGTTCGGTCTTCTGATTTGCTTTCAGGTTTGCTGTTAAATGATAGTCGATATATGTTAATTATTAGGGAAACATTAAACTCTACTTTTGTGACTTCAAAGGTGACTTAAAAAAGAAAGTATGTGTGGATCCTTTGGCTGTTGGTTCTTTCAATCTTGACAATTTAATCAATGTTTTAAAAATAGGGTGTTTGACAACAATCAAAATAAATTGATCAAGTCAAACCATCAAATTACGTTTACAAAACTGTTCGGATAAAATCAATTACACTCATTTTCGTGCCACCAACGATTTTAAAATGACCAAAACTCAAAATAGGACAGCATGTTGAGCATGACGTCACAAGTCAGTATTTCATACTAACCTGCATACTTTCTGAGCGTTTTGACACTTCATAAAAAGAAGCTGATTTGAACTGTCATCAAATAGCATATTTTTGTCGTTCAAATTGCCATCAAACTTTCGAAGTCTTTGGTGATTTTGATACGTATCAACAACTTATTTCATAGTAAAATCCCACTAATACTACAAATTTGAAAGTTTGTTTAGATGTTTGGATGTTTGTTACCTAATAACGGGGTAGCAACTGGATGGATCAAGCTGAAATATGGCATGTAAGGAGACCAAGTTCTAGATTGAAACATAGGATACTTTATATCCCGGTAAAGTTCCTTTGGGACAGTAACGGGAACAACGTGGGAAAATCCTAGTCTGTAATAATAGGTGTTGTTACCTGTCGTCGGGCGGCTTGTCGGGCGGGCGGTCGTCGGTCTCCAGGGTCTTGCGCTGCTCCTCGAGGAACTCGCGTTCGATCTGCTCCATATACTCCGTGTTACGACGCCGCCGCTCCTGGGACGATAATATGAGTGAGTGCCCGAGCATATACTTCCGTAGTAAATCCAAGAATTATGACAACATTTCGCAACTACTATTAAAGAACGAAACGGGCTGCATATACATAGAATATATTTTTTTCAGGCGTTACAAACCCCTGTAGTGTTAGTAGACGGTAACGTTAAGGGTCTGCTAGGCTTTCTGGTAGACTTGGGTTGACAAGAGTAGTCACCCGTCACGCAAAATAGGCGCACGTTTGTCGTCGAGTTGCAGAAAATAAGCCCGCGTTAACCTATAACCTACATAGTAGACGGTAACACCTAAAATCTATAAATTCTCTAGAAAATATTTCAGGAAACCGTACTGTTTCTGTTTCTAACGGGAATTTATCAGACTGTTGTAAATTACAGCGACCGCACATTGAGCCACTAGTGGCGGCCACAAGTATAGAGCGCGTACATACCACTCCCGCAGCTTGTAGCCCGAACGCGGCCATTCGACGCTCAGACGCACGTTGTGCGCAGGTATTATACAAAATATATGAAAAAACTCGAGAGTAGCTTGTGGCGGCCACCAGTGGCCGGCCTGTGGCCGCTCTAATTTACAACACTTAGTGTAAGGTCTGAGTGGCGAGCGTCCAGCATCGCGTCTGGCGGAGCGGGCAGCGTATATGGGTTTTGTGCAGCGTGCACTCGGTACGCTCACATACATTTGTATATGTTTAACACGAACGCCGCACGCACCGCCCGTTTTTTTTTAAACCTGACTAACTCGCGACCCATATTGGGCGCTGCGATATTCGGACCCCGGGGCCGTGGCGTTCCCTGGGGTCGAGCCAGGTCGCTAGCCGGACCACGTTGGGTGAGCGTCCACTCGGGTAGACTACGAGCTAGTACCTGGTACTCGCGCTCCTCCTCGGAGTCGGAGTAGACGCGGTCGAGCAGCGTGTCGCGCGGCTCCTCCTCGGGCGACAGGATGGGCGAGCCCAGCCGCTCGTCCGACGCTTCCACTTCAGGTATTGGAGTTTTTTCTACAAACATATAAGTAGATCAAAGTCATTTATTCCAATAAACAATATACAATTTGGCTCAAATTAAATATACTAAAAACTAAATAATTACATTAAACTAAAACACTTACAGTATAAGTAGATTAACACTTTTATGCTCATAGATTTATCGTACCATCGTAAGTCTACTGCTCTGAAGTTTAAAATTAGAAGTTCGTATCCTATCGCCCAACCAAATATTATTTTAAAGGAGAGCCACATGGAGGAACGATCTCGAATAAAGTTTTAAATCCTTGGCTCTCGCGACAGTAGCTATTCCATAAAATTTTAAACGGTAATGTAAACAACCTATATTTATCTCTTCTGTTTTTGACCGTAAATATAAATATTTACGGTCAAAAACAGAAGAGATAAATAAATCTATAAAAATACTCGATTAACATAAAAGTAAAGTGTAGTAAAAAGTTGTAAACTGCAAAAAGGTCTAAGCCATACCTCGTCTCCTCTGCTTCTCTTCTTCGCTGTCGGAAGACGACGAATACACTCTCCGTAGGCGCTCCTTGTTCGACACGACCTTGAACTGAAGAAGAGTTTCTTGTTAAAATCCCCATCAAATGTACACTTTTATCCGTTATATTCTAATTTTCAATAGCCAGAATTGAAAATCAGAACTTCTTCCTTCGTATACAAAAAAATACTTAAATACGTTCTTATTGACAAGTAGTGAAGCGACATTTTGCATAAGAACGACACGTTTTCTTATTTTATTATTATAGTTTACTTATTTCGTTTACCCTTATTCCATGATACTATTTGCTGTGATCCTAATTTGAAACCGTTCATTTTAACCGTTTTTTTTTAGTTGAGTTTGTTTTATTACTATTTTGAAATCATCCAGTATTTACAAAGAAGTTTTTGGCATTCGACGGGCAAATGAAAATTGTGGCAAACGATCCAATTATGGCGAAATACAATAGACCAAACGAGGGTGACACATTTCTAGGTATGGAAAGAGAATGGATACACACATTGACTTCACCCTAATCCAGATCAAAGTAGAACCGCGGCGCAAGGTCCTTCGGCTTGGGCTCGGCTTTGACGCCAACGATGACGATTTGCAATCCATTTCTAGAGGCTGGGTACTCACATTGACTGCAGCCTCATCCAGATCGGAGTCGTCGTCACTGTCGGAGTAAAGCCGCGGCGCGGGCCCCTTCGGCTCGGGCTCCGCCTCCGACGCCGACGATGACGACGACCGGGACGATGATGACGACGACGATCTACAATCAATAAATAGGTCTGGTTATGAACCGTGTACTCTAACGTGCGGAATCCTTGCCGGTTTAAACGGTTGACAATATTGTCATCGGTTTCCGCGATTATCACTCACTTTAAACGGAATAAATCGCGTTAATTACTTAACTATACATTCTGAGGTTTCGTAACCCTCTATAGCGTTCGTGGTCGCGGGTAGAGCACCACGCGCGATTAGCGTACAGACGCGATTGAATCCGTTTAAATTGTTTTATTAAACTGTTGATGGCTAGAAGTGATGTTTGACTGGTGGAGACATACGGGGTTCAGATTGCCTTATAAGAACTATAGAGGCACAGCACAATAGCAGTAATTTTTCTTCCTATAAAAGGTACATCGCGCGCTTGTTTTAAGAATGCGTAAGAGTGCTCCAGAACGGATCTACTGTCTACGACCTTGAATACGTATCGCGCGCTCCTAAAGTCAACGCCATAATTAGGCCAACTAATTTGACAGACAGAAATGTTGCCTGGATCACAGAAAATTAAATAGTCATAGTTAAATATCGATAAAATGTTATCGACAATAATTTGCACGCATCAGGATAGGTCTAAAAAGACGAAATAAATTCATGAAACGTGTAATCCTAAATCGGTTCAAGAATTTATTGTGTCACCTTACTTTATTTATTAGGTTATAAATTAAGCCACAGTCATAGGCCACTGGGCATTTCTTTATTTTTATTATAGTGGAACTGTCAGACTAGTTCGCCTAATTATGGCGTTTACTTTAAACGGGCGAAGATTACTTGTCTATCTTTATACTTCGAATGTACTGACCTGGAAGAGCTGCTGGACTGCCGCCGCCGGCTGCGTGACAGGTAGGAGCCGTGCGTGCGGTTGCGGGGACTTGTCGGTAGTTCCTTCTCTTCGTCCGAGTTCTGGACCATCTCTTCCTACAAATCATACATCATCAGTATACTGCAAGAGGGGCTGCCCCATATCAAAAACTAGTAAGTGCTCCTGACAAATTTTATAAAAGACCTTAACTACATGTTTATGTTTTTACGCACTTTTTAAAAGTCTGGAGCACTTACTAGGTTTTGATATGGGGCAGCCGACGGGCGCAGAGTCTTAGAGGGCGCCAAGCGATGCGAGCGAGAAAAAGACCCTGTGCCCTGCACCCATACCACCAGCTAATTTCGCCTACTATAGGGCGCCAGGGTATTGGTTGCACACAAGCGCTAGAGCTAGAGTCGCCTCTGCACCCAAAGGCGTCCTCCTAATGAAATCATAGGCTGACGATAATTCAACAAAGAGCTTGAAAATACTCAAAACTTTGCTCTGGTCGATGCACAAAACGAAAAGAAATCGTCAAGTAAGAGAGACGTACAAAATTGTTTTTAACTGCATAAATTTCCACTAAGTACCTACCAACAATGCGTCAAACATATTTTTGTAAATTTATATTTCTTCAACAGCAATTCAACAAAAAGGGTTTCCGTGGTGGTCGGGTTTCATGGAATCGCCACTGCGTTTACTGGCATACTTGGTATTATACATATCGCTTTCTCTAATAAACAAGCTTATTTTACGTTAAGTGTATACCAGGAAGTTTAAGAGATACCTAGCAAAGGCTGGCCATTGCTCCACCTACAAATGCCTCCATGGCTGTTAAATAAGGGAGATAAAGAGAGATATACCTGGTCGCTCAGCCGCTTGGAGGAGTCCTCGTCCATGACGACGGGTGAGGGGATCTTGCGTTTCCGCCGGAAGCTGGGCATCTTCGGTATGGCAGCGCGCAACCCTAGTCCAATGCCGGCAGTATACCCGCCCAGCTCTAGTGCGATGTCGCGAGATTCCATTAAGGACTTTATCGAATCGACCGCCTCCTCCTTCTTGTTTGAGATGTCCTGAAAAGTCGTTCGTAAAGTAAACTAAAACATAATAGCATTAGGTAAGTAGCGAGTCGGCGCGTAACTCTTAAAGCGCTCGTGCCCAAAATACCGCATTCCAGAAATACCAGATTTTGCAAAATACCAGATTCTTGATTTATCAGATTCCTGTCTTTTCACATTCCCGTTACACTAGATTGACTAGATTATACAATCGTAGGTTGCGGTATTTTAGTGACCACCAAGATGGCGTACACCGTAAAGATATCCAGAATCCGATGCTGCCAATAAATAGTACCCAAATAGTACCGACGAAACACCTAAGTGAAAAAATAGTACCCTTAAACTTTTTGAAATATAAGTCCTGTTCACGGTGTATAGTAGAAATTATTTTTCTAGAGCCAATTCACTTAGCTGTGTACCTGACGAACAATACTCATTGTCTGCATTGTTAACTGTGGCCACCACTACCACTTCGAAATGTAAGGCATTATAAGTGCAAATAGCTTTTACACTAAATTAGTCTTTAAGTCAAACGAATTAAGGTTTACACTTAAACAAAGATAATACATCGTTCGTCTTTCTAAGCATCGATACGTACTTCACTGCTCTTTCACTTACGAAGTGACCAACATCTGTGTTCTCTTTGTTTAAGAGTAAACCTTATTTTGCTCGACTTAAAGACTAATTTAGTGTAAAAATTATGTGCACATAATGCCTTACATCTCGAAGTCGAAGTTGTGGCCACAGTTAACAATGCAGATAATGAGTATTGTTCGTCAGGTACAAAGCTAAGTGAATTCGCTCTAGAAAAAGAATTTCTACTGTACGCTACCGGGCGTCAAGCTGGCGTACACCGTTTGTATCTCTGGAACGGCTTTGTTTTTGGAAACGCTTTATATCTCAAAAAATAGTACCCTAGGGCCGTAAAATTTTATTTTTCTAGCTATCGTAGAAGCCGTTATCAAGTTGTTATTCCAATACCATCTCCTAAGTGGCTTCGGCCACACATGGTATTGGAATAACAACTTGATCACGAGGGCTTTCTAAATGTCATCCCGTGTTGTGTACATCATTTTATATCTAGCTAACCCTAGTTGTGTAATGTACTATTGTCTCACCTGGAGTGGTTGCGTGGCGTCTTCCTTCTTGACCGCTTGCCTGGTCTTGCGGCTTTGCTCGTCCCACCATTGCTCGAAGCTCTTGAAGGCGGTGCTCTCGATCATCTTCTTGTTGAAGTCTTTCTTCAGGATCGCCTTCAGCTCCGTGGTGACCCGCTCTATGACGGTGGTTATCGTGGGGAAGTACGGATTGTCTAGCTCCTGTTACAAGGAAGATAAGGTTGTTTAAAAATGAGCACTTACAGACAAATTAATCCAGTCAAACGTTAGTGGGCTTGAAACTTTAGATCTATAGATAGAAGAAAAACCAAGAACTTGGCATTGAAAATGCCTTCATAATGCTACAATGTAGGGTTCAAGAGGGTACTTGCCTATCCTAGGCCCTAAGATAGTTGCTTATACAGGGTGGTTTTCGATAAACTGTACATATTTAAAGGGGTGAAATTCCAACTAATTTTATCGGTCAAAATAACTTTAATTTTTGTTTCTTGGCAAACTTTTTACAGATTTTTACTGTTTTCTATGAAATTTTGGGCAGTACATCTGTTTGACGCAGTATAACTTTTGATCTTATTGTTCAAAGCTGTAAGAAAAAAATGTTTTTAAGATCAAAATTAAGTGCTAAATGAAAATAAGCATGAAAAAATAGTCACAATATTCACAAACTTTCAAGAAAAACGGTGTTTTCCGTAAAAAAAAAACGGAAGCTTGCAGCTGTTTTTCGCAATTATATTTTTTTCCAGGTTTTTTTTTAAATCGGTGGTTTATTGTTATTGCTACTAAATAACGTGTCTATTGCAATGATCCTGCAATTTTTTCTTACAATTTGAAGCAAATAGATCAAAAGTTATACCGCGGCAAACAGACGTACTGCCGAAAACTTCACTGAAAGTTTAAAAATCTGTAAAAAAAACGAATGACCACAAACAAAAATTAAAATCAGTTTTACCGATAAAATTGGCTGAAATTTCACCCCTTTTCATATGTTCAGATTATCGAAAACCACCCTGTATATGACATTAAAAGTCTGAAAAATTGTGTGACGTACTGTTTGTGGCGATTGGATGACCCCTATGGCGTGTTGGAGGGTTACCTGTGCGGGCGCGACCTGGTCGACGTAGGGCTGGTAGGGCTGCGCCAGCAGCGGCGCGCCCGCGAACGCCGCGCCGTACGGCAGCGCCAGCTCGCCCGCCGCGTAGCCCGGCGGCGGGTACGCTGAGGGATTATAATAGCCATTCAATACAAGGGGGTAATTAAAAGGGGTATTTAAAAGGCTAACAATACATTTGGACAAATAAAACGTATGCCAAATAAAGGGAACCCGTAATTCCACGACGACAGAGTAACGCAAGTTTTCAATTTCTCGCGAGTTTCTTCATTGATCGTGCAAATTCAGGTGTCAATATATTTAGGGATTAAAGTTATTTTATATTTTCCTGAAAAAACACCCTTCAAAGTTTGAGCCCTTTGAGGGTGTTTTTTTTAGGAATATGAGTATATGAGTTTGAGCCGATACAACGAAAGTTCAGTTCAGTTCAGTTCATTTATTTATAGAAATCATATCTACAAGTCACATTGTTAATAAATAAATATTATGTAGGTTATAATAATCGGTTACAATACATTTTCGAAATATAAATATAGTATAAGCTATTCGGATGTCCATGTATCAGTTAAAAACTCCTCCAAATATGCCTTGTTTAGCAGCAGTTTTTTAAGTTTATCAAGAAATGCCTGTTGAGACGGCGATTTTTTTATATGTTCTAGAATTTTGTTAAAGATCCTAATACCGACATTTTTTGTGCATTTAGCTGCTTTTGCTAATTTTGACTCACAGGGTATCAGTCTCGTTTCACGTCTTTTTGACTTGTGAGTAGGGTACTCATCCAGATGGATCCACATGTATTTCGCTACCTCTATTATGTAGGCGGACGGGATGGTTAGCACTTCCAGGTTTTTAAAATGCTCTCTTGCCGATGTATATGGTTTGACGTTTGCTAATAATCTAATAGCCCTTTTTTGGACTATAAGAATCCGTTCCCTGTTTGCTGCAAGTCCCCACATGTCTATACCGTAGGAGGCTAAGGAGTTAAAGTACCCATAGTACGCCATGCGTAGGGTATCGGCGTCGAGCAGGGGTACGAGACGAGACAAAGCGTACGCGGCACTGGATAGTCGTGCACTAAGCGCGTCTATGTGTTTGTCCCATTTCAGTCCACTGTCCATAACGAAGCCAAGATATTTGACATGGTCAACTTGTGGGAGAAGCACTCCGTTCATTTGTATACCGAGCGGTTGAGTGCTAGATTTTTTAAGTTTGAAATGCACTACACATGATTTTTTAATGTTAAGTTCCAGGCCATTTACACTGAACCATTTCATAAGGAACTCACCTGTTCTGAGTACGTTTCCTTGCAATTCTTCAAAGTTATTGCCTGATATTATAGCACAGCCGTCATCAGCGTACATGACGAAGTCGCCTTCTTTAAAGAATGGCATCAAATCGTTTACCAGAACTAGGAAGAGCAGGTTTCCGACAGAAGAACCCTGTGGGACTGCAACCTCACTCAGTTGGAGTTCTGAGGATCTAGTTACGCCTCCGTCAACGGATGCCACCTGGACTCTTTCACCAAGAAACGATTTAATGAACTTCCAGTGACGCCGTAATGCTGTAGTTTGCTTAGGATAAATTCATGGTCTACAGTGTCAAAGGCGCGGGATAGATCACAAAAGACCGCTGCCACTTGCTGTTTATTTTCTAGGTAGTGCAGTACCCTTTCATGAACCGCCCGTGCTGCGTCCGCAGTTGACCTTCCTTTACGGTAAGCATATTGATACTCTGACATGAGCTGGTTATGCTCAAAATACTGGTTTAGCTGTTTACAGATTCCCAATTCTATAATTTTAGATATTGCTGGTACTAAGGATATAGGTCTATAGCTATCCAGACACTCCGAACTTCCTTTTCCTTTATAGACAGGGGTTACTTTGATTTTTTTTAGGGATTTTGGATAACTTCCTTTTAGTAGGCATTCATTGAGTAGATAGCAAATTAGACTTAGGACATTGGGTGGTAGGATCTTTAATATTTTACTAGGCATTCCATAGAAATCTGTACTACCTTTTGGTTTTATCTTTCGAATCAAATAAATTATATCGGAGACTGTAAAAGATTTAAATTCGAATATACAATTTATATTTGGGTAAGCGTCTGTTAAAAGCGATACGGCTGTTTGTCGGTTTAAGGTTTTGTTATGGTCAGCTTTTGTGTACCTGTCATTAAATGTGTTAGCCAGTGACGTTGTGTCTCCACCTAAGATCATCTCCTTTGACACAAGTCGGTCAATGGCACCGGGTCTACTTGTTTTTTTATATGTTTCAAAGTTAATTAAGTTCCATGTAGACTTAGTAGCATTGTCATTTTTTGCAAATATTTTTTTGGCATGTTGTTTCCTTTTTTCGATCATTTTTGACTCCAGTTTTTTATCCAGTTCTAAATGGATTTCGCTAAGGTGAGTATTTTGAGGGTATTTGCAAATTAGGTCTTCTATGTCGAACAGTATTTCCTTCAGATTTATGATTTCGTTGTCTATCCATGAGTTACTTTTACTTCTGTGAGGATAACATTTTAACGGGAAATGTAATTCAAAATGACGTTTTAGAGACAATATTAGGTTATCGAATTTAAGATCTGGGGATGCTAACGAGTTGACAATGTTATCGTATGATGTTAAATGTAAATCTTGTGCGAGGTTGTTAATTTTAAATTGTGAAAATATACGTTTTTTACTAATAACTGGTCTTTGGGGAAATGTATCAAATTGTATTTTTATAATTTGGGCGTGGTGGTCACTTAATCTATGGTTTGTGTTTCGCACGCTAAGCAAGTCTTCATGGATACCGGTATAGACATGGTCGAGGCAGGTCTCACTGTTGCCACATATGCGAGTTGGAACAAGTACCCGTGGAGACAAACTGTAAGTTGCAAAAATGTTGGTAATGTCGGTTTTTCTCTTATTATCTGTTATTAGGTCTATGTTAAAATCGCCCGTAATTATATACTCACGTGATGTTGAAAAAGTTGATTTTAAATAGTACAGCATTTTTTCTAGTATTTCCAGAAAGTGGTTATAATTTCCTAGTTCCGATCTATAGATACACACTATGATCAAGTCATATTGTGTAATTTCGATTGCTGAAAGTTCGATATCCATCTCAACAGACATTTCGGTGATACAGGTCAGTTCTGTTACTTTTAAGGAATCTCTAGAGTAGATACATGTTCCTCCATGGGCACGATTCGATCTACAAAATTTAGAGGCTAAATAGTAGTTTAAAATGTTTGTTTGGAGTATTTCATTATCTTTTAACCAGTGCTCACTAATACAGATCACATCTGGGCTTTGGTACTGTTGACAAATACATTCAATTTTCTTTGTTTTGCTAGCAAGATTACGAATATTTTGATGTATTGTTATGAGACATTCTTTATTCCTTATATTACGGAGCGGTGATGCGCCTTTCGCGCCGGTAGTCATTAAGGGTGTCCGAGGGGTATGCAGAGGTGGTCGCGGCGGCGATGTCAGGGCGCGGGGCTCCGCGCGCGAACCGGTTGGACGGGCGCCTCGCCCGTCCGGCGCTGCGTTGAAACCATTCGCTTATCTCGGTTCCCAGCGGCCAGTTGTCAGGGCGCATGAAGAAGTCAAATACGCTGCTTGGCATTGAGATTGCGAACGATGAATAGTAGTTATGTTTGAGCGACAGTTTTTGCACATGATAACTGTCTGAGGGTTTTTTACCCTGCATGTATGCTTTTAATGATTCCGCAGTAGTTTCCGGCTCGAAAAAACAAGCGTGTAACTTTTTCCCTCGGTTAACTGTCCTCAAGTTCTCATCGGTGGATCCCGTTCCGCAGATGACGGTGCGGTTGATAGTGCGGTTTGTGCGACGTCTTTGTTTACGGCTCCCTGCTGCCTGCCACTCGGAGTCGTCATCGGAGTGTTCTTTTGCAGTGTCCAGACTTGAAGATGTTGTGTATTTTGGTGCATCTGTTATTGTGTCCATGTCGTGCGTCGTATTAATTGAAACACGTCCTTATTATTTTTTCATGTTCTCAAACCAGTAATTAACTAGCAATTTGCTTGATTTTTTTTTCTGTAGCAGTTGGAGAGTCTAGTCACTTTTCAGTACTTCGGAGATCAGTTTGTCCCAATAGGTTGAAATTGGGCAGCTAAAAAAAAACATTGTTTTTGACTACTCTCTAACATATATCAAAATAAATTAGATCGGAGCCGGACAGTTGGGTACCTTTCCTTGTTAGCGTCAGGTTACCTGTGGGAGGCCACACGGGCTGGTAGTAGTGCGGCTGCGCGGGCGCCGCCGTCGGGTAGAAGTATCCCTCCGCCGGCACCTGCTCCTCGATCTTCGCCTCGGTGGACGACAGCGACGATAGCGACATCTGTAATATCAATCGATAAGGTCGAAAATGAAAAAAATTGATAACATTAGGTTACAGGCCATTGTATACATATTTCATGATAATGGTTGATTGAACTAAGGGGGCCCGCGCATTGGGCCACTGGTGGCCGCCACAAGGTGCGGGTGAGCTTTTTCATAAATTTTGTATGGGACAGGGGCACACCGGGCGTTCGAGTGGCCGCGTTCGGGCCACAAGCTGCGGACGCGCGCTCGCTACGTTTAGTGGCCGCCACTAGTGGCCCAGTGTACGGTCGCTCTAAGCCACTTGTGGTCTGGTTTAGTGGCCCAATGGGTGTCCGCTCTAAGGGGAACCGTCTAATATGTGATTCAGGACATTTTTGTTGCTGCCGAGCGAGGTACCTAGTGTTAATCTAGTAATTTTGATCTTGATCGCCATTTGTATAGGCACAAATCACCGAAACAAATGAATATAACATTACACATCTCTTCAAAAATATAGAGTAATTAATTAATAGTATGAGAAAACATTTTGTTTAAAACCATATGTCTTTAGCTGTAAGGTTTATATTATACCTGATCATCATCCAGATTGTCCTGGTTGGGCGGAGCGGCGGGCGAGCGGCGCGGCTCCTCGCCCGTTAACAGTTCGTCTTCCGACGACGATATATCTGACCCGATCTTGTCCATAGTTGGGAACTTTTTGCGTTCCTCGTCTTTCGCTCTCTAAAAAAATGGCACAAATGAAATTCAAGTCTCTCTTTGTTGGTGTAGACGTTATTCTAGTTCCTAATATCAAAGATGCATACGTCAAATCATGAGACAATCTAATTATTAGAATAGTACATTATCGAATGAAAATAAGAGACATACAACATAGTAAAAGGCTTGGCAATATGTTTTTCATAAGTATCGCGTTCAAGTCAGGTCAGATCTTTCAGAATAGTTTGGGAAGAATATATTATCGTTAATAAAGTCAATCAATTGATAAAAATGGTCGTCAACCTATGGTAGAAAATCACACCAAAGTATTCTAACAAACTGACCTTTTCAAGGGTAAGTTTGAGACACTCGAGGTATAACTCTCTCTGTAGGAAAGGTGAAGGCGTTGTTGATAACGGTTCTGAGTCTAGCTCCTTGTTCTGATTAAATGACACTATACTGCCTCGGTCTTCACTGCCTGATCCTGCGGAATATTTCAAAAGTATATACAATAGTGTGAAACCTTTTAATACTAGTATAAAGTTTGCAAACTTCCTATTACTATGCTCGTAAAATTAATTTTGATTATATTTCATACCATAAAAACATCCTCAGCCTATCAAATTAAAAATCGCGTTATTTTCTTCCATGCGTCAAGTTTTTTAGTGTCGACGAAGCAGTGTAATTATGAAGTAAATGGACAAAGAGCGTGTAAAACAAAATCCAGTCAAATAGTTCGACTGAGCGTTAGAAGATGTAATTTGAAACACGTAGATATCGTTAATGAGTTACCCAGCTGTATATTGCCGTATGGGCTTGATACATTCCATAGTTATCTGCTTTGCCCTAAGGTTAACTGGTAGAGAATGCCTTATGGCATTAAGTTCGCCTTTTGTACGATAAGTTTTCTTTTGTGCAATAAAGTTTAAATTTAAATAAATAAATATAAGTCGATTTATAAAAGCTCGCCGGATTTAATATGAAATAAGCATTCGTAGCATACAAAATCCACGCCAGCTCTTATAAATCGATCCATACCTTAATCTATAGAGTCATCAAGTAGTTAGCCTGATAATCAGTGCCGGATTAGCCACGTAGCAAGAGTAGCATCGCGTCCCGCGCATTGGGAGGCCTCGCTTCCACTCGCAAAAGGGGACCCCCCTTGTTATGTCATTTCGTCACATATAAAATTATCGGTCAGTCGGTATTAAGCATACCTATTTGAGATCGGCCAAACGCCTCTTTGAAGAAATGCTACAGGCCCCGCGCTGGCTTAATCCGCCACTGCTGATAAGTACTACAAATAATGAGGATACCTTCATCGTCTGACGGTGGCTGCGGCGCGTCGAGATCAGGCATCTGCGGCGCTAGACGCTCGTCCTCTTCCTCTTCCGACGACATGCCGAGCGCCAGGAACGGCGGCGCCAACCCGCCGCCCCCCGACCCTCCCTTCAGCAGCATCGCTATTCTGATAGATAGATAAAAACTTTATTCATCCACAAACATACATCACATAGAAAATAGATGATGAGAAATTTTACACAGAGTATTCTAGAAATCACACTATAAGCTTTATTGACAGGTCTACAAAAACTTTGGTGCATAAAGTAACGACCTCTTGTGGTCACGATCGTAAGTCTTAAGGAAACTTAACTTAGTCTTATGGAAAAATAAGTAGAAATGACGTGCAAGCTCCGACTAATCGGAAACTATGGAACTGGGTAGGTTTGCGTCGACATTTCATACCTCACTCTATCTAAACGGTGTGAGGACAAGAGCATGGAGCACAAAACGAGCGCACTACGCTCAAAGATAAAACTCGAATGACCAGCATAGTTAACCGTGACATAAAATATTTTCCGTCCCTCTCATATTCTATGAAATATTGGTCGAACGATAGTTTTGCAGTACGATATAAAGCAAACGATGAAAGCAGTAGCGGATTTATAGTCTTGGCCGCCCTAGGCTCCACGCCGTGTAGTAAGTGCTAGCCGTCCTTTTCTCAGCAGCGGCAGTGTTTTTTTGTCACTATTGGCTGCCTCTAATATCTGGCCGCCCTAGGCCCGGGTCTACTGGGCCTTAGGGCAAATTCACCACTGGCTGAAAGTATAATATAAACTTGCTGATTTTCAGAGATGATCATTCCTTCCTCACGTGCGTTGGTTGATTGCTAGTAAAAAAAGTAAAATAGCCGCTAAACAATACCTAGTATCGAGATCAACGTTCTTCGGCTCGTCAGCGGGCGGCGGCGGCTTGGGCTCGGGCTCGGCGTCGGCCGCGACCGGCGGCCGCGGCTCCGGCGCCGCCGCCGGCACCTCCGCCACCTCCTATACGCACTTTGGATTTTATTATGAGACTAGCGACTCGCGTGCTTTAGGCGGATCACTGCTCACGTTCAAACAATTCAAAGTGAAAATATACTTCTAAAAACAATACAAAATTAAAAAAAAATAGAAACTCATAAGAATACTAAGAAAGTTTCAGTTTTGGAAAATATTCTACAGGAAATTTTGAGACGGTGTGGAAAGTATCGCAATTCATGAAACTTTCTACCGACCCACTGATGTGCATACACATGATTATCACAAAATATATAGCCTAAATTTTATTATACAAGCATCACCTTAATCCAATCCGACCTTATTCCAATGCGAATAAGATCGAAAAACCTCACCCCACACCTCTCGTATTCTCAATTAAATTGAGCGCTTATGGCTATATAACGATATCACGGGTGAATGGAGCGTGCTCATGCAATCAAGCGATGGGTGACACCGAGTCTAAATACATAAATCATCTATACTACATATACATACATTTCTATCTTATAGTACACGTGCAAAGCGTATCGGTGCGTGTAAAATATATTGTTTTCAAAGACCTCACGAGAAAAGCGATAATTGTTGAAAAAATATTCTAGGCTAAAGTATATCGTAAGTGAACTAGATAGAGTATGTACATTTTTGTTTTTGTTGAATTTTTGTTGAATCAAATGCACAAACATCGTTTTTCTCTTGGATCTTGTGCCTAAAAGTTTTATTTAAATCCAGTGTAACAAAAACAATTTCTTAACTATAATATCCTACGCCAAGACACCTAAAGCTGCAGAATTAATACAACTAGCTACACCGACTAACTAACTACATTGTGCTACCAACGTTAAGAATGCAAGCAAAGTTATAAGCCGAAAAAAAAACAATTTCTTACCATTACATTAAAACCTTCGACCGCATTTACAGTTGTTTCCATAATAAATTAAAAAAAAAACTCATAATTTATACTAAAAAATTCTACCCTGCTACCTTACTAATTTAGTGCCACACTTTTTATTTTAAATTGTTAATCGGCATCTCAGTCTACACATCACGTCATCTGATCTGGAAATTACAACTTTTGCATTAAGGGCTACTAGACGTGTTATTGCCAACAAGAGGCGCTACTAAGCGACTGTTCATAGATAATTCTTAGAAAAAACCCAATTTGACAGTTCTGACAGATCAGCGAAAGTTAAGTTTGTCCTACATTTCATCAGCTAACTGGAGGCAACACAGCAATCTGAACAGATTGGCTTCCGTCTGACAGTTCATTATGGTGGCATCTGGCCCTATCGGTAGCTTAACGAAACTACTCGTTCAGTAAAACTAAATTAAAATAGAGAAAGACAAGATAGACAGTTCCATACCTTTATGACTATTTGGTTAGGTGGGCTGGTGATGATTTAGGGCTCATTCTATTTCCACTAGTTAATATAAAAATATATATTTTTAAGTTTTGAAATTACTCTTCAACTTCATCAATGCTGCCTGGCAGGACAGCTTAGTGCCTTCGCATAGTGGTTATAGCTGTCATGTTTTTAGTGAGCTGAAATTACGATAAGTCTCGTGGCAAGAGTGTGGCACTAGCATAAAACCGTGTCTCTGTTACACGCAGATATCCGTCCAAAATTGGTTAGCGCGGAATGGACATTAAGAGGTCTTAAGGTGGATTTAGACCAAACGAATTCTAACACATTCTAACCCCACTCTACCAAATTCTTTGTGTGTACACAAAGAATTTGATAGAGTGGGGTTAGAACCCCACCTTTAGCTGCCGTGCGAACAGTAGTTAGACGAATATGCGCGCGCTATAGAGACACGAGCTTTACAAAACATATCTACTTCAGAGCAATCACGTTTCGGTCAAGCCAAGGCACCACTCCGTATCTCGTCCTTGCATTTAGAAAGAGACATATATCTAAAATGAATAAATTAGTGGACCTTGTGGACTTTGTTTGCATTCGGTGCAGCGTTATGTGCATTGACCTTGGGTCTGTCGACGTCTGCGGGCGGCGAGTCGCGCGGCGCGGGCGTGGCGGGCGGCGCCCACTGCGGCGTGGCGCCCGACCGCCGCTCCAGCTTCACACACGACCATTATTCTTTACCGGTTTACCATTCAATTCAGGGACGGATTAGCCATATAGGTAGCAGCCAGGGGCGGACTAAGGGAGGTGGTCTGCCCAGGATCTGCCAGGTGCCTTCAATGGGACCTTATTTGCATACGTCACCGCACAGACACCGCCAGGTCTCTGCGCTGATAGGTGCTGACGTATAGAAATGCGGGTCCACGGGCTACACCAGCTCGAATACAAAATCAGTTTCTTTTTCGGAAAGGAAACCTTCTGTGGCCGTCTACTTACGCCGTCCGAGGTCTCCGACTTACTTAGTCCCCCAGAGATAGCAAGAATAACTAAAACTACGCTCTTCGCGTCCACTCGCAAAGGCACAACCCTCTGCCCACCCTAGTATTTTTTTATGTAGAAAAAAATTCGGTCGATCGATGTCTGAGGTTATCTTAGATTAGACCAACGAAAGAAAGAAGCTCATGAAAGAATTTGCTACGGTCCCCGTACTGGCCTAATCCGCCACTGATAAACTCACTGCCGATAAATGTTTCGTGTCAGAATATTTATACAAAATCATTTAACTATTTATTTTGTAACATATTGAATTATAGTAATAATGCACATATTATTGTAATCTAGTTACCTAATGCAAACATGGGAATAGACATGGTTAATGATGTTTATTAATCAAATAACACACTGTAATAATCTTTTGAACATAACTAAATATGAAATTAGTGCGGTATGAATGAAAAAGCAAGCCAATGATGTATTTACAAAACGTTGCAATGATGAAAACATTTCAAATCAAAAGTTTGGTGGAAATATACTAAGTTTTCATAGTTGAGTTTTAAGTTGAACTTAAAACTATAACAAATTCGGCGGGTTTGTTACTCTCCGGTACCCGGAGGATTATGTTTCTGTTTTATCACATTCATTCAGCATAAAATAGTCTGTAACATACAAAGCGCCAATTATCGTCACACATCTTTGTGGGTGAAGTAATAAAGTTGTATCGCGATGGCGCTTTGGATGTTACTGGCTGTTTATTGTTGACTCTCACTGATGAGCTTGAGACGTTAGCCTGTTTAGTAACTCACATGGGAGTGCTGATGCGAGTGCGGATGCCGCCAGTCGCCCCACCACATGCCGCTGCCGCCCGGCGTGGCGCCCGCGCTGTACCCGTACCCGTAGCTGCTGGCAATACAAATGTAACTATGTCAACCAAGTGTCTGCAACTCTGCACGAATAAAGAACAACAACAAACGTATATCAAGTAAGACTATGTCCTTGACAATACCGATGTACGTATGTGTCAACCGTGTCTACAACTCTGCACTCTATTCTGTTTGCAAGCAGAGTGGCGCAGTGGAAGAGTGCTGGGCCCATAACCTCTTGATTTATTTTTTATTGGAGCTATAATTAAAGACAAAAGACACAGTACGACTTGACGTTCTTTTTTACAAGAAGTGTTACAGATAAAAAATATAAGCACCACAGATAATATAGATAGTGATCACTACAAGGGGCTGTTTGCATTTAATAATTTCAACAGGAATAAAGGAGTGTAAGCCCCACTCGGTTGGAACTGTTATACAAGAGCTCGCCTCTAATAAACAGTGCAAAAATCACATCTTACCCCTGTTGGTAGTAGGGGTCGTATGCCTGTGGAGCGACGGGCGTGAAGCTCACGTCGGTGTGACTCGACGCCGCGTACGAGCTGCTATCCGTCGCCTCGCTCGTGCCGCGAGAGTAGCGGTCCCGGTGTCTGACACAAACACACAATCAACAATTTATTCGGCAATCGCTAAATATCTGCTATATTTCATAATTGTACACTACCTACTAACAATATTATGTCAGAATCGAACACATCATGCAAAATGTATCACAGAATGAAGCTTAAAATTATACCTTCTTCTACATTTCCTTCTGCAACGACGGCTTGTGAAAAAACAGAATTATATTGAAAGATTAGTAACTAGGGAGTATAGAATATGAGGAGCAACTTCTTATATGGAGAACAGTAAGAAAATTTCTATCCGAATGGAGTAAATAAGAAGTTCAAAAATCAAAATACATAGTTGAAATCCCTCCACAGTAGCGCTGGCGTAGCCTGTGGTATGAACGAAATTTAGCAGTTGTAGACGGAGTGATATGGAGCGTAGAGGCAAGGTTTAATATTTTTGGTCCTCTTTTTTCCTCCTGTAATTGGCTGCTGTAATTATTTTCATTTCACTTGCTTCTTCGACTAAACATACCTGTTTTTATCACTGTCCCGGTCGCATTGTCTATATCTGTCCCACTCGATCGAGCGCAAATTTTCGTCACGTCGCTTTGGTGCCAGTGCAGATTTTCGTCTCTCTTTATCTGAACACCGCTAAATTGTTGTCTCTGTATTCATCTCGTGTCACACGCGTTCAAAATAAACATACCTGTCTCTGTCCCTATCCCGGTCGCGGTCTCTGTCTCTATCCCGCTCGGTCCTGCTCCGGTGCCGGTGCCGATGTTCGTGTCTCTCTTCATCTGACCACCTCTGGTTGCTGTCACTGTGTTCCGTCTCCTTCCGAGGGTACGGTTCTTTCATGTGGTCAACCTGGAAATATTTATGTTTTTGTTGGAATTTAATATAAAATTATTAACGTCAATTTTAACACTTCTTATGTTAAAAAAATGTATTAATACAATCTATAAATACAATAAAATCGTGGCTAGATTATGTTTGTGTACGCATCACGCAAAAACTAGTGGACCCATTTATTTATATGAAATTTGGTGTACAGGTGGATGATCCCAGTCAGCAAGTAGGATACTTTTTACTCGCCTATGGCGAAACAAAAAGAAATATAGTTGATCCAGTAAAAAATAAATATGAATAATTTGTCACATTGCGCTTTTTTATAGTTTATTTTTATTTATTACAAATTCTGATGTAAAAAAGTACCAAAAAGCATTTGTGAATATATTTAAAAAAAGTATTGATAACAACAATATTTTATTTATGAGCATTTACTTTAGAGATGTTGTTTATTGAATGTCAGCCTAAAACTGGCACTATAAAGAACCTTTTTTTTCTTCTGTCCATTCCTATACGTAACAGACTGTGAGTATATCCTGGTCTACCATCAAATATTTTAAATTTGAATTTGAGCCCGGATGAGCTAATGATTACTTGCCAATATAATCAATGTCTGTACAGATTAAAATAAAGCTCTACCTTGTCAACAAGCTTGGTTTCTTCTAACCGTTTGCTGAGAGAGGGGTCAACCTTTGCCACCCTTACATCCTCCACCACCGGTGTGGGAGGCTGCACTGGCACTACCAATTGGACCTTCTTTTCCATTGTCTTTTCATCAAATATTTCTTGACATCTCTTGCCAAAGGGATCGTGGAATACATCCAATACCTGCAGGAAAATATTGTCTATCAAGAAGAATCCACAGCACACCAATTAGAAGTTAGGCTTATAATTTGATCATCTCTTTATTAGATAATTTTATTTCTGCCGTTATGAAACTATGCAAAACTTATTTATTTCGAATATAAATCACTGAAATAATAAGTATAACCTTACCTGACCCATAACTGATTTCCCATTATACTTTTCAATTGATATCTTAGAATATTTAACATCTTGGAAGACAACTCTAGCAAACCCCAGGTGCCTGTTAGTGACAGGATGGTAAAAAATGGTTAATTCCTCATAGGGCCCAACTTTGTTCATCATGTCTGACAGAAAAGCTTTGTCAATGTTGTCATTTAAATTGGCTAAAGTAACTTCAAGTTGAGGAGGTGTCCCCACATAATTTTTGTCTATTTTAAACCTGCAACAAAAGATTACAATTGAAAGCCATTCCATGAAAAAAAAAGAAAAGTAACACAAATACTGTGTCACCAATATTTGATTTGTAGAATATTAACGTTAAATGTATTGAATTTCATAATTTATATATATAATCATATGATTAAATAACATAAATCTATGTATATTCAAACTTCTGAAACTAAGGTTTTGGTAAATATGATGTACTCGTATCAGTTTAAACTTCGCGCCATAGTGAAGTGTCAAAACGTTGGTGCGGTTGGTAGCACTGTCAATGAAACTATAATAAAAACAAAGCAGAAAAGTAGCTAAAGTTGCAATTTTTTAATAAAATATTGTATAAATATTGAGTGTATTCACATAAAATATATTTGCGCATACATGAAAAACCAAAAACATACATTTGCAAGCATCAATATGATGTTTACTAGCAGGTCACCAGTTTGGTGCTAATAAGAACACATAAAATTTTATATTTAAGACTGCTATAGTGCAATTATAAAGCAATGTAAACATTTTAAAGGGGATAAAATTGATTTTAATCATAATTTTGAGATAAATTCTGCAGTTCTTGAGGGATACAAATGCATAGTGTTGGTTGTCCCGTTGTTGAATTAGTAAGGAAAGATTTATACCTAGGGACAGGCAAATCTGCTGGTTCCAGTCTGCTCCATATCCTTGAGAGCTGAGAGCGAGGGTCTCGGCACTGCACGGGCGGATACGTGGTGTCTCCAGGAACAGTTCCATCATATCTATACAATTTTGTTGCTCCCTTCATAAGAAATGGGTCCATAAGCAACTTGTAGTTTTTAGGTGCTTTATGGAGCACAGCATTGTGCCCTGGAGTTTTGTGCTCCATTCCTCCATTCATCCTGAAAGCCAAAATAACAATTATGTTTTAAGTGACATAACCTCAACATTTCACAATAATTACTTCATTCTTCACATAAATTCGATTTAATAACCAACCGAGGATCAAAGGACCTGAAAAAGATAACAATGATTAACAAATATGTTAATTCTTGTAATAAACGAACCTGAAATGTTTAAAAAACAATATGTTAGAAAAATATATTATTCCTTGTTTTTTGTCCAAAGCGGACAATACAACGTAATCTCATTTTTGCCTTATTGAAATTCAATGGTGCTACTTGCGATGGACGTACTTCAAACGTAAATCTCACTGAATTAATGCAACAATATCGAATTAAAATATAATTTTCTACTGCAAGCTCTCTCCATGGTGACGGCCACTTGGGAGCTGTGTGTGTATGCGTATATACAGTTAGAAATAAATAATAATTAAGAGCTGAGTTTATTGAATTATGACACAACAGTGCGTAGTATTTTTATTAAACAAAACGTATCGATTTATCATTTAATCAATGGCTAATTACGCGATATTAGAATATAAACTACTGATTTGACTAAAATCTAGGTCCACAGATTATAAAAGTATGAGTTTAACTGACTTGATCTTTATATTTTCAACAATAAAGTCTAAAATTATTTTAACAATAGGTCATTGGATTGCTAAGGTTGTCGATATTGAATGTCACAGACAATCTTGCCAGGTATGTAAATGTCTGGTGAATATTACTAAAAATATTTTGTATGAAAGTATCATTGGTACTGAAAAGCAACATAACTATAATATTGGGCATGCAGATAAAAGGAAAATTGTTTCAGTGAGTAGCTAGCCTGTACAGCCGAGTTAACAATAAATGAATATTAAGGCAAAAAATTAAACAATGACCTGGCAACATTGTTCTACTTGCTCGTCTTGCTATCGGATCGCAGACTCGTTGCATCATCGATTTAGGTAATTTCATTACCAGTTTCTCGTAGTTTCATTGGATTATACTTTAAATACTTGTCAACACCATTTAATACAACAATTGTAGTGATATCAGTGAACTATAATACGCCTGTATCATATTATTTTTAGGCATAATGGCTGAGAAGATCATTCCTGTGGTTAAGGCCGACGAGGGTGAGGAGGAAGAATTGGTGGATCCTCAGAAGGAATTGCGGGTATGTGTACTATACATTTTCATTGTATATACTTACTAAGGAATATCATGTGTTTTCCTTATTACAGAATCTTCTAACCTAACTTCTGGAATAGGGGGTCACCAAATTGCGAGTCCTTGGGCAGTAAAACTTAATTTATGTTTATTTTATTGACTGTATATTAACTATCTTGGCCTACAGATATGTATAAGATGATAGAGTATTTATTCAATGTAAAAATTCACATATTGTTGACAATAGGCTCAATTATTGTTGATGTTAAGTAAATTGCTTTACCTGTTCCTTATCTCAATAGAAACTAATTGGCAAAAATGTGGCTTGGCTGTTTTGTTACTCAAGGACCTTTTGGCACTATGGCTTCCAAATCCGGGGATTATTTGTATGGCCAATTCCAGAATCCCGGTGTCCCATAGGAGTGTCTTCGTGCCACACATTTGACTAAGGGTTTAGGGTTTGTTGAGAACTTAAGATTAGGATTGTTGAGTGTCAAGTATTAGGTTAGTGCGTGTAGAGTTAGGAGCTTGGCTCTTCATAAGATCTGATAACTTTTTTACAGTGCATGTAATATGCACTCGCCTTGGCGTTACTCTACATGAGAATGTTTTGGTGGGATTGCTATTTACCACTTTCGTATTTTATCATACCATAAAAATATAAAAAGCATCACAATTTGTTTGGGCATTCCCAATGGAGATTTGCAAAAATTCTTTGTATTATTTATACTTTAATCTTTATGAAGATCAACCCTGATAAAATTATTTATATTTTTAGGAAACCTGCTCCCAAAAACCTGATGCACAGAGCCATTGGAGTAAATATCAGGAGTGCTCCGACCGAGTCAACTCTCGCTCCAAGACCACCGAGACTTGTGAGGAGGAGCTAATTGACTACTTGCATGTCCTCGACAAATGCGTCACCAAGGACCTCTTTAAAAGGCTAAAGTAAACTTAGAATATAATTCTACCCTAAATTTGCAAAACATAGATGTTGATTTCAGTCAAGAGTTTTGTTAATACCTTGGTGTCTTGCTGGTGCAATGGGTAGAGTGTTAGTGTTTTAGTAAATTATTTTAACAAGTTCAATATGGAAGAATTAACAAAAGTTAAATGTTGTTTATTTGTAAATAAATAATCAAAGTTAATTATTGTGTACTAATTTACCGGATGGTTATAATAAAAGACGATTTAAGGCATATAAAATTTCATTATTACAGCAATAATAGTTTGGACGAAAACAATAATTAATTTGATAAAATATAAGAAGCTCTCTAAAAATAAAATTTAAGCATGTTTTTGAAGACGAATGGCACTCATTCTATAGCATAGATAAACAAATTGACTATCATCTATACAAATATACCAAATAAAGTATATATAATATAGAATTGCAGTCCTCAAGTAAGAGTTGCAACTTCCTTTTCTTAGCCTAGTAAACATGTGTTCATAAGAATACTGCAAATATCGAAAATGCAAGTTTTACTTGCACAAAATGCAAAATTTGGAATGTGAATGCAATTAATCAGTGACGAAAGCAAACAGCTAAAATATTATAAGAACATTAACAATGGACAACAATAAAATGTCTAGAAATAATAAAATCGAATGTGTCAAAATCTTACTACTAATGTAAATAAAATATGTATCAAAAATTGACTTTGTATACAATAATAATGTTTCAAACTGCGCAACATTTCGTAAAAGTGGAGAACTGAAAAATCAAACATTTCAACCACGCATAACTTCTACAGTAGTATTATCACTATCAGTATATTGACTTTATAATATTCGAAGTGGATACACAGTACACACACACATACGAAATCCATTTTAATTGTAGGCTATTCGGGTTGTATCTACACAATGCTGGAAAACTGCGATTGATAAAGTCAACGCCAATATCAGACGAACTAGTTAGACAGATAAAAATGTTGCCTGGCTCACAGAAAATTAAATAGTGATAGGTAAATATCGATAAAATGTTATCGACAATAATTTGCACGCACCAGGATAGGTCTAAAAAGACAAAATATATTCATAAAACGTGTTTAGCCTTAAATTTTTTCAAGAATTTAGTGCGTCATCTTCCTTTATTTATTAGAATAGAATAGAATAGAATAGAATTTATTTGTAAATCACAGGTAATACAAATACAGGTCTTATGTTAAAAATACAGAGCTCTGTGTTTTGCCTAATGGCGTACAAATTTGTTAAATCTAAATTAGCAGAATTTAAATGATCATATTTTTAGGTTATAAATTTAGTCACAGTCATAGGTCAGCTAAATTTCTTTATTTTTATTATTGACAAAACATCACTGGCCTAACTCTGGCAACATTTGTGCTTGTGGAACTGTCAAACTAGTTCGTCTAATCATGGCGTTGACTTTAGGTAAGCTCATTTTGCAGTTTTACAAGTCAAGGTACTGATCATATTATATCTACTGTTTTGCCACCCAAAATCATAAATACAAAGTTTCAATTTTGATTCCTATAATTATTACAATAAATTGAACTTAAAAGTCTAAATCATAACAGAAGCACACTCTATCAGACTTTGGCATAGTGAAATTACGTTCCTTCTATTGGAGCATAATTTGCCAACATTGTTGAGGCACTAAATTTATTTTAACCTATTACACACATTTTGACAGTTTATCCGAGTATCATATAAATAATTAAATCTAAAGAACTAAATACGTTTTTATGTAAAAGGATATTCTATTAGTACTCCTGACCCATACATTCCTTTGTTGCTCAACTTACATCACAGAAAGTTATATCATATCAATTCAATACAAATACCTAATACATAGGGATTAATAAAATGTACTGTCAGACCTGTCGTTCTTGATTTTATATTGATTTTGTGACAGTATCTGGTATAACTAAGAATAATTTCAAACAAAATACTTAGGATTGCTGTGTTCCTAGGGCATCTGCGTAGTGGATGGTTTCCTGCGCTAGTTGTCAGTCCTCGTAGCTGCAAAAAGGCGTACGCGACCATTGGTAAAATTGGTATAAAAAAACTTGTGTTGAAATTTAAGTAACCAAAAACTTTCAAGTACATTTAAGGTTAGCTCCTTTAAACAGATAAGTACGTTCGTCTTTGTTATAATGTTTTCGTGTTCTATACATTCAAATAGAATTTCAGACATTTCGCGTTAGTTTCATGAAATTTGCATTTTTTGTATAAATTTCAGCTCTATTTCTGAAGGCGTTCACAGTTCTATAGAACTAGTGGGAAGTATGTCTGATATGGCTGATCTGGGTGGTTATATTGAGACAATTGACACTGATATTTTATTGTTGGAATTAGCAAAGAATCGCTCGGAAACAAGACCTTACCGCTAAGACGTTTATGTGTCACTCTCGTCTCCGCTCCCTAACCGCTGGCACTAACTGGCGCCAACTTGAAGCACTTTGAAGCAAATCTCGCACACTCGCTGCGGCTTGTTCATGCCGAACTTTAGTATGGGGACGTCCTGGTTTGAACATTTGTTGCACAGCATTCGGCCACAGTGACGGCTGGAAAGAATAAAGCTTCAATGCATATATGCAATGGTCTCCGTCAAGATAGCGTACACCTTAAAGATATTCAGAATCTGATGCAGCCAATAAATAGTACCCAAATAGTACCGACAAAATACCTAGGAGAAAAAATAGTACCCTTAAACTTTTCGAAATATAAGGCCTGTTCACGGTGTACGCTACCGGGCGTCAAGCTGGCGTACACCGTTTGTATCTCTGGAACGGCTTTATTTTTGGAATCGCTTTATATCTCAAAAAATAGTACCCAAATAGTACCCTAGGGCTCTAAAATTTCATTTCTCTAGCTATCGTAGAAGCCGAGATATTCCATAACTTAATTATATTTAGAAAAGCTTAAGGGTACTATTTATTGGCTGCATCAGATTCTGAATATCTTTACGGTGTACGCTATCTTGACGGACACTATGCAATGCATGTAGTCGCACTATACATGATTTTATTTCCTCGTAAGCGTTTTAGACGTCTAGATCTTTCACCTCTTGCTTGCGCCACAAATGCCAGCGATCTTAGACTTGTCCTTTACTGCCTTACCAGTGGTGCTTCCTCATAGTGAGCGTGAACTTGGTGCCACATTCCTGGCACAAGTCGCTCTCGGCCCACGGCGCCTCTGCAGGTAACGCGTCCAGGAGTCGATGTAGCAGTTGCTTCGTTGCAACCTGAACATACATTAAAATTAGGCTGTTGCAACCATATCAAGCTCACTAAAAATAAAATAAAATATCGCCGAGTTACAACTCAAACCCATTAAAACCAAAACTAGGAAAATGAACCGTGTTCGAAGAGTATAGAGTCTACTACGAGTATCACTGTGATTTGTTCAATGTAATTAATTAGCTAGTTTTGGCTGTCACCTGAAGATGTAGGTTTATAAATGTAGTCGGACTACGCTAAGTTTGCAGAGGCTGAAAAAGGGTTTTATTAAGTAATATATATATATGGCAACATGCGGAAACTACAGCAAGACGATTATTTAATCTTGGTCTACGTATCTACTGAAATAAATATCTGGGTCAATCTTGCACACATCGATCTAGTTTCGACTAAAGTAAGCTATTTGTGCCAGGGTCTTGGATAATTTCTATGTATTTAAATATGTACATGTATACAAGCATTGCTTAGTTTCGTTGGAACTAGATCAATTTGTTCAAGAATATGATTTTTTATTTCAATAGGTGTGTAGACACATTATATACTTATTAAACGGAAAGATATTTGCCAAGTATCAAGACTAATTAATCATCTTGCTTGTGATGTTGCCATTAGTGTTTTTTGAAATAAAACCTTTTTTCAACCTCTGCAGACTTAGCGTAGTCGGACTCTACCGATAAACGAAAAAACCGATAAGGCAAAAAACTCACTTTTATTACAGCATTATGCAGCAACTGACCTGGTAATTGAATATAGAAACGCCATCCTTATTCTCCTGCGCGAGGCAGGCGCCGGCGCGGACCAACACTCGGCACATAGCCGCTTGCCCGTTCATGTACGCGAGAAGAAGCGGTGTATTTCCCTGTACGATAAACATAACTTAATTAGCGATCGAAAATAAACTTTTTTGTCCTCACTGAATGTGATATTTTCGCACAATGCGTCTTAAGTTTGTAACGTAGTTTCACGCAAACTTTGGCTACTTGATATTGTTTATTCAAAAACGGGAAAGCGACATGACAATGCAATGCACCGAAGCTAGGCCACGTTGAGTCAGCCACGTTTTTGGTGGTTTTTTGGTAAGCGAAAAAGAAGTCGAGCGGCATTTATTGACTTAAATTACAATAATGAAGGGTGCATGTGACGGCACCTGCAAGTCCGTCCTGTTGATGGGGTAATCTGGCATAAGTTCGATGAATATCTCGCAGATGGCCGCGGCGTTATCCTTCTTGCACCAGGCCAGCTCGTGCAATGGATTGCGCCCTGCAACAACATGTCTAATATTATATTATATTCCAAAATTCGTCGCAGACGATCGTTTTTAGTGGGTGACATAATGTTCCATGGAAATTAGCTTTAGTAAAGGTGCGTTCCCACTTACTCAAGAGCTGGATGGAGCTGAGTGAACTCTACCGCGTCCAGTGGAGCGCATTTCGAGCGCCGTCATCGGTCAATTCACGATCCGTTCCGTTTAGCTCCGCGTAAGTGGAAACGCACCGTCATGATTGGGCGAGAAGTAAAGAAAGACGGTTACCTAAAAGTTTGCGTGCGCTCGCAACAAGACTGCCGGGTAACAATTTCCTTATCCCGTGTCGGGTATTATACCGCTCACAAGGTTTTTCTGCCTTCTGCTTGGCCTTAAGTTCGTCGGCAACGGTGTCAGTAGCACGGTACAAGTACTGACCTTTTTTTTTTAAGCCTGACTAATTTGCAATCCTTACTGGATGTAGCAAAAATCGCACCCGGCGGGGGCCGTGGCGTTCCCTGGGGTCGAACCAGGTCGCTGGCCGGACCTTGAGTGGATCGGACTAGGTGGGGGCGCCTGGGGTCGAACCAGGTCGCTAGTCCCGGTCCACCTTGAGAGGGTCGGACTAGGTGGGCGCAGGCGCCTGAGGTCGAACCAGGTGGCTAGTCCCGTTTCACCTTGAGAGGGTCGGACTAGGTGCGGGCCGGGGGCGGCTGGGGTCGAACCAGGTACCTAGTCCCGGTCCACCTTGAGGGTCGGACTAGGTGGGGGCAGGCGCCTGGGGTCGAACCAGGTCGCTAGTCCCGGTCCGCCTTGAGAGGGTCGGACTAGGCGGGGGCCGGGGGTGCCTGGGGTCGAACCAGGTCGCTAGTCCCGGTCCACCTTGAGAGAGTCGGACTAGGCGGAGGCACACGTACTGACCCTTGAGGTTGACGGCGGCGGCGTCGACGTCGCTGTCGGCGAGCAGCGCGCGCGCGGCCTGCGCGTGGCCGTCGCGCGCGCACACGTGCAGCGCGTTGTCGCCGCTCGCGTCCACCGCGCCGCACTCCGCGCCGCCGCTCAGCAGCGCCGATACTATGCACGCGTGACCCGCGCTCGCCGCCACGTGCAACGCTGTGCGTCTGTGAACAATTAATTAGATTGTGATTCTTATACTGTAGGTAGAGATGTGTATAAAGACCATACAGTATAGGGAACGTGCACGAACTATAAAGGTAGGTGGCAGCACTAAACGACAAAAGAGACACGGGCGGACAATAAAGGAAACTATCGCCCCTGTCAAATCAAGCTGTCAATGATAATATGTAAGTGTCAATGTCAAATAAGTCGTAGCTACACTGGCGTTAATCGTCTTTCAACGCGATAAATTAACTCGTCAATGTGGCCCCAGCATGAGAGGGTATATGATTTAGATTGGCGGCACCAGTTGGCAGCACCTTCGTCGTGCACGTTCCCTATAGAGATCTTAATCTAATACAGGGTTATTCTCGAGAAAATATGTAAACGACGCACCCGCTAGCGTTTTCTGTATGTAGTGTGGATACGGAAAACGCGACCGGCTTCTAGAAGCAAGGAGAAGAAACGGGACGTTCCACGTATTGCGGGACGGTTGGCCACCCTACTGGTGAACCTCATGTCCTGGGGAAGGTCGCCGAATGCCGGTATTGCAGGACCGATCATGGTGGCGTTCTTTGAGGGAGGCCCATTTCCATTGTCCAAAAGTGGACGACCTTCGGCTGATGATGACAATGATGAGACGTAAATTTTTTGCTTGTTGCAAGAGTTAGGTATCGCAACTTCCTGCACCTCATCCTACAGTCCTACACTCACCGCTCGATACTCTCTTTGTGAATGCTAGGGCTAACATTCATATTTGCGCATAGTGACACAGGTTATTCTAGCGCCAAAGTAAACAGCGTGATGTTACAACTTCAGAGACAACTACGGCTAGATTATAATAGTACATTACACAACTAGGGTGGTAATAAAAAGAAAGGCTTCGGCCCTTTGCGGCCCGAGCTGCAAGCGAGGGACGTAAATATGCGATCGAGGGCTTTCTTTATTACCTCCCGTGTTGTGCACATCATTTTATGTCTACACTTGGCCAGAAAGCGGCTGCGCGTACGAAAAGTCACTTTATGGCCAGGTGTGGCATAAAAGAAGATTAGGTATTAGTACATTACACAACTAGGGTGGTAATACAAAGAAAGACCGAGATCGCAAAAGTTTGCAGCCCGAGCTGCAAGCGAGGGACGTAAATAAGCGATTGGGGGCTTTCTTCATTACCTCCCGTGTTGTGTACATCATTTTATGTCTACACCTGGCCAGAAAGCGGCTGCGCGTGCGGAAAAAGTCACTTTATGGCGAGGTGTGGCATAATAGTACATTACCCAACTAGGGTGGGAATACAAAGAAAGGTCGAGAGAGCAGAAGTTTGCGGCCCGAGCTGCAAGCGAGGGACGTAAATATGCGATCGTGGGCTTTCTTTATTACCTCCCGTGTTGTGTACATCATTTTATGTCTACAGTTGGCCAGAAAGCGGCTTTTTCCGTACGCGCAGCGTGCCACTTTATGGCCAGGTGTGGCATAAAAGAAGATTAGGTATAATATATAAATAAAATTTACTTCTGAGCGTCCCTGTCGTTAGGTCTCGCGCCCGCGAGCAGCAGGCTCCGCAGCAGCACCTCGTTGCCCACCGCGGCCGCCAGGTGCAGCGGCGGCGCTAGTGTGCTACTATCCTGTGTGGAGCGAACACATTTATTGAATAACGGTACCAGTCGATTGTTATGCGACCTACGTAAGATGTATCCTGAAAAGTTCTAAGAGACTTGAGCGTAGAAACACAAGGCAGCTTTCGGAATTACAATGCTGTCCTACAGCGATCCTTCTAACAATGGCATATTAATATTACGCACTCAGGTGTAACAAAGAAAGGTCCAGGTCGCACGTGTTTGTATTGATCGATCGACCGACTTAGGATTTTCCTAATTACCGTAGTGGTGTGTATATGCCGCCGTCAACTGGTTTAGTTAGCCGTCTGGTTAGCTGCCTAGCCTTTTCATTAAGTACACTTCTTATTTTAGGTTAGGTTTTTAGTCAGCTTGTGTACCTCAGAGCAGAAATAGACGTCGACCTGCTGGCGGGTCATAGTTTAGTGAAAATTCTAGGCCTTTAACCAAATGGCTAACTAAACCAGTCGGCTGCGACATATAAATGACCCAATTTTACGTCTTCCCTTGGCCAGGAAGTCGGACGTTCTTTGGAAATTCGGTGACATACAAAAGGTTCGAAATTCATCCTTCAGATGTTGCCAGAGGCTATGGTATGGACTATGTGTATGGACCCAGTCGGCCGGTGTGTGGTCCTGTTGTTAAGCGCCTGTCTAATATTGCTCAATAGTGCGGCTCTAACCTGTATGCGTGAGTTGACGTCCACTTCGACGGACAGCAGGAACATTACGCTCTCCATATCGCACTTCTGTATGGCCACGTGGAGGAAATTACGGCCCTTCTTGTCCACCTGAAGCAAAATAAAGCTACTGAGTAATAGGGATGACGACTGGGTTAAAAATATATCATTCTATTTAGTCCGTCAGTTAGATTATGGAAAAATATGAGTTTGGTTTATGAAATTATTAAAAATCGACAAAGGTATATATATCATCAAACTTCCGAAGCGGGGGCTTGTGACGTCGCTCCTAGGTGAAAATTGTACCAAAGAGTGACGTCACTCGAAATTCTATGCACTGTATCCTCGTCATTTTTTGTTTGTCAAACAAAAAAACGTGTACACTTTTTTTTAATAATGTACCTAACTGACACACTAAATAGTTTTTTTATGAAAATGAAAAATGTTTTATTTACATAATGCAGTATACAACGATGGATTTCATTTGATCAGAACGATCAGTCCTAAAACACTGCATACTTGTGCAATACATTTTCATGACACAAAATTCCAAAAAAAACACTTTCCTACTATAAGAAGATGCAATCTAGATATGCTTTAAAACCAACCATTTAAAAGTTTAAGACATTCTTAGAAAAACGAGCAGATAAAACAAGCAATGTGAATTCTTATACTTTTTGATGCACGTAGAATCCCTTTCTACTGTAGATAATATACGCCAAAAAGTTTTTCGAAAATAAAAATGTATATCACGGAACATTAGTCGCTGATATAACACATTTTATAGTACATTGTGCACCGAGGGTAGTAAGAAGGGGATTACTAACGAGAGTCTATTAGAAGCCCGACGCCGTAGGCGGAGGGCTTTTAATGACTCGAGTTTGTAATCTTCTTACTGCCCGTGATACACACAATGTTTTTCATCACATTTGCGAGGAAAAAAAAATAAAACATAAAAATGAAATAAACTAAACGCTAAGAGACAACTTTAACTGTCAACTTTTTCAATATAGTCTTCTATAGATAATGCTAAGAACTGCGTTTAGTTATTAAACTTGACAGGCAATGTCGCCAGATTGTACCGATTTTCAAAATAACATTTTAAACTAAATTAATTTAATTGCATTAAAATAATCGCAAAAACTACGGAAATAATAGTAAAATATACCATATAAGTTTTTTTACACTAAAATTGGTTTTGTAGCCAAGTTTTGAAGATGTGAAATAGCCTTGGCTGATTCGAAACCTCCTTAGTCTGAAATGACGTACGACTTTTAAAACTAAACTCATAACTCCCGAGGGAGTTATAGATTTTCATACAGTTTTTCCTCCCGTGGGAGTTATAGATATTTGTAACCCACGGGGGGTAAATCGGCTCGAGTTGGTCTATAAGCGCGCGTGTTATAACACCCTTTACGAGCAAGTGTGATGAAAAACATAATTCATGCCCGTGAAGCAAATAATAACCCTCTTTTTGTTTTTATGGAAAACCGCCTCTTGACGACAGATATGCTCCTATTTTGCGTGATAACCAAGTGTAATTACATTTAATCGATTTTGAACAGTATCGTGAAAAGCTTACAGTCATTTTACAAAACAGTCATATTTTATTAACAAAATATTACAAAGGAAGGTTAATTAAACAAAAAAAATGTGCGTTTTTATTTGCATATACATTGTTGAGTCCTACCTGTTCAGCTGCCGACGGATTCTTAGTGAGGATAGCCTGTGCTGCCTTATTGTTTCTGGCCGTCAGGGCGGCGGCGAACGGGGTCACACCCTTGTTGTCCCTCGACGACAAGTCGATGCCCGGCTGGGAGAGAAGGAGAGAGATGATGCCCTCGTGCTGGTTCTCTATCGCGATGTGGAGCGGAGTCTTGCCTTCGGAGTCTTTTGTGTTGATGTTGGCGCCGTGTTCTAGTAAAGTCTGTCAATAATAATAATAATTAGAGACCGGATCTGATGTAGCGATCTCAATATTAATATGGATATGACTAGTGCAATTCGTTAAATAAATGTCATGTTGGTTGTATAAGGTCTTAATTTTTACTGTGCATTGTGAAGAAGAAATATTAAAGAAGAAGTTACGATAAGTTACATTGTTTTTATGTGTGGAAAAAATAATAAATTATACCAGTCATATCCATATTAATATTGAGATCGCTACATCAGATCCGATCTCTAATAATAATAATAAGTCGTTTTATAAAAATCGAGTCGTTTCATAAGGCAAGCTGACTCAAATCACATTCTGACTAGATTAGACATGTGAGGACAGGCTTATTACTACTCTAGTTTTATGCTCCGGCACTAGTCCATACTGCACAGCTTCAGCAGAAGTGAGTTGGTAACTCCGGCCACATCGGCGCCCATTCGAGGTAATGATTCGACGAGGAACAGAAAATCCTTGTCTAGTCTGGCCTCGCAGTACTGTAGTAGTGTACGAGAATAATAAATAATAATAAAATCATTTATTCATAATCATAGTATCATCACATAACCAAGAGGGAAGAGGGTCTAAAATTAGTAGGTACCTACTTAAATTATTACATCATGAGCCTGAACTAGGAAAAACCTGTGTCTCAGGCAGTAAAAAGTGAGTACATAAGGAAAAACAACTAGATTACCTAAATATAAAATAAATTCGTGTATAAGGTTTAAATTCAAATTACAACTAAAAAAAATTAACAATACATCTGTGTTTTTAAGCTTGACCAAGGACCATTAACATAAGAGGACTGTCATTCTCCATACAAAAAGCTGTTCCCCGATATTACAACGCCATCTATGTATTAGCTTGGTAAAGGAATTATATTATTTACAATTTATTCAACTTTGCAAGCGTGACACAGTATTTAAATGTTAGAATTTATGTATTAGCTGTTTACGAACTAATTGTTACTGTACTATGTTTCTTTGTTCAATAGGGTATTTGACAACGATCAAAATAAATTCATTAACTCTAACCAGCAAATTACGCTTCCAAAACAGCCCGGATAAAATCATTCAAACTTATTTTCGTGCCATCAACGATTTTACAATTACGAAAACTAAAAATAAGGCACCATGTTGAGCATGACGTCACATGATAGTACTTCATACTAAACTGCATACTTTCGGAGCGTTTTGACACTTCATAAAAAGAAGCTGATTTGAACTGTCATTAGCGCCATCTAGTTTTTGCCTGGATATCCCCTTGCGGTCGGGGTACAATCTAAAGTATGGAGAATGACAGTCCTCTTGTTTTAATGGTCCTTGGCTTGACTTGGTAAATTGTATCTACCTATCTGTATAATTTTATCTACATTAAATAAAAAAGAAGGAACATAATACAATGCTTATTTTAGAACAGTCAGTAATTTCGTATCTTCACAGGTCAAGTTTTTCAGGGCTTGTAGGACTTTCTTACATTTCGCAAGACTAAGTTTATAAATATTACATTCAGCATTTAGCTTATTATTATACAGTCGTGGCCCCAAAACCCCAAAAAATCTTGATGTAAAAGCATGTTTAGTTTCTGTGGGTTGGGCTGTGTTTGACTCATTTTGTAGCAGTTACCGCGTAGACAATCCCACTAATATTATAAATGCGAAAGTTTGTGAAGATGTTTGGATGTTTGGACGTTTGTTACCTTATAACGGGGTAACAACTGGATGGATCAAGCTGAAATTTGGCATGCAAGTATACCAAGTCCTGGATTGAAACATAGGATACATTATATCCCGGTAAAGAGTTCCTTTGGGACAATAACGGGAACAACGCGGGCGAAGCCGCGGGAAAATGCTAGTATAACATAATTTAGTTCCGCGTTGAAGATCACTGACACAGATTTACTGTTTATGCACTGCACACAGTTAATCGAGGTCAGAATTTTCGCGCACAAATTTATTTTATTACTAATAATCACACGTCCGCTCGCGTTGACGAGCAAATAGAAGAATGACATAAGCGAGTTTCAAGTGTAGTGAAAAATGTGCTTGTTGACCATGATCGCATCTTTTTAAGCGTTTTACACTGACTGATGAGCTGATTACTTAGTCGTAGACTCTGTGTCCCCCTGATACTCTGATTATAACGTACCTGTATGACGTCAGTGAGTCCCCACGTGCAGCACAAGTGCAGCGGGGACTGTTTTTCATTGGCCACGTCGGCGCCTTCCCCGGCCGGTCCCGCGCGACGCGAAGATTCTACATCGCAGCCCGAACGAATGAGGAACATCGCGAGAGACTCCTTGTTTTCATCAATAGCCCTGAAATTAATACGAGTGTTGAATACTTTGCAGCTGTCACTCAGTAATCATGTTGCATTATACTCCAAGAATTGATCATAAATTAATAATAGAGGGCTATTATACAGAAAATTACGTTTTCAGACAAAATACTACTTTTCATATGCCATACTTTCTGCCTAAGAACGACACAAATTATGGCTAAAGTTGATTAAATCATGCTTACTTGTGTAGTAAAGTTTGCAAGCAGCCGTCTGGTCCTGGGCCCCAGCAGTCGGCATCCGCGCCATTTCGTACTAAAATCTACAAACAGAAAGCACATAAAACTAACCTGCATTCAATAAGGTAGTGTACAGTTATCAACCTTACCATAAATAAATAAGGCTCAAATTATGATGTCTACTTTCGAATGGTCAAAATAAGTGATACAAAACCAGTGTCCATTAGAATGTGAACTGTGTAATAAAGCAATAAGATTCGACTTACGCTGGCAACTTCCTCCTGTCCGGAGTCGAGGGCGGCCCACAGAGGGGGCACTCCGTTGGCATCGAGGCGGCTCATGTCGACGCCGCGCACGCATAGAGCCTCGACCACCAGCCCCAGGCGACAGTGTATGGCGAGTTGTAAGGGCGTTTCGCCGGCTTCCGTTCTACGAACACCACCATATTAAATAAAAATGTTGCCAAGGTTATTGAGATGTGTAATTTGATGAAATATCTTCACAAGGTATTACTGCTATGCGTTACCTAAAAACTCGCAGCAAGCTATGCTATAAAACAAAATGTTACGATTCGTGTCATACGAACATTTCTGCTCCACGCGCGTATTCGAGGTACTGAACGAATGCTGTAATTGAGTGCGAGTTACATTTCTTAATCTACGTAATTATACATTTATTTTGTGCTTATATATATAAATACTGGTGTAAACTTACAGGGAATCCATATCGGCTCCATGGTCAAGCAAATAAATAGCGGTTCTAGAATCTTCTTCGACAATAGCCTGATGTAGAACTGTAAAGCCTTTCCCGTTGCGCACGTTAGGATCCGCTCCGGCCTCTATTAGAGGTGCCACTAGATTTTTGTGTCCTAAAACAATAGTCGCGAAATTTAATGTAATATTTACAACAGCTCTAGAAAGAAGTCTGCCAGTTTTTTTATCAATAGGGCGACGCTACTACGTTGTAACTACTTACATCAATTCTAAAGTGGACCATACATGAAACTTTTACCTTCAGACAGAGCAAGGCTGACCGGTGTATCTCCTTCCGAATTCTTCAGATTCAAGTTAGGCAGTAGACTGACATTGCTTTTGTCAGTGGCGGGCATGTCTCCCTTTTCGATCAGTTTTTTGTGCTCGAGGATGGCTAGGACGGCGGATTCATGATTGTTCAGTACGGCCAGATGTAGGGGTGTTTGTCTGAAATAATATAACATCATCACAATCCCCATTTCATGATGGAGATCAAGTAAAGTTCCGCCTGGCGAATGGTGTGTCCATTATTTATGTTTGATCGTCTACGTTGACAGTGGTTCAACCATTTATCCAACTCACCTGTAGACTGTGTCCTCTTGCTCGCCGTACGAGGTCTGCAGGTTAGGTCTAGCGCCGTGCTCCAGTAGCGCGGCAGTGAGGCGCGCGAGCCCGTTGGCGCAGGCGCCGTGTAACGCTGTCAGACCAGCTTCGTTTGTGTGGTTCAGGTCACCGTTTAGATGCGCCGTTAGAAATACTGCTGAGTCCTGAACAATAAAATGATTTTGATGAAATATTATCTACAAAACTATAAAAATGTGTGCTGCTGTATATTAATTGCTACTTGACCTACTCTTGAACAAAAGCTAAGGGGGAAAGGGACTAAACCGTGTTTCGGTGTTATTCTTTATCCAAATACCATATATAGATGTCAATTAATAGCGACAAAATATAAACTTTACCTCGAACCATCCCTGCGCCAATATGTGCAGTAAACTATCACCAGAGCCCGAATACACTGGATTTAGCTGGCAACCTCTTGCCAACAGCTTGGCAGCGAAGCCTCTCTCCACAATACTCTCAGTCTTGCCCTCGACCGGATCTTCGGTGAAAGCGGTTTTGTTCGTCACTGGAGTATCGAAGGGGTTGGACCCATTCATGACTAGTGTTTCACTGGAGGAGATTGAAGCTCTTCTGTCGTCGACTAGTGCGTAGTAAAGTGGAGGGTGTTCGTCTGTGAGAGTGCGCAAGTTCGTATCCAGAGTCAACTGTTTGAGTAAGAGATCGAATATCCTTTGGTTCCTCGCTATAACTGCTTGGTGAAGAGGTGTGCTTAAATAAAAAATGTTTGAATTTATTGTCTAGATTATTTAAGCGTTATGATTTATGAGCATTAACTATTGCAACTTACAATCCTTTCCTGTTTTGTCTATTAATATCAGCGCCTTTTTCAATCATGACTTCAACAATTTCTGCCATTTGGTCCATGGTTTCCTCGTCGCAGGAGCTCGCTGTCAACCCTGCTATCAGGTGTAACGCAGTGTCACCCTCCTCTCTGGAAATAAGTAGACATTTAAAAGGACAGAAGAGTCAATTTAATTCCTGGGCTCTTGCTGGAGTTTGTTAGTGTAAAGATTAGCGACAGTCTTCATCTGCATGCTGCTGATAGCTGGTGGAGGACACAGTGCTAGGGAAGTACCATGTCAACGTCCATTGCTGAACTCGGTCTCCCCAAAACACTTCTCTTAATTCAATCGACATCCGGCGACCCTAACCAGGTCGTCAGACGATCTTGCAAAAAGCAATTACCGTACTGACATAGGGTAACTTACTTCGTAGTGAGGTTGCAGTCAGCGCCATTATCCACGAGGAACTTGGCGGAGAAGGAGTCTCTCGAGTCTATGGAGCGGTGCAGTAGGGTTCGACCGCGGCCACCTCGTGCGTTGGCATCGGCGGAGTGCTGGAGGAGAGTAGTGGCTATGGAGGTGCTGTGACCACGCAGGGCGAGTTCTAAGGGGAGCTCCCCGCGCGAGGACATCGCGTTCACGATGTCTGTTAACTGTAACAAATATATGGACTATTAACTTTTGTCTGGTGTTTGGATTATTTCTCTTTTTAAACTGTTTATTGATTTTGATCTTGCCACGAAGGCTGTGAGTACCTAAATATTGACTCGATGTAAAGGGGACATCGGTTAGATACGTCAATACTACGTACTGAACGTCGTCAATACCTTGGGAAGAACTTGGATCTCATATTGTTAGTCATACTATTTGAACCTTGAAAATATGTGGAAAAAACACAAACACGTACATATATACTGTCATGATCATTATTCCTCGTGGTCATATCAAATTTATTTGAGGAGGTCTAGATTTTTTATATCCTTTCTATCCGTGTAACAAGGCTGTTATAAATGAGTGTGACATGCATCACTTGCATGACGAAAGGCGGAACACACAGCAATATATATTAACATAACAGAATTTTTTACTCCTACTACCATAAACTGGCATCATACTTATTTATTTATGAAAATAAATATACAACTGTTTGTTCAGAAACAAATAGAAAAAAAAACGAAAATTATATGCTTAAAACAATTCTCAAAATTTTGTTTAATATGAGCTTACTGAATAGATATCGAGTAACAAAAATATACAATCCGCTTGAGCGCCTCTATCGTTAGTCATTTGAAATAGAGTCTGGCTAATGAAAGATGAGACTGACATTTATTCCAAACTTTTTAAATGGCGACATTATACAAACGTCAAATGTGTCAAACGTCATTCGATTTCTGAGGATAGTATGCTGTGGTGATTTTGATACTCAATATGCAACATAAGAAAGTAACAGTTTCCGAAAATACTTACTGAATTGTTTTTGCTTTTCTTTCCGTGGCTAATGTGGGGAGTAAATATATATCATAAATAAACACTAACACTTTAATAAACACTATGTACTTACCAATTTTCACTAAAATCGGAAGAATTAAAAAGGTGACAACAACTCAAAAATCGGCTCAAGTATCATTACCGTTTTGGTCACCCTATAAACAGTGTTGCAACCCGTTGTTTTTTTAAATTTGCCGCTATTTTTTAGTCTCATCTTTCATTAGCCAGACTCTATTACATAGTAGTTAAAATAAATTGCTCACGCTTGACGCATACAAATATATCGACGGAAACAGTACTGTTATTATGTCACCATTGCTTTTCTCTGCACGTCCTTTTACGTCGTCAGCGCATCACATCAACTGCACCATATGCCGTGGGAGGATCGAATGCATTTCGAAATCTTTTGCACTTAACGAACATCTTTTGCAATGTGCCTGATCAGTAATTTTACGGCGGAAGGCAATCCTAAAATTTCACACTCAACCAATTCATCAATTGCCAACCGATACATCGAAGCGAACCTTCTCTACTTTAATTCGTAGCTTTAACTAAATATTAAATTATAAGACAACAATACAAATGCTGTCAAAGCATACACCTCAGAGTTCTTTGACCAAAAAAAAATATCGCTTGATCTACACGAATGTTCGTGGCTCATCATAAGTTCCGTTGTTGCGCCGCCCGCATCCATCAGCCTCCCTCGACCTCACCAGGAGAGACGCCCTCATCAGTATATTGTGGGGGGCAACACATATTGTATCTTCCGGTAGTCCTGGTACTTTAGAACTCAGCGGAAGGCCGGCTATCAGCTCTGCGAGCAATGTGTTCGTTGTATGAATTAATTGCTTTTCAGTATACAGCACCCACCTTGTTTGGATGCGCGTCGCACGCGCAGACGTCAGTGTAACTTGATGAATTACAATAGTTCACTTTCACGGTTACGTAACTCGTGCTAATTTGGCATTGAATGTTCGATTTTCGTATCAATCCGAGACCTCATTACATGCTTTTAAAGTCCAGATGAAGTCCCAAACATCAGTTTCAAGAGGTATAAGAGGTTTTACTTCTTTATTATTTTATGTATTTGTAGATTCCTGAAGTTAACGATATTTACTCGTATGGGGGTTGGACTGGACAGATTTCAGAAATCTTGTTATGGGAAAGGAAAAGCTTTATGGACTTTGCACACTCAAAGACGAAGTGGCGGAAAACTGACTAAATCAACCAGTTCAGAATACATTCGAAATGATTTGATAAATTCTAGTCAAAAACATCTAGGAACGCGTTGTACCTACTCGTACCACTACGAACAATGATATCTTGTTTTTGCCTATTTGATATTTTTTTGGTGTAGGTATACGATCTCGACTGTGCGTACCTGCATGTTGTACAGGAGTCACTTAGTTATTCAATACCATACAGGGACATTGTACAGTCGAGTTCATTTACGAGACACACTTACGGGAACAAAAATATCTGAACACGACTTTATTGTTAGGAGCAGGGGCAGTTTATCGACCTGAATTCTCTATATTTACTAAAAACTTCCTGCGTTCACTACTTATGCCCTAATATGGCTTCTCGTGTAATAACTTAATAAGCTCCTAGCGACTATGATTAGACCGAACCGGTACTCATTTACTAGACACCACACGATTTAAACTGCATCATGAAATACACCGCGAATCTACTTCGGTTCTAAACTTCTACATCGAATAGTCTAAGTACTAAGGTTTAAATTAGAACAGGCTTATAATCGACTTAGTACTGGCTAGTTTAAAGGTAAGTAATGACGTAACACGTCCGTTTCAATAGTAGAGTAGGGGTCCAATTGACATGCGTGACAGCGCCGACGATTTGCGCCACACAGTGTACTCCCACATGTTGTGGACTAACCGCATGAGATCATTGTACTCTGATATCATTTAACTGTATTAAACAAATTCTGAGTCATAACATCTTCAAAGAACCATGTTGCCGATTGAGCTATGTTTCCATGAATAATTCACATTTCACTGACTAATGTAGTTGAAATTGAAACTCAATAGTGCTTACAAAGTGTAAAATCAGTCATAATGTTTGAGTAAGGAATCCAGGTAGAATAAATAGCGAATGGTCTACTCTTATCCTAAGTTAATAGTACATTACACAACTAGGGTGGTAAAACAAAGAAAGGCCGAGATCGCAGATGTTTGCGACCCGAGCTGCAAGCGAGGGATGTAAATATGCGATCGAGGGCTTTTTTTATTACCTCCTGTGTTGTGTACGTCATTTTATGGCTACACTTGGCCAGAATGTGGCTTTTTCCGTACGCGTAGCGTACGGTAAAAACCACTTTATGGCCAGGTGTGGCCAGTGATGGGCCGTTCTCGAGAAGTTTCGGAAACAAGAGAATATCGGGAGAAGCTTCTCGGGAAAGTTCTCCTCAGCGGAAATTTCTGAGAAAGTACCTTATATTTTTGAGTTATGCATTTTTTGTTCGCTTAATACTCATTATATTTGTGGTATATAACTATTTGCAGAGTATTTGTGCGCAACAGGTCATTCTATCAATGAAATTCTCTTTGTTCTCGAGAATTTCCCGGGAAACTTCTCGGAAACGTTCTCTGGGGAACGTTCTCAGCAAAAATTCATGTTATTTTTTCTTCTAAAAAGTTTTTTTTTTATAGATTATTAATCATTTACGGTACTTTATTAGGCGTTGTCATCGTATTATTATTCGTTTACACATTAAATGTTAAGTCTATTAAAGACTGGAATGGGTAAAGACGGACTAGTGCGACTTGATCTGCGGACATTGATATAATATTATCTTTTTCATCACTTTCTCGAAAATGGTGTTGATACACGTAAGTTTTGCGGGATGTAAATGACCTATTACGCCCTAGGGCGTAATGGATTTTTTTCTGTTTTACTCTTATTGGTCATGTTCAAAGGAAACGCCAACTTACTTTTTTAACTTTTTTTACTTTAAAGAGAGCTGTTATTGCAAAGACATGTAAACACATATTTCGGTAACATAAATTAAATGTTTAATAAATAGTGTATTTCAGTATTTTGCAACTGTAAAATCAAGTAAAATGGCCGTTTTAGGTTTTTACCACTATGGTTTCCTAACGTGACTTGACATTCGCATTATCTATGGATATTAATGTCACTTTCTGATTTAAAAATTTGTTCTCATACTGGGTGGATTAGTAAGGTTATTTAGGTATTTAGATTTCCTCACAAGTGTGATGAAAAACATTGTGTGTGCCACGGGTGGTAAAGGAATTACAAACGAGTGTTATTAAAGCCCTCGGCTTTACCTCGGGCTTGTAACAAATACTCGTTTGTAATTCCTTCCTTACCGCCCTAGATACACAATTTACTGTAAAATATCACCGACTCTTGTGCTTTCTTACCTGTCATAAATAATTATCTCTCTTTACCTGCCACCCAGTGCCCAAAAAAGGGGACAGGTCCGATCCACCAAATTACAATCCTATTGCTATTACTTTCCTTTTCTCTAAGGTGATAGAGCGTGTGATTAATATAAAATCCCTTAGATAGGTATCTAAAAGAACATAATTTGATCAACGGCCTTCTATATGGTCGCTGCACTGGTGATCTCCTAGTACCTATATCCCACACACCGCTGCCAACTGCCCACAGCCAAAGCTGGCATCCAAAAAGTTTGATGTGCTGAGTTGAGCGAAGCGGTACATCACGTCTGGGCAAAGACAGCTGTTGTACAAATCGCAGGTCTGACTTCATATGGAGTACTGCTATCATCATGTTCCTCTTGGCTCGGTCCAAAAACGCACTATGTGACAAATTTGAAGCAGTAGTGAACCTTTAAGTCTAAGGAGAGACTTCGCCTATTTATGTGTATTCTACCATTTTTAAAACTTGTATAATAGGCTGTTTATTTCATTGCATATTTGTGAAAAGCACTACCTCGGCGTGAAATGGGGTTGCCAGCCTCGTAACTATTTGGACTCGCTCTCGCTCGGCCATGTATATGTACTCGGCCGGCAATCCCTTCTTTCTGTTGTGAAATAATTTAATAATTAAAAAAACAGCAAATAGCAAATGTATTAAGTATAGAAACTAAAAGTATAATCAAGTAAAAACAAATCCTTTAACGAAATAAAAATAAAAGCAATTATGTAGGCTGTCAATATTGTTCATTATTAGAAACAGCTACCGAGGGAGAACGTTTCCGAGAAGCTTCTCGGGATTATAAAGAATTTTGCCTTTAGAATATTCATTCAAGATACACTCATTTACGAATGCCTATTAAACACAATAACGAAAACATTTCAGCCCAAAAAATACCTGTATTTTAAATCTAAATCACTTTTATGCTAATATTTGTTCCGGAGAAGTTTGCCGGAAATATTTCACCGAGAATGTTTCCGAGAAGCTTCTCGGGAATTTCTCGAGAACATAGAGAATTTTGCTCTCAGAATATTCAAAATAGTTCAGGTACCTTACGAACGTCTATCAATAACATATACGAAGACATAAAAGCAAAATAATACTATTTTTTTTAAAGTATTTTTGTACTTTCTCAGATATTTCCGTTCCCGGAGAACTTTCTCGAGAACATGTGAGAATTCTCAGGAGAAGGAATTCTCGAGAGCGAGAACGTTCTCACCGGCACAACACTGGGTGTGGCATAAAAAAAACATTTCTCCGAGCGTTTTAAATGATGTGACTTCGGTGGGATCGATATTGTCGAGAACCCTGACGTGTATTGTATTCTTAATCGTACAAAGCCAAGGTTCAATATTGCCAAAACTCCGTGAGAACCTATAACCAGCTAGGCTCACGTTGTACCTTTTACACTTATTATGTAAGTAAGTTTTGATTTAAGAAGAATGGCACAATTACAATTTTTGTATGCGAACTAAGGTACTTTTAGGTAGTATCTTTGATACAGGTGTCTATATCAAGCAGTTCAAGTGTGTAAAGCTCAGAAATTTGTCACATAGATAACCGGGACAGTTGTAAATATTGTTGAAGGAAGTCTTATTGCCTGAATCAGTAAAATGAGGATTGGTATGGAAAGCTGGATGTCAAATCTGATTTGACAACCAAGTAGTACGACTTCAGCCGTTTAGGAGCGCGGGACACGTATTTACACAGACGCACGACGCGCGTCTGTGTCAGTGAACACCATACTGTGGCATACTCGCGCATGCTCAAATCCTTGCCTGTGGTGCGTCCGACTCCGTACACGGCGTGCACACATGCGCGGTCCCGATATACCTTTTGTAGGAAGAAAAACTACCGTATACCGTGCTAATACTAATGCTGGTGAAGCTGAGAGATTTTGACATGCGTGACATGAGATTGTGTCCATTGCGCTATAGGTAAGTGCAAATTCTATTTACACTGACTAGGAAGAAGTCAATGTATGTCGTATTCCAGTTATTTATAAATCCCCCACCGCCGGCGGTCAATTTGCTGATTGTCACGGCAAAGCATTGTGTTGATATATCGACGGCCGGATGAAAACGTTTGCTGCAATGCTGGGCGCCAGACACGAGCTTAGTGCCCGGCCAAATACAGAAGGTAATAAGAATATATGACTTTCTAACGTTCTTGCTACTACCTTACTTCACTGTGTTTCTACGTGACGTAACTAGACTTGCAGCGTTAGTAAACACGTAACAAAAGTTATTAATCCGTGCTTTCAATGTCACTATATCTAGGTCACATCTCATCCGATATGTAACCTAGTTTTAGATGTTCTAGAAATACTAAAATGCTTAATCAGTCATATCACAAACGTTCCATTTTTATGATCTGATAAAGTTAAGTTCAATATTTTATTGTATTCGTATTACAACGTACTAGTCAGATATGAGATTCTAACAATAAAGAATAAGCAAAGCAATCTGGGACACAAACACGTATTCCTTTTCCGCAATAACGCAACGCTGGCTTTGTGCGTCGCAAACATAAAATGATATCAAAAGTAGCAATGTATCAATAAAGCCGGAACCATAACACTAATCTACATTAGACAATACGTATCACGATCGATTTAATCACTATACGTAACTCCACTTATTCGACAATGGCACAGCCAAGGACCTACGCTGCTGCTACTCGGCGTCTTGCGAATCGCGACCCAGTGCGCTCACGCCTTCGTATCAAGACACACGTTCGGACAAACTAGTTCACACTACGCTAAACACGTGCGTGTTTCTTAAAATTAACCGCAATATTATATGTAAAGTCAAGATAAATAAGGGGCTATTTTGTGCGGTTAAGGGCAGTTGAAGTCAAATTGCTCATTTTAAATTCGATTTAAGGTGCTGAAAAGTGTTTATTAAATATACACGAGACTCGTAGGATTGTGTTGTTTGTCGGATTATGACAATTTAATGTAAGTATAATAAATTGATATCCTCTCCTCTACACCTTTGTTTATTAGGCAAGTGTATGTCGTTTCCAAGCAATGGGGCCCACTCGTCGATTGAAGTAAAGATCATTTCCAATTGCACCTTTCTGATGTTAGGTACCAGGTTCCTAACAACAAACGTCTAAGAACTGGGAAGCGCACATAATATCGAGGGTTTCAGGCCAAAGGGGCGTACACTCAAAGCGAGACGCTTGCTTATACGCCCCTTTAGCATGAAGCCCCCGATATGTTGAAAGAAATATTGTTATATTATTTATTACCAATATATAATCCGTTTTAGTAAGGCTCACTTGAACAATAGAACTAGAAACAAGTAAATATTTAGCTTCATACATAAAGTATCTACATACAATGTGTTTGAATGTTTAGAACATATAGCATAATGTACGTAACTAGGCCATATTGATTATGTTGTTGTATTTTGTGCCACAAACAAAGAGGATGCTGCTTATTTATTGAATTTTAATACATCACGGTGAATCTATTTACGGTTGTTAATACGTTTTAGAAATTGAGCAAGCGTAAAAAGTATGTTCCAATGAAAATTGAACGGTATAGTATAATTAATTACCATAACTAACTATACCTACAACAGTTACATACAAATACCATTTCTGATTTTGTACAAAGTTATGTTTTCTTGCTCTTGAATATAAATCCTGACGCAACCACAAAAAAAAATTGCATCGTGAATCTACTGAACCTGAACTGAATTTACAACGCAATTGTCAGGAATTATTAAGTAAGTAATCGACTATAATAAAAATGTACATAAACACTTAAACAGTATTCGTGTAATATCAGTACATAGTATATCGCATCTTTAGTACCAGTCAGTGTTACTGTCAAAAGCGTACTTTTGTGTTTGTGACACATTTCTAACACATTGGTTTTTTCACCTAAGATTAATTGGACTTTGGGTCGGGCGACTTTTCTCTTGTGTCCTATTCTTGTAAAGTTGAGGCGAGATGTGTTGTAAAAGCGACTGTGTAGCATTTTGTAGAATAAGGTTTTCATTTAGGAATCTACTCAGAGAACGCAAGCCATAAACAGTTCAACTCTTTGCATAAGTTTTGCAGGCCTCCAACATAAGATCAAGTTTCTATAGCTTTCGCAACCCTGACCGTGGGCCCGTTTTCGTTGGCCGGCATTCATTACAACAAACATTATAGTGACGTAAACGTTGGTAAATTATAATATCGATACCTTTAGACTCAAAGGGCGTAAACGCCATTAGAACCTGCGGCGTTTACGCCCTTTGATATAGTGGCCTAACTTGGAAAATAAATAAGAATTAAATATATGTAGAGTTTGTTTTGGATAATGCGCAGTATTACTTTTTCATTTGTTTTTCCTGTTCTGTTTATGATACATGCTCATGTATGTACCCCAATTTCCAAGAATAGAGAATTAGAGTCTCTATTTTTAACCAACTTCAAAAAAGGATCAGGTTCGCAGTTGATCGGAATCTTTTTTTTGCGTATGTTCTCGGATTATGGGGTAGGTATATGTACTTCCAAGTGGTCCTATTGGCACCTGATCAGAACCGCGATTTCCGAGAGAGCTGCGGGCGAGTTAGAAGCGAAGTTCCATACAAATGTCGCTCCCGGCGAATCCGCCGCGACTGGTTTTGTATGGAACTCGCCCGCAGCTCGCCCCCAAATCGCAAGTATGATAAGGCCCTTAAATATGCCGTGTCTACAGCTGTATCAGATCTTCGGATTTGTAAGGTGTAACATCGTTATTTTACCAGTTTTTTAGTAATAAAACAACGCCTATAACCCTTTACAATTAAGGAAAGTTCATTTTATTAACCTCGCAGCTGCGTCCCAAATCTAGGGCAAATTAACTTTACATAGGGACACGAAGTCCCTAGTTAAATTATAAACGTTTCCTTGCGTAACTCAAACGGAAAATTAAACCCTTTGCTCTATATTCTGTATCTTTTTTAACATCAATTGTCTGTTTATTTTGTAAGCAAAAACATTTTAATAAAACAATGACAATAAGAACTAAAACTATAAATTGCTTGTAGTACACATGCTAACATGCTTGTCCTAGAGGAAGTTTAGGGAAGTCAACTAGGCAAATATACCTCAGGCGAAGGCATGGGTCACGATGGTCGTGGCAACAATAAAACATTATATTCGATTCTATATATATTCTTGCTAAGGGCGCTAAAACAGACAGATTCGATTAGCTCTATTAGCTCCAAATTGACTGGGATGAATATGCCGGCAGCAATCAGATTCGCCCCCTATCATTTATTTTTGTCAACTTATTTTACACCTTATCACATATAACACAGGACCGTTTTTGCATGCATTTGGTCAGTACTATTTAACCTTGATTGCTGAGATGAATACTGCCGATCCTCAGGACCGTATTCAGCGCCTTATGTTCTGAGATCATTTATGACATAGGTACAAATTCAAATGGACAGGTGCGTAAGCATTATAGTCGGAATCATGCAATAAAATGCACATGATTATGAATTATATTGCTTTGTTATACAACTAGGGTGGCAAACAAGCGTACGGCCTGTCTGATTGTAAGCAATCAACGCAGCCTAAGTATATGAACGCTTGCACTACCAGGGGCACAACTAACATGTTTATCCTATAAACTAACTCTAAAACTCATATCGTGCAGGTTACGTGCCTACTTTTACAGTATTTTAGGTACGCAAAACATTAATGATAGACCTACGTGCAAAGTTTTGTAGTACCTACCTAAGTAATGTGTCATATAGTATAGGTATAGTGTACCCGTTTTCTTCGATACTGAAAATGTATCTCGTATAATTAACCAATGCTAATACAAGTACATTATATGTATTAAGTATTACAATAAAGTTTCTATAAAGTGTTTTTATAAAGATCAACCTAAATCGTTACTTGCTCGTAAAATAAATCTCCGTAGCTGTGCGTACAATACCTTCATAATAAAGTTAAGAAGCCCCCAGACAAGAACCGTAATGCGCATTTATACATAGACTTTAGGTGTTTACTCGTACAATAAATGTTGTGTTGTGATTGGTTTGAGTAAAAATAAAATAATACTTAATTGTTGTTTATGATCGGAAAAATTTGGCCGTTAAATGGTATCTAATTTTGATATTGATTGAATTATAACCTTTAACATAAAGCTAAGAATAGTCCAAAGTTATAACAACATTCACAATAAAGTACTCCATTATAGTGCAAATACGGTATAAAATGAAATGGCTGTGAAAATTATATGGACAGTCACTGTTTTGGCACAAGGGGAGTTTACTTATTATACCAACTTCAACGTTTTACTTGGACAAGACAACATTATGTCAATAGCTCAGCTCGGCTTATGGTTATCAACCAATTATCTGAACACAACAGCTAGAGGTACGGTCGATTTGCGGCAAAATAACCTGTCTTATAACGACCTAAGCCTAGGCTAAACGGGTAAGATGCAGGCTTGGCTTTATGAGTGGGCAAGGAAAGGGAGTTGATGTAAGTGTGCATGCAATCATGCAAAACACGTTTCTGTATGTGCATTCATACAAATCGGTGCATGTTTGGAGAATAAGATTGTGCGTGACTAATTCTGTTGGTCCCGGGTGCATTGTTAATTTCTTTTTTTCTATTTAATTTGGATGGTGGCGATCCTCAGTAATAAGGGAACGATGAAGAAAAAAACCGGCCAAGTGCGAGTTGCATTTATTAGGTTTGGGACACTATTTAAACACACATTTAACGATACGAATATGATGTTTATTATATCGTCATTTAGCAAGGTAAAGTGTGTGCCTACAGAGCCAGGCCACGACGGTATGCAAACCGATTCGTAGGAAAGGTTCCAAGCATTGACAAAAAACAAAGGGCTGTATTATACTCTTAAGTGGTGCTCACACATATGAAAGAGAAAGCATAGTTGAAGCGAGATAGATTCATTTTTGTATATTCCAACAGCATTCACACACAAAGGGTTCCGTACCACCGTCGAGCAAAAAAACAACAAAAAACACGTTTCTTGTATGACCCTTTTTATTTATTTACTTATTTGTTTGTTGTTATAGCGGCATTATAAATACACATTCTATAAAAATTTCAAGTCTCTGCCAATTCCGGTTCAAAAGATACAATTATATTTATGACAGATGAACAGACGGACAGCGGAGTCTTAGTGTAAAAGGGATCGGTTGGCACTCTTCGGGTACGGAACCATAAAAAAGTATAGAGCGAGTGTCAGAAGATGGACTACTGTCCGCCTTCCACATCTGGCCGTGACTGCGGTAGTAGTTCGTCCCGGTCCTGAATCCTTCGTGTTTCGTCTTGGCCCCGAAACCAGGGAGAACCAAGGTCAGATCCATATAAGACAAAAATAATTTACATGACGATATTTGATGCCGACTTTGCCTACACGTTCGGAGGAAGGTCATCAAATCAAGGGCATTGATAATGTGTTAGATACGTCCTAGACGGTCTCGGTCAGAAGGAGTTTATATTGCTTAAACAATTTGCGGACTGCAACTACGCAATTTTAAACTTTAATGTTGCAACGTGGTTCAGTGCAACTGCAATAAGTCGATAACAGTTATTACTTTGTTAGTCAACTTTTACAAATCTGTTTATAGCTTTCCGATAATACGTAGCTAAACAGTTATGCAATATCAGGAATTAATGTAGATGGAAAAACGAGATCAAAAAGCTTTAGCGACTATTGTTGCTGAATTTGTCTGAATTGGAACAAGATTTGTTTCTTTCAAATATTAACTATGATAATTTACATAATACATTGGCATCATATTAATATAGAACGCAGATGCTACTGATATTATTTATTTTTATTTCATTAAATTTATGCCACACCTGGAAATAAAGAGACTTTTCCGCACGCTGCGCGTAAGGAAGAAGCCGCTTTCTGGCCAAGTGTAGACATAAAATGATGTAAAGAAAGCCCTCGATCGCACATTTACGTCCCTCGCTTGCAGCTCGCGCCGCAAACATCTGCCTTGATCTCGGCCTTTCTTTGTATGTATTACCACCCTAGTTGTGTAATGTACTATTGAATCGATGCCATCGGGCTCCAACCTCACCTGCACGTGGTATAGGTACCCTGCTAAACAACAAACGAGGCTCTGGCCACCCACCAACCCGCATTGGACCAGCGTGGTGGGCTTACAGTACAATCCCACTTTTATGAATGTACAATTCCCCGTCTCGGCCTCCAGTGCCCCGTCGCTTCAGGGGCCCCGGCTCTGACGGAAGCCGGACTAGCCTGGAGCTGGGTGTGGTAAGAATCCCCGGGCGTGTACGATTCCCCGTCAAACGACTCAAGCAAGAAAAAAGGACACCGAGTTATTCCACGTAATACGTACAACTTTCGAAGTGTTCGAACATTGATGCGAGAAGAGCGCCTCGTTGAGCTAGAAAATGCACTCAAAGGTATCAAATGGGAATGGGACGTTATCGGACTGTCAGAAGCAGGGCTTGGAAACCGTTCCGAATAGAATACCAGTTTTGTTCATTCACCCGAGAACGAAAAGGTTCTGGTTTTTGTTTGTGATCACCGGTTAAAGAACTGTTCTTTTGCGATACCGTTTTTTTTACCAAGTTGCGTTTGTGTGGATCAAAATTAAACGTTTATCTCGGAAATATCTAGTTTCGTAACAAAATAGAACGAGTTGCTATTTCTTTTTCACCTTGAGTTTGCCTGCGGGATGTTTTGTTTTTCGGTGTGCGCACAATAATTTTGTATTTTTTGCTTTTGTGCGTTGCTTAGGTTGTTGTTTTGTTACGGATTCATTCCCTCTAACCTCCCACTGTCTTTAAAGTGCAAACTCGTCGACATGTGTATCCTTCCTATCCTAACCTACGGTGCCCAAACTTGGTCATTGACAGAAGCCCAAAAGGCCAAACTCAAGATTTGCCAACGAGTCATGGAGCGTAGTATACTTGGAGTTCGCAGAAGCGATCGTATGAAGAATAACGGACTGCGCTCTAAAATAGGCATTGCAGATGTAGGTGTCAAGACCGCCAAGCTCAAACGGGCCTGGGCTGGACACATCTGCCGTATGCATCCCGAACGATGGGCCAATATAGCCACTAAATGGACCCCGCGGGATGACTACAGTACAGGAGCAGAGGCACACCGAAATGGCGATGGCGGGAAGACCTGGACTCATTTCAAGTTGGGTGGCAGGAGCATGCTTTAAACCAGGACGAGTGGCTAAAAAAAAAAAAAAAAAAACATACAGACGAATTGAGAACCGTCCTTCTTTTGGAAGTCGGTTAAAAAAGGGGAGGCCTTTGCCCAGCAGTGGGACACGCAAACAGGCTAGAAAATAAAATTATTAAAAAATATATATAAATCAAGAAGTTTAGAATCTTATACAGGACAGGAGTTCCTTTTTAGGGTTCCGTAGCCAAAATGGCAAAAACGGAACCCTTATATTTTTTATTACTCGTAAACAAGTAAAGTAAACAAGATTTGGGTTAATAGGACAGTATTGAATTAAGCTTTATTAAGTGAAATATGCGATAACGTTTCACCCGTCGAACATTTAGGTACTTACGATTTACTTTAAGCAAAGAGGAAGTATTGCTTAACTATTAATACATTTTTATAGTAAAAAATACGAGATCGATTAAGAAAAATACAATTCAGTGTTCAATTTGTAGATATAACCGTCTGCCACTGCCACTTAAAGTTAGTTCTTAGTTTTTCTTCTATAAAGCGCTTTTAAAATTATCAGTTCACTATATGCTGATGGAAAATCAACTCTGATATAAACAATTACAAAATATCATATTTGTTTTCCTTCTTTCTAAGGCACTATGTCAGACAACTGCACTGCAGTACATCTATCTATACATAATAATAAAATCGTAGACTTTGTGCTTTAAACGTTTTCCCAGAATAGTACCTGGGAAGTGTTGAAAATACGTAATAAAACGTAAATTTTTTATTTTTTTTCCGACTTAGCCGAAGCAAAAAGAGACAGTTAACTTATTTCACCTCCGCGAACAAAGTTTCGGGCGGATCCAATTGTCATATTATAAAACCAACCTAGTGGATTGGGGTACATATTTGATTAGTGTAGGTAGGTACTGCAACACCTGGCAGTGTGAACATTTTAAATCTTGCGTTAACCTAGCACTGTTAATGTCGCTCCCAAGGTCCCGTTCACTACCTACCTTTCGCCTTTTTGCTACACTGATATTCACTTTTGGGGTCTAGGTATTGCGTGGTGACGATTGATACGAGTAAGCAGCTTGTAATAAATATTATACACCGTGGGCCCGAATAACCCGACCAACTTTAACTATAGATTCTAACAACTATTAGAAGTAAAAAAAGTTATGTGACGTATAGTCGATTAACGCTTACTTTCCGAGATATTCATATTTTTTTTTCAAATGAAAACTCCCAAGTGTTTAACACGACAAGCCCTAATAAATGTGACTATGATACTTTTACTGATTTTTTAAAATCCTTTAACTAAACTTTTTTTTACATTTTTTCTAAGTCGTTATAAGGGAATGCAATCTCGAACCGAGATTGGCGAATCGAGATCTCGTGCAAAAAATCTGATACGAGATTGGGTATTTCGAGATCTCGACCGTTAGACTTTCGAGATCGAGATTTGACAAAGTTATTAAAAATTAGTTATTTTCATGACAAGCGCCGAGCGACTTACAAAAAAAAATACGGTAATAAGCGAGCAAACATTTTATAAATAATTTATATTCACCCGATTTGTACGGATCGGGCGATTCTTTTGCACAGAGTGGCAGAGTGGGCCACTGCGCTCATACCGTCGGTTAAAGCCAGACACACACGTAACACTGCCTGGATAACACAAATCTAGCCTCAAAAACATGAATCAACACAAAATAATTCATAAGCATCGATCTTTCAACTAACTTTTACTATTGTTTGAATGGTTTTACATGATACCAGCAAATATGGTCGGTAAAGCCCACCAGCGTCACGGCTGAACGTGCATTTTCAACCGCGGGGTGGCGGGAGGCTAAGTGATTCCTCATTAGATTACAATCATAATCTACAAAGATTTACCTACTCATAATACGTTTTCATTGTTGATTTTCTTTTTTTTAATCAGTGTAAGAAAATGATTTTATGCCACACCTGGCCATAAAGTGACTTTTTCCGCACGCTGCGCGTACGGTAAACGCCGCTTTCTGGCCAAGCGTAGACATAAAATGATGTACACAACACGTGGAGGGAGGATTCTTTATTTGACAAGCATTAAATGTTCCTCCACGGCTAAATAATAGGCAAGTCGGTGAGAATCGAGTTCTGTGGACACCCCCCGATACTGAATTGGTTTAACATTACATCTCAAAACTTTTTTGTTGTAAAAGAACTGCGTTGCGAGACTTGCATCTTTTTACATGTAATGTTTTTGATGGGATCTCATTTCTTTTTGTAAGTGGTCTTCCTTAATTTATTACATTCCAATCCATTCTTTTTCCAATATGAATTGCAAAACTAATCTTTGTAATCGCATGTATTTGTATAGGATTACAAACTTATGTGTGCAGTTGTAAATGAAATAGTAATATTTTTAGGTTTTGTAGGACTTGATAGGCTAAAACCTAACAATGTTTAAAATTTGGAGCTTGTGGGTCTGCTAGAAGCACCTTAGAATTATGATGATCATCAGTCAGTCACTCAGTGAGTGAGTCAGTGACAAAACTAAGGAACTTTGACGTGCAATAGTTCTTAAACTACACATTCAAATTGAATGATATTGAGAATATACTTAAGTCTTATTGTGCCCTATACATATATCCCTGAAAATTCAGGGTTTCAGCTTTAGCTAGCACAAAATTAAAGGAGGTTGAAAAATGGTCTGAATGGCTTCGAGAAAAGGATGGTACGGCCGTGCCTTTATTCGCTCGACTTGGCGGGGGCACTGCCGTGCCCCCAGATAAATTAATTAAAATATTTATAAACTAATATTTACTCATCATCAACAGAGGCACCATGAGGCAACGAAGACGCTAATCAAAGGCTAAACATCGTGACGTATCATGTCGACCCTACGAACATTACATGAGGCCGCGCAGATTAAATAATTGCAAGTATGCGGTGCGTGCTAGCCCTGGCGACGATCTTGGCCTTCACTGCAACTGGTATGTAAACATTTTAGACCTTTAAACAAGTTAATGTATTGCGTCCGGAACGTAAAGCAAGTTGGGCGCTAAAAGAGGCATTTAATACATTTCCTTGGTAGAATAACTTGGTTTTTACACAGGTGCGTTGCCGTTGGTATTCTACCAAGTGGAATTCTTAAGGCTGAAGAAACAACTACTGAGAACTAGGGTAAATATGAAGTGAGATATCGAAATCAAATATAAAGTAAAATCAAAAATTTACTTGACAGAAGTATCAGTAGGTATATTAAGACCTACGTACGAGTGCAATATTCCTTCGTGTAAGAGTCAACAACACAGAAAGGCGGTTAGTAAAATACAGACACGGATAGGCCCAAAGATAGCTGACGCTGCTTTCTGAGTTTATTTATGTAGGTATAAAACAATAAACAAATTATGTATGTTTTTTGGAGAAAATTAGGGAAGTAAGTTTGCTAAGTCCGTCCCTGTTAATAAGGTAAACAATAATCAGTGATTAAGACCTCTTTGATTATCTTATGGTTACTAATTTTTCAATATGAATGAACTGGCCACTTAACAGAAAACGACGTCCACTTGACAGAAAATGTTTCTGTCAGTTAAATTAACGGTATGATTAGGCTTGGGTAGAATTTTAATTTATTTATTTTGTTCGGTAAATGAAAACCAAAAAATTATATGAAAAGTTTTCTTAATTTCTAGTTAATGTTAATTATTATAACGAAAAGAATCTTCTCTTAAAATATAGGTAGCTAATTTGTTAGCACCTTATATAAAGACAAAAAGTGATTATGCAGAATATGCAGTTAACTTTTATTATACAAACTAATTAGAAAGTTATTACATATTCATATTACACTAAAATTAATTCGTATACTATTTATGCTACTTATTTAGAAACGTATGAAATGTAACGACCATACGCTGATCGTATTCAGTAGTTAGTTTGCCTAACAACGCCGCTGAACAAATCGTATAAGATTAGCGAAAAGAGTGCAACTGGAGCTACGATCGCTGCCAGTCTATAACCAGGGTAGGGGTCTCGGTAACTGTAGCAGAGGGCTTTAAATACCCTACCTGTCTCCTCACAATCAGAGCCAGGGGAGCCGATTTCATAAATATGTTCGCCAGAATCACACCTAGCATCTGATTCTTCGTAAAACGTATATTTGGTCACAAGCCTGGCGACTGCTCCTATAGTTCCGTTGCCTACGGACATTTTATACGCTCTCAATGAATACTCTTTCAAAAAGATTTTCAAATAATCAACGCCCCAGAGTGTTTTAACGTGAAAATATTCCGGAGGGCTATCCTTCCTCCAATTTTCTGGTATTAAAATTTCTGATGAATTCATAGGAATTCCTAAAGACTTTATAAAGTCTATATTTGTGATATCGGGAGGCAAGGATTCTTTGTAATTTTTTGTTACATCGTCGTGTGGTATTATTCCGCAATGATACTTGGCCGAAAGGTAGAACCTTGCACCAGGTGAGAAATTACACACGACCCTTATATCCCCACCAGCATTTTCCGCATAAGCGCAACCCATTTTATCAGTATGAGCCCATAGAACCTGGGCAGTGTTTAACGTTTCCTGAGTAATATGTCCGCACTCAACATCTCGCTTTTGTATTTTTTCGCGAGCACTCAAAAACCACGTGTGGAGACATCCAATAAGAGCAGGCACGAAGCATTCATCAGGCGGAACACTGTCAAAATAACATAACATTAAGAAATGAAATTTCTTACAAAGAACAAGGGCACAGTATACTTTATATTTACCATTTCTTGTTATCCGTTTTTGAACAACAGAACAGCAATGATTTCGTGCATTCCAGTTGAGTGACCTGTTTATTATCGAGAGAAGAGCAAGGGGCAGGTCCGGGAAGACATTGACGAAGCCACCTATTAGATATCTTTGCTAAATCAATGTCGTACATTACTTGTTGCATATTAGTGGCAGTAGGCAACTGGGGATACACTTCCGCTGTACCCATCGCGACACGATTTCTCATCGTATTGATGGTGTTTGTTACTGCCCTTTGTTCGTCAATAGACAATCTATGTACCTTGTACGCATTGTCACATATCTTAGCAATTGTGTCATTTTGGAAAACGCACAGAGTATGATCGCCGTAACAGGGTCCTTGCTCGCACCATTTACTACGAAAATCGGATACAAAGTAGTTATTGCGGATAGTGGTATCTATTTTCGGTTCTAATTCATGTTTCACATGAGTAAGTAGTCCTCCGTTTAAAACAAATACATCGGATAACTTCGCTCTACGCCCCAATCTTCCAGATAATACTGGCAATCGCCAACATGGATACTTTTCAGGCTCATACCAAACATTCGCTTTAAAGGTTAGAAATTTTTGTTTTTGTAGAGAAATTTTTTTCACCACAGGTTCTAAATGATAAAGGTCAGAATTCTGCATTGTAGCAGAAGTATTCAAATGCAGTGTTTCTACACCGTCATTATTAGTGTCATGCATATTTTCATTATCAACTGATGATGTACAATTAGATTCATTATCTTCTTCATAGTGATATTGATAGTCTTGAAATATATTCTCAAGAGAGAAATGGATCGTGTTCGTGTCCGTGTCATTTTCAATGTCATAATCGTGCAGTGGTTCTCTGGTTGAGGCCATTGTAATATTTTCAGTACTTAAAGTAGAACTACGTAAAGTTGCGGGTTTAGTAGTAACATTGACTGATACTTCATCTCCAATTCTTCGTGCAACTTCCACATTATCCTTTTCTCTCTCAGTGCGTTCTTTGTTGTTATCAGCGTAATAATCCAGATCAACAGAGTAACAAAAATGAATAATCAGAAGTAAACATAATGCGAAGGCCATTTTGTTCATTTTTGTTGGAGAATAGATATCATGACCATCTCGTTTAATTATGTATTGCTTGATGACAAATCAAAAGTTTAACTAAGGCCTGATTCGTAACGAATCTGCCAAATTCAGAAATTGTTTTTACGACTATTTTCCAACCCTTTTTTTGCTAATATGTTTACCACGTATACTGCCGGTATCACAGAAACATATCTTCTCAATAAGTTTTCAGAAAGAAGCAAAACTGAATTGAAGTCGGCACCAAAAAATTATTTTCACCAAATACCTATAAAATTTAATTTGGAACGGCATCTACCTCGAAGTTGTTTTTTTTTAGATGACACGTTTAGCCTAGGAGTGACACCGCCTACGAAGATAGAGTCCCGGGTTCAAATCCGGGTAAGGACAAATATTTGTGTGATAAGCACAAGTATTTGTTCCTGAGTGATGGATGTTTTCTATTTATTTAAGTATTTATTTATCATGTATTGTATGCTGTCATCTAGTACCCATAGTACAAGCGCTTAGTTTGGGACTAGATCGATTTGTGTCAGATTGTCACGCAATATATACATATTTATTTAACGACTACGAGGTAATCAATATCATTGTAAGCGAGGTTCTTTCACATTCACATAAGACCATTGAAATAGAAAAGTGTGGCTTCTAATTTCTGATACACTACCGCAAAGAAGCCAAGGGCCACACAAGGCTAAGGAAATTGACGCGGGCCGCATTTTGTTAATAATTTGTGATTTTATACTATTCGGAATATAGCGACTGTAATACAGACCGGAATATAGGGCCGCAAGTGAGCAGTTCACGCACCGCATGCGGCCCGCAGGTTGCCGACCGCTGCACTAGATAATTGACCAGTGCAGTAGCGTTCATGGCGACCGGCACGGTTATAGGGAATTCTTAGTGTCCAGTGTTGCCAACTCAGGTTTTAACAAATCGACCAAAAACGATTCTAAAAACCAATAGATTCTCTTAATTTGTATGAAAAAAGAAATCGTTTTCGACTAGACGGCTCTCAGACAACCACTAAATTCACTCATTTTATATGAAAAAGAGTACAATTTTACCAACCAAATGAGAAGGCAAAACCACCAGATCTAGTGGAAAATCCACTGAGTTGGCAACACTGTTAGTGTCCGACCGAAACTAGTTTTCACGGCCGAAACCGAATTTCGGCTTTGATTTTATTTTCGGCCGAAATCTAAACTTCCATATAAGGCCATGTCAATGTTAATTTTTAAATAACATATTAATCATTTAGTCTCTGATATTTGAAGTAATCATTAATATAGCATATTATAACTTGTCATTTCAAATAAATTATCAGTGCTTTTCGAAAAAAAGACTGTCCGATCGCAGCGCGAAAGTCGTAAAACCCCTCGAGTTCAGTTTCGGTTTCGGCTGAATGGCAGCCAAAACCGAAACTAAGCCGAAACCCGTATTTTAGCCGAAATAAGGCCAAAGCCGAAACTTCGGTCGGACTCTAGGATTTCTACATCAACGGTTGGTTCAAAATAAAGCACAAATGCTTGACAATAATATTGACCAGCCTCGGCGCAGACCAAACAGAGACAAAATTGTGCCTAAGACCTTGACCTACGTAATGGCTCACAGTGTCGATTGGTGTGGACCTATGGAATGATAGTGGGTTCAGGTCAAGGGAATTATAGGTAAGACAGGCAAGTCTAAATGCCTCAAAAATAATTTCCTCGCTATGTCGAACTCAGAGCCGTCAGCCGTGTCTTGAAGAGTATACCTACTACTACAAAATGACTATAAGAGAGGGAATACGCAGTAAGGTAAACGTCCGAGTCCCCTACAAGTCAACAGAAAATATTTATTTGTTTCACAATATTACATTCATTTATACATCTAAGCAAAACATTTACATGCGTTTGGGAAATGTGACCTTTATTTTTGATAAATGGAGTCTGTTTTATATGGTGATCATATCGAAATTACTCAAAAATAATAAAAATGTTGGTCAATCTGATTGTACGAGTAAATGTCAGGTGCTCTTTGCTGGCAGTTCCAATAAATGTCATCTCAGTATATTATATTATACATTTTCTGAATAAAACGGCGGTGACTTAAGGACAGACAGACGGACGAACATACAGACAGATATGACAAAATTATAAGCGGTCCGCTTTAGTCATTTTGAATATGGGATCCTAAAAAGAGGATGACAAACATTGGGACTATGAAATAAACTTATAGTCCCAATAGAAGTCAGCTTTGTCAAATATCTTCTTTATTGTAAAATTGACGAGTATCACATATATCAAAGCCACGGATATATCTCATCGCTAAAACGTCGGCTACAAAAAGTCGGTATCTTATTTATCCTAATCAAAATATGGTTGACGAATGCGGGGAGCACTCGGACATTTACCTAATATAATTTGTTAATTTAGATTATCAGAAAAATATTGATAATTTCAACTGATTGAAGTATATGTATAAGGAAGTATAGTTAAAGTTGCTAACGGGACTAATACTTGGTTTATTTCACGTAGTAGAATATAAGCGAAAACTGGCGAAAAAGTATCAAAACTCGTCTTGAGGGCATTTCTCCAGAAATATGTCTGCGGTCACCTCATTCATCTGGCCCTTTTTCATAGTAAATATATGGAGACAGATGAATGAGTCGCAGACATATTTCAGGAGAAATGCCCTTGAATCATAGAGGAAACAGCCGAAATCGATAGGTGCTTCAAACATCTTACGCCATTTGTGTGAAGGGCCAGTAACCTCTTAATATATATATAAATTTGCTGTAATCCTGTAATTCATTCAAAAAGCTAATCTACCAAGAACTCAATCATCTCAGAATTTGTATAACAGGGTGGAGCTTTCTGTGACAGTGTGTTTGAAACTTATTTACCAAAGGGGACAAGGTCTCCCACTGGTTCCGACCCACGACCGTTCACCATGCGTAATGTAATGCTAATGATATTTCTATGACTCATATTAATCACTACAAAATTGCTATTTATATAAATGCGCATATGACTTGGACGTCCCAACGCTTAGGTGTAAGTCGTACAGCCGTTTCTATTCGTAGGTACGTAGAAAATAAAACGTTTATGGATGCATATGTATTTGAAATTGCTTAATGATAAATCACGTAATTTCAAATTTCTCAAGCGCTATTTTTTGTGAACTTGGAATACCCGGTCGTTTAGGTCAAATCAACAACTTTACATTAAGTATATTTTGGTGTTCAATACATAGATCTAACAATGGCTAATGAATATGTATGCATATGTAGATGAATAGAATAGAATAACGCTATCGATTAGAATAGAAAAAAAAACAAAAAAAAAGATAAAATGGATAAAAGTTTGTACCTACATGCGTGGGTGTGTTCTACGCTCCATGTCAAAACATTTAGACGATATAGAGACCCGGCAGTCTAAAATCTACACCAAGAGGCCAAAAGTCTCTTCTCGCCTTAGGTCTCACAATCTCACCGTCGGAATCGGGATCAAGATCACACTGAAGCAGTTTCAAGAAATATACAAAGCATGCATGACGGTAACACACATGAAGACTCGTGATTATAGGTATCGATTACGTGAAGTATCTAAAATGCAGTAAGGTCACCGCTACTTGACCGCGAAGAGAGGCCAAGCCGACTCACGCCAAAAGGACCAATGAGTGTTAGTTGGCCAGCGGTCATTCGTCTTTTGGACTATGTTTGTATGACTCACATACCGCGATAAGTGCGATGCGCTGGCGTGCGTCAGTTTTTTATGCATATTTGTTAATTACAAACCGATACTTAGCACGTGAAACACTTTCTAACTTTCAGTTTCATTTCAGTGAACATGGGTCAACGGCAAATATGGTCAATTTTAGACTTAAGCTTATGTACAATATAACATTTTTTTTCTGAACGAGAATATTTAACACATGTGAAATCATTATTTAATAATTCAACACTGTGCATTATACAAGGATGACAGACGACATTAATAATTGTTTCATAAATGCAAATCCGTAAATAATATCTAATATCGTTAACATAACAAATAATCATTACACAGCTGTAGCTAAATAATCATTAGATCTATATGTAAGTACATACTACGAGTGCTACGAGTGATCCAAATGTTTATCGCCTATTCATTTAGGTCAGTAAGTTCCGTGATTAAATTAATGAAATGGTTGCCCTGGGCAGCGCTAAAGTATCTTAAAATTATGTACGAAAAGTAGGAGGTACTTACGAGTATTGTTTCAAAATGTCAATTTATTTCCAACTTCACATTGTTCAAGTAAACAATCAAGAACATTCTATTGTATTGTCAGTAGATTTATGGATTTATGATTGATGTTGATGTCAATATTTGTGAAGTTATGACTGATAAGAAAGTAAAAAAACTGAAGGAATCTTTAAAGTCGCTCTATGCTAAGGCATCCGATCATGTTTATGCATTTTTATGGCATATTTTGTTTCCAAATTCCAGGGTCGGCTCTTCAATGCTACCAGTGCCTGATCAACCCGCCGCCGGGCCACAATTATACCACGACAGCGCGACTCTGCGTGAATTTCGACCACTCCGAGAAGTTTGTTGTCGACTGTCCCTACTCGACGATGTGCATGAAGCAAGACTTCCATTTGGACATACTGAATGGAGGTGAGCGACAATGGCGTTCCAACGGTTTTGCAATTTGAAATAAAGCTTCGCTATTCATGCTTAAGGGAAGCAATAAAATTTGTCTTAAACATAGAACAGGTGAAAGGTTATGTCGAATTACACAAACGTTTATGGCTTTAAGTCAAGTTAATTACTAATACTCCTCTTATAGTAGTTGTGCATGTAAGTCAAATCGTATGCCTCGATTTGAAGCTTGATTTTTTACTTGAAATTTGATACCTTCTATCCTTATCCTACCGCTTTAATAACAAGATGAACTCATATAATTCACATAATTGGTCTGCGGTTTGAAGAATTACTACTAAAACGCAGACAGCGTTAAACGATAAACACAAAATAGACAGGCAACATATTTTGTGTTTTATTGTTCTCGAATTAGGAAATTATGATAGGGATCATCTGATTATAATTTCACAACATTTTCTACATCTATTTACAGTAAACTTGGAATATGACTTGCTTGTATTGTATTAATTAAATGAAACACAATAGTGTAGTGAAGGGGGTCTCTCTAACTGGGGTTGGTCTCTAAGGATCGTGGTCAGAATCAAGGTTGCATCTGGAGCGGATGATCTGCCTTCAGCGGTTTCTAGGTCCAGCGTGTGCCTTACAACCAACCGTGTAGAATTTGGAGGATGACGAGTCTTTCATTTGATCGGTCCATCTTGTTGGTGAACGACCCCGCCTTCGGTGTTTCCAACTTCCAAACCACAATCAGTTTTCCCAGATTTTCATAAAATGAATAAAAAAATTGAAATAACAAGAAGAATGTCTTTCATGTTTCAGTGAGGATAACTGGCGTGCTACGCGACTGCGCGCCACAGGTAAACAAGTACCAGGGCTTCGAGAATGGGCGCTGGTCTCTCAAGATGGAGATCATGGAGCCGTACCAGGAGGGCTGCATGGACGTGGACGACAAGGGCGAGAGGACGCCTACCACTAGGTGAGACCTAGGAATTACCAAAAACTAACCGAACAGCTATGCGACTATGGTTCATATATGTACGAAGTAGGTACCAGAGTCAGGAAGGAGCAGATGGAGACCAGTATTAACTAACGTGGATCACAATAAAATACAAATATTATTTATTGCACACCAGAAAAACACATTAAAAAAGGTATATCACAAATGTAGTAACAGAATCGAAAATAGATACGATACAAAGTAGATACGTGAATAGTTCAAGAAAAAACGGGAACGGGAAGTTTCTAAAAAACGGTGCAAGTTAGGAAAACCGTTATATTTTTCCTGTAATATTTAGGATGATATTAACAATTGGTAATTATTACAGATTTTTCTGTTCAGTAACTTCGAAGATTTTTTGATCTTTTTTCGTCCTAAATAAAAAAGTACATGATTAAGAAAAATATAAAAATGGTTTTGGAATCTAAAAATTAAGCTCTTTCGTTTGTTACCCCACTTGATACAATAGCATAACTTAAAATTTTCGACCTCCCTTTTCGGCCCCCTTTAAAAAAAGTATAAAAGTATTTTTTTTTTATATTGAGTACGCTCGTGTTAGCGACTTTTAAAACTATTCCAAATTGATAGTAGCAGTAGTTCCTGAGATATCTGACTGTGACAGACGGACGGACAGACAGACAAAGTCGCACGATGAGGGTTCCTTTTTTACCATTTTGGTACGCAACCCTAAAAATGAAGGAAAGCGAGGCAGGGGTAGACCAAGCAAAAATTATTTTACACAAATAAAGAAGGCTATGATTATGTCTTACCAAAAAATCAAAGAGACAGCAAGAAATAGGAACGGCTGGCGATTGACCCGCCAACATGGGCATGCTTCTTTTAATTAAGATAGTCTCGTAGGAACCGAAGCCGAAGAAAAACATTTTTTGACAATTTCACTCAGATGTATCTAACGGAAATTTATCTCGTCATAGACTACCAACGCAAGATAACTAAAACAAGCCTTGTTTAAATAATTTAATTTAATTTCAGGTATTGTTACTGCCGCGGTAACCTCTGCAATACATCAAGCACAAACCACGAAGGCTACACGGACATCATGGGTGTCATAGTTGTGTTCAACCTCATGAAGTATATCAACAGCATCAGGTAGTGATGACGCAAACCACGAAAATAATGAACAAAGAGCTAGAGGTAGAAACTAAGTGAGTTATGATAAGACAGTTGGAAACCAGATATTTATGGACCTCTTAAATAAAAAAGTCATCATGTAAATACCATTCGGTTAGGTTAGGTTTGTTTCATATTAATTTCAAGAAAAAATGGTTTCGGAGATAGTTTATTTTCGATTAAATGATATGTCTATAAAACGTTTGTCGACGATTCAAGGGTAAATGTTAATTAAATATTATTATGAAGCAATAATAGAATTTTCACAGATAAAAAAATTGTTTTAACAAAACAAACATTATAGAGGGTTTATGATGTATGTAAACAAAGTAAATTTTCAAAAAGTTATACCTATCCTCGTAACTGTACTTTTGAGGAAGTTGGTTTTTTTGGCATCGTCAGATTATCCATTGTAGATTTTTAGAATTTACATACAGTAGAACCAGCTTAAGACAATTCTGAGGGGACCTATGAAAACAGGCCATAGGGACCAGTGTAAAATGGCGTTTTATGTGGGAAATCGTATTAAACGGGTTCTACTGTAATTTCAAACCGACCACAAGGAACCTTTACTCGTAGAACGTCGGAGTGTGTAGTGTCCAGAGTTATATGTAAATTTTGGAACCGTAAATGTGTGAGCTCAGCAGTGGGACACGGATACACTAGTAGTGACTACAAGCTAGGGAGAAAGTAAAAAAAAATTAAAATGTACTTGTTAATTGAGTTATGCCTGGCATATTTTCCGCTTCGCTTTATGTACTTTAGACTAAGGGACAAAACCGTGCCACACGCTACCAAATGACTGTAGGTATAGCGAACGTAAAAAGCAGCTCCGTGCAGTAACAATTGACCATACTTATGCAGAAAATGACTAATTTTGAAAAACTGTAGGCATAAAACTAAACTTTCTGCTTAACTGCGTAAAGTATATAATACGTATAAAGTATACGAAACTTGCCTCTGGTCTCATTCTGCATAACTATCGTCAATAAAAGTTAGGTTAGGACTATTGACATGTTATAGTTACTACTACAATGATTGCATTTGAAAGTGTCCGAACTATCAAAATCGCTTGTGAAAACTGATATAGGTAAATGGTGTAGATGAAGGCTGCGAATAAGATTTAGCAATGAAACTCGGAAGGTTATGTGAAACATTGATACCTATCGCCATAATCATAATTCTTATAGTAAACATTGTGGAAATAATAGTGATAGTGCTAGTGCATTTTGTATCTTTCGATTTAAACACATTTTATTTCGAAAATAAAATGCTTATGCTGTTTTAATATTTAAGTTTGTAAGAGACTATAGAAACTCATATTATGTCATAAAATGCATTGCTTTTAATTTGGTTTATATACGGTTGATTGCAACGTGCGCTATTTATTATTACCATTGTGCCAAATATTATATATTATCAACTAAATGTGATAACTTATGCTAACGTAAACATGAATATTATTGATTTCTATGTACATATGTATATATTTTGTGTGAGTAAGGATATTATAACGCTACGGAACACTTGTCAGTCTTATTTCCACTGCTTGCTGGTTTATTAATGATGCTAGTTAAGTACCTACATTATAAGACGAACACCATACTTATTTAAAAGCGAGTCAGTAGCAGATATATCATCCAGGGTGATATAGTCAATAGAGTAAGAGCTAAGCGCTTGTAAATTTGAGTAACAAACTCAAGGACGAAGTTAGTTAAAAGAACGTTCGAGGACGTATTTAGAGAGCCAGGGCCCCTAGGCACTTGGTATTGAGAAAGCAAGCCATACTTTTGAGTTTACATGAAGGGACGTCCTCTGGGGCTTCTCTAGGCTGGCCAGGCCCCTAGGCCTAGGCGGAAATCCGGTGCTGCATCGTTCCTTATAATACTTACAAACGTTCGTTGAATTTTATCCTAGAGTATATATTTACTGCGGGTCTATATCGGGTTTTCTAATTTTTGTTGGTCTATTTTTTTTCGTAACATATTTTTATGCGTAGAGTCTGTGCGGAAAGAGAATAGGATTAATTTTGGGGGGCGCTGTAATGCTTTTGTACCATATGTTTCGCCACGCCTATTCTCTTTCCGCATAGACTCTACTAACGTTTTGTCTAAAGATTAAAATTCCGAAATTTGTTTGGTCTTAATTTTTTGGTTTAATTTTGTTTGGTCGATAATATTTTAAATATAACATTAGTATGGTATAACAATTTTTGTCGAATATTGTTTAGGCTTAACTTTTTTACGTCGAAAACTATTTCTTCTATTATTTGCTGGTATACTTAACACAAGTCCGAATGTAGGGTTTTTTTGTAACAGCACGTTTTTTCTGGGGTCGCAGTTCAAACTTAACCTAACCTACTTTTTGAAAGCAGTTGGACTTCGGACTCCCCCACTGGCTCCATTTTTGCAACAGCCAATAAGGCTTGCAAGTTTGTCAGGCTACAAAAAAAAACAAATGATAGCAGTTCGTTTTTGTTGGGGGACGCAGTTCAAACCTAACCTAATTTTCTACCTAAATGAACCTTAGATTTGCGTTTTTTATACTGAGTAGAGTTAGTAAATAAAAAAAATGCTTTCGGTATTTTAATTTCAAGAAATTAAATATTAGGCTGAAAAACCATTAGACCAAACAACATTACGCATTGAGCTTTTCAGCAATTTAAATTTTAGCCTATCAAATTTTAGACCAAAGATGCCTTATGAGATAAAATATGTATGTAAAACAATTTTTATGTTAAAAATTAAGTAGGGACGTTATTGAATATAATACCGAACATTTGCGATCAAAAATTTTTAGCCCATCAAATTTTAGACGATGTGGAAGGGCACCCGTTTACTACCGACTGTATGCGACATATAGGGAACGTGCACGACGGTGGTGCTGCCAACTGGTGCCGCCAATCTAAGTCTTTTACCCTCTCATGCTGGGGGCCAGATCGATGAAAACGCCGTTTAATCGCGATGAAGGACGATTAACGTCAGTGTAGCGTAGCTACGACTTACTATATTTGACATTGACACTTGAAGAGACAATTTGAATTGACAGCTTGATTTGATAGGCATGATAGTTTCCTTTATTGTCCGCCCGTGTCTCTTTTGTCGTTTAGTGCTGCCACCTATAGTTCGTGCACGTTCTCTATTGGAGATGCAGCTTGGCGTCAGTATAAGGGCATTTTCATTTAAAAATGTATCATCAACCAGCAGTTAGTGCTCGTCACAAAACTGTCGGTTGTCAATCGCCATATATGTGACGTTCCGCGGGTAAAGGTACCTTACGGATATTGTCGCTTGCGTCGTATTCAACTTCATTACTATAGGACATCAAGATAGAACGATGCAAGCGACAATATCCATTAGGTACCTTTACCCGCGGAAGGTCACAAATTTCGTCACAAACTGACAGGTTAAATGGTATTTAAACATATGTAAAGTTCGTCTCATTCTATACTTTTACAATGAAAATGCCCATATAAGTCTGTCAGTAAGCTCAATTCGACTTGGCTGTGGTGCACCTCCATAGAGAGATTACATGAAACGCCAACATCGCTTTTATGGAATCTCGAAGATATCAGGTCGACGGACCTCCAAAAATAGGCACCAGACTTAAATAATTAAAATTAGTTAAATACCGTAAAACGGGGTGAGTTGGCTGGAAATCGAAGTTCAAACCTGGATAAAAGTTTATTTTTATATGGGGCACATTGATTTATATACAAAAAAAGTGTTCCGGAGGTAAGACTTTCAGTTTGTCAATGATAGTTTGTTGCTTCATTGCATAGTTTCAACGAAAAATTCATAATAGTAGGCAAAGCCAGCTCACCCCGTAGTTGGGGTGAGAAGGCTTAGCAATTTTATATTTTGACAATATAGCCTCGTTTTCTATGTTAAAACCATTATAAATAAAGAAAATATAGCTTAAGTTTTTCTGTTTCCAATAAGCCATGTAAGTATATAAACGATATCCGAAAGGTGGATGAACACTTACTTTGGTAAACATCACTTAAAAACAAAGTTTTTTTCAACTAAAAATCCGCCGATTTCGAGCATCAACTTTGACAGTGAATTTGTGTTTCAAAATTGTATGATTTGGCAGCTTAATGTTGCGAAAAGAAGAAAAAATATGTCTAAAAATATAATCAAATTACTTTGAGAGCAACCTAAGCCCAAAAATTAAAGTAACTACTCAAAAATGAAATTCTGGATTCGCAAGCCAACTCCCCCCGCGAAGCCTACTCACCCCATTCTACGGTACTGCATTTGTTATTGGCTTTGGCCAGGCAAAGCCAGACAGACGGCCCACCTGAATGAGGGCTACCGTTTTTGTACTGCTCACCAGTTAGCGCCACTGTCGGGTACTGAAGTATAGCTGTCAGTTTTTTATTACGGTTGTGAAAACGAAGTTTACATTTCAATCTTATTTAATGCCTAAAAATCATACCATAAAAATATCATGCACCCCGCAGTATTGCGTTTCGTTCGAAAAAAAGAGAATATCATTTTCCGAATGTCTCAAACCACTGACATTCATTGATCCGTAACTAAGTAATGTTTGCCATAAATAATCTCAAATATTGCAAAATATTTATACTAGGGATGTAACGATACACAGTTTTGCCGATACGATACCGATATATATTAGTTAATATCGGCGATACCGATACCGATACCATATCTTAGCTAAAAGCTAAAAATAATGAAGTATGAACTTCAGATATTTGTATGTCCTTATTATAACTAATGGCAATGACTACTGGCTGTATTTACCAGAGAGTCAACCTTGAAAGTGTAAAGTAAAAATAAATAAATTGTCAACTCAAAATTCAATTTTTTTTTCATTGAGAACCAAACATTTAATTAACATAGTAATTATCATTGCACAAGGTAATAGACCAATACATAAATTAAGTCAGAAATTGAAATTACTTTTTGCAGTTTTTTTTTCATACAGCAAATTCTTTTCGCGCTCTTCAAATATCGGTTGTACAGTCGCCATCAGATATATCTGAGCTGTCAGTGTACTCATAAATATCTGAACACGGCTCTAATGCTATGAAAATAGAGCCGTGTTCAGATATTTATGAGTACACTGACAGCTCAGATATATCTGATGGCGACTGTATAATACGGCGATACCGATATATCGGTATCGGTATCGGTATTGTTACATCCCTAATTTATACCATTATTTTAATAACAAAAAACCCGTGCAGCTCGCCACAAACTGTGACATTTGACATTTCGGAGACCACACGCTACACTAGCGGCGAAATTCATTAGCGGTAGCCCTCATTGCTTGTAATTTCTACAATAGTACCTAGACTTATAGTTTATTTTATGTAAATTTTGTTTCACAAGTACGAGTATAAAGACTACGCCACGCACTTTCATTTCAATCTTTAAAGTTACGATAAATTTAAATTAATAACCACAAATAAAATATGGTTTTAAGACACTTACTGAAGTTTTATTTTGGCTGCAAGTTTTATATGGCAGGAAATGGTACCTATTCGTTAGTTAAAATTAGCCTTTCTTTTTATTTTGGTTTTAGAGATACTAAAGATAAAAAAGCAACAGTAAACTGAATTACGCAATTAAAGTTACTTTAAAAAGGAAAAGGATTCAGCACAACATCCTGATGTTTGGGTGATAATTGTATTAACATATATTATTGTGTGGCCATGACTTACTCAGTTGAAATTCTACGAATTTTTATCATTCAGACAATTGGAGCCTGCTTAAAAGTACCTATCAATTATATAGGTTCAGTAAAAAGTGGCATTAAGGCCATTTACAATGGCTAGAAGTTCTATTGCTAATCAGTGAAGTGAGTAAAGTCATTGAACATTGATATCATAATAGAAATCAAATCTGACGAAACAAAGTAAGGAAGCAGTTTTATTTATTTTTTAATAATATCTTCTACCCTTACTTACTGTTCATGCACCAACTTAATATTTCTGTTTGGCCCAGCGGTTAACTGGTAGAGAATGCGTTATGGCATTAAGTTCGCCGTTTGTACTTTCCTGTATTGTGCAATAAAGTGTAAATAAATAAATAAAGGTGTTTTCAAACCGCTGCTCAAAAGACGTAATAATAAGCAAGTTCTCCGGAGACGAGCGGAGCGTAGAGGACACGTGTAGGGATAGACCAATCACAAATTTCCGTGGTTCTACGTATTTCGGGTTGTACGATTATATTCACACTCAAATAACGAAATATACTAAAACTTTATATTTACAAGACTGGAAAAATAATTCTCCTTCACCAGTTAAAAAATGACCTTATCATAAAATCAGTGACTTCGCAAGTGTCTGTATCTCACAATAGACGTAGAACGAACGACTGACAGCTTATGCAAACCATCATATGTTTCAATGTTAAGTGTGGTAAGTTATACATAGTATGATAATAAGTTAAATCTCTTGCATAACGTATGCGAATAAGGTTTCACTACTATATCAAAACATTTGAAACTTATAGCCAGAGCCCGGAATTCTCGTGGCACATTTGAGCTGTCATAGGGACTTCTCGTGCATCGACTTTCAATTTACAAATGTAAATTATGGAAATTCAAAATAGGTTGTCAGTAACTTATTGTGCCATCAGTGGGACAGCATGGATGTCAGCCGCCAAAATTATGCCGCCCCTTTGCCCATATTCCATATTCTACACAAAATGAATGAAAAAAAGCTTAAGCCCTGAATTTTGCCGACACTGACAATTTGCCGCCCGGTGAACTAGCCGCTGGTGCCCCTAGTGTTTGCCGCCTCCTAAAAGTCGCGGGTCGCTGCAAACATATGTCAATTGAATCACACCACACCAAAACACGTGCATTTGTTAAGAAAGATTTCTACTTTGATTTAATTAGTTGATAGTATATAGTCGATAAACGAGAAGTCCCTATGACAGCTCAAAGGTATATATCAAGAGAATTCCGGACTCTGCTTATAACAATACGAAATAAATAAAAAGCTTTATTATTATGACCTTTTCAGTCGAAAGAATACGGACAGGGTTGTCAATAAGCACGATTACTTTGTAACATTATACCAGTATCAGCAAGGCTATGTACAAGCCTGGCCTCGTATTTGCTTCTCGCGCAAAGTACGACTATGATGTGTCGCTTTAGCACTATATTGAATAAAAAGGGATAGGTAATATTTGTCCCGCGTCACAGTTGTGCTAGACGGACAGTAGTCTGTTACTGTCCTTTTTGACAATTAACACCTTATGCCTGAGGAAAAGCGACATCGAGAATTCATGATATTTATTTAAATCTTTAAATACACCGTGTCCAATAAGTTCGCATGCAGTTTAGATTCTTAATAAAATAAATGTTCCAATAGCTAAATATACTATTACTAAGTACCCTATTACTAAGCCTCTGCCGTCTGTCGCAGGACTCTATCTTTAGATCCGTAATACTGCTGTCCTAGTCTAAAAGGCGACTTTTTACTATGAACTTCCATAGCAAAAAGTCGCCTTTTACACTAGGACGGCAGAATAGGTAGACGTGAAATTTCTGTTAATGTGTATTTCTAATGCCGCTATAACAACAAATAATAAAATTAAAATAAAATGGAGAAGAAATGGGCGCCCCCATACATGAAAGGTGTTTCTGTCGGTCTGTCACAGGGCTCTATCTTTTGAACCGTAATAGATACACTTGAAAATTTCGCAGGGTATGTATCTATATTTCCACTATAAGATCAAAATATGAAAACAAAATAAAATTAAGATTAAAGAGGGCAAACAAAAAACTTTTTTTGGCGTTTTTTGCTTGATTTTAGTAATGGTAATTAGATATGAGCGCCGATGGGCAATTGTTCGGCGGCGGCGCGCCGATCAAAATCGGTCGGCGGCGGCGGCGTCGGCGGCGTGACCTTGACTTTCCCCGAAAAAGAAGCAGAACTAAGCGTAATCAACTATTTAAAGAATTTCATAGTTTTTACGGCACACCTGGTCATAAAGTGGCAATTACTCTTGAAAAATCCCACTTTCTGGCCTGGGAGAGCACCCGGTGCAAAGGTGCCCATCACACTCGCCGCATTACCCCGCTGAATGGCAATAGACAACCTCTGCACCAAGTACGAACCCTCGCGAGGATCGGACCCCCTTTCTACAATTCGTCACCCTACCTCTCTAATAAAGGCTTTAGCCTCCGACCCCCAGGACCCTGTCGTCTCAAAAGCAAGAGGCACAAAATAATACGCATTGGCCAGGGCTAAGTATTTGTCCCGTTTTCCAGCTGCGGCAAAATCTGCTGCCGCACCAACTGTCCGCACCGTTCAGCTGAGGTGTGAAGCGGCGAAAGTGCTGACGCACGTGGCGCCCTAGAGGACACATTTCCCCTTCTGCCACGGCACCAGAGTGAGCCCGTCTGGCCTTTTGCCATCGGTGCGACAGAGACCTGGTGGATCTAGGACACATGGGATGTTTGCGGATATTAAGGTCCTTCGAACGATGTCATTAAGAGCGTGGTGGCGCGGAAATCTTCCTGAACAGCGACAACAACTTAACGCGTGATGGCCATTCGCTTCCACCATGGAACCGCAGATGCATTTATGGGGAACACAAACATCGCAGCCCAGGCGGAGAGCTACCGCCACCCGCATCGAGTCATTATCAAGGAGTGTTCCGAGATGCCCTTGACACCGATCGAAGTCTAGCCAAATCTACGCCTGTAGCTACACCCATGAGCCTTTCGAGTGTATCCTTGCCCCAACATCGTCCCACAGCCGATGCACTTGCGGAGCCTCGGGCACGGCCGCACTCGGGAACCGTGCTTTCCATTTTGCCAACGCGTCATCAACAAAAAGAATTGTGGCACTGTTTCCTTGACAATTTAAAATTTTAGACTCCAGGCCACAAACCACATGTGCCGAGGCAAGAAAGGCTGGCAAACCTACGTACCCCGCACACCGCAAACCCAGGCCCCCGTGACGTACGGGCAAAGACGCTTGACTCCACTGGCCATCAGATAGGGACACATTCAGAATTGCTTCTGTTGTATCCCTCAAAACGTCGTCAAACGAAGACACTTCATCTGGGCTCAGCCACGTTGGAGTGGTTCTTAAAAGGTAGGTTATTTGGGAATCGCGAAGCACATTTTCAGCAGAATGAGGGACATGAGCACTGATATTCTCGAGACGCTCTCGGGCGAGCACAAGGAGCCGCTTCCTGGCCTCTATAGCATCTGGAATGGCCGCTGGGAATATTGGAGAGCCCAGGAGGGTAAAAGTGTTGCGAGAAAGCTCTTTGACGCCAGGAAGCAAAGAGTGGAAAGAAAGCAAAGAAGAAGTCGGTCCGCAACAGAAAAATTCACACTTCGTCGCATTAACCTCCAGGCCCATCTCCTTAAGACGAAGAAGCAGCGCTTCCAAGTCCTGCTTTACAACTTTCTGCTTCCCCCCAATAGTCCCGTCATCCAAGCAAGTACCAAATATTAAGGGGTGACCTCAAAGCCAATATTGCTTTATGAATATGGATAGCGAGGCTGAAGGTTAACGGTCCGAGCGGATCTCCCTGCTGCGCACCGACCTGAGAAAGGATCAAGGAGTCATTGTTGAAAACATTAGATGGAGAGTGATACACTTGGTAGAGAAAAGGATATAAAGAGGGTATCTTGACCCAGACTTCGCCCAGCAGAACATATCTATAAAATTATAATCTTCAAACACTCACTTTTATGAAGGCTTTTAAAGGTTAGAGCACTGTCATGTCTTCGAGCTAAGCTCACGAGTATACTCGATGTTGAAGTAAGTACTCGGTAATCATAGATTTTGGACGCAGATGTGAACTCGTTTACATCTCTCGTTTATTTCGCTATGATTACTGGACGCTGACGACGACGTCATTTTATGACGGGTTTGCCGCGGAGCGCGACTGCAACTGATTGAAATAAACAGTTTCAAAACCAGCGGGAGGCGGGGATCGGCGCGCCGATGAACCCGCGGCGGCGGCGCGAGTTTTTAGCCGGCGGCGGCGGTCGGCGCGGCAGCGCTCATATCTAATGGTAATAGGTAGTTGCTTGATATATTCACAGAATATGTATTTCTATTGCCGCTATAACAACAAATTAAAGTTAAAAATAAACGGGGGTCCCCATATTTAATAAGAAAGGTGTTTCTTGGCGCTTTTATGCTCGTTGGTGGTACAGAACCCTTCGTGTGCGAATCGCAGTTTTTTATTTTTGTATATAATTGGAGGGTTGTGGGTGTACCTGCAGTATAATACATTTAAATCCAGTCTCCGCTTGAGTAAGTATAATTTAGGAAACAATTACAGGTCCTAAATCTCACAAAACCTAATCTTCTTACACAACGTGTACACAACATATTATAACAGTATAATTTTATTATCATTATCAGCCATATATACGTTCCAATGCTGGGCACAGGACTACTTTCATAGATGAGACTGAATGGGCTGTAGTCCCCCCACTGCGGGTATTGCAGGTTTCCTCGCGATGTGTTTCCTTCAGCGAAAAGTTTATGGTACAAACAAAATAATTTTACGTACATAAGTTCTTAAAATCTCTTTAGTACCAGTCAGGATTTAAACTCATGTATTATCGTAGCTATAAAACTATGCTATGCTGTATGATTGATTACGTAATATTAAGTAGGTATATGGTTTTGTTTGAAATATTTCCTTTAAACAGTGTCGACGTGTTTAGTTTCGCTATTATCATAACTCAACGTGAACGATGTCTATGTCTAGACTAAACGTCGTTTCGCAGTAAATAAAGAGCCGCTGGGGGGCGACGAACTAAAAACATTAACCTAATTAATATTTAATTAAAATATTGTCTAGATGACAGCTGTTTATAAAATAAATAGGTTATAGGTTTACGCGGGCTAGTTTTCTGCAACTCGACGACAGATATGCGCCTATGTTGCCAATGCGCCAAGTTAAATATTGGGGGATAATCTTACCCGAATCGACTTAGAGTCACACTAAGCACCGCTTAAATACTATGGGTGCAAGACGACGATATATGAGTACATATTATTTAAATAAATCCATGATCAATGATGAAGGAAATAATTTGTCCTTATCGGGACTTGAACCCACGGAGGCTGTAGCACTTCCACTAGGCTAAACGTGCCTTCTTTTATCGATATACACATATACGGAAACCCATAGATAATACTCGCAGCACCGATATCCCTCAGCCCTCAACACGGCGATCCACACTTTAAAATAGGGCCTCTAATGTTGAATTGGACCCAAACTATGACTACGACTGTACTGTGTACAGTCGCCATCAGATATATCTGAGCTGTCAGTGTACTCATAAATATCTGAACACGGCTCTATTTTCATAGCATTAGAGCCGTGTTCAGATATTTACGAGTACACTGACAGCTCAGATATATCTGATGGCGACTGTACCCATATTATGGACTACACGTGACCATTATGATCCATCAATAACTATGCCAACACAGCATATTTACGACCACATGTCACGCGTCACACCCTGTTTCTCACTTTACTGTTAATAGGGCAAGTCGGTAAAGTCAACGTTCTGTGAACGCTCTCGCTTATGTATGAAAGGGTGTGTTTCCATAATAATTAAAGGAAATGAATATACGATGGGTGGTAAATACAGAACTTCACATCAAGGTTAATTGCTGTGACTGAGTGGTGATTAAGGCTAAGTAGCACAATTGGTGCGGGATATTTTTGTTGAAGTAGAAAATTGTATTTTTTCAGAGAAACTTGCCTAATACATATAATAATGCCTAGAATATATTCGTTAGCATTTGGAACTTAAGAATATTAGTCGCCTTAGGTAGATGTCTCGTCGTATTCAGATTACATTTAAAGGTTAGCTGGAAGAGATCCCTTAGAGGGATACGTTCGCTTTTGTTCATAACTAACCATTGATCTTTGTAATGTTTTTGTATGATTTTATGTGCAATAAAGTTGAACCTTTATGGAATAGGTACCTACTAGGTATATGCCCCTTCGCACGCGTAAATATCCAACTTTTTTACACAAACTTTCATGCCCTGATTATACAAAATACCAATTTATGTAGCGACATAAATTGGTATTTTATATGGATGTACAAAAAAATACGTATTGTAATGTTAAAGTAGTTCATAGTTTCGTTTATCCTTATTTAAAAAAATGATGCGATTCAATTCTAAACCGCATCTGCCGAGGCATTATGCTGAGATGTCTTACATCACAGAGACACGCCTAAATTGCTTTGCTTAGCTATCTGGGTCTGAATACATTACGCCTAGGTCAGGGATCCATATAAGTTCCGACCTTACACAGCAATGAACCGTTTTAGCTCGTCGTTGCGAAAGCCTGGATTGTACAAACATAGATTTATTTTATTCGCTCTACTACGTACAAAATCACGGTTCTTCGGATTCTTTACATATCGCACCTTAAGAAGTTACCCTATAGAAAATAATATAAGTAACATAATTTTGAATTTCAACGGACATTCAACGTTTTCCAAGCTTCTAATTTTTCAGGTAGGTCTATAATTCTAAGGGATTCTGTGCCTTATAACTGTCTGTTCGATATAGTGAAGAGTTAATTTATTACAATAATTAAACGATGTTTCTTTACCACTTACATTTAAACTAGAAAGCAATCCAGGATATAAGTATATCAGAATGGCCTCAAGTGCATTGCAATAAATTTGGACTATTAGTTTAGTCATGATAATCTATTCTAATAGGAAGTGATGACGAGCGTCCTAAGTTTTCGTAACGGCAGTAACTCTCCTGTAAGTTTATTCCAATCTAATAAGGTAAAAAAAAACCTGTTTGATATGCAATCGAAAAACTGATACTTCAGTTCGTGATCGATGGTCACTGACCATCGATCACGAACGTTTGTCAGGCGACCATTGGTCAAGCCTTCGTTCGTTCCGGCGACATAGCAGCAATGCACCATGCAGGTTGCAACAACCTGGCAACCATTGATTGACAGAAGCATCCAGATTGGAAAATGTGTGTCGCTTTCATTTGACGTTACTGACGTGGTCTTCTAAAAACAATTAAACTGGTTTTACAGTATGAGGATGGAACACTAGGGTATTTGACAACAATGAAAAGAAATTAACTAACTCTAACCATCAAAGAATGCAATCCAACGCTGCTCGAATAGAATCAATTAAATCATTTTCGTCCCACCAACGATTTTAAAATGACAAAAACTAAAAATAAGGCAGCAAGTTGAGCATGACGTCACAAGCCAGTATTTCATATTAAACTGCATACTATCTGAGCGTTTTGACACTTCATAAATAGAAGCAAGCTGATTTGATCTGTCATTTTTGTTGTGCCTTTTAAACCTACAACTCTACTCAACGCCTAGCTAATGTTTCGTGTTTTCCCACCGGTTATAATTGCCACGACGTGTGCAGGGCTAAAATAAAATACCTTTTAATTATTTATTTACCTTAATGCAATTCGATCCAGAGAGCTGCTATTTCCTGCACATCTTTGTTGACACAGCAATGTGTTTTTAATACATGTATTTATCGTCTGTGTCAGACAAAGGATATGACATACACCACTATCTGTTGTTTCACAACCGTAATATACCGGTCAAAGTGGATACGACGAATACCTAACGTATAGATTATAGAGCATTACGAGGAATTCGGCATTATAAAAAGTACCTATACGGTAATTGAGTATTAGGTAAATAAGGACATTTTTATAATTTTATAACGTGTTTAACAAGTTTTAGCCCGGAGCCATACCGAGCCTTATTCTTAGTCTACATTATAAAGAGAAGTTAAAATAAAATTTTTGGCTTCCAAAGTTGTTTGACTGGCATGGCAAAGTAGGACTTTGACAGTTATTCATTGAGTGAATGAGTATTTTATATTAAGGTAAACTTAAAACTTTTCGTTGCAACATCTGTAGACTTACTAAAATCCTGGTTTACCAAACATTTCTCTTATGTATAAAATCAATGTTTCCAAAAATACTTCACGAAATAAAACAGGTGCTTCGCAACCACAACAAACAAACGTGATCAGTGAACCCACTTCTATTTTACCTAACGTAGTACCTAAGCAATGATTGTTTATCAAGTAAAAACTGGAAACAAGAAGAACGAGTATTAACAAGGTATACTTGATAAAATTAACAACGTTAATGCTAAGGTCACGCTGCATTGAAAAGAAATCGTGATGTTGCGAAACAGATGGTGGGTAAAGTGAACGACCTTCCGAATCTCGGACAAAGCTCGGCGTATCTGAATCATATGTTATTTGTCTAGAACGTCAATCGCCGCGTTGCATTCGTGAGGGCGTTATCTGATAAAAATAAAAACAGAGCGCCGCAAGGACGCGACAAAGAATCTATTAGTTTTTAGATTCGGCAAAAGTTGGGCAGTGACGAGCCGGCGCCACATCGATCGGTTGATTCACAGCGCGCAGACTTAAGAGCCTTATTCCGACGGTATTTGGACATGTCCTGTTTTGCTACTGGGCCTGTTTCCTGTGATTCATTTGAGTGGAGGTGCCAATTTCAGCCGGGTAGTGCCGGCCCGGCCACATGCGAGGCAGGAGCGCCGGTGTCAGTGGCCAGCGTTTTATAACAAATGTGTTTTTTCCTTCAAGATAACATATGAGAACAACAAGTGGAATCTGGATGTGGTGTGATTTATTATCATGGAGCTGACGTTGTTTGTGATAACGTTCCTGTGGTCTTTGAAAAGTAAGTGTTGTATTAAAATAAAATATATGCCGGTTTTTAAGTAAATCAAACATAAATGAAAAAGTAAAATATATGACATATCTAGTGTATATTTTACTACAGTGAACAGACCGGTTTTTAAACATAATGTCATAGTAGTGCGATATACTATATAACCCCTTTCAAGGAATAGGTCGATTTACCAGTCACCCTGTATAATAAACCTATAGTGGAAATAATTCTAGAAACATCAAACAAAATACATTTAAATAAAAGGATAAATAAAATGCCAGTGTTCCATATGCCGACTTTGTACTTGTAACAGTAGCGATTAAAATATGCTGAACGCGTATGGCAAACCATTAAAACTTACGGTTTTATCAACTTATCATTATCAGACAATTTCAATACGACACATGTGGCTATGCTATTAAACATTGTCAACAGTAGGCGTTAATCAAGGTCTATCCGATCAAAAAAATACATTAATATTCAACATTGGATTCCACTAGTCTATAAACTGAATATAAATGTGCGGATTTTGAACGGGAAGCTAAGCAGTGACCCAGACAAACTGCGCTGTTTAATTGGGTGAAATTAATTAATGCGAATCTCCAATTGTTCCCTTCATCGATGGCAATGCAATATAACAATATAGATAACACTGACTGACAGACAACGCACAGCCTAAACTGGTGGCTCTAGAAACATGAAGTTTTAAACTGAAGTTACTGAATATATTTAACCTAAAAAAAAAACAGCACTTGTAAAAGATTTTTCAAAATCCAAAGCAACTGAGGGTTAAAAGTTTCAAAGGCTCGTAGAAAAAGGGATCTTTTCCAGATAATAAAATAAACCCAAAATACCTATTACCTATTACCAAAATAAAATATATTTATTAACACTGAAAATTTAATTAAGTTTTTGTAAGTTCGAAATTTTTGCGAGGAAAACTTCAATACAATCAAGCCGGCAGGGATCGACTTCTATGGACGCCACGCCACTGCTACCGAAGTAGGCGTAACTACAGGTTGACGTTGAAGTCATTAATTCAGACACCAAATCGTTTCTACTTATACATATGTCCCATTAATAGTTTTCCGTAATTTTATGACGATAATAAGAGAGAGCTCGCGACTTGTAGTCAACATTACTGTATCATAAAAACGATTACTGTGTTACAGATTCGTTAAGAACTAAAAAATACCCACAACTTCATTAGCGGAAGTCGCCGTAGTCGGATAAAAAGTATCTTGTGTGTTATTATTTATAGGAGAAACACGTATATGGCTTTGTTATTAACACGAACCCCATTACGTGCGCGATAGTACAATATCAACCAAATCTTTATCTAAATTGCAATGACTCGTTCGAAATATTTAGCATCTCCTAAATTTCCTGGGTCAAATGATAATGACCAAATTACCTATCTATGTATATTTCAATGAGGTTAAACGCGAAGCTGATTGCAGATGGTGCCACGCTTTTATGTAATGCACCTAATTCTTGCCGTTTGTAAATATATGGACTTGTTGTGTTGACAATTTGTGCAATGATTGCCATAGAAAAAGTTGAATTTCCTATTTGTATTGTATTGGGGTGTAATTGATATTTTTTTTATTAATTTCAATGTCATATTAATATTATTTCTGGTTAGCATCAAATTATACGCAGGTACCTAAATGGCGTAGTTAAAAATAATAATACATTGACATTATCCAAACCGGACAAATATAGTTTCCAGAATATTAAGCAGTCACAACAATGCGTTAGTTGCGACATTGTACGTTTACGGCTGTTTGTGAAACTGTAGCAATTTGAAACAATGACGAAGTATTGTATGCAGATGCGACACAATTCGCCTGAACTTTGCCAAAGTCAAATCCAAAATTCAGAGCAATTTCATTGTGATGGCAAAGGAATCATAATATTTTAAACTTCGTAAAACAACGAACTAAAATTAGCTGATTTCACGGAAATGTAATAAAACAATGTTTCTGTCAAAAAATGTTTTTTTTTTTTGAGACGAGCTTTTGTTGCCGACTGTACTTTTTTTGTATAATCGCGAACTGCACGTCACAACTAATCAAATGAGCCCAAGCACGGCACGGTGAATTTATCTTATATAATTTAGATGATCCTATGGCTACCATCCCGCTCCATCATCAGATCAGCTCCATGACATAATAATATTGCATTGACATCCGATTCACATATGTATTCTTGCAAAATTTCAGCTCAATCGGTTGAAGATATCTGCTTCAAAATTGAGTTGCATACATAGGTACATTGCAAGTTAAATAAAAGCTTGTAAAAACCATGTAAAGTTCATATGCAGGAGTACAATAAGTGGCTATGTGACAACTTAACTTCAAATATCATAAAAACGAAATGAAAACGATTCCAGCATTAAGAGTGCCCGAGCATCGGAAGTTTGAAAGAAGTTTAATTTGAAATTTGTTTATTTAACCTAAATAGCTGAAAACGCGATGGCAGGAGACCTGGACTTATTTCAAGTAGGGTTAACTCTTATCTATGAGAGTAGGCTTGTGCCCAGCCCTGGGACGTATATATATACTGATAATGATGATGATGAGGGTGGAATACATTAAATCGAGTAGAGAGGTGAAAAAAATTGGAGATCTTTTCCCGGCAGTGACTTAAAATCCACTGAAGCGAAGTTAATGATACTTTAGAGGGCCACCTCAAAACTATACGCTATAGACCTAAATTTGTACAGCCCGGTAAAGAAACAAGTCAGACTGCCAAATTACGTTTTTATAATATCGTAATTTGAAATAAAGGGCCGACTTACCCAAATCCAACCTAAATGGCAGATATGGCATTCTTCGACCAGGAAAATTACGTACTTTTGGCATTGCCACGTAATTACTAACTGCTAGTTCATTAACCCGAAGTGCGCAGTAAAATCATGCACACGTTAAAATGCACATACAGAACAGATTTAGAATCCTCAAATGGTAGTACCTACCTACATCGCGCTCACGATAACGGCCTTAAGAATTCGTAACCAATGAAATTATACAATAAAGATATGTTTGCGATACTTGCGATACATATGCTGCTATGGATGTTACTATTTGATGCTCAATTTACGGTAAGCCTGAGAAAGAAATATACGAACATTTATAGCAGGTCAGGACTTTTTCTCTGTTGCTTATTGTACAAAATTATAATAAAAATTTTAACGGTTAATGACAAACGATATCATACTAATGGTACTATACAAATTTCACTAACATTGAATAAGAAAAGTATAACATAAAAATACAACAGCCGAGTAGGTAGGGGAGACCGGGTATGGTTGTCTCAGAGGTCGGTTGTCATACCGGCTATAAGAGAATACTAAACGAAGGAATAAATGTATAGATTGGTAAACTACAAAAGGAGGTCTTGCGAGAATCGAAAATCGCTAGTTGGCGCCTGATCAATGAATGATTCAAGTAAAACGGTTGAAGATATCTGTACCCGATCCCTAGTAGTGAAGAAGTTCGTATTGACCCCGATAGCTGAGCTGATATGTATTTTTCTTCAACAGTGTCGTCATCCATTCGCTGCTACAGCTGTGAGGTGGAGCACACGAAGGCTTTCAACCACGCAGGCAGAGCTGTCCACAGCGCCCCAACCTGCGACCACTTCAACGGGAGCGACGTCAGCATTACCGATTGCCCAGGCTCTACCATGTGCGTCAAACGAGTCACGTCACAAGACATCGGACCAGAGCGTAAGCTAAAGAAATTGATATTACATTTCTAGCCCTATGTAGACGAAATTAATGCCTTTGTCTACCTGTCTCTGCGGGTAAGAGACAGTTGCGTCTTAGACCATACAAAGGCATGCAAATACGCGGCAGACCTGTCCACAGCGCCCCAAACTGCAACCACTTCAACGGCGGCGATATCACCTACTACCCAGACTCCACCATGGTACGTCAAACGAGTCACCACACAAGATATCGGACCAGAACGAAAGGATTTTGTTATAGAGGTAAAAAATGTACTAACACGTCTTATAGGGAGTCATTTGTAACTTCGCCTTATGGATATCTAATAATTCGAGTTATGGAGGTTTTGGGACTTGAAGGGAAGGGAACGGGATTTTATTTCGTGTTATAGAGGATTTCCTCTTATCGAGGTTCCACTGTAGGTGTAACTATTTTTTTCACCCCGATGGAATACAAGCTCTAATTGCGGGCGAGAAACAATTGCAAGGTGGCACACGAAGGCTCTCAAGCACGCAGGCAAAGCTGCTGACGGCGCCAGTATTTGCGACCACTTTAATGGTAGAGTATGCAATGGTTAAACTCGTGATCATTTGATAATGTAAGAAATTGGACTAACCGTAATTCTTTTGAAGTCACAAGACATGTCGAGAAGCCTTCATCAACGCAAATATCAGTAAAAGGTAAAAGTTATTTTAGTATGTAACAAAGATCAGTTATATATATAGGACATTTCCATATAAGGTATTTACAGTTGTTCGCAGCCCAAGGATAATATCATACGGAAAACTACGTAGTTACCTACTTAATCGGAAATTAATGACTTCAACAAAAGTCCGTAGTGGCGGATAAGTCAATATTCCGGTTTGCTACAAACGAAAAAATAATTCTGATTTTCCTGTCAGATAAACAGACGGGAATGAACACGAACATAGGTATACTTATTTTGAATTATTTTGTTGTATCAGAGCCGACTCTCATTCCGGAGATAAAGAAGCTACGCGAAATGCAAGAGCATGCACGCAAGCATTCCGTATCTACACGTTACACGACTTTTCAGATTTCTAGAACCAGTCCTCCTCCTATATCGAAACTGTCAGGGTATTAAAAAAATGATTTGATAAACCGTTGCAAATAATAATGCAAGACTTCTTCTTCTGGGCGCTTAAGACGAGAACTTTCGAAAAAAATATAAATTACACATCTTTTGACAGAAATAACCGCACATATCACATTAACACCCGTAGCGGACCCAGGAGGCCTCCTCTAAAGCATAAAATAATGTGTGTTTTAGTGTTTACTTTGATAAAACCTGCCCGAATTATTTAAGCCCCTGCCAAACCAAATCCTGGATGCCACTCACTACTCAAAGCAGCCACATATGATTGACTAACATTTGTTTTATATTTCAGTATCATCTAAAAGCGTGAGACGCGGATGTGCCCCCCAAACTACTTCTGGAATGCAAGAAAAAGTGGGAAGAAAATGGAAGCCGCTGAACAAAATTTACGAAGTGTATGAAGAAGGTTGCATCGACGACCCTAGCAACGAACATAAGCTAACTAAAACCGTTCTTTGTTACTGTAGAGGAGATCTATGTAATGCTAGCGGAAAATTATCAATAATACTCTTTACTTTATTGATACCACTAGGAATATTGCTTGTATAGTCCGTATCAAAATATGCACTATTTCAGAATGAGTCTAGTCTATCTTCATTGGAGACTTTGAAGTTGATCAAAATCGACTTAAAATAAAAACTTAGTAAAGTCGTAGTCAATAATGAGGCGTGGTATGAAATACAGAAGCATGGGCCAAAACAAACCTAGTGTGCTTAACGTCTCAATTTGCAGGAAAGTTCTTCGTATCTTTCGATAGTACTTTACCGCCTAAGCAGCGGAGGTTAGTTTGGGGCTATGGGTATACCCCCGTCGTGGCGAACATAAAAATCTGGGTGAGGTCGCAAATAATCGCACAACGTTGAATATGTTGGGATGTTGTTAGGATACATATAAGTAGTGTAAACTCGATTTTGCAGTTTCGAAAAAGTTGTGCTAAATGTATGGTGGTCGCAAAACACCGAAATTTTCGGTCATTTTTCAGATTTTGGTCTGTACCTTCTAAAAACCGGATTTTTGGATAAAATTGTCTATGACACTATTAAAGAAGATAAAATTCCCTACAATATGAGTGTAACATCAACTCTGTATGTTTAGAAAATGTTGAGATATAGCACTTCAAAAAATTGCAAATTTTCCTTAAAAGTTCGAAATTGCACTTTCAGCTACCTCTCAAGCTGAATAGCAGCTGAAATACTGATCTTACAATGACAATTAGGTGTATAAAGTTATAGAGCAATTATTGAGCTTTATTTTAAGTATAATTTGAACCCTGTACTTGCGATAATTCTCTTGTTATCGAAAAAAAACCAAATCATTAGAGAACTCAGATTTCTCAAGAAAGAGTGCTCCCAAAGCAAATTGTTAGTATATTGCGCAGTTATTCATAGGAAGTTTTAAAAATGACTTTATATTTCTAAACATCAATCATTTAAAAAGTTCTGAGAGACCATGATGATCGCGTACATTATGTAAATGATAAAAGCATCGTCACATTTACTTTTACATACGTGCGTAAATTCGAGTGTGTTAAATACTTTATTATTTATTTATACTGCGATATGCGTAACCATCATATGCCCGCTAAATTAGTCTTAGATACACATCGTAAGATCTTAGTCATAAAATGTGAAAATCAACGTAAAGTGATGGCGAGTTCTCGGCTCCAGTGATAGAATTACAGGACGCAATGTAAATTAGTATTTATCGCAATAACTTACACTAAAGAGTGGCTATGTAGTTACCCTTGAATTGCTGACATTTTACGGAATCCGGCAAAAAGTTATCTTCGATGACATAAAACATTAGATTCAACGTTTGTCAACGAAACGTCACGCAACCGGTAGGTTTACGTGGTTATACGTTTACACTACTAGTTTTCCGCGTCTAATTATGCTCCTATTTTGTGTAAGTAGGTACTTATAATATTAGGCTAGCTTTTACGCAATTGGCTAAATGGTCGTATTCTTCTGAATTACACCTAGAAAAGTGTCGTCAAAATCATGTTCATGGCTAAGTAGTCAAGCAGGGGCTTATTGCATAACAAAGTACGAGATAATATTATAAGTAAGTTTGTATGGATTTTTACTAATATTAGCTTGTCTTCTACTATGTACTCGTCTAATGAGTCTATTCTCGACGAGCTCAACATCAAAACGAGACTCCACAATCTGTACACAACGTGTCCAAAGCTTCTTCGGGCATCTGGTCAGGTCAGGTCCGGATAGTCTGGAGAAGCTCCTAATTACTGTTCGCATGGCAGGAAGAAGGAGTAGGGGCCGTATCGTATGCCTATGCTGAATCGTGATGGGTAGGATGTAGCCAACAGTTGTGTGTAATACGTAAATTATATGCTAGATAAGCTAACAATATGCGTAACGTAGGCAAGATGACCAACCTAATGTTACAAAATACGTGTACGATCTTCTAACAGTGCCAAAGTCCATCATACAAATTTGGGTGGACAAGGAGCCCCACATGAGATCCTTATGAGTGGGGTAATAGTTAAGAAACGGGAAGCCGAGTCAAAGTTTTCCTCGGCTCAAAAAGGTGTTATCTCAAACACCGTAGGAGCATTCCACGGAAACGTTACGTCAGGGACACTACCTTTTTAATACTTTTTACAGGTAAAATTAAAATCTGCATAGCATTACGTAAGCGACAAAAAAATATGTTTTCATGGAATGTTCCAATAGAAACTACATACTCACTTCTAAGTTGTAACTTATTACAATAAATACGAATTTACGTGGTGTCCTGTACACGTTGATTTTCACATTTTATGACCAAGATCATATAATGTGTATTTAAGACTAATTTAGCGGGCATATGATGGTTGCACATATCACAGTATAAATAAATAATAAAGTATTCAACACTCTCGAATTTACGCACGTATGTAAATGTGACGATGCTTTTGTCATTTACATAATGTGCGATGTACGCGATCATCATGGCCCCTCAGAACTTTTTAAATGAATGATGTTTAGAAATATAAAGTCATTTTTAAAACTTCCTATGAATAACTGCGCAATATACTAACAATTTGCTTTGGGAGCACTCTTTCCTGAGAAATCTGAGTTCTCTAATGATTTGGTTTTTTTCGATAACAAGAGAATTATCGCAAGTACAGGGTTCAAATTATACTTAAAATAAAGCTCAATAATTGCTCTATAACTTCATACATCTAATTGTCATTGTAAGATCAGTATTTCAGCTGCTATTCAGCTTGAGAGGTAGCTGAAAGTGCAATTTCGAACTTTTAAGGAAAATTTGCAATTTTTTGAAGTGCTATATCTCAACATTTTCTCAACATGCAGAGTTGATGGTAAAGTCATATTGTAGGGAATTTTATCTTCTTTAATAGTGTCATAGACAATTTTATCCAAAAATCTGATTTTTAGAAGATACAGACCAAAATCTGAAAAATGACCGAAAATTTCGGTGTTTTTCGAGCACCATAAATTTAGCACAACTTTTTCGAAACTGCAAAATCGAGTTTAAACTACTTATATGTATCCTAACAACATCCCAATATATTTAGCGTTGTGCGATTTTTTGCGACCTCGAATGTTCGAAATGACTGGGTCAGTAGTAAAGATCATTTATTTATGTTTGAAGTTTTAAATTACAACAGAACATTTTATACTCACTGATTTTAATATATGTAAGAGAGAAGCGCGATATACGAGGAAGCGTACAACGATTTGTATGTTTGTATCTGGGGAATTCACAGCGCAGTTTTTCCGAGACGGTAAATGGGACTTTATTAGGACTACGTCACACAAAGCGCGTAAAAGAAATTCTCGGAGCATTTATTATTTACTTAAATGTATTGAACATACGGGTTTAAGTAAACGGTGCCAGTAACTTTAAGTCGTTTAGTAAATAGAGATACATTTCGTTCGAAGAACATTTTATAAAAAGTGTGTGTATATTTGTATTTTAATTAGTCTGCTAGTAAATATATTGTTAACCATTAGTTTTTATTGGTCCAAATTCCTAGGTGATCAAAATTGCTTACAATTTGTGTGGACATTAAATTTAATGACGTCTTAAGTCACGTTCTCTTTTCAAACACGTTTAATCATGGAAAACAGAAATTCACAACATTAGGCCATTATAATGGAACATTGCCGCTAATTAACGTTGGTGCAACTAGGTTTATGTCCTTGGTTACAGATTTATCCTAACCAGTATTTGCTTAATAATGTAAATAGAGAGCAGACTACAGTCTATGTGATTTTAGAGATGAGTATGAATATTTTTTTGTATACAATAGGCTACTTGATGACAGTTCAAATCAGCTTCTTTTTATGAAGTGTCAAAACGCTCCGAAAGTATGCAGTTTAGTATGAAGTACTATCTTGTGACGTCATGCTCAACATGGAGCCTTATTTTTAGTTTTCGTCATTGTAAAATCGTTGATGGCACGAAAATAAGTTTGAATGATTTTATCCGGGCTGTTTTGGAAGCGTAATTTGCTGGTTAGAGGTAATGAATTTATTTTGATAGTTGTCAAATACCCTATTTGACATTGTGCCAGTACTAAAATTGTTAGCTACTTTTGATACTGAATGTATATTCGACTATAAGGATAACTGCACAAAAAACTTATAATTATAACGACCTAAATGAGTCGTACGACTCATATTTTCAAATTATTCCTATTAAAAATTTGGTAACACATAAAATTACGATCTTAATGTCGATTGTCGATATGGGACACTTAGCATATCTTAACATGGCTTTCTAAAATAACCTACAGAGAACGTGCACAACGAAGGTGCTGCCAACTGGTGCCGCCAATCCGAATCCTGAACTCTATCATGCTGGGACCACATTAACGGAAAACGACGATTAACGTTTTTATAGTGTAGCCACGACTTAACACTATACAACATTGACATTTATAACCAGTTTACAGCACGATTTTTTTTCAGGCCAGATAAGTTTCCTTTACTATCTGTATAAGTAGAGTCTCTTTTGTCGATTTAGTGCTGCCACTAGGGAATGCAATATGAAACCCGGGTACTACCCGACTCTAAATAAAGTCAGTTACCCGGGTTTTCAGGTACCAGGGTAGCATTACCTACAATGAACTTGTCGGCTGTGTTAAGTGAGATAAGCAAGCATGTGATGTTTTTTTGCGTTTGCTTCAAGGCCGCCGACGTGAGATTTTATTTATTATCTTTAAAATAAAACGATATATGCATAATTTTTATTAATTACTAGGTTGTTTTAACCCGGGTTCTGAGTCTAAATACCCGGGTTTTACCCGACTCTAAATAAAGTCGGTTATCCGGGCACCCGGATTGCATTCCCTAGCTGCCACCTGAACGTTCCCTATCTTTATTTTTTGTTACTATTATTAGTACATTACACAACTAGGGTGGTAATACAAAGAAAGGCCGAGATCCCAGAAGTTTGCGGCCCGAGCTGCAAGCGAGGGTCGTAAATATGCGATCGAGGGCTTTCTTTATTACCTCCCGTGTTGTGTACATAATTTTATGTCTACACTTGGCTAGAAAGCGGCTTTTTCCGTACGCGTAGCGTGCGGAAAAAGCCACTTTATGGCCGAGTGTGGCATAATAAATATTAATGAACGGATTATATTGTAATGTTCTTCACAAGTATCACAATCTTCTTAAAGACAAAGGAGGGGTCGTGTAATGACATTCCTAATTTCGCATTTAATGATGTAATAATTTAAAACTAATAATCCGTAATAGTAAAAATGACCAAAGGCTAGTGTTAATAAATAATGAGGATACGATCATTGTATTAAAAATATAAAAAGAAGAGTTGTTTTTTTGGCCCTCATAGTAGTTAAGTGATCCTTTGACCGCTATGTCTAAAATTACTGACAATTTCCAACGTTATCGTAACGCAATAAGGCATTAAAGAGTTCTGATTATACCATGGAAGAGTTTCTTAACATATCAAATCAGCTTCCTTTTAAGTAGAGTCAAAACTCTCAGGTAGTATGCAGTTTGATAGAAAACAAAAACAAACAAATGACATCACTGTTTACTTAGTCAATTTCTCTTAATATTATTGTTTTGGTCGTTGGCGTTAAATACAGGCAACTACCCTAACTATTATTGTCATAAGTATGCCTTGATTAGGCCTACGGCCAAATCATCAAATGTGAATCCCTTCCTTAATATAAAATAACTTTCTGTAAAAATAAAATTGAGACAAGCTTTTAATGCCGACTGTATTTTTTTTGTAAATTCGCATACTACATATCATAAAGTAATCATCAGACAAAAAAGAAAAAGTTACATATTTTCTGCATTTGACCCAATATATTTATTCAATTCCATATTATTCTTTAACCGCTCTTTGAATTTGATAGTGCTTCATACATGTGGAAGCACATTGCTTGAGTAGGCAGCCATTAGCTAGAACTGGAAATGCACCCGCCACGCCAACCTGACGTCAGAATGGCGGGCGCCATTTATTTCTTAAATATTTCTGGAGTTTAAAGAGCACATTGCTCCAATTTTGGCGCACATTTGGCACATTGCTAGCACTAACTCCTGAGGTATACCACAGCTCCATTTGTTGATGTACACTCGCCATCTTGACACTCACTTTTATTTTGGTTATAACTCATAACCGTTTCAGAAAGACAACGGTTAACTTTTTATGAGACCGAAAAACAGTCTCGAGGCTAAGTCTAGTTTGATCAAAGTTGCCGCAATTTGTCTTTCGGTTGTAGTAAATAATCGTAGAACAAGAATAACTTTTGAGCCGCGCGGTCAAAACGCTCGGAGAATCATCCTTATCCTCCATGAGAAGTCAGTGGATCGGTAGCCATATTTATTGAAAGCTTACTACTTGCATATCCAATATGACTAGTTCCTACATGGTATACCATATAGTCGACGGTAGCAAAGAATAAGGAAAGAAAAGTAGTCACAGTACTCCGGCCCTTTAGGAGTGCGCGAGACCTATTCAAGGTCGAGGCGCAGGGCAGCCGTCCGTCGGTTTTGTTCGCATCCAATCAGACTGTAGTATACGGGTTATTCTTTAGAAATATGTCTGCGATTTATATGAAAAAGGGCCAGAGGAATAAGGTGACCGCAGACATATTTCTGAAGAATAACCCATACACGTTTACGATACATTTCGCGGGAGCGACTGAACTCGACGACGGTGCGATCCCGACTAGAGCACTACTACGCATTTCTGAAAGTTTGTTGGTAGTGCGTTCGTACACGATGCACACACAAGCAAGCGGCGCGATGTACCTTTTGTCGGAAAAAAAATTACTGCCATTATACTGTGACCGTGGGTTTAATTGACCATAGTTATGCAGAAAGAGACCAGAGGCAAGCTTCGTATACTTGGATTATATACTTCACGCAGTTAAGCAGAAAGTATATGTATAATCCAAGTATACGAAACTTGTCTCTGATTGCTTACTGCATAACTATGGTCAATTAGCGTAAGGGACTTTTTGCCTGGCCTGTTGTATGTGCAATCGCGTTATACAGGGTGGCCCATTACGATCGGTCAGTATGGGGAAGTCTGAAACTGTAACAGGGTGACCACTATTTACAACAATCAAAATTCCCTGACTTTTCCCCGTTTTCCAGCCGTTTTTTCTAGTTTTTCCCTTTTCAGTCTATAATCTTAACCCTTAAAGGCATGATTTTTTTTATCGTTACTAAAAAAAAATATGTGGATACCTAATGGCGTAATAAATACTAGAAAAATATAAAAAAAAATTAGTAAACTTGTAATCTTTATGATACGTGCTACAACATTATACTTCTTCTTCTTCTTCGTGTGAAGGGATCAAAAATATTAATCTAAATTTTTCTTTGCCAGTATTTCGCCACCTCTATCCCTCGGGGTGTAGCTTTTAGCAGATCTTCCGCGGTACACGTGGTCGGGCTCAGCGAGCACTGCATCATATGTTGTGTGGTTTGAAGTGTGCCACATTCGCAGGATGTTTCGCTTTGTTGTGGAACGATTATCTTTGGACCGACCAACTCCCGTCCTTATACTAAAAAATAATTACTTATTTTGTTAAAAACTGTTATAAACACACTCAACGAAAACCTTAAATATTTAACTTTTTCAAAATTGCCGCCATTTTGCTCAAAAAATCTAATAACTTTTTTTAAATACAATTTTGCCAAAAATATTTATGGATGTATTCGGAATCTAACACGTAAATGTCACATTTATTAAAAAAATAAATGTGATTTTGGATAGCTGCATATTGCTGCACTGGCCATCAAATATACGATGCAGATATACATCATTATGCATTTAAGGGTTAAATGTAATAAGGATGAAATATACAGGGTGTTTGGTCCATCGTTTGCCAAATTAAAATGGCGGATAGGTGGGGTTATTTTCTATCCCTCTACGCTCTCTAAAAAAATGTTTGGCCCACGTGTATTTTTTTTTCTTTCTTTTGTTGTTTTTAAAGAATTTACAGGGCCGACGCGTTTAAATTTGAATTAAAAAAAAAGCAAGTGCAAAAGAGATGAAATGTTTATTGCATCGTGATGTGTAACGTTTCACGGTTGTATCAGAGTTAAAATTACTGACATGTTACTGCTAGTTTTCTTTTTACTGACCTTCAAATGTTTTACAACATGTAAAAATTTAGTCAAAGATGAATTTTGATTTGCAATAAAAAAAACTAAATGAGACCCACGTTCTTAAAATTGTTTTAAAAAATTTTGTGCTCTATCCTCTTTCTAATGATGTACAATAATCCCAAAGAACCTTTCATGAACTTTATTTTTTCCCGATTTTTTGTAACGGACGCAACAGACAAATTAACGATGCCCAAACATTGACGCTGTATCTTCGCGGGTTTTCATTTTTCGGCGACCAGGCTTGCAGGTTGTGAAGATGTAAATTCCCTGACCTTCAATAAATTTCCCTGACAATTCCCTGACTTTTCCATGACTAGTGAAATTCCCTGACATTTCCCGGTTTTCCCGGTTTTCCAGAAAGTGGCCACCCTGCTGTAAGTCTGTGATGTACTACATAATCGATGTCCAAATAGAAATAATGTAAGTTTTATTTTTCAAAACGACCGGGTTCAATTCCCGGTTAAAATAATGTTATTTGATAATTGTTTTTGATCTTTAAAAATAATGAAAAAATAAAAATTTGGGTAACCAAGCTATACTCAGCCAATCAATGTATGCAGTTTTTCTTGTCCTTAAAATCGATGACATAGTTCCTAAGAACAGATCTTCGTATCTCTTATAGTTTCAGACTTTCCCATACTGACCGATCGAAATGGGCCACCCCGTATACCGTTGCGTAAGTGGCGTAAAATTCGTAAATGAGAAAATAAAGCGTACTCACATTGGCGTGGTTTTCGACGAGGCATAGAAACACGACGTCCTCTCGGAGCAAGCGGACGGCGCCGTGCAGCGGCTGCGGCGTCTTGCTCTTCAGCATGCGGTACAGCAGGGCCGACGACATGTGGGCAAAGTCTTCACCTGTAATAATACCAGGCACTTTAATTTTACAATAGTAGCTGGAAACTTATGTGTGCTTTCGTCAATTTCACCACTAAATTGTTGCGATCGGTCAGAGTCGTGGTGGGATGTACAGTCAGCATCAAATAATTTGTTAAATTTGTAACATCTAAAGCGCCATATATATGATATATCGTCATACGTCTTTGTGCCTAAGTAATAAGGATATGTTTCGATATATAATATATATCGCCATATTACGGTGCTCAGGATGCTACAAAACTATTTGACGCTGACTGTATGTGAAGGAAGGGAAATGTCCGAGCGAGACATATTTTTTAATTCGGCCGAGACCGAAACCGACACGACGACTAAATTATTGTGTAAGTGTATTTTTTCCTAAATTCGCGAAATAGGTCCCTATTCACCCATTATGTATGCAGTGTTTCAGTGTCGTACCTGTCCATAACTATTATACCACGTTTCATAATAAAATTAGATTAGATCAATTGTGCGTTATCCATCATGCGGTTTAAAAGAAAATATGAGTTGTGTTATTTTTAAAACGTAATAAGGTACTGAAATTAGTATCAATTTAACAAAAAAACGTGAGCAAAAATAACCGTAAAAAAATCTAATCTAAATGAAGCGAGGAATAAATAATATGTGCCATTATACGCTTTTATCCAAGGATTCAATCTATTAATTACGGCACTTGAAGCAAACGACAATAACATTCAGTGTATGACATAATAATTACCTGTGAGATCATCCCAATGAGCAGATATAAGTCCGGAGCAGTGTTCTTTGAGGGCTGTTGCTCCTATTTCGTCTGCAGCCGAGTAAAATTTTACACAGGTCCTGTAATAACCAAATCATTAATATTATTTTTTATTAATAGCATTTATTAACAGATTAATTTTCGTAGAAACCATTTTCGTTGGATAAACAAAAATAAATAAGAAAACCGTGCGCTATATTAGGTTTTTTTTTTTAACTACATAAGGGTAGTCACCTATTTTGCCATCCCAAAGAAAGGTAGGTTATATATGGTCATGGTTTATATTAGCAATATGACAAATCGATTTTTTCCGACTAGAATAACCCAACTTGATCAATCTGCTGATCCAATTGATTCGATCCTATGAAAAGGTAACTCAGCAACGCTGTGTTACAGTTAGTAAGGATTCGGCAAGCAGTGTGTCGAGTCAAAGTATAAAGAGACAAGTAGTCAAACTTCGGCTATTTAGGAGCGCGTGATACGTATTCAAGGTCAAGGCGTAGGCATTCTTTCGCATTCTTAAAACTTTGCTTGTAGTGCATTCGTTCACGACGCGCACACATACAAGCGCGGGATGTACTTTTCCTAGGAAGAAAAATTGCTGCTATTATACTGTGGTCAAGTCATGTTTTATTTGACTCGGTTTAGAACACTGAGAGATATAGCTTTACGCAGGCTAGTTATCCACAACTCGACTCAATCGCTAGATTTAGTTATCAATTTTTATGGTGGTCGAACCCAAACAAAAGTTTTGTTAAAGAGAGACTTCTGTATGTAGCACTATTATTTATTCTGTGGCTTGGGCAAAATTGGTGGTTGTAACAATACCTAAATCCATGCCTAAAATGTACTAACCATAAAGCAGTTGATTTGATCCATTGTAGTCATATGTATTTGTAATGTTTGAATCATCAATATCAGTGGGTTAGTTCTACCACAGAACCTTTTTTCTGAATTTTTGATGATTACTCATAAAAATAATAATAAGTGGCATATTATTTTTTAAAGAACAACCATAATGCTGCAACTTAATAAATTTGATGTGATTTAGTAGTAAACTTATTTAAAATGATAAAGTCAACAAACTTTACTCATACTTAACTAGTTTAACAAGCACAGTATATTCAATTAAGCATTGTTAAGCCTACATATTCAACGTCTATGGACGCTGCTCACCTGAAAGTGTTAACACTCACACCTCATAACTTAACAATTGTATTCCAAATCAATGCTCCAAGTTAATTACAGCAAAAAATAACCTATTAAATCAATCAACCTCACCTGACTCCAACAGATGCAATAAGGGCCTGTTCGCACTTCCCCACCAAGCCGTTAAGCTTGAAGTTAGCAGCAGATTTCATGAGCTGCAGCGCAAACATGTCTCCCCGAGTGAGATCTACTACATCGGTGTACAGCCATTTGAGGAGTGCTGCACCAACATCATCAGGTAGCACGGACCAGTCTGAAATGCCAAAAATCATAGAAATGATATGAATCAATCAGTAATTAGAGAGCATCAAACATCAGGCAAACAAGACCAACATAACATTTACCTGCAACATATGTAAACAATTTGCAATTTTTTACTGAATTGTAATACTAGTAGGTTCAGTTTGTTATGCAAACTATGAAAACACAACACATCAGACAATGGTGGTTTATCATTAAATAAAATTTTCATAATTACACAGATGATAAGAATATCCCGATGGTATGCATATTCATCAACAATGAATTGGAAAGAATGTAGAAACTTCATTTTTAAATCTACTTTGTAAAATACTTTAAAAAATGTGAAAAGTAATACAAAACATACTTAATCACATATGATTAATAAAGGAAAAATTAACAAGTTTTAGACCTACCCAACTCTTCTAAGTTTTTCAAAGCCTCCTCATTCCAATCATCTGATCTGGCACTCAAAACGAACTTATGGCCCGGCATAGACTTGCTTTGCAGCTTTATCTGGATGTCCGAATAGGTTTTTCTGCCATAAAGAGTCGCCACGGTCATCAGCAGCCGCGCGACAAAGCTTGTCTCGCTCAGGTCGCCGGCCGACGCGGCTGCAAGCGTATACTTGCGCTCCACCTCTGCGCAGTGACTCTGCAGCTTACTATACTCCTCCTTCAGCAGTGCCAAGTGCTGCTGAAGCTTCGTCACCTCGTTTGACGCTGCGCAAACAAACATTGTCGCAGTTACAGTTACTCGCTACACCGCCCACCATTACAAAACAATGATTAAACTGGGATACATTTTACTCTCATTTTTATTGAAAGCTACTCACCCATGACGAGGCTTTGTTGGTTCTTATCACCGCAGGAAGCGTACTACACTTTTTACTATATTTTTTTATCAATGTAAAAAAGATTAACAGTAATTGGAAATTGACAATTACCAAAGCAAAAAGTCAAGTGTCAAACTGGTAAAAATGGATTCCTTTCTGCGTAGTTTATTGTTAATAAAAACAAACTTTGAATGATACTTGTTTTTTAACTTTCACATTACAATGTTGTAATAAAAAAAAATAGTCATGAAGTAATAAGAAATATGCTTCCATATTTTTTTGAGTAATACTTAGTAGAATTTTTTTATTCATATAGTGCTTAGTTCTCAAACACTTATTGCGTGTAATGGAGATACAGTAATTTGTTTTTTTTTTCAGCGAACCTAAATTAGTGCTGGATACTAGCTTTTTAAGCAACAATGGAAAAGGTTTTTGAAAGTAGTATGAATACAAGCTGCATTCTTTTGTTTTAAATACAGAATGAAATGGCAGACAATGCTCTGTAAGCTTGAGAAAAAATAAAAGAAGAGGTGAAACTTGGTGATTCAAGGGTGAAACTTTTTATCATCCATGGTGTTCATGTTCAATTGTTCATATAACTCAACAGATGTCGCCGTTTCTCCAAAAATATTCAGATAACCTTCAAGTGATTTTGTCAATTGAATTGATAACAAGTATCACTGTATCAGAGTACAAGCCTAGCCTCTAGAATAGAAAGTAGAAGTTATCGTCTTCGGAGTGACTTTTATTTACTTCATAATGAATTCTTTAAATAGAGTATTAAGTTTAAGTTCTGCAATTCCGAAGAATGCAAGGTATTTTCCGCTGTTGTTCATGTCAAGTGGCCCGGTTTAAATTTGGAACATCTGTGTATGTATAGTGGAAGTTATTTTTGTAGATTGATCAGTACGAGTGGAGCGAGACTAAATGCTGAAGATGGCTGGCTGTCTAAGCTGTTGGTGCGGAAGATAGAGCCTACGAAGGAGTCCCACAGTCGCATGCTAAGTGACAAGGAGATAGTATATGCGCTGCATACGCACAACATAAGACCGGACTCGGTGGATAAATATTTAAAGAACTAGTACGTCTGCATTACCTATCTTACATAAGTCATATAGTATACCGGTGATTGGCGACAGACTAACAGAGCTATTATGCAACAATCTGCAAATAGAACATGTGTTATTAGATCAGTGATCGCGATAACGCGCTAAATTGTTTACTATTTTCGTTATCAACAGATCCTTGACCTCTACGGCCAAGTTCCACCGCAGCTTCACCATGTAACCATAAAATCATTAGTTAATTATACTTCTTACTACTTTAGTTTAGATTCTAAAGCTGTATTAGCTGAAGGCATTTGTTAAGTTCAAAAACAAATGCTAAAAAAAATTATCACTGACAGTCACATTCAATACTTTTTTTTAGGTCTGACACTTTGTTAGTTTGTTGTCTTGCTTCTACAAAAATGTATAATGCAATTTGAATAAAATTGTTTAACCCTTTGAAAGCCAAGAATACCTAAAACCTACCTAACTACCACACCAACAAAACCTAAAGGTGTCACAGAGCACAGAGTGTTTTAAACCTAACATGCACCAGCATAGCGTAAAGTTCAATTTTGTTTTTGACTATTATGTTAGAAGTAAAATTGGATTTTTTTTAAATCATAGACCCTAATAATATACTCATCTGCTATATATATATTTCCTCAAAGTGAAGTAGAATAATAAAACCATGAAACCTTTTTTTGATTACTAGCGCTATATGCATAGAATAGCCTTTGCCTCAGAATCGTTTCTGAGGCAAAGGCTTTCCTTGGCGATCCAGCGCGGAAATGCCGCAAGTGTTATGGGCACCTTTGCGCCAGAAACGACTAGGAGCGTGGGTTTATTTGACTGAATTTCTTTTGTGTTTATTATATTGTATTTTCGTTTTCATGAATAAATAGATTAATTTTAAACTGTCAAAGATAATTGAAATAATTTAAAATAGAATAATTAAATTGTTGCACAGGACACGATGAGTAATCTTCTCCTATTGTCTTATAGCAAAACATCGACGGAATTTGTCCACTCACGCAAAGCTGAGCTAGGATGCGAGCTGGTTGGATCATGGACAGTTTCTGTGGGAGACATGGACCAGGCTCTACACCTGTGGCGCTATGTCGGAGGCTTCGAGAAAATAGACAAAGCAAAGATTTTATTCAAGGAGTCAGCTGTGAGTTTTTATTTATCCTGTCCCCTTTTATAGATAAGTTTTGTTGACAAACTCAGGGTTTTTTAAAGATTTCCATTTTGTTCTAATTTGTTGTTACTATAGTGCAGCCTTTTAACCTTTTATCAGCCAAGGGCCGCATAGTAGCTAACGAAATTGACGCGGGCCGCACATTGTTAATAATTTGTGATTTTATACAATTCTGAATATAGCTACCTTTACATACAATATAGCCAAGGAGGCTTGTGGGCCGTAAGTGAGCGGTTCACGGGCCGCAGGTTGCCTACCGCTGCTATAGTAGCTCAATTTTGAATTGTTCTGTAGACTTGTGTGGGTCGGTTTTCCATACAAACCAAAAGCCTTTTGCGCGAAATGACGTGAGAACTGGCAAATAGTACAAAAAAACAGTTGGTTTCATATGATGCTAATAGATGGCGTTGATCTTAATTTACCGATTGCACGTTAAAACTAGAGTTAGTTTTTTGATACTTCTCACGTTGTTTCGCGTAGACAACCATGATTGATGTTGTGGAAGGGAGCGACGGCCCTCTTTTTGTTTATATAGAGAACCGACCACCTCGAATCACCTTCAAAATAAGCTATCTGAAATATGGAAAAGAGTATCAAACTTTATTGCCTAGTTATTATTATTACTAATAAGTCAACTCAACCGTTGCATATGAAAATTGACTGAGATCTGAATTTCAAATTGAAATTAAACTTTACCGAAAGAAAACACTGTAATTTTAAATCTCATAATTCTAAATGTAGTGTACATTTCACTAATATTATTTTAGGCCACACCTGGCCATAAAGTGACTTTATCCGCACGCTACGCGTACGGAAAAAGTCGCTTTATGGCCAAGTTTAGACATAAAATGATGTACACAACACGGGAGGTAATAAAGAAAGCCCTCGATCGCATATTTACGTCTCTCGCTCGCTCGGGCCGCAAACATCCGCGATCTCGGCCTTTCTTTTGTTTTACCACGCTAGTTGTGTAATGTACTATTTCTATTTCCAGGAATATTCAGCGCTCGAGAAGGAACGCGGAAACTTCGTCCGCTCGAGGCACTTGCAGTACCTTCTCGCCTTCAGTTTCTGGCCCAACGGCGAGCCGCGCACGCCCAACAACATCTACGAGATTCGATCCTATAGGTGCGTCAATTATTCCTATTGTTCTTGTCTGAAAGTCGACTGACTTTTCAGGAACAATTCAATGTTTCATATACAAGAAATCAAAGTACATAGAAAAATTAAATGGCACTCACCTGTGTACAGACCGGGAATCGAACCCGGTACCTCGGGATGATACGGAAGTCAAAGTAGATGGCAAAATTGAGGGCGCTTACTGGGTGCTACGATGGACGAGTGGTTGAGTCGCTGGGCCGAAAATCCAGGGGTACCGGGTTCGGTTCCCGGGCTGTACACAGGTGAGTGCCATTTAATTTTTCTATGTACTTTGATTTCTTGTATCTATATATGTAACATAAAATGTGGTGTAATTTACCCGCATTAAAAAACCAATGAAGAGACAAAATGTTTCTTTCATATAAAATTCAATGTTTGCTGATATTGCAAATATGCTGATGTCAGATATTTTTATATTGCAAGAGTAATATATACCGCCCGACTGGTTTAGCCTAGTGGTCGCTCGTACTCAAAATACCGCATTCCCGAAATACCAGATTTTTCAAAATACCAGATTCTCGATTTATCAAATTCCTGTCTTACCACATTCCCGTTACAATAGATTATAAAATCGTAGGTTACTCAAGGATCTAAATGACTTTGTTGGGTGTGTTATTTTGGGAATCTGGTATACGGAGAATCTGATGTATCTAGAATCTGGTAATTTAAAAATGTGGTATTTTAGGAATGCGGTATTTTAGGAATGAGCGCTAGTGGTTAGTGACTCTACCTACGAAGCTGACAGTACTGGGTTCGAATCCCGGTAAGAACAAATATTATTCGTGTGATGATGTTTGTTTCTGTGTCTTCGATGTTTTTTATGTATTGAAGTTTTTGTATTTATTAAATATTATATGCATTATTGAGCTTACTACGGGACTAGTTCGATTTGTGTAAGATTGTCCCCTAATATTTATCTATTTATTATACACAGAAATATATCGAGATAGAGGAAGGAAAATATATCGAGTTCGTCGATTTGTATGGGAAGTGTAAGATTTTGCGGTTAACGATTGGCAAGAGTGTGTAATTTAGTGATGGAAAAGATAAAATTTTCCATTTAATTTGGTGGCGTTTGAACAATGAATTATGCCATTATTATAAGACGTGTCAAATCTGATAATAATGGTGAACTTGACGGCGAACGAAGAAGGTCCCCTGGCCCTTCTTTTTAGCACGCGAGGTACATACACTCTTTCCTTCTATGTCGATATATTTCTGTGGTAATGTATAAAAATGTATCTATTTTATACCTTGCCGATGGACCAGCAGGTACTCTATACAATACCTGGGAATTGTGTACATTACCTACCTAAGTATGCAAGGACATTAATATTCATCATATTTCATACATTGCCAAAATGCCCCAGGTAATGTCCGACCGAAACTAGTTTTACGGCCGAAACCGAATTTCGGCTTTGATCTCAGTTTCGGCCGAAACCAGAACCGAAACTTCCATATAAGGTCATGTTTTCGTGGGAAGATAAAAACAATGACAGTCATAATCAGCCGGTCTTCATTTTTAAATAACATATTAATCATTTAGTCTCTGATATTTGAGTTATCATTAATGCAACATATTATAACTTCTTATTTCAAATAGTTTATGTGTGCTTTTTGAAAACAAGACTGTGCGATCGCAGTTCGAAACCAATCAAACCCGCTTTTGTGCCGAAACTGAAATTTCGGTCGGACTCTAGTATAATTCATTTAAGAGTTACACTCTTGTCGGTGGAGTAGCTTCCAATCTTGCCTGACGTACGCCAGCTTCTTGACATTTTGATAAGACACATAAACTTTTTCCTTCACTTGGTCCATGTAACAGGTATTGTTTAGAATGCCTGAATTATACAGATTGCCGGTAACATATATACAGGGCCTGGCGTGTGCTCCTGAAAATTGAGGTTTACCTATATCGTAAACCGTATCCGTACCGTATCGTTTCTTATGATACAATTTAACAGCAAATTATATCGATTGACGCGATGGATTGACCGTTATATGCATTTCATAGCTTGAAGCCCGGCACCATGATTGAGTGGGGCAACAACTGGGCGCGCGGTCTTTCCTACCGACGCTCGCAGGACGAAGCGTTCGCTGGGTACTTCTCGCAGATCGGCCGACTCTACAATGTCCATCATATCTGGTGTAAGTAAAAGTCGAAATCACCTTTTATATAAATCGCGTTAGTTTATTAGTTTTATATCGTTTTATTTTCACGACATTTGTCTTCGTTGTCGTCGTGTCATCATCAACGTTCCACTGCTGGGACTTTCGTGTCGTGTTTAATACATTAAACGCTAAGGCGGTCATCTGTGTATGTAAATGTGGTCACAGGTAGGGAATGTAACCGACTTTATTTAGAGTCGGGTATAACCTAGTAATTAATAAAAAATAATGCATGCATAGTTTTATTTTAAAGATAATAAATAAAGTTTTCACACCTCCTATTCAGAAAGAAGTATTTTGCTCCCTCATAAGAGGGATCAAAGTGGTACTTTTCTGTTCAAGGACAACAGGGTATATTTAGTTTGAACCCACTTAGAATATGGCATACCATAGACAGCTTTATTAGTATATTACAGACAGAGGCGGTATAAATAAGCAATGCCCCAGATCACAAGTGTTTGCGGCCCGAGCCGCAGGCAAGGGCTATAAATATAAATGTAATAAAATTATTTTCACCACGGGCGTTAACACTTGAAGCCCTCACTACGCTCCGGATTATACTTTGGAATCCCTCGCTACGCTCGGGATTCTATTGTACAACCCTTCGCTTCGTTCAGGATTCAATATACGCCCTCGCCGTAAATACATCATTTTGCTCCCTTGTGACACAATCTACAATTAAATTCCAGGCTATAAGGACCTGCAGGCGCGTCGCGAGACCCGCGAGAGCACGTGGCGCAACCCCGGCTGGGACGAGTGCGTGGCCTACACCGTGCCGCTCATCCGCGAGATGCACTGCCGCATCCTCGAGCCCACGGAGTTCTCGCCCACCCAGTAACCATCGGTTCAGATAACTTTGCACCTGCATCAGCATAGCTGGGCACTTGAGGCTGTCAACACTTTCACGACCGGACAAAAAATGGAACAATACGCCAGAAACTGACAGAGCCCTCTAGGTGGGTTTGTGAGGCCAATAATGTGCAACGCAAAACCGGCCGGCATCTGAGTCATTTTCAAAAAAATTGTACACAATTAAGGGATTTAATTAAAACAAAACTTAATTTATTCCTTTGTGTAACGAAAGTTCGTTACACAAAGGAAGCTATCGTGATTTTGTTTTTATTAGGCCCTTAACTATGTAATTTTTTTTTGAAAACGACCCATCTGAGCAAAAGTTACGAGCGCCTACTACGCGGGTTGCTAGTTGTCAAAGTGTTAATCATTCATTGGTGGGGTTATTATTTTGAGTGGCGGATTATAAAATCATTTTAAATAATCGTTAACGGGTCCTTTAGCTTCTTATAGGTCCGTTAAATATCAGGTTTTATGATTTATGCTTGTAAATTGCCACTACGACTGTCAGTTAACGGTTGACGTGTAACTAAATCCGTCACTCAAAATGCCTACCCTGCGAACTATCTAGTAACGGATTAACGGTGTTAAGTGCCCAGCTACGCGTATGAGTTGCCGCATACAAACGAGGTGTAAACGAGTAACTGGATTATGAGACCGCGACAGAACGTGGCGCGACAAAATGTTTGTAGTTTATTATCTTACTAATAATTATACTTGCATTTTAGTAATCTATAAATAAGAAAACGTAATATCAAATATTAGTAAGAGTGACTAACATTCAAAGATACGGCATTTTATGGTTGCTCGATAAAACTGCAAATATTGGCTGCTAACTTTTTGAACATGGGACATTCAGAATTTCGTTAAATTCCAACGGTCGCTTGGCTAGTCTTATGGATTTTGTGGTAAATACATTTGATTTTATCCCAATTTCATATCATAGATGGGTGTTTTTCAAAAAAGTGTACAATTTTTGAACTGCTAAGTTCCATGTCGAAACTGATAATCAGTGTCAATCAATACACTTTCGTGACGTAATAGAAAGTTAAGACAGTGTGTAAGTACTGTTGACATTTAAACCTTTTTGGTAAAACACTCTGATGTGGGTTCTGGAACTAGTTATCCGGTCCGGTCCTTTTAATACGTTCTTTATTTCGTTCGACCCATATATGAGGCAGAACGAAATAGCTTCACAAGTTCATGCCCCATTCACAAATTTGTGTCCCACATAATGGGACATGGCAAAAATAGAGATAATACGATAAAGACGGAGAAAAAATGTGCAGGACGTGAAAGGACATTACAACGCTTTGTATGGACTGTGACTGTGTTTATATTTGATATTATGTTAAAGCAATTACACACTGCGTCCCATCCGAGTATCGAGACGTATAGATGAATTATCGAGAGCTTGGAATTGCATTTGTAGTGGTTGTACCGTTCGCATGAAAAGGAGAATAATTTAAGTATTTCTCTTACTTTAAATAATATTTAGAATTTGACACTGCCATTATTTTGGTTTTTACTTCTTCAATATATAACATACATCTTTTTATGCTGATAGTACGGAAAAATAGAAAATTCAAAATATAGAATGCCTGTAAACACACAATACCATATGCAATTCCGTGCTCTCGGTAATTTATCTAAAGGTCAGTGGGCCTTCCCACTGCTTATTCCATGGACTACGCACGCGGCTCTCATTGGTGCGTTCCGATTCTTGGCTTTGATGCCGTGTATAAATAATACATTACACAACTAGAGTGGTAATACAAAGAAAGGCCGAGATCGCAGAAGTTTGCGGTCCGAGCTGCAAGCGAGGGACGTAAATATGCGATCGAGGGCTTTCTTTATTACCTCCCGTGTTGTGTAGATCATTTTATGTCTACACTTGGCCAGAAAACGGCTTTTTCCGTACGCGCAGCGTGCGGAAAAAGCCACTCTATGGCCAGGTGTGGCATAAACTAATTTATCAATTTCACGTGAGTGCTCCAAATGCAACACCTAATGAAGTCTCAGTCACGAACTCAATGTGTAAATATTAGAAACGACGAACGGAAGGAAAACGAGACCTAAGACAATGAAATATATGGGTCAGGAATGCAGTTTGCAATTTATTTTTATAAGAAATACGTTCTAAGTGCAATTATTTGTTACTGTAAATGAAATCCTTTTCTCTTTATTTACTCTAAGCACAATACTTTTATTAGATGATAGATGCAAACTTTTTTTGTAATATGTTTATCTAGCTACTATGTAAAATATTATTGTGTCAATATTATTACAAGTCTTTTGACAAATCTTTTTTTTTAAATATTCGGATCCTTTTTCCACAGCATTTTTTTAAGAAAGTGAAATCAGTATAAATAATCGGAGTCGGGAAGGAATAAAAATAAGTACACAATTTAATTTCTTTCTATTATTTTTTATTTTCAGTTTGATTTTTTTCATTAATAAGATTATATTACAATATAATAATTATAATGATAATAATTATTAAAACTACAAGTCGATTGTGTTATTTAAATATATAACAAAAAATAAAATGAAAACAACAACGGCGCGGGGTCCGGCCGCGGCCGGGCGCCGAGCCTTGCCTCACCTCCGTCAAATATTGCTAACTACCTATCGGTGATAAGATAAACGACTATACAATGGTAAAATATAAAAAAAAAAATCATTTTGTTACAATGTACATAATAATACGTGATCGCTAACTACGAGTTTGGTACTTCTATATCGTAATATTTAGTAATTTGTCGAAAGTCGTGAGGGTTGAAGGATGATAACGTCTAATTTGAGAACAGCTAAGGGTGGGAGGTTGAATAGGAAACAGGCGTCTACGCACTAGACTCTCGCCTTCCGCCGATGCAGTTCTGCGACTTGTCATGTAAATAAATAATAAATCGTTTGTCAATATTGACTATAAAACGTGCTATCACTGCATGGCTCCGGCTGAGCACTAACAGCGAGCCACTACTTGCCTAGGAATGGTGGTCTACTGCACGAAAGCGAAGATACAGCTTACAATTCAATTCCGGTGTGCTTCGGTTCCGAACATCTCTACGACTATCGCCGCGCTAACGACGCCAAGCGTCCCTGAGAACATTCTATAGCGAACGTAAAGCAGATCCCAAAGTTGGCCGCACGATTGGCTGTCCACATTTTGTGAATGGGTGTCAATTTTAATAGGATTAGTGTTTTGTACAGAATCCATATCTATCTTACATTGCGGCCATATTTTTTTATGTACAGAGACAGGATGGAGTTAGGCTGTGTCTAGAGATTATTGTCATTTACTTGGTCAGTTCAGGAGGGGAGGATAGAAGGATATTAGTATAAAGTTCACTAAAATACTCAATACCATATCACAAAATAACTTGATCAACAAGTTTATGGCATTGTGCACTGAAATTTAATTTAAATCATTGCAAGTCTCCGTCATTTTAATTTATTATATCTATTTCGCTGAGGTCTCGAGTTGAAATTCCTAATGAACCGTCAACATACAAATACAAGATCACGTCATGTGACGCTTACAAGCGATGCGACACGGGGAGAAAATAAAACGAGATACATTTAAAATATCATAAACTAAATTTGGATGTTTATGACTAAAATCGGCGTTAAATTAATTATATGCAATCGTCTATACATACATGACTGGTAAGCTTAGTTGAAAATACAATAGTTATTAGGATACTAAATAAAGAAAATAGCACTAGAGCAGGCCGCGCAGACCCGTCGTCTCCACAATATAATGTACACAATACCACGCGCACCTTACAAAGTAACCAACTATGTATAATAGTTACACATATATTATTGTTCTCTATATACAAAACGCCGAGCCCTCTGCCACCGCGGTAAGGCAAATGCGTGCTTGCAAACGTCGTATAAATACTTTATTATATTTACAAACTCAATTGGCAGTCGGTTACACTATTCTTTGCTGAGCACCTGCGTTTTTGTAACGTTTTAATGAAGCATTAAACAATTAAAATCTAATAAAGCGAGTCCGATGCTAACGCAACGGCGTAAAGACCCCTAGATATAAAACTAACTCAGGCAAAAGCATATCAGTTCAATCGTTAAAGAATTTAACTTACAATAAATTACATGCAAAAATTGTTCCTAAAGTAAAAACTAATGATATGAATATTATAATTTTGACTATCTAATGTTCATTTGTTGTAAAGTAACGTTTCCGTTTGTTGGCTCGGGCGGGGCTCGGGCGGCGTGAGCTACGTCCTCTAATAATGCCTTCCCTCGACTCAGCGCAGTACACTTCCAATCAACAATCTTCAAACTACAAACTTTACCTTAAAATATCATTTCTCGTGATCATGGTACTTTTTAAAATTTCAACCTTGTTAACCTTAGTCGAGTAACAAGATTTAAAAATTACCTAAACCACAATATAAACTTAGTATACTACATATTATACAAGTAGATCAGGAGTACTAAGTTTTTAGTTTAATCATGCCCTCTACTAGGCCGGGCTCCGTTGATCTGACGCATTTAAAAATATTGCTTTTTATAGATGGACGGTCTAATAATATCCTAGTAAAATTGATTTTAAGAAAAAACAGTTTCAATTTTCTTACGACTAAGAGATCGTTTTTTTTTAAATAGGTATATTCCAAATGTTTTCACAAAATAGACTCAATATACTGAGTCACGCGTGGAGGTCGATATCGCACCTCGTCCTTGTCAACGGACCGTTTCAACAGTAGAGACACTGACCGTGCCCAGGGCGAGACCAACGGACCCGAGCCCTATTGCGTAAAATGTCTAATATAAAAGCGTTTCATTCTCACACGACTGCAAAATTTAAATATCAGCATACTGTCAGCAGAGACCCGCGGGCCGCTCCACACACACGCCTGGGTCGCGACAACGCGTCTCCCGCGCGAGGTAAAATAAATTATACATCACTGATGTACCGACTAACTATAAATTATTAGAACCGAATAATCCTGTAACATTACTAGTATATCCGCTATAAACTAATGTTAGAATAAACTGATTGTCCTATGAAGCCAGAGCCGCGTTGTCGCTATTATTAAGATATAATTATTTAATTATGGAGTGCATAAACTTAATAATGTAGAAATAGGAAATGCCCTCCCGAACCACCCTCGTTGACTACGCGAATACTGCAGCACATTTACAATTGGAAGACATAACAAAAAACATCATAATCACAAACAAGGTCTGGCCAATGCCGCCAAATAACAGCGTAACAATTTGGAATCGCCATTTAAATATAGATTTAATCGTTTCGACACTCTTTCCTAGGGAGGGCTGTACAGTCTCAGTAATTAAAATGGGGACATGAATCTACTATGCTCTTGCCAAAAGCATACAAACGAAATTCAACAAACATTAGAGCGATAGGCCATCTCTGACTCGATTAAACTTCCCACTGATGAGCCATTGCCAATAAAACTAAATAAAAGTTAATTAGTCTCTTCGCTAACAATAAGTTTCTGAAGACACGAAAATTTGGCAAAAGAGTAAGTATAATGACATAGACTAAATAAAACAAGGGCTGCCAATCGCCATTCAAAAAAGAGTACACCTATATTTGGGCTCTAAGCAAAGCCCGAAACAATAAACTGCGCTCAAGCGAGATATCGCACTCAAGTCAGGTTTTTATAATAAAATCAAATGCCTGTTTGAGTATAGCATCAATCTTGAGCACCGTCTAAAAACCTTATACCGCTATTTCTTATAAATGGGAAAGTGCATCTGTTATTTGCAATCATTCCATTTTGCCTGTGTATTACTATCGCGATTTGTAGTTCTTAACGCACTAATTGTGACTGTACTGTTTCGTTGATCAATTATAACCGTTTTAACCATTTGAACGTCAACAAACCTAGCTCGAGAGCGCTATATAATTTTAACATTGAATATTCTGCAACCAGAATAAGGCCATTGACAGTCTGCGTTATTTGGTCTATGATAATGGCAACAAGATACCTCATTTGCTTGTGGCAAAAGCATCGGAGCGGGGTGCGGTTAAAGCGAGCCCGCGGGGAAGCTCGCGGACGAGTTGCTGTGCGCGAGCGAGAGCATGGAGCCCGAGAGCGACTGTTCCTCCTCGCCGAAACCGTCTCGACTGCCCTCTGCGATCGCCATTGCGCTGTTGGAAAATAAAGTCAAATATTTTCATTGAAGATTACAAAACATTGTTTGGATTGGTAATAGGGTCAATAGCAGAAAAAAAATAACCTTTACGTAAAAATTTGTCCCAACTTTTCCGTACCAATTTTGTATCTCAGTTTCGTTACGCCCTAACTAAATATAGGGGAAAATCGTAACGCAACTGAGATTTTTTTTATCAGTTTCGTTACGATTTTCCCCGATATTTAATTCCGGCGTAACGAAACTGAGATTGACGGCGGCAACCGTCCGGCGTAACGAGACTGAGAAACGCATCAGCAGTCGTCAGTGTTCGACGATAGTCAACATGAGTTATTATTGATAGAAACAACTAAATGCTAAAAACCTGGAACATCTTCATTGGTTCGCTTTATAATGCTTTTCCTGTGATGCTAGACTACTCTTAGTAAGAATTGTTTCTGTTATTTTACTGAGATGGAATCGTTACATTATTTTTGTCAAGCAATGCCACATTTCACAGTATCATTTTCTTAGGAGCACGATGTTCTTTGCATTAAAAGTTCAAAAGTGTGCAAGCTCGAAATATACACCGATTTTGATGAATTTTGAAATATGAGACTTTTACATGAGTGAGACTCAGAAACCGACCAAAGTGAAATGAAAATCAAACACGCTATTAAATGCTTTCAATTGATGTGTGCATACCTGAAGCCGAGCCTTGCGGACTCGTTGTCGAAGTGGTCGAGCTCGCGCTCGTGGCGCTCGTGCAGCATGCGCGTGCGCTCCGCGCGCTCCGCCAGGAACTGCGCGCTCTCCATCTCCATCTGTAAGTTATCAATCATCCGTACAGTATTCAAATAAAACTGGATAGGTCCACTGTAAAACAAAGTTTTTCCTGAAGACTCCATAACGAAAGGTCGGAAGCTTTTCGTTTTCAACGGCTTGACGATATTAAATATGGCGTCGTTACATTGGAGGACTAACCGGCATTGGAGGACCGCTGCATATCGTAACACTTCCTTGCTGCTATGCAAATAACGATATGCTCGATATATTGGGCTAGCTATTGATAGTGACTGTCTGTACAATATAACCAGTAGTGTCATCATGATAATTTCAACCTAGAGACTTCCACTGCTGATCATATAGGTCTCCCCAAAAGACTTCCACAACGAACGGTAGTACACTTTCTGCAAGCACCCAGTAGTGTAACTTGATAGAAAGTTACAGACTTGAATGTGTGAGTGGCATAATGTGCCAATAGGAGCGCATCGCTGCACGCACATATCGAGCACTAGCCCGATGTCACACTTCCAAACGGTCGACGTCGACAGGTTACACTGTGGCTGCGGCTGTGTTTGAAGCCTGACTAACTTGCAATCCTTACTGGATGTAGCAAAAATCGGACCAGGTGAGGGCCGTGGCGTTCCTTGGGGTCGAACCAGGTCGCTAGGCCAGGGCCACCTTGAAGTTACGCTGATTGCTCAAAGTGAGCAGCGGACTAGCGGGAAGGATGAAGCGGATCAACCTGTCCTTATGTGAGCGTGTGAATAGAACGAATGGGAGTTTTAGTTGCCGGTTCACTAAACCTAGCCCAGCTAAGAAGTCTCCGGTGAGAAACTTAGCTGAGCCCGAGCAAGGTCGGAGTGAAGACATGTCAGGCACTAGTCCGACGTCACGCTTCCAAACGTACGACGTCGACAAGTTACACTATGGCGGCGGGTTTTATTTGGGATACCGTCGTACAGTAAACGGCCATAAAGAATGCACATCGGCAATCATCGCATTTCCGAATACAAACGAATGCTAGTTTCCATGTACATCAATTATTAGATTAATTGTTCATCAGAATTTGAATTTAGAACTAAGTACTTTATTGTCGTTTTGTTTTGATTTCACGTGGAATATATAGAGCTGTAAAACACGATGTAATTAATTATATTTAATTATTGCTTGTTGGGGAAAAATAATATACCTACATACATATATATATTCACGCCCATATTCCTACAAGGGGTTGACTGAGCATTAGCAACTGATGTTATACTTCTAGCATATTTAAATGTGGGTTTAAAGATCGACAAAAAGTGTAATATTGCGGTGACGGTATATAAACATTATAGATAATTTCGCGTGACTGGCAAAGTAACGGCTTGCCTTTTTTTTTCCTATAGATGCCATAGTACAAATTTAATTTTGTAAAAGTTTTAGCAACTCTATATATATATTTACTTGGATATGCGACTGTACTCTCTCGCATTTGAACCACGACTGACAAAACAAACGTCATGGTGTGTGCGACACAGATATCGCTATGCCAAGTCGAAATTAGCCGATTGCCTCTTTCCAAAGATCGATGTGCATTCTTTATCGCCGTTTACTATAGATACTTAGTACGCACCTTCTGTTCGAGCAGCGCCCGCCGCACGGCGACGCGTTCCTCGAGCTCGCGGCGCTCGCGGTTGCGCTGCGCCTCGGCCTGCATCTTGCTCTTGCTCTGGTACGCCGTCAGCATGTCCAGTTCGTGCTCCAACTGCATTTTTAACTGCTCGCACTCCATCTGTCGCAACAAACGTTATTGTAACTGATTAATCACTGACATATCGAACCAAATTCGGCTACTATCTGTAGCCTGTGGTAAAAATGACTTATTATACGCTGACCACTGTCAAAAAGCCCATTTTAGACATTGAATTACCTACACTTATTTATATTCACATTACATCTATCATTACAAAAACCCAATAGGATAGAGTAGCACAGTAAAAATTATAATCTTATTTTTTCACAATAACACAACACATACATTGTCACTCTTAAACCAGGAGAATATTTTTATACCTATCACTGTAAACAGTGATGCCACTTTTGTTCTTCGAAACTTCGTACTATCTGGGTATTTTGACTCATGATAAATATTAATTAGCTTTTCGTCTCCATAGACTTCCGGAGATCTTATCCAGGTTGTCAATACCACTACCAATGGTAGTCTACCATCACCTGATTATTCTACCAAGCAAATAAAATGAGTATTTCTCAGACAAGGCTCCTGTTACTAGTTCCTTATTGACAACAGGACAGAATAAGTAATAGTACTACGTACAGAAGTATCTTTCTAACAAAACTGACGTCCGTGTCCGACCACCGGACGGAACGTACCGCATCCGGCCGTCTCACTCTATCGCGTAACTCGTGCGCTTTCTGGTCGCTGGCTAAGCCCCTCTGGAGGGGTAAAATATGGTGCAAGTAGCCGCGCGGCGAAATCGCCGAGTGAGCCACTACACTCAACAGTTAATTTGGCACAAGTAACTTTTTTGAAGCCTGACAAACTTGTAAGTCTTACTGACTGAGGTTCCCTGGGACCGAACCAGGTCGCTTGGCTGGACCACCTTTAGGGAACGTGCACGAACTATAAGGTGGCAGCACTAAACGAAAAGAGACACGGACGGACAATAAAGGAAACTATCATGCCTGTCAAATCAAGCTTTCAATGAAAATTATCTCTTCAATTGTCAATATCAAATATAGTAAGTCGTAGCTACACTGACGATCGCGATAAATTAACGGCATTTCCGTCAATGTGGCCCCAGCATGATAGGGTAAAAAACTTAAGTTTGGCGGCACCAGTTGGCAGCACCTTCGTCGTGCACGTTCCCTTAGGGAACGTGCACGACGAAGGCGCTGCCAACTGGTGCCGCCAATCTAAATCAAGTACCCTCTCATGCTGAGGCCAAATTGACGGAAACGCCGTTAATTTATTGCGATGAAGGACGATTAACGTCAGTGTAGCTACGACTTAGTATATTTGACATAATTGACATTGACAGCTTGATTTGACCGGGGTGATAGTTTCCTTTATTGTTCACCTGTGTCTCTTTTGTCGTTTAGTGCTGCCACCTATACATAGTTCGTGCACGTTCCCTATACGAGTAACTAATATTGCATAGTTGTCACCATCTGGCTCTCGTCGAGCCGCACGGTCTGCTTCTGCAGCATCTCGCTGATACTCTGGTCGTATTGTTCGCCGAGCAACACCAGCTTGCGCCGCTTTTCGTCCTTTAGCGACTTTATCACCTCCTTCTGTTGTTCCTGTAAACATGAGCGTTTCATATTTAGTTTACAGTAATGGGCTAGACGACTAAAAAAAACTGTTTAGTCCGTCAGTTAGATTATTAAAAAATGTGCACGTATTTTTTTCTTTTGTTTGACAAACAAAAATGACGAGGATAGAGTGCTTAGAGATTTCGAGTGACGTCACTCCTTGGTATAATTTTCACCTAGGAGTGACGTCACAAGCCCCCACTCCAGAAGTTTGATGATCTATAACTTTGTAGAGTTTTAATATTTTGATAAACCAAAAAATACGTGTCCCATATTTTTCCATAATCTAACTGACGGACTAAATGGAATTATATAGTTTTAACCCAGTCGTCATCCCTATTAGTACATTACACAACTAGGGTGCAGTGACGTGGCGTTGAAGAAATCCTTGGGCAAGCCGGAGTAGCTTTGACTTCAATTTTCTTTTAGAGCACTTAGAATAAAGGGCTGAACTGCCTAATATTAGTCAAGCCGATGGGAATAGAGTTCTATGGACGCCACGCCACTGTTAGGGTGGTTAAACAAAGGAAGACCGAGGTCAATAAATCAAGATGCAAGCGAGGGACGTAAATATGCGATCGAGGGCTTTCTTTATTACCTCCCGTGTTGTGTACCTCATTTTATGTCTACACTTGGTCATAAAGCGGGCCAGGTGTGGCATAAAGAATATAATAGCACAGGTCATAGATAATAGAATAACATTATAACGAATTTAAAACAAACATACATGGTAAATAAAAAAATAAAATAAATATCCCGGTGTTAATAGTAGTTATTATTAAGAACGAATCCCAATAGGCCATATAGGCTAGCCCTATTTTATTTAGAAACAAGAGTACCAAGCTGCTGAGCATTGAAAACCGATGCTTGGGTACGATTTTAATCTGTCAACGTAACACCAAAGCGTTTAGTGCTAGATAGCTATTGCACCTACATTGCTTTTAGCTAATTGCATCATACTTATTTTTGAGTGAGGTTATATGCTTTGTCACATAAGAGTTTAGCGTGTGGCATATTATTTTAGAGCAGTAGATACTTGACCTTTTTTGGCGATAAACCCCTTTTGAAAAATGAATATTTTGCGGAGCTCCTATTATTGGCGTATCAGGTAAACGTAGGTAGATGCATACCTTGGCTGTCATCTGCAAAATCTGCGCTTTGAGGGCCTTGTACTGACGCGTCTGGATCTTGCACGTCTCACGGAACTGCTTGCGGATTTGCATCTCTTTTTGCTGCGGAATAATAAAAAAACTACATTCACACTTTGTTAATCATGCTTAAATAATACCTAACTATACAATTGACACTGATGTCACTAACTCAACGTGGATACTAAAGGATGTACTTAACAATTGGCCAAACTCTTTTCAGGAGATTTTGATAAAAAATATCTGTCTTTTCGGATCTGAAATAGTGGCATTTCAAGCATAAATAAATGAGTGAAGTGGATGCCAATCATAATGTGTTTTAACTGACTACGCTCAAAACTGACGTCACACTTGAGAAGCAATTTAAGCTGAAGTCGGATTACTTGAGTGCGGTATTTCACTTGAGAGTAGTTTATGAATGTGTCACTTTCCCTTTTTCTCCTTAGCTGTTGTCCGGTACGAACGAGTGTCAATTACTAAGGAACAACTCATTAATTAAATATATTTTTTATGAGCCCACTGTTTCCCGCTGCTAAACAAAGGCCTTCCAAGACAAAGGTCTGCTTATTCTTCCTATATTGTATAGACAGTTCCAGCAGAGTTGAGATCACACACACGCTGTCATGTAATGACAGCGGGATTTTGAAATTACTTTTCTTTTTTCGTACCGATAGCAAGTTCAAGAGTGAATTAAAAGTTATACCAAAAAGTTTCTTTAAACTACAGCCTTGTGTTTATTTACTCACTCACTCATTCATTTCATTCATTTTCTTTGCAATGAGTACTTCATGTAGCTGTGTGTGTAATCATTTACCTCAACTCTCCTGGAACTATCTATACAATAGTAAATTATATAAAGTACACTCATGGACTTTAATTGTTGAGCCATTTAGGGTTCACCTTACCAAAAAGTCATGTCATAGATTGTGTATTACGACACGACAAAATTAGACTGAACCCTAACTAGGCTTAACAATTAAGGTCCGTGACCGTACCTTGAGGCTCTTGGGTTGCTGCTTGAGTTGCAGCGCGTGCTTTTTACGGAGCTCGTGCTCGGCGCGCGCCATGTACTCGCGCTGGTTAGCTAACTCCGTCGCGTGCTGGTTGCTCAACTGCTCTTCCCTGGAAATAGCATTCACTAATTTAAAAACAATTGAAGGTGTACCACCCTTATCAACCAAAAACATCGTCATCTGGACTCCTACGACCTTTACCAGACCTCATACTATTTTCTGAGAGCCGTTTGAATAGTATAAGTATGCATCGTCACTACTCAAGGTGGTCCGGCCAACGACCTGGTTTGACCCCAGGGAACGCCACGGCCCCCACATGGTCCGATTTTTGCTACAGCCAATAAGGTTTGCAAGTTAGTCAGGCTTAAAAAAAAAATCAAGAACATATCTTTCCCATCGGTAAAGGTAGATGCCGCAATAGAAAATACCAAAAAGCAAACCAATAAAACCTTCGGCCATGGTGTGCAAAAAATGGGTAAGTTTACCATCTGCATTGTCGAAAAGCATCGCGACCAAATCGACCTCCGAACATGAAATTTTATTAGATATTAGAATATCTCAGGGGGCATTCGCATAATTTTACTAACTCATCATAAAGTTTTAGTTTACCTCAGCGCATGCACCCCTTTCTGCTGTCGGTACTCGAGCTCCTGCGTCTTCTCGTGGTGCCGCAACAGCATGGCGTGGGCCTGGTCTAACTGCTGTTGTCGTTTGTTCAGTTCCTGGACAAAAAAGGGAAGGTTGTAAGCTAGGTTTTCGTGATATCTCTATGCAACAATGTAAGGACTTGTGCCCAAGATTGCGCAAAATAAATTATTTCATTTCATTTCTAAAATATTTTCACCTTTTCTATGCTAACGATGAATATTCCGCATCGGTTTAACGCCAGCGTTAGATTAATCCGTCTCAGAGCGTTAGAGTGATATAGACCTCCATGCACCAGAATAAAGTTCGATATCGGCTTTGACACCTGGCGTCACATCGTGAAGTGGCGTCTGATTTGCAGATTTAATGTTTGGCGTAGCGTCGAAAAGGTTAATTAAAAGTACGTTGTGTTCGTATGTGAGTCAATTTCAAAAAAAATTGTACACAATTAAGGGATTTAATTAAAACAAAACTTAATTTATTCCTCTGTGTTACGAAAGTTACCCATAAAGTTTGTATTCCTAACTTTCGTAACACAGAGGAAGCGATCGTGATTTTGTTTTTATTAGGCCCCTTTTTTTTTTTAAAATGACTCATCTGGGGGCACGGCAGCAGCATTCGTTTATTTCGAGCCTACGGCGGACGAGTGTAAGAACCCATTCTTCTATTATAATAAGGATTTCTAGAAATATTAATACTATCAGCTGGCAGTACGGTGGCGAATGGTCTATTTAACAGTATCTGTCAAAATCTTGCGGTGTGATTGGTAGATTTTAACACTTGCAGTTAAAAAGACGATTCCACCGCGCTGCCAGCTGGTGGAATTACTACTTCTAAAAACCCTCATTGTTATAGGTGCTAACAGGTCAGTGGCGTGGCGTTGAAGAAATCCTTGGGCAAGCCGGAGCAGCTTTGGCTTCAATTTTCTATAAGAGCACTAGAATTAAGTGCTGAACTGCCTAATATTAGGCAAGCCGATGGGAATCGAGCTCTATGGACGCCACGCCACTGTAACAGGTGCAAGTTACCTCTCTCAGCAATTCCTGCTCCTTGTGGTGCGCGGCGAGCATGCGCCGGCGCTTGAAGCGACGCAGCTCCAGCTCCAAGTACTCGCGCTGCGAGCGCACCAGCCGCGCCTCCTCCGCCGCCTCAGCCTGCTTCAGATTATCCTTTTGCGACCTGATACGAAGACAAGCAATAATTAAGTTAACAGAGAGTTTTTAACCGACTGCGGCGAAGCCCAATAGATTCCTACGTACGCTCGTGACTACTCAACGACACACCCGATTTTGATAAATGATTCATCATTAGATTCGTCTTGATAGCGCAAGTGTCACGGGGTACGTAAAGTTCGTAAAAAAAATGGTGGATTTATGCACTTTTATGCGCGGTATGTTCTTCACCGTAGTCGGGTTTTTTTTTTAGTAAAAATGTGGTTATAACTTTAGTAACAGGCATAGTAAAATGATTTCATAATATTAACATAAATTTACTAATTTTAGGATATATTATATTGGGCACAGACTTACTCTCACAGACGAGAGTAAATGGGCTTTAGACCCCACGCTAGCCCACTGCGGATTGGGAACTTTACATACACCTTTGAATTACTTCGCGGATGTATGCAGGTTTCCTCACGATGATTTTCCTTCACCGAAATACTAATGGCAAATATCTAATAATATTTCGTACATAAGAGCCAGAATTTGAATCTACAACCTATGTTTGAAAGGTGTATGTCAATCCCCGGTTAAGGTTTTTTTTTTCAAATTTATGTATGCAGTTTTTCTTGTCCCTAAAATCGATGACATGGTTCCTAAGAACAGGTTTTCGTATATCTTATAGTTTCAGACTTTCCCATACTGACCGATCGAAATGGGCCTCCCTGTATACGGTAAATTATACTAACTGTAGCGTAGCATCCCGCTGTCGTTTGGGCGTAGCGTCGTCCATGCTGAGCTCCTTTTTCCACCGCTCCTTGTTAGCCTTGTACTCGCGCTTGCGTTGCGTTTCGAACGCCTTCCTGTCTTGCTCCTGCCGCGCCGTGATGTCTTTCACGAGCTTCTTCTCTGCTACCGCGTTCTGCTTCGTCTTTCGTTCCAGCTCTTGGGCGTGTTTTGTCTGTGGGATAGATTAATACAATACAATCATACTTTATTATTGTACAAATGTACACCAGTTGGAGGGTTTAGTCACTTTTCAGTACTTTGGAGGTCAGTTTGTCCCAATAGGTTGAGATTGGGCAGCTAAAAAAAATACGTGTGCATTATTTTAGACTACTCTCTAACATATATCAAAATAAATCAGATCGGAGCCGGACAGTTGGGTACCTTTCCTTGTGAGTGCACTCTGCACAAAACCCATAGACGCTGCTCCCCCCGCCGGACGCGACGCTGGACGCTCGCCAATCAGGCCTTACACTAGGAGATGTTTACTGACCTGCAGACGCTCCAGATCCCTTGACAGCTGCTGCAGCAACGCGTCATACTCGCGATCCAACTGCGCCTTATGCGCGTCCACATCGGCCTTGCAACGCTCTTCTAGCTTCAGCAGCGCCGCCTGGTGCTCGCGCCGCATTCGCTTGTAGCCCGACATTTGCTCGTGCATCTCCTGTGGAACATAATAGTACATTACAAGGCATTATACCTAAAGTTGGCAAAATTCCGGAAAAGATTAAGCAAATATGGAATCAGCTTCTTAAAAAATTGATTTTAATAATGTAAGTTTCCAGATTCCGCGGTTATACAAAACGTCATAGTAGTGTCTCGCGAATATGTTTTGCTTATGGCTATTTTTTAAACGACTTCAAAAAACGAGTACATGAAAAGTAACTGCAAATAGGTCATTTAAATACTTAAATAGGTAAAGAGAAATTTAATAATAAAATTAAATTGTGTCCGCCTCCATACAACTCAACATTGACGCTGACGGCAAAGTTTAGGTATATAATATAAGCATCCGAGTTTCAGATGCCTGTACATTATACAATTAGGGTGATAAAACAAAGAAAGGCCGAGATCGCAGATGTTTGCGGCCCGAACTGCAAGCGAGGATTTGTCATGTCCGTTGACTACGGGATACTCAAAAATTCCAAATAATCATAATCTGGTTTCTTAAGGTATGGTAATTTTGCTTCAAATGGTACAATAGAAAGTATAATTAGGTTATGTTAGAAAATCTTTTAGTGCAACATAGTTTTCGGAAGAACGATGGTATCGGAATTTTGACTGTTCAGAATAGCGCCAAACGAACCAATTAAATACCTAGTCATAGGTAAATATCGATAAAATGGTCTAAAAAGACAAAATAAATTAATTAAACGTGTAATCCTTAAAACTGTTCAAGAATTTATTGTATCATCTTACCTTATTTATTAGGTTATAAATTAAGTCACAGTAATACGTCATTGGGCGTTTCTTTATTTTTATTATATCGACAAAACATCACTGGCCTAACTCTGGCAACATTTGTACTTGTGGAACTGTCAAACTAGTTCGCCTAATTATGGCGTTTACTTTAGTGTAACCCTTGGGCCCTTAAACTTTGCTAACTAATGGAGTACACAAAGTATCACACTGTGGTACAATACCTGGTTGTGTTCCTTCTGCTGCTTAGTGACGATGCTGGTAGTGCGTATCGTCGCGAAGTTGTTAGCGCCGTGTTCGGACACCAGGGACAGTGCCGCCGACACGTTGTTGCTCACTGCAACGTGTTATACAATCTTTCACATTGTGTATGGACCAAACAATCAATTATAAACTGATTGTTTATATTGATGTATGATCAACACCAGTCACAAGAACCATCAATATTATACCTTCGTTAATTAAGTCGACGTAACTACCATCAGTACATACATAGTATTGCGCTTGACTGTACCAACATTCAATCAGATTCAAGTTGAAACAACAGTCTTCTTAAATACGAAATAACTACTTCAATAGAGATACAGAGCAGTGGCGTAATTATATCTCTCGAGTCTGATGGCAAAGTTATCGGGAATATGGGCCTACGAAATCTATACTATACATAAAACAAAGTAGGGTTTTTTTTAAATCAAGAACAAGGAGACCTATTTTTATGATTTTTTGGGTTTGTCTCCGCCCCAATTAGCAGAATAACTATTAAAACATCTAAAAATTTAACATTCTGGGGCGGAACGAAGTTCGCTGGACAGCTAGTTTTGTAAACTATTTTTAATAAGTATTTTATTCTTTGTATTCTTCTCCAAACTTAGTATATTGCGAAAAGCACGGGTCGAATGTATCACAATATAATATCGCCTTAGTAACCACTGTAAGCTTATAAAAAATGATGTCAAAGTCACTAGTGCACCGAATGTGCGTGCGAATAGCACAGCATGGTGTTGAATGGCAGTCTGAGCTTTGAAAACACACAACGTGTGAATTTCTATGACAAACATACAATTTCCACACATGATTTTTGTATTTGAATAGTGCCCCCACACAAAAAGAACGTAAATGTAACATAACGTATCTTACATATAGATACAAGAAATCAAAGTACATAGAAAAAAATTAATGGCGCTCACCCATGGTCCAGACTAGGATTTGAACCCGGTACCTACCTCTGGATTTCCGGCCCAGCGTCTTTACCAATTCGACCACCGGAGCACCCAGCCAGTGCCTTCAATTTCATCATCTACTTTGACTTTTTGTACCATTCTGGTTTAATAGGTTATTAAACTAACATATCGCCGCTATACTTACTCAACCACGTATCTACTCCAATAGTTTCATAGGACAATCGCACTTTTCTACTCGTAACACAGGTGAGTTTTCTATCAAACTATTCGAGTAGATACGTGGTTGAGTAAGTATAGCGACGATATAACGTATAGATAGTTCCAGCAGAGTTGAGGTCACGCAAACAACAACATATCATGTAATGGCAGCGGGATTTTGAAATTACTGTTCTTTTTCGTACCGATAGCAATTTCAACCGTGAATTGCAAGATAGACCAAAGTTTCTTTAAACTATAGCCTTGTTTATTTACTCACTCATTCATTCGCTTTTTTTGCAATGTAACATGTAACTGTGTGTAGTCATTCACCTCAACTTTCTTGGAACTACCTATATCTTACGTTGTTTTGTGTGAAATAGGACAAGTGTCGGCAACAGCGAAATAGACTAGACGACTAAAAAAACTGTTTAGTCCGTCGGCTAGATTATTAAATTTTTTTTTCTTTTCACAAACAAAAAATTACGAGGATAGAGTGCTTAGAAGTTTCGAGTGACGTCACTCCTTGGTACAAATTTCACCTAGGAGTGACGTCACGAGCCCCCACTCCAGAAGTTTGATGATCTATAATTTTCAATATTTTGATAAACCAAAAAATACGTGTCCCATATTTTCCCACAATCTAACTGACGGGCTAAATAGAATTATATATTTTTAACTCAGTCGTCATCCCTATTCTTTATACAAACCTCTATCGCGTAGTCGTCCCCGTAGTCGTCGCACAGGGAGTCCCGGTTGGCCAACTTTTTGTGTGAAGTAAGACAAGTTTTAGCAACAGCAAAATTCTCTATACAAACCTCTATTGGCCTGGCGACGCTGCGTGTTCCTGTTATCATCGCCGTCCTGCTGCGAGGACCAAGTCGACGGCGCATTGACATACTCCCGATACTCGGCTTGCCGCTCGCGTTCCCTCTCTCTCTCTCTCTGCGCCTCTCGTATCGCCTCCCTGTTCGCGTAGTCGTCCCCGTAGTCGTCGCACAGAGAGTCCCGGTTGGCGAACTCTCGCAACGCATCCCTGTTTACGTAGTCATCGTTGGCCGGCAGAGGGCTCTCGCTCTCTCTGCGTAGGAAACAGCAACATGAGTAAAACCAGTGCTTGCGTCTGAAAGGTAAGTTTGCGCTCTAGTGCGGGATGTGCGGTGATGTGACAAAGCGGGTAGGGATGAAGAAGCGCCTACGTGCTCGCTAAACTAAGTACTAAAAGCAAGGCTAACCATCTCTAATTATAATATATACTCTTCTTGTTGAAATATGTCAACAAGTAATTATGCGTAGATAGTTTGTCATTCTTTATTTCAAAGAAGTACAGTGCAGCGTGCTAAAATTCTACACTACTACAAACATGCGACATAAAAGCGAGCGAAGAATGACACAGAAGGTGTTGTATGGTATCTACAAGCAATATGAAATTATTGATGACCGTTTGCTACCACTTTCAATGCTGTTCATTTGAATAGAACTCTTTCTACACAAGTGACATGCAATTCCACTTCTAAATAAATATTTCAAGTGTGCTAACTAGTAGAAGCCAAAAGTAGCATCAGATCAACAATTTGGTTCAATGAAATGGATAAAGTAGACATACCTCGTAGAGTGCGAGGAGTGTTGATGGTTGAGATGTTGGTACTGCGGCTGCTGTTGATTGTGGTGGTTCGCGTTGATTTGCTGCAATAGTACGCTCATTTTAGCAAAGCTTACGAGTTGTTTAAAATACCGTACCTAAAAATATCGTAGGCATTCTGAAAATTGTTAATAATTTCAGGTGAAGGTGGTGTCATTGGAGGAGAATAGAATAAAACATTATTTATTCGGATAACATATCATTACAGTTACATTTGACGCAATACAAAAGAAAAGAAACACAAATAATGAAATGCTATAAGTATTTTGTCTCACTATTAAATCATGCAATTCCTGTTTCTCCCGTTCAGTTCAAATATGCTCCTGGTACCTTCGCGGTCAGATTCCTCACTTATAACAAGTATTTGTTTAAAAAGTGTATATTTAAGGAGACTGATAAATTCGGGTAATTCTCATATTGTTTTAACCCTATGTCACAGCCGTGGCTAAACTATTGACGTTTTTCTTAGGCAAAGCTGTACAAACTTGATATGAATTAAATGGCTCCGAGTTCTACAGAATAGCCGCATTCGAGTCAACGGGGAAGCCGTCAATAATGCGACCATGGTTGTGACGGCGGTTGAAGCTCGTACGAACTATTGCTTGGCAACTTCGATGGTGACACTCCCCTCCCATGTGTGCTTTTTGATATGTGCAGCCGTAACTAATTACACAAGTTACCGCCAACACGAACGGCGACCGACGGAGCCTGCCTCTGTCGGTCGCCGGCTGCACATATCAAAAAGTACACATGGGAGTGTCACCAACGAATTGCCAAGCTATAACAAATTCTTTTTTTTAAACTCGAAGGCATTGACATGTTGTATTGCTCCTGTGTGTGGTTGAGTGTACTCACCGGCCGCGGCCGCCGCCGCAGACTGCCTGAGGACGAGGACTGGCTGGAGGCGCCCGCGGCGCTGTGCTCTGACGTTGCAGAGTTCGATTTGGAGCTGTCGCCGCCTGAACGCTCCTCTGCAGTCTCTTCACTATCACCTGTCGTTAAAATATTCATAAGTAGGGTTTCTCAACCTTTTCGTAGTTGCAAATCCTTTCATAATGTTGCTCAATCTTAGGGCGCGGACCCATGTCCACGGCACGGCGCCGTACGCCGAGAAACGGCGCGGGGCGCACCCTTAGGCACTAATTGAACGTATTCTGCATATGAACCTTGTAATAACTAGCCAAACTCACGGCACTCGTGAGACAGAACCTTTCCCAATTCCATAGACTTCGCATTGAGAAACCCTGTATTTATAAAGTGACACAATTGTAATTGTTACTGTTCTTAGTAAACCCCAATATAGATTCAACAACCTATGAAACGTCGATTGACGCATAGAGAATCATATTCAATGTAACAGTTGCGTTGTAATGTGACGACGGCGACAGCGTCTAGGCTGCCCGGCCACTGAAGCGGAGTGGGCTGATACTAACCAATAGAATTTAAGCTCATCTCTGATCCGCTATAGTGGACATGAATTATTAGAATTCTCTTAGACACTAGCTATAGGCATTAGCTTTTCGGTGAAGGAAAACATCATGAGGAAACCTGCATAGATCCGCGAAGAAATTAAAAGGTGTATGTTCCCAATCCGCAGTGGGCTAGCGCGAGGATTACAGCCCATTCATCCTCATCTAGGTGAGTAGGACTGTGCCCAGCAGTGGGACGTATATAGGCCCTCTCCGCTCTGCATCGCTCTTCAATGGACGGACAGCATTAAGAGCGACAATCTTTAGGAAACGCAGAAGGAACTCACCAATAGCACTCTCGTTGTCAGCGTCTACCATCAAAATCTTCTTCATCTTCCTGTAATTCAAGTTGTCGAGGTCCCGAACCGCCGCCTTTGTCCTCTGAATGAGGTCGACCAACGCGTTGGGAGACCGCAGTCTCGTGATGTGGGGATGCTGGAGTAACTTCAGGGACGAGGGCCGATCTTGTGGGTTCTTCTGGAGGCACGCTTCGACGAAGTACCGAAACGTGTCGGACCATTCTGGGGCCTGTTAAAACATGATTCGGTGGTTAGAAGTTAAGTAATTGTACCATTACTATGTTGTGGTTTTCCTTGTGTTGTAATAACTTGTATTTATAAAAATCAACATTATGACATGAAGTTGATGTGAAAAAATACCTAATAAAATTCTAACAAGTCAAGTGATATTTTTTTAAAGCCTGACTAACTTGCAACCCTGGTGTGCGTAGCAATTATATGACGGGGTGGTCGGCCGGAGTGAATCGGACTGGGTGGGTGCCGGGAGCGCCTGGGGTCGAACCAGGTCGGTGATATAACAAACATGTATTTTTATACCGAACTAGCTGTCCCGGCGTACATCGTTCCACCTCAGAATTTTTAATTTTTCAGATGTTTTAATAGTTATTTGGGGCAGAGACTAACCCAAAAAATCAAAGATCATAATAATCGGTCCACCCGTTCCCGAGTTATAAATGTACATAACTAACCCGACTTTGTTTAATATATATAGAAGATATCATGTCGCTAACATACCTGTAATGTCGGCGAATCATTTTGCGCGATGTGGTAGAGGGCAGACATGGCATTCATGTTGAAATATGGCGGTTTGCGCTCTGCTAGCTCGATACACGTGATGCCCAGGGACCAAACATCAACCTAATCCAAAAAATATATTTTATTATAGGCGATATCATGTTATTGTATTAGTGCTGAGTGGCATAGTCGTTTTAGTGACAAAACTCGTTAAATAAATATCGGCACTGCTAAAGTCCAGTATGGTGTATCAACTGTGTCAGTTACAAACTCACCTTCCCATCGTATTGCCCCTCATCCATCGCCAATATGACCTCCGGGGCCATCCAGTACGGCGTTCCCACGAAGCTGTTAGCCGGGCACTTGATGCTGGCGCTACCGAAATCCGCCAACTTGACGGTGCCGTTCTCCGTGAGCAGAATGTTGCCAGCCTTGATGTCACGGTGGATGCGGCCGAGGCTGTGCAAATAGGACAGCCCGCAGACCACGCCCTCGCATATTGCTGCGATCTCTTCCTCGCGGAGCGGGCGCTTGTGCACCTAATTGCGAGTGAGAAGGTGAAACTGTTGATCAATCTGGCTATAAGTTTCTTTCAAATAACCATAAAGGAACGTGGATATGACCCAAACACCGAGCTTTCGTTAGATGTTTTTGGCCGGCCACATACATTAGGAATTCAGATTCGGTATATCGATTCGGAATTCGGTAAATATACGACACACATACGTTTATATTTCGTTCGAATTAATGTGTTGTTGCGGTGGGAACGGCGTTTTTCCGTGTGTGAGATAAATTTCTTAATGTTATGTTATATGCTGTGTTCAATTTTCGTATTTATATTCCGGCACAGTTTCTTTTTTGATCCCAACCGCGAAGACACTCTTTAGCGTATTACAGAAAATTTGAAACTGCTCATTAGCCAACAGATCGAATTAATGATTTTTATAACATATCATCAAAACTATAAGCTTGTATAAATTCTAAAACAAAACAGCAAATTGATTCTAATAAATATGACTCCTAATTTATCTTACATTTAAGTATTATAGCAGTAGGAATACTGTATTGGATACCTAAAAATTAAGTGTTGATCATTCAGCGGATCACGGAAGTCAAATTCATGAAAGCAATGTTGCATACATCCGAGATATAGGAAACCACGCAACACTTTGATAATCGATAAGGTATCATGCCTATTTTCAGTGATAACACATTTCTATGGAAGCTATGACTACGAAATGTCTAAACTGTAATATATTATCAATTTCTCGGAAATGAAACCGTGAGGTCACTCTTTTAGGATACATTCGCTTTAAAAGTATCTGTCATGTGATGAGTGATGAATGGATATGCATTTAACGTAATTGCTGGGAGGTTGCAGATGCGTCATATAAAAAAGGCATCAAAGTTTACGGAATCTCGCGCACTATCTTTCAATGAGTGCGAAATCAATAGTTAAATAAAAAACGTAATACACGTCACGTCAACGTCCTGATTCAGGCAGACGCATTATTTTGATAGTATTTTTATTTGATTGCCACACATACATGTATGTATCGGTTGAATCATTTCTACTAATTCCGCTGGTCCGAGCGCTTAAAGCGTATTCCCGTGACAGCTAAGCCCCAGACCAATTGACTTACTAATCTTGGAATGATAAGGTATCTAAATATTTAAAAAAAGCCTGTGGGATTGATTGACGCCTCGCCACTGCCATCGAACCTGGTAGTAGCTTAGTGTGACTCCAAGCCGACGTGAATAGGGCTCAAGTGATATTTTTCCCTCTAGAATGACCAACATTATGCTACGGACAGTTCAGTGATCATCGATTTCTAGCGTAGTCCACGCGGTTGGTGCTACGACGGAAACGCTTGATGTTTCATGTCTTACCCTAAACATTCAAATTTTAGACATCAAATGATAAATTTTCATGTTGCGCACCAATAGGCTAGACGACTAAAAAAAATTGTTTAGTCCGTCAGTTAGATTATTAAAAAATATTGTACACGTATTTTTGCTTTTGTTCGACAAACAAAAAATGACGAGGATAGAGTGCTTAGAAGTTTCGAGTGACGTCACTCCTCGGTACAAATTTCACCTAGGAGTGACGTCACTAGCCCCCACTCCGGAAGTTTGATGATCTATAACTTTGACGATTTTTAATATTTTGATAAACCAAAAAATACGTGTCCCATATTTTTCCATAATCTAACTGACGGACTAAATATGATTATATATATTTTAACCCAGTCGTCATCCCTATTTAGGGCCCTCTATAAGTTAACAATTATTAACTAACTTACCTCTATAATATCGGAGGCTGAGCCGACACAGTATTCCATGACCAGCCATGCCGTGTGCTCCCGTTTGTAGCATCCTTTGTATTCTATGGTGTTGGGGTGTTCCAACTGTTTCAAGAACCTGTGCAAAAACATTGTCGTTAATATTACGAACCTGACTAGTTCAAATCAATGTCAAAATATTATCAATTGTGCCATCCATTTCAAAAATATACAATATGTTATGTACTAGCAGTCCCGGCGAACTTCGTCCCGCCTCATGAAAAGGCGATCACCACGCCATTTACCAGGTCTAATCGTATTTCGTCTGCTGACAAGCAAAAGTCACTAAAACTTCTGTCACAGCTCTTCAAAAGGTCGTATCTAATTAGTAAATCAATACTGAGATACAAGCTTTGCTTTAAGTAGGTATTTGTTACATAGTCATTAGTTTGCAACACACGTAAAGAAGAATTATAAAGAAGATAACAGAACTTTGCGCTTACTTTATCTCTTTCAAGATGTCTTGCCATTTCTCCTCACTCTGCTTCCCCAAGTACGACATCTTCTTGATAGCCACAATCTCCTTTGTGAGATTGCAGCGAGCATAATACACTGCCCCAAAAGATCCATGGCCGATCTCCCGGAGGTCCTCAAAGATCTTCTCCGGGTCATGTTTGCTGAACAACTCGGCAATGTCTGGGTCCTTGAGGCTGCCAGGACGTGGCATCTTTATCTGCAATAACATTGGTCATGTCTAACAGCTTTTTATGGTTGTAAAACAAGTCTAGAATCTACTAAATAAATTACATTCATTGCATATTAATATATATTAGTAGTATACCTCTGTTTTATTGCAAGAAGCCATGTGTGTGCAGTTTTCTCTTATTGTAAACCAACTTTTATATATCTGTACATGTTTACGACTACATATTTAGCTGAGGTAGTCTGTCTCAGCCCACAACCATCTGTTACCATAGTTGACTCTACAAAAACCACATTTGATTAAAAAGTATGGCCTCATTACCATGATTATTAGAGATGAAACGGATAGCTGTTCGGCCGGATACCGGATATGTGGCCAACCTTATTGCGTAGGTTGTGCACAAAAGATCAGGAGGATTTGGTTGAATTCGGGTAGTTAGCAATTGTTTCATTAACTTGTTGAATTGATTGCTAGATAGTTTGAAGTTATTAAAATGCGTGCTTTTTGATTTGAAGTATTTATATAACTGTAAAAAAAATTAACGACCAAAAATTACATTGGTAAAGGAAAGATCATCATTGGCTGTTTGTTTATTATGCAAAGTATTTATATAACTGTAAAAAAAATTAACGACCAAAAATTACATCCGTAAAGGAAAGATCATCATTGGCTGTTTGTTTAATATGCAATGTTAAAATTTCTCGTGGCGGCGAAGGGAAAAAAGCAGATCTGTATACAAAAAAATTACTATATCTAGTTTGTAAGATATCGATACCTTTAGACTCAAAAGGACGTAAACGCCTTAGGTTCTAATGGAGCCCTTTGAGTCTAAAGGTATCAGTATGCAAAATAATTGATCAATTGGATGTTATGGTATCTAATTCGTTAGAAACATTTTGGCATGTACAGTAACAGAATTATCCTCTGACTGACTCACCTACAAAATATGATAACAACAAAATCATTTACAGTTTTTGATTTTTAACTGATTATGTGATGATAAGAATCGCACAATATTCGCATACGTTAGCCTATGTAGAGGCACATTGTGGGCTTCTTAGGGCCTGTGCACACGGCGTCTTTAAAGCGCGCCTCTGACGCGCGTGTCGTAGTGCTGCGTCTCTTTGTTTTCCGAGTTTAAAAGCGACAGCGCTACGAAACGCGTGTCGCGCGTTTAAAAGACGTTGTGTGTACAGGGCCTTAACAGGTATGCAACATTTTATAAGTCTGGGTCATTCCAGGGTAAGAGGTATCATAATACAAATTTAAGTGTTAATTTATCTCTTAAGAAGTGTTACTTATCACCCCTAGATATATTGACACTTTATATGTAGGTAGATTTGCATCATTAATGAAAAAAACCCGCAATGATATCGTTACTCGCGTTACTTTTACGTTACTTCTATATAATGATGTACATGTATGTTTGTTTGTCCAGGTATTTCTAGAAATTCAGTATCCGACCGGATAGACACTTACAATCCAGAATCGGTATAGTAAATTAGAGCCTGATGCCAAATAGTTCCCAGATATCCGCTTAATCTCTAATGATTATTACTGAGGTTTTAATTATGGTGACACTAAATTTAACAAATGCAATTTAGTAATTAAATGAAAACCATCAAAAATTACTTGTGTGATGGATTTATAATATAATAATAAAGAAGTGCAGTGCCAGTATGGTCTTGCAAGTGCTTCATGGACCATTTAGACTAGGCCAATACAATCCATTGAGCCAGTCAGCCAGTGAAATAGAAATTGTTCTATTTCATTGGACTGGCTTATTTAGACTTTGGATTGGCTCAGTGGATGCTCTCAGGTATTGGCATCTAAATGGTCCATTACACCACAAGGTAGTGATTTGATTGGATTGTGATGACAAAAGTTGATAATGATGATTCATTCATAAAATTAAGTATATGGTTTTGATTTGAATGATTAGCTTTGTAGCAGTCACATGTGGTCTCAGTATGGTGTATACCTACATTATGATAATTTCATGATGATCTACTGAAATATGGACTACAACAATAACTATATGTGTATTGAACAGTATGGCTGATGCAGAGATGATAAGCATGACTGATGTTTTTATGGCTTGCGTTTACCTACAACTTCAGTAATATCAATATCACATACAATACAATGGTCACAAAATTATATCAGTTGGCTAAATCTCTGTCGATTTCCAGCAATCCCTATGCTAGAATAGAAAAGTTAGTAATTTTTTTCACTTTTTATAATGTGGTAATAGAACATATTTGTAAAATAGCCTAAGAATCAATTTCAAAGTTATATAGATACATGCAAGTCTACAATGTTGAGATAAAACATTTGACAATGACAAGGGTATTTTAAAATATTAGTCTAAGTAGTCTATTTTTTAATGCTTTGTTTTTTTCTGTGGTTTTTGTATTAAACTCATTACTATTATATATTATATTAGTAGTAATGGTTAACTAATGGATTTTACTGGAGGCTACTGGATGTCTAATTGATAATCAAACCTAAACCGAATTTAGTGATTTCAAAGTTACCAAAAACATCAAATTACTCTTATTTTTGCAATTTAACTGGATTTAAGACACTTTATACATTTGTGTTCAGATTGGGACTGCGTTTATAGCAAACCTCAGACCCAATAGCTGTCGGCAATACCTATGTATCTTATTTGAATAGGTAAAAAATGATTTAAATTTGCAATAGGTCTCAATTGGCACAATTTGAATATGAAACCTTAGTGAATAACTCTATCTATCATGCAATAGGCTATATCTAAACTTTAGGTATTTTTGATACATATACATTTAAATTGTTACTCCTTTTTTTTAGACAGTCATGTAAGACTGCGAGGAACTGTTTTCTCTTTTCCTCGTGGCATTATTACTGGTTAAATTAATGTATAAAATAAATGCTATAGTTGAGTTTTAAGCTAACTGTTCCGAAGAAGCACAAAAGGGAATGTGCACAACCAAGTTGCTGCCAACTGGTGCCGCCAATCCAAATCTTGTACTCTATCGTGCCACACTAACAGGAAACGCCATTAATATTGTGATGAATTGATGATGAACTATTAATGTTAGTGTGGCTACAACTAACTATACTTGACATTGATATTCTGCCGTGCTAGCGATATATGCAGTATTTGCAGTTTAGAAGTATAGGAAATGTCAACCTTATTTTGTCAGAGTAAGTTTGACATTTCCTATACTTCCGGACTGTAATTACTGCATATATCACTAGCACGGCAGTATTTATAACCAGATTTTTTTTTCAGGCCTGATAAGTTTCCTTTACTGTTCGCATAGTGTCTCTTTTGTTAATATGGGGCCACCTATAGTTGCAGGAAATATAGGTAGCTTACATATGTAAATGCAAAATAATCTTCCTTCCCTCATCTCTGGTATAAAGGCTTATTACATATAAGGAGATCATTTAGTGACTCACATCAACTGACAAATGAAGATGGTTTATTTCAGCAAACCTGTTTTTTTTAAAGTTAATGTTGTATGTATGTATACCTAAACATACTTATTGAAATTTAAGGCAGTAGGATCATTGCTATAATTTGTACTTGGATTTGATTATTCTTTACCATTCCATTTTTTTTTTCAAAATATGTGTAAAGTATCAAATATAACTAAAACTTTTGTAAGAAGCTTATAGTAAAAACGTAAAAAAACGTATTTTCAACCAGACAAACAAGCAAGCATTTCTTATAAGAGGTTGAATGAAATAAGAGCACATAACAATGCTCCTATTATTACACCATTAGACCAACCTTGAATGACAATTATTCTGTAATTGATCATTATTTCTTGATCAGTGATCTCCCATGATAAGTTAAACAGTTTGTCTTTAATGCAGTTTAATGTATTGTTTGCAAACAAATGCTGATAGTTGAAAGTTCCAACAATAGACTTCTAATGTTGATTTTGGATGTGATAAAAATGATCATAATGTTGGTCAAGTGTAAGATCATCCAAAAAATCAAGATGCATTACAAGTTTGTAATGGTTTTAAAGTATGCTTATCAGAAATTTTAGTCCACAATTTAGTTTTAGTCAACAAAATATAATTACGCTAGCCCTGTAGGTATAATAGTCTTCCACTAATTAGCCTCAACCAGATTTCTTCCTGAAATGTTTCTTGTCTACTCTTTTTGTTATGATCAATAAATATGAAAGATTAGGTAACAAGAATCATATTGAAATCATTATCTTACGTAAATAACTTGTGAATCAATGGTGTTTGTGTCGTATAAGGTTGGCATATATTGTGTACACTTAAGAACTAAGTAATAAGGAGAGAACATACTGCTCGCGCCAGCTGAGAGCCGGCGGCGTCCGTCAGTTAATTAGAGCACTCCCGCCGCCCCGGGCCATCCTACGAGCTGCCGCTATCTGCAACAGTAGGAAACGGCAGCGATAACACCAGCCAGCCACGCCGAGTTTCTACACTACGGACCCCACCCGCAACAAAAACACTTGCCGCATTGCTCCACGCCGCCGCCTACACACGATCCCGCACTCTCGCATATGCTAACTATGAAACACCCGTAATTTAATTATGTGAACCTTAGGAACGGCGCCGCAACCCACCTCGGCGCATCCACAGATTTCAGACCTTCGTCACCCGTCACTGCACTTGAACACAAACTTGCGCCCCCGTGGACGCCTTTCACATTCACTTTTATCGATAATTATCAGTTGCACCCTCCCGGAGAGGGTGAAGATCGGTATTATTGCGAAATACTTGGCACTTACTTAGAAAATTTCGCCTCAAAATGGCGTTGGGTATCGTGCGCAATGATGGTTTTTTGTTTCATATGGCACTCTGTTTATGGTTTTCCATTACTTTCGGGATTCACTTTGCAATCATTGAGTCACCTTTTATTTATCTTACGCTTGAAATACAGGCGTTTCGTCGATATTTTGTGAAAATTATTTACAACTTTCCCGTTCAACTCAACTTCAACTTTCTGAAATAAAATTAAAAGCGCCCTCTACCCAGGTTCAGTAAAAACATTTACTAAATAAAGTTGCTATGTTAAAAATAAACATAGACAAACTATAACATTAAGCAATGTTAAAAACCGAACTTGGACATCACTAGAACAACAACAACGATGAAATTACCGGTTTCAATAAGGGCAACTCAGGTTGACAGTTGTTGCTTTATAAAAAAAAAAGATATTATTTATTACTTTATCTGTGTCCGAGCCGCTAACCGCGAGTGGTCGCCGGGTTTTGGATATTTTCCTTTGTGGTGTAATTAGAATTCACGTAAGTATGAGAAAAAAATTTGATATAATTTTGGCTCAGCGAGATCCCATCTAAATATCATCTGGATGCGTTTTAGTTCATTTCTTAGTTATTTTAGACGAAATCGTCATGTTAGCTTGGTTCCATGTATTCAAAATGGCGGGACAAAAGCTTGGTTGTTTGTTATTTTATTTCGTTGGAATGATAGTAGTTAGAAGTGATGTCTATCTTAATATACCAATTACTTTTTTAGTTAATTTATATACTCAGTTCTAAACTTGGGATAACTTGTCTGTTATTTCGTTTTCAATCTTTGCCAAGGTTAGGATGTTCGATATCTGCATGGTACCTATATTTTTGAATTAAAGCGGTCACGGCGTTTATAGATTTGCATTTGGCAAAAAAGTTCGCTTTAGTTAGTGTGGCATTGTTATCTTCCATATTACTGTTATATGATTGGAGTCATTACTTAAAAACTATTTTTTTTTTATAGCTTAATATGTCTGAGAAGAAGAAGGAAGGTAGCGAGGCTGAACCTGAAGAAGAATTTTCCGTAGAGAAAGTCCTGGACCGGAGGGTCCGGAATAACAAGGTTGGACATACTTATTTTGGTGACTCTGGCTGTGTATGAACTAAACTAACATTACACCCCCATTTCTGCTTTTTGTCAAGTTTTCTCCATATATAATTAGTCAGTCTATGCATATAGTTACTTTTAAGTTAAATAGTTAAGTTAAATTATATCAAGTTACTGTAAACATAGAATTCTGCCGTCTATATAAAACAGCTCTGTATACATGATGTTTTTGGTCATTTTCATTTAGATTTGTGACTTGTCACAGACCAGACATGTGCAGAAAGTTAATGTTGCTAATACTTAATTTTTCCTTTTTTTATATACAAACCGAAAAGGGCTAATTTAAGTATAAGTATTACAATGTTTAACTCCCTGGAAACCCTTAACATTTGCACATGGTTGTGACACATCTGTCAAACTATAAGAGAATTTTATCTGACTTGACTAAATGGCGGTTCTTAAGTTGGCCGTATTTGTTTTTAATGGGTTCCCTTTGTTTCCCATAGTGTCATTATGTATTGTTTGTCATAATTATCACGTCACAGAGTATCTGTTTTTCTAAAACGGTAATATTTTCAAGATATTTTAAAATGGTTTGTTTTCTACCAATTCCGAAAACTTAATGGTTTAAGAAAAAAGGTTTTTATGACTTTCGATAATTATGACTAACACTACTGTACAACTTAAAATTATGGGAGACAATTAAGCCCTGTTTTTTATGGTTTGTACCTCTGAAATCTATAATTTATAAGCTGATTCTAAATATTTTATTTACAAACTTCAAATTAGGACTAGGTTCTCAGTTTGTTTGAATCGTTATAAAAATATAAGTTGTTTTAGTTATATTTTTATGTCTGTTCCCTTATTATGCAAAGCCGGCTTGAGGAACTGAGGGAACTCCTCAAGTATCCCATGTTTGAAGACAGTTATTTTATTCAAAAAATATACATAATTAATTTTATGGAACTGCCAAGATTATCATACATAATATTTAATAATTCTAGGTTGAGTACTTCCTAAAATGGAAGGGATACAGCGATGCTGATAATACTTGGGAGCCAGAAGAGAATCTCGACTGTCCGGACCTTATTCAAGCCTTTGAAGAGGCTAGGAAAAAAAAAGAAGCAGGTAAGAGTCACCATTCCTACCTGATGTTTTCAGACAATCTGCGGTTGGATTGTCAATTAACACTTTCACAATCAGACAAGAAATTGAACACTACCCCACTAGGTGGGTTTGTGAGGCCAATAATCTGCAACGCAAAATCGGCCGGCATCTGGGCAAAAGCTACGAACGCCTACTAGGCGGGTTGTTGGTTGTGAAAATGTTAAGGATTAACAGAAGTATGGCTTCCAATACAATATTTAGTATGGGCAATAGTAGGGATCTAGTGCCAACTACTGCAATGAATACTGTTATTGGAAGCGCTAAACAGTACTGCATTTTTAAATGTAAATCATTAAATTAAGGCCGGCTTTACACCTGTAAGTTTTACTTACGTAAGTAAGGACGCAGCTATACGTTAGACTGAGATAGCTGACTGACTATCTCAGTCTAACGTATAGCTGCGTCCTTACTTACGTAAGTAAAACTTACAGGTGTAAAGCCGGCCTAAATACTATTAAACTGAAGATTTCTACTACGAATATCTAGTTACCAGCACATCGTAGTGCATTATTCCGTCATCATGTCTTGTTATTTATTGAGCTTAATTTCTGGTCGACATGAAATTAAAGCGCACTTCAAGTTTAAATGTCATTTATATTCTTGGGATTGCAATAGATTATCTTTGGTAAGGTTAAAAACTCGTGTTTAAACCGAAACTGAGTTTTTTCCATACAAAAAATAACAAAGTTGCATTCTCTAGTCCATTGAAACTGTTCTGAACTATCTTACCTGATTGACTACTAACAGAAGAACTGCACTAAAACTTTTTTCCGCAGCTACAATAATGTGATCTTGACTAACCCGTTACTAATATCCCAGTTTATTTGTTTCTTCAACCTTAAAAAAAATTGCAAGTGCCCTCTGCCCCCTAACTATGCACTACACTTTTGATACTCAATCAGGGAATCCGAGCTTCATCTTGCAATAAATAAATTTATTTTTCCTTAACTATCACACTTGCATTATAATCTCTTCGATTTCTATAATTGTTACTCATTTAAGTAAAACTATGTAAACGCGTAATATTAATTAAAACATTAGTGCCCTTAGTTTAGTTGTCTGATAAAGCGGAGTAGTAAAATATATTTCATCTTAAATGATTTCACAAACTTATCATAGTTTGTTCTTTTAGGTAATGAAAACAGGGAAACAAAAAAAAATATAGCCCTGCCACAGACGGACAGCGGAGGCTTGGTAATAGGGTTCCATTGGCACTGTTTGTGTATGGAACCCTAAAAACCATGTGACTCCAGCCAATTAAAGAAATGTTTTGTATCTTTTGTACAATATCACTGGCTGATAAACTAGCTTTTTGATTGATTAACTTCTTTTTTAAATCCTTAAAAAAAACAGACTGTAGTAGGATGCATGGGATGTAGCCAAGCTGAACTAATTTCGTTAACTGTTTCCATTTATTGTGTTGTTTTTTGTCAATATGTATTTACGTTGGACGACACACCTGCAATAACACACTCGCTTCACAGCTGGCCCTGGGATAGGACAACCTGGTATGAAATATTCAAATCACATAACATTATAGCTTTTATATTTTTGCATAATACCCATGTAGTGTCCGTCAAGATAACCGTGAACAGGCCTTATATTTCGAAAAGTTCAAGGGTACTATTTTTTTCACCTAGGTATTTCGTCGGTACTATTTGGGTACTATTTATTGGCTGCATCAGATTCTGAATATCTTTACGGTGTACGCTATCTTGACGGACACCCGCATGTAATATTGAAAATGACACTGTACATAAGACCAACAAAATTATCGTTCCGTTTGGCGCGCGCGGCCGATCGGCCCCGACGATAAAGACGTCGCTCGATAATGTGGGAAGCCCTTACCATCTATATTACCCTTGCTTTACTGCATGAGTGAAGTTAATGCATGAAAAAGTAAAAGGTCCCTTGATTGATCTGTATGTCATTTCTCATGTACAGATTTGCTCTAGATTGAAATTATACATTCGAATTTGGTACTTATATGTACATTCGTACTTTCAAATTAAGAAAACTAAAGATATTTATCATTCATGTCTGTTACAATCACCGGTTTCCTATTCTAGAAGGCAAAACTGTGAAGGTGGATAAAGATGTGAAGAAACGCAAGTCCACAGCAGCAACTCCCGATCTCAAAGGTGCTAAGAAGGCGAAGAGTGATGACAAAAAAGCTTCTGGGTTCGATCGCGGCCTCGAACCTGAGAAGATTATTGGTAAGTTGCCACTTACTACACTCTTCACCTCGCCCTAGGACGTTTTCCTCCTTCCTCTTGATGTATGTTGAGTGTTGAGTAATCAATCAAATTCCATCTATTACTTTAGGACATTTTCCTCTTCGATGTATGTTGCTGTCATGATTCATGACATACCTAATCTAGGTTCATGACTCATGAACCTAGATTAGGTATGTGAGGTTATTACTGACGCTTCCTGCGTCGACATAACCGTTCCTGCAACGGTAAAACTGGACTGATAGGGTGATGGATGAGGTTTTACTGTTTCAACGTTTCAGTTTCTTCACGATGTATACCCTCGCCTTATGATTGTTGGCTAAGTACTACAGTTTTCTGCTAAAGAACACAAGTTTGAAATACTCGAACACAGCTGTTCGATCTCGAATCTACCCTTGAAGCTCCCGCAAGCTATTAGGCCACCGATGCTCTTAAGTGACTAACGTCTCCATTAGTCTAAACTTCTAACAGTAAACGTAAAAACTTTTTTGGGAGACACTAAACTTGTCGTACAAAACGACATTTTCCGCCAATTAACCTTAGGGCAAAGCAGATAACCTATACTTACTTTTCTATTTCACTAACAGGTGCAACAGACAGCAGTGGAGAGCTGATGTTCCTGATGAAATGGCAGGGCACAGACGAGGCGGACCTCGTCCCAGCCAAGCAGGCCAACGTGAGGTGCCCGCAGGTCGTCATCCAGTTTTATGAGGAGAGGCTCACCTGGCATACGCCAGCACCTGATGATGCTAACAACGATGACTAGGTAATTTTTTAAATAACTATATAGATAGTTCCAGAAGAGATGAGGTCAGGTACACAACATGTCATGTAATGACAGCAGAAATTTGAAGTTACTGTTTTTTTTTCGTACCGATAGCAAGTTCAACAGTGAATTGCAAGATAGACCAAAAAGTTTCTTTAAACTATAGCATTGAGTTTATTTACTCACTCATTCATTTCATTCATTCAGTTTTGTACTTCATGTAGCTGTGTGTGTGATCATTCACCTAAACTCTCCTGGAACTACCTATACCATGAGGTTAAGTTACATAGTATGCCAGAAATGTGTAGGATGGTTGGAGCGCTAGTAGGTATAAATCCACCAACATTAGGCGAAATAAGCTCATATCAGTGTTGCAGAAAACTGACCCGCGTAAATTGAACCTTTACCTGTGGGCACGAAACAAACGTTTCGCATTCGAGCACCTGAGACGATGCGTAATAAGCGCTTTGTTATTTATAACTTTAGTTACCTTGTACAGTTGGTACCAAGACATCCTAAACTTTTACATCTGTGTAGTTCTTTTAAGGTTGTGTATCCCTTGTTCTTAAATTGATCTGAGTCCCAGCTTAAGGGCTTATTACACTTGGCTAAATTTAGGATTCTAAATGATTTGGAAACCTAATTTAAGTGTTATCGCGTTTAGCTAGTAAGGATCCTAAAAAGTATCCTAATTAGAAGCAAGAATGGTTTCTGACGAACTGAATAATTTAGCATCCTATTTAGTTAGGGTAGGTGTAATAATATACTGGATTGGCTACGCGACCACAACGCCCGGATCGCGTTCTCGCGTCACAATGATCGCCTGCGCAACGTAATCACCTGCGCCACAACACCATCTAAGAAGCCACCTTCCACTCCCGCACTGCCCGGGCAAGGCTGGTGGGGGGGACGGTAATCCACAAGAAGACGACTACCACTAGAAGCGACACCAACGGACAGCAAAACCCCACAGAGCGGACCGCGGGCGAAGGATTCCCGCTCGCGGGACGCGCCTCCGTCATACCGACACCGCAGCTCATCGAGAAGCACCTACCCATCAAGAGCCTGGCACACGGCGAGAACACCTGCGCCGAATTGCAGCAGCAGCGCCCAGAGGCGGCCGGCGCTTCGTGTGGTGGCCGGCGCCGCGCGAGGCTGCATGCGCCCACGAGGCAGCGACGCGCCCACAGAGGCAGCAACGCGCCCACCAGGCTGCAAGCGCCCGCGAGGCTGCAGGCGCCCTGGAAGGCAGCAGCAAGCGCTCGACTGGCAGCAGGCCGCGCCCGATGAGGACTACGCCCACTACGCCCCGAGCGGCTACCCCAACCATCTGACGACGGTTGTGAGATGACCCGAACGAATATTTAGTGCAGTCAGTCGCCACGCACATCTGACGGTGGGTGGACGTGTCTCGTGTCTTGTGTACTTGTAGGTATAGAAACATGACGAACGAAAAAGAAGTTTTGGGCAGCATATTGGATTCATACAGAGAAATGTCCTATCTCTGGGATAAAAATCACAAAAACTACATGAACAAAGTAGTACGGAATGAGGAACTTCCAAGGATGCTACGGCCAAGGCTACTCCAAGGCCAATCTTTTGATTTTTAGACAATACTGGCGGCATTGCATTCGAGACTGATACGATTGAAATGCTGACTGATTCAGTGACTAAAATTTAGAATAGTGTAATCAAGAGCGTCCTTCCTATCCCCTCTCTTGCATTCTAATTAGGATGACTAAATTTAGCCAAATGTTGCCTGTAGTCAACATAAATTACATCACGCTACCCTGAAATCTACTTTCGAAAATGGTAAAATAAAGTAAACTTAACCTATTTAGCGTTTTCACTAATTTTTGAAAGATCAAAAACTATGAATAAAGGGAAATTTGATGTTTGAGTAAAATGACGTCATTTAACTTTTTTTTCACAGAAACTTCATACTATCTGAGCGTATTGACACTTCATAAAATGCAACTGATTTGATCTAACAGGCTTTCCTCCCTATTATTGACTTGTAATAAACTGAGTAAATAAATAAATTTCTTTTTCAGATTTATTGGATCCAAGGTGTATGCTGAAGTGAAAATATTCCGTTACTGTGGTATCTGACAAACTTTTTTTTAGTTTTACTTTCATCCATCTCAATTCGAGTGATTAATATTCTTTACGTCACACCTGGCCATAAACTGGCAATAACCGCTCGCTACGCGTGCGGGAAATCCCACTTCATGGCCTGGGGGAGACCTAACATTTTGTACTTACCACGGGCGGTAATAAAGAAAGCCTGAGATCGCATATTGATCGCCCTCGCCTTCGGCTCGGGCATCAAATACCTGCGATCTGAGGCATTCTTTGTTTTACCACCCTAGTATGTACTATTATAGGGTTTTTGGAGACAGCATGGCCTATGTTACGGTGACGATGTTTCTGACTAGATTTCAACTACATTCCGAGGGAATTAAGTATTTAAGATTGTATAGAAGTCTAAACTAGCAACATATTGGTCAAACCAACCTTTATTGTTATTTCTGATCAATTTTACTATTTTAGACTTGTAGAATTGCATTGAAGCTTCGTGACACGGGTCACGGGACTCACGTTTTGACCACCTCAGACTTAACAATACTTAATTTAATTCGTTTGCAATGTATTTGAAAAATATAAAATGTGAAGGTTTCAATCTTGTGTTGTGATTTAAATTACGTTTCATCAAATTGGGTAGGCCGTACTCATTGAATTGATTCGTTCCTATGACCGCAAGTATCTGTACACAAGGTTAGCACTCGTTCCTGACTTTGTTCCATCCACACGATGACTGCATTGAGTTAGTCTAGAGCTTGGGATTTCTTTGACATAGTCAAAAGCGTCTATTAATTGTAAGGAGTGATTATATCAATGCAGAACTGTGCGGTAACCGACATGTCAAAAAGCGTCGAGTGTATGCGTATGTATCAGTAGCGTGGCGTCCAAAGAACTTGATTACTACCGGCTTGCCTAATATCAGACATTTGAGCGCCTTATTCTACAACTCTAAGGTAAATGTACGCCTAATCTGCACCGGCTTGCCCAAGGATAACTTTTACACCATGCCACTGGTATCTATTATTTCACAATAACATTTTGTATATTCAGCCTCATTCCATTTAGTACTTACTGTCTTTGACCAGTGAAATAATTTCTATGCGCGTGTTTAGTAAAGGAAAAAATATTTCTTTATAGAAGCGCAATATTAAAATGTTGATTACGGAAATAATAGAACCGCTTATAATATGATTGTGTTACGCGCAAAATTACGGTATTAAAAGTTAACCGTAGTAAAATTATGGTGAAAATCTTCAATGACTCACGTCACGACACAAATGTGCTAACAGTCGTGTCTGTGTAATAAGAAAATTTAAAGCAATAGTTCCGTGAAAACAAATTCTGTTGATTGAAACTGAACAGAAATTTAAAATGTTTTCCGTAATTCACGAGTTACAGTAAATATAATTTTGTACTTCATTGATTATATCTATAAATAAACTAAATTGGATATTGTTAAACCATTTTATTAACTAAATACATCATTTCATAGTTAATATAACAAGCTCAATTCTAAAGATTTATGTCAGTAACATTTGTAACATCTACAGAGGACTACATTTTAAATCTAAGCTACTTGTGTTAAATACTTCATACATTTGTAAATTGATAATTTAGAATATATGTAATGTTTGGATTTAAGGAACAGTAAGATTGTTTTTATACTGTTTTTGGACTTGATGTGGAGTGGATGTATAAAAATGAATCAAAAATAATTTGCTGAATGAACTGTGGAATAACTACATCATTGAATTATATAATGTTGTAGTGATGAATGGTCTTACACTTTCGTGATATTTGTCAGCCTATTCTTTTATTGTCTATCGACTTGTTTTCCCAACAGTTAGAAATAAGGGTGTTCATTATGTTCTAACTATCGACATTAAGTTAAGTGATCAGGCAATAAAACTGTTTGCCCACATTTTTGCATTTTTTATTAAGCCTCTCATTTTGCAGACAAAAAATTAGTACAACAATTTTTTTTAACTTAATTTAAACTATTCTGTTTAAAAATCCTTTGTGATAAAAATGCATTTTTACCTCCAGGGAAGAGTGGGACAAGATTTGCTTATGCAACTCTAGATATATGTGATTTCCTTCGTAATTTGGATAGTGTTCGGGTAATACTCTTATTGTGACCAAGTACGACTGGGTTAGGTCTTCTGTAAGCATGTGTTTTAAGACTTCTTTCACAACTTCCGGGCTTATAAAATCCTTAAACACAATCTTCAACGCCTTCGAGAAGTATTCGTCAATACTTGGAAAGAATGACTCGATATCCTCTTTCAGAAGTTCGAGGCACATTTTCCCGTATGGTGGAGCTGCTTTCATGCACACGTCGTTCCAATAATCATCATCCTCCTTCTGATTGTTGCGCTCTACTGTCACTTTGCTGTCATTTATAACTTTTGCAAATGCCGCTGTGAGTTTCCATTCTCTAAGCATGAGATAGGAGTTTTGTTCGAGCGATTGATCTAGTTCCTTCTGGATATCAGCATACATGGCAACAGGTACGATCTTATTTTCGGTTATAACATCCTTCAATTTTCTGCGCAAGATTTTAAGTAACTGTTTTAAGTTGGTTTTCTGAATGTCATTTTTATCTTTTTCCGCCCACGCAGCGACGGTATGTTTCAGTAGAGGAAGTAGCAACGTCTTGTATCTTTGAGCTTGAACTGCTTCGCTTTCAGTACAAGTAAGGTATGATGCCATTAATGGCATCAAGTCTCTGTGAATAAACTCATCTTTCTTATCTTTTTTGTAAACGACTATATAGTATTCTTGTAGTATATTGGCCACGAACTCTGGTTCCATTGATTCCATAAGTTCATTGATAACATTGATCAAAGAATCGAGCGCTCGTTCATATTTATTTTTATCCAAGTCAGACTTCGGAAGCAAGGATTTCAAAAATTTGTAGCTTTTAATAACGTAGGCAGGTCTTACACGAAGAGGCACTTTTCGGACTTGACCTAAAAGCTCGTATATAGTTTTGTCCTCTTCAAAGGTCAATGCGTCAATGAATACTTTTAATAAACCCCAAATATTGTCTATTTTTGCGGGATTGTTTTCTTTGCACAGGAGATTATAAGTCAGTTTGAATATAACAGCTCGAATAGATAAGTTTTTTATTGTTTTCCAATAGTCGCAAAATATTCTCTGAAGGTCTTCGCTTTGCATTTTGACGAATGCAAGGCGAATACCGTGCTTCTGCAGTGAAACTGGAGAATCTAACAATCTAGGTATCAATTCTTCACAGCGGGCAGCGCACAAGTTGTAAAAGATCGCGTTGAGAGAAGGCAGAGCAAACTGTAAATAGTCTCCTTTCGCATATTGTAGAATATCATTCGGGGACGGTTGAGGACGGGCGAAATGCATATTCATGGCTATGTGCTTTCGTAAACTTATCAAAATTTCGTCATTTTCTTCCCAATTTATCTTCGGATCGTCCGGTTTGTATTTGTTGATGATATCTTGTAGTTCGCGCTGTGACAACAAGATGCTCAAACCCCGCATTAAAGGCTTGTGTCCTAGAGGCTGGTTGAGCCTCTCTCGATAAACTTGTGACCATTCAGAGGCAAATGAGTCAGGCCAGTAGACTTTTATCTTGGTAAGAAATTGTCTCAAAGGCACAGTGTCATTACATCGCATCGCAGATACTATATTTTCGTTGCGGGAAAGCAGACTAGGATCGTGTTTCAAAGCGTTAACACAGACGCGTTCCGACGCACACAAGATAATTGATTCTTCAAACATCCATTTCCTCCAGCTCTTGTTGATATCGTAAATCCAAGATAAGCTGACTTTCAAAGAGTTATCTTGCTTGACTTTTATTAGATCTTTAATTTTGTTCAAAACGTAAGGATAGTCTGCAAGATTCCTTTGCCAATCCTTTATCAACTTCATCACGAGTTTGATTAATTTAACATTGTCTTCGAAAACGGTATGGTTTTCGAAATTTTGTTTCTCTATTTTTTTCATCAAATAATTGTATAAATGATCGAATAATAGCGATTGCTTTTCAGAATTTAGTTTTTGGTTGTACTCTTTTAAAGTGTCGAAATCAAATTGTTTCATTATTATTTCTGAAACTTCCTTTTTATTTATGACTTCGTATACAATTATAGCTTTTATAAAGACTTGGTCGTCGCTAACATATTTAGAATAGTCTGTCTTCTCAGTATAAAGATTCATGATGCTAAAAATATTGGTCAGTAGAGACCAACACTTATAGTCACAATCAATTATATTGGTATGGTTCAATAATTTCTTAACGAAGCCGTTTATATAAATGTTGTTTGCACCTTTCAAATGATTATCAGTATAATATTGTAACAATGTTTCCAAATGCTGGAGGTCGTGTCCGACGATTTCTGCAAGGCACTTGAGCATACCGTTCTTGTCATTTTCGTTTGCATTGTTAATTTTTTCTTTAATCTCTGACAGTGCAACATCAAATGGAAAAAATATATACCAGTGGTATGGCTGCTTTGTACAATTCATGAATTCATACAATTTTTTCATTCCAGAACTCCCATCATCTTTGGAGGTTTTCTCGTCTTCATTACCGGACATTGAAGAATCGTCAGATTCTATGTTGTCTCTAAAACGTTTATTTATAAACATGTCTCTAACAAAACCTAATCGCTCTTCCTGCGGCATTCTCCTAATGAAATGCTCATAATTTGCATAATACATCATCCAAGAACTGTGTCGTTGCTTTTCTAAATTCACTTGTGTTAGCAAAAATTCTTTGATTTTATTCTCGTTCAAATATTTCACAAATGTAGAAAGATGAATATTGCGGGCGTATTTAGAGAAATTTTGGTGTACACGTTCAGGGCATGCGTTCATTAAGGCTTTAGTCCACTTTACATTGAATTTGGGAAATGCGTATGTTTCCTGAGCCTCTACCAAGTCAAGGTAAAAATCTCTATGTGTATTTAAGAGAAACAAAGTTGCTTGAAAATAATTGCTAAGACCCCAGTTCTCCGTCTCTGAACTCTTTATGTATACCTCTAATGTAATATGCGATTTTTCGCAGAGACGTTTCAGTAGTTGTGGACTGATTATATCTGCATACTTCTCCACTTTAGTCTTCATGAATGCTGCAGAACAATGTGGCAGCCATTTAAGAGCTGTTTTTAAATCGCGTTGTTCATAATAATTGAAGAAATTTTCGACACGCGTTTCGTCTCGCAAGTTAAGCCGTACATGGAGCATCAATTTGTTGGCCACCTTAGGCATCATTACCGGGATGAGCTGCAAATGCATGTACTCTGGGTTGATTATATGGGCGTATCTGCTATCCGTTATTAGCCAAGGACTGCGTGTGATTGCCCGCGATGCGTACAACATATCATTGCCCTTCAAAATACCCAAAATATAATCCACATTTCTATCTACGCAAGCTATATCAACCTTGATCAAGTTGCTTACGTCATCTTCGCTGAGATCAATATCTTCGAGGGCGTCCTGTGTCCGGTTTGCCATAGATTCTTTAACTATTTCATTATAATTGCAATGTTTGTGTCCCAACGTAGGACCATCCAGCTTCTCAGGAGCCATAATGGCACCTGAAAATGAAATATGCGATATCTTATAGTGTTATATTTTTAACAGGCTTTACTAAAAGGAGGTGGCTCTAGATAGGGATGGAGAGAGTTGCATGTTTCATCAGCTAAACCGACAAGTATTAAACTCAAGTGTATGATGATGGACAAAGTGCTCAGAATCTACACAAGTTAGCAAAGAAGTTCATAATGAATGGACAAAAACTGATGTGTGTAAATAAGTTTAAATTCTTCGCTTAAAGAAACTTAAAATATCTGCAGATTATTTATGAATGCACTATCCGGTTCTGCTAGGTAGCTAATATCAGTATTTCCAGGCAAAAAACAAGTGAGTGAGTGAGTAACAAGATCCTAATAATAGCCTAGGCGGAGCAACTGAACAGCTATCTCAATTTTGTATACCTGCTTAGGTGTGAAATACTTTGCGTGATGTAAGTGCAACTACTCAATGTCTATGTTAATGATTTATTAATTATTCATTTATTTGGCTATTCTCGCCTGCATTTACACACAATTATTGAAGAATGACAATAACAATACCCTACACGTATTTTAATTACATTACAAGTAGCCAAAATGTATTGTGTACACTAGGTAAAATTCGCAAAATAAAGTTAAGTGAATCAGTTTTATATTATGAAACGAACCTTTTTCACTGCGATTTCAGAGTTGTAGGTATAGTATGCTGCTTTGATTGATTTAACTATGTTATGGAACCGGTGTTAGTTTAGTTTATTGATCTTCACTTCAAATTCTTCAACATTTATTTTTATTCTATCTGTGCCGTAATCAAAACTTGTGCTACGTTTACACGAATGCTATAAATTAAGGCCATGTATACATCAACGTTAGTATTAGTAGTTCCTATATTTTACGCATGTGTTCTAACTCTCGGGTGAATTCCCTATAGAGCAAATTTAGCCTAAGAAGTGGAGATAATTTAGCTAAAAAACAAATATATACTATATATATTTCATTTGCCGGCTTTAAACTTAAGTTTATACAATTCTTGTCAGTTGCTTCATAATCTATCTATTGTTTGTGGGTGTACCCTTGTTTTGCCGACAAACTTTTCATCGAATATTATTTCATCGACAACGATTCATCGAAACTTTAGTACTAGTAATATTGTTTGGCGTTTTTTTGTTTCATTTACTATTCATTTCAATTTTTCTTACTGCGTAGAAATACTATTCAACGAATATTACTTGATCGCTGATTTGTTTCAAATTGTTTTAATTGGCACAATTACTAAACATTGCAATTCATTAATTCGACGTATTACTTTAATACATTTTTATATGTCGTACTATACATTGTCACATTTTTCTGTTGTAAGAATTTTCAATAGTACATTACATAACTAGGGTGGTAATACAAAGAAAGGCCGAGATCACAGAAGTTTGCGGCCCGAGCTGAAAGCGAGGGACGTAAATAATGATTGATATAGTGATTTATGTATACAATATTAGCCTGCGAAAGTCCGAATCTAGGGCTCTCGCTGGTTAGGACGCGTGCCGACACTGCGCGCCCTAGAGTGTTTTTATAGAGCCGGAGGCGCGGAGGGAGGGCAGCCCTCGCCCGCCATGACGAACGCGGGAACGAGTGAGGCGAGCGGCTGAGGCTGGTCGCCGAAGGCGACCAACAAGCCGAAGCTGCGGAGCCGAGCGAAGTGACCGTGCGTCGTCATGCAAGGGCGGAAGGGCTGCTGTTCCCGCAGCGCCGGAGATACGGAAAGTTACTATTATTTTTTTTAGCGAATTCTATACGATAAAACAATAATAAATAGGTGTTATAATGACACCATTCCCATAACCATTCGACCAGATAGGTAAACAATTTTTAATATCTAAAACTACCCACATACTACAACCGCGCAGAGTGAACCGATTGACGTGGCTGCGTTTAGTTTCGATAACGAAATATAATATTACAAATTTAAATAATTTTCAGCGGAATAAATTTTATTACATGCAAAGCAAAATGAAACAAAAATACCCGTAAAGAAAAAACATGATATAAAATATATACAAAATCCAACCATTCGACCAGATAAACAATTTGATATCTAAAACTACCCACACACTATAACCGTGCAGAGTGAACCGATTGACGTGACTGCGTTTAGTTTCGATAACGAAACATTGGTGTCCCCTTGTTTCGCCGACAAACGTTTCATCGAATTTTCATTTTGTCGACAACTTTGTTCTCCGAAACCGTTAACTTTTCAGGATTTTTTAAAGAGTCATCATGTAGATTAGGTTAGGTTTGTTTTATATTAATTTATAGAAAAATATGGTTTCAGAGAAAATTAACTTTCAATGAAATGATATTTCGATGAAATGATATGTCGATGAAATGTTTGTCGACAATTCAAGGGTAAACCTGAAATGATTACAAATTTAAATAATTACATGCGGAATAAATTTTATTACATTCAAAGCAACATGAAATAAAAATACCCGTAAAGAAAAAACATGATATAAAATGTATACGAAATAACACAAGTACCAATTAAAAAACACTGATTTAAATGAACTAGTAATGATTCATCGACGCAATGACTTGTCGATGAAATGAAAATCCTAGGAACGTTGCCTTTGAAATAATATTCGATTAAATGTCTGTCGGCAATTCAAGGGTAAACCATTGTTTGTGATATCTGTATATGGCGAGACAGACAATATCGCACGCGACCTAGAATAGAAACCCCATCGACATGGTAAAATAATGGTGGGTAATGCCTGTCTAAATAGCCTTGATTTTCCTAATATTTTATGGTTCAAATGCATTTATTTAGTACTGACATAGCTTTAGAGTCTGTGCGGAAAGAGAATAGGCGTGGCGAAAAACGGAACTAACCTAACCAGTATGGCCACAGAACAGAAAATACGGCACATACGGTACAAAAGCATTACAGCGCCCCCCAAAATGAATCCTATTCTCTTTCCGCACAGACTCTATCTGTTATGTTCGCCACTGGAATAATTGCTGCAAATATCACAACAGGCGCTATTCAGAAGAATATTTCCCTTTGTACTATAGGATAGGATAGAGAATAGGATAGTGGAAGGAGTTTAGAGTATATAACAATATTTATGGCACGCCTGGCCATAAAGTGGCTTTTACCGCACGCTACGCGTACGGAAAACGGCCAAGGCCCTTGCCAAGTGTAGACATAAAATAAAATGAAGTAAAAAACACGGGAGGTAATAAAGAAAGCCCTCGATTGCATATTTACGTCCCTCACTTGCAGCTCGGGCCGCAAACATCTGCGATCTCGGCCTTTCTTTGTTTTACCACCCGAATTGTGTAATGTACTATTAAAAACGCAATTGTAATTATTAGATTAAAATCACTTGACGTCACAAGGTAAACCCAGCTGTGTAGTAAGAGAAAGAGACACGAAAGAGATGACCCTACCCTAGAAAATGTTCTCGGTCCCCACAAGAATATCTATAGTTAATTTTTTTACCTATACCTAAAGTACTAAGGCTGAATACGGCACGCTGATTGGTTGATTCAAATTAAGTACGCTAAGCCGGCTTTCACGGCGTAGAAAATATTACCTATATACACCAAGACAATCGCAGATACTGTGCAGATATCTTTTATCTAGTAAATATTATTTTATTTTGAATTATTTATTTTCAAAAATCTCTAATTATGTACAAACGGAGCCACTGTTAACTGACCACCCATAGGCTTTAACACGTTGCAATAAAGTTGACATTCGTTTACAAATCTGTGGGTCTACTGAAAAGGGGTACAAGTCACATATAACCTAGGAGCAAAAGAGCTTAAGTCATACTGTGACCTTTTGTTCCTGGTATAGATCCGACTTGTAGGTTCCCCTTTTCACTAGACCCACAGAAAAATTGTAAGTAATATTGTGTACCTTAAAACGGTTGATTGTGATACTCTCCTAATATTAATTTAAACATCTTTGTAATAAATGATTTCTGATTCTGAATGTACAGTTAACAGTGTGTTCGATTGTACTTCTGGTTTGCAAATAAGTAAAACGTAATAAATTGTTAAGTTTTTGTGACAAAGGAGCAATACTTGAATAGAACGGCCCAAGGTGAATTTTATATATACCTACCTACAGTAGATCCCGCTTAAGATGATTCTGAGGGGACCTAGCAAAAAAAAGCGTCTTAAACGGGAAATCTTATAAAACGTGAAAAGAAAATTGCATTATTTCGTGTAATTTGTTTATTTAAAATGGAAGATAACTACAACAAAGATTATAAGTCAACATTAGGTTACATAACGTTATTTTACCTATATAATTGTCTTCGACTCAAGGCACTTCGTAAGATGCAACATTGTCGTCTATGGAAGAATATCCATGAAAATCCTGCAATATGGTGGGTCTCCTACTTCTAACACGATAATACGCTCATCATTTCGGTAGGTACCCTGCTTTTTTTAAACAATTTTGGATTATTTCGGGCTTGATTGCTTCCCAATCCAAGTGTAGGTAACTAGGTAGGAATCAATCATCATTATATGGTTTAGATGGCGTATTAAGCGGGACGCGGGTCTATTAATGCATAAGTAAGTGTACGAACTGAGTGGACGCTCGAGCGGGGCGTTCATGTTAAACATAAACAAATGTATGTGAGCGTTCTGAGTGCACGCTGCACAAAACCCATATGTACACGCTGCCCGCCACGCCGGACGCGACGCTGGACGCGACGCTCGCCACTCAGGCCGTACACTAAGAAACAGTCGTTACTGGTTACCTAAATTGGATCCTTTTATTGGTGTGCAATAAAGAATAGATATTGTTTTGTATAGTAAATTAACCATGCAGATACTTATTCTGGTTCTGAAATTAATATTAGGTAATTAATAAACGGAGATGATGAGTTTAAATGTTTTGATAAGCCGCATTGTTAATGCTGTAGGTGCGGTATTGCGAAATTAGAATTAGTTTTTCGTTGTTATAAAACAAGTACTGACATTGTAAGTATTAGATATCGTGACCGCAAGATTTGTTTAGCAATACCTACCGCCTTGTAAATAAATAATGCACTCTTGATTGCAGATTAACATTGAAACCAATATTACAGATATAAAAATAAATTATAATCTGAGGAGATATGATCTCGAACCGATAGAGAAGACAAATGTGTTCTTTGTTACAGTACATTGTAGGTAAAGTGAATCAGCATATCTACCGATCCAGAGGGGGAGCGCTACTGATGGGGAATATTGTGGCGCTAGCAATTAAACATAAAATTATTTAAAACCATTACGTTTTATTTCAATAGGAGATAACAAGTGAAGTGACACCGTCAGTCAATAAAATAGATAAACATTCTAAAAAGTATTTAATCATGAGGTAGCATCACAGCTTCCAACACCTTCTCCTGATGTTCACTCATGTGGCTAAGACACGGCACTATCCACACATTAGCGTTGTACAGTGTCTTGCAAACTTTACTTTTGACAGCGGCTTTGTCATTATATCAGCTAGCTGTATCTCTGTTGGACAGTAGCTGACATTGATCAGTCCACTCACGAAGTGCTCGTGGATAAAGTGGTATCGGACGTCTATGTGCTTCGATCGCTTGTTAAAGGAACCAGACTTTATAAGTTGAATCGAACTTTGGTTATCAACATGTAGATTTATTTTTACTTCAGCGTCGGTTATTTCCTTCAACAGAGATTTTAGGTACAGTGCCTCTTTACAGCAGTCGGCTGCGGCTATGTACTCGGCTTCAGTCGACGATAGGGCCACTATAGGCTGTCTCTTGGATGCCCATGATATTGGTCCATCGGCTATCATTAGCACGGAGCCTGATGTGCTTCGTCTCGTCAGCGGATCTCCAGCATAGTCCGAGTCACTGTAAGCATCGATGTTCTCGATAGGGCTGTTTCGTTTAAATAGTATGCCCTTTTCTTTCGTCCCAACTAAGTACTTGAATATTTTCTTCACTCGTGTGACATCTTCCTTAGTGGGATTTTCAACGTTTCTGCTGACTAGGTTAACAGCTTGTGCGATGTCTGGTCTGGTTCGCGTGGACAGGTACAGTAAACTTCCCACTGCCTCTCTGTAGGGATAATCCTTCTCCTGGGCAGTTTGCTGTATCGACTTTACATCATTGCTTCCAGGCGTCTGACAAGGCTTTGCGTTTTTCATATCATACTTTTCCAGTATTTCGTTTGTATAATATTTTTGAGTCAGCTTTATTCCTTCTTTGAAGTTGTGAATCTCCATACCCAGGTAAGTACTTGGGTTTTCATTCATCTTCATTTCAAACTTGGTTTCAAGTTTTTTCATGACACTTTGGATCTTTTTCTTATCTTTTCCTATGACTAGCCCGTCATCGACAAATAATCCAATTATTATCGACTTATCTTCGTTTATGAACACGCATCTGTCGGTTTTAATTGTCTTGAAACCCAACTCAAACATCGCTTGGGTAAAAGTCTTGTTCCATGTGAATGGAGCTTGTCTTAAACCGTATAAAGATTTCTTCAGTCGACACACAACTGACACAACATCTGTGTTTTTGTAGCCAGTATTGTAGCCAACAGGTAATTTCATATAAACTTCATCTTTCAGTTCGCCATACAAAAATGCAGTCTTGACGTCAAATGTCATGAAGTGGTAAGATTTAGATGCGGCAACGGCAAGTAAAGTCTTCAGGGCAGATTGACTTACGACTGGGCTATATATTTCTTCGAAATCTAGGTTTCCTTTCTGCTCACAGCCGCGTACGACTAATCTAGCCTTGTACCTTCCGTCATCTTTTATCTGGAATACCCATTTGTTGGACAAGATTTTATGTCCTCTGGCTTCTGACTTGTCGACTAATACCCACGTGTTATTTTGTTGTAGTGAATCCATTTCAGATTGTATTGCCTTCTCCCAATTTTCCTTGTCGGTGCCTGACACAGCTTCTTTATACGTCAGTAAAGAACAGTCATAGTCATTACTATTTTCAGACATCAACATAGTTACGCATCGACTGAGCTCGTAATCTTTTGTCCATCCTGGTGGCCTCACTACTCGTTTTGGTCTTTCACTTGCAGGTGGTTCAATTGGCTCTTCCTGAGATTCTTCATACGATTCATCATCAGAAGTGACATTGGATTCTGCTCTTAGTGGTCGTCCACTGGTAGAGTGTACATCAGCTGGCGGATTTTGATTGGAGCTGGAACAAGGGAGATTAGGTTCCTGAAAAGGTAAGTTATTATTAGTATTTTTTCCTGTTAATTCTATTTCTATTTTTTCTGTTTCAGGTTTCGGATTTTTTTCTTCAACAGCAGGAGTATTCGTATAATGCATTTTTTCTATTACTCTCACATCTCTGCTGATAATGACATCATTCTTTTCTGGTATGTATATTCTAAAGCCTTTTGCATTTTTCGCATATCCCAAAAATACACCTTCCATAGCTTTGGCTGAAAATTTTTCTCTTCGAGTTTTGTTCATGACGAATGCTCTGTTACCGAACACGTGTAGGTGATTTCCTGATGGTGTTCTTCCCACCCACTTTTCATAAGGGGAGTTTCCTTTTAGAGCTCTCGCAGGGCTTCTATTTATCAGGTAGTTTGCAGTGTTCACTGCTTCTGCCCACAGGTACGAAGGGACGTTGGAATCTAGCATTAAGCATCTTGCTTTATCCAGGAGTGATCTGTTTTTTCTCTCACTGCAGCCATTTTGCTGTGGTGTGTAGGGAGCGGTTAATCTACGTGTTATACCATTTTCTTTAAGAAGGTTATCAAATTCTTTAGATCTGTATTCGCCTCCATTATCAGAATGCAAATTTTGAATTTTTATCTTATGGAAGAGTTCAACATTGTTCTTATATTCCTTGAATTTTTCTATTACTTCGCTCTTTTCTTTTAGGAAATAGACACAGCAGTACCGAGTATAATCGTCGATGAAGGTGACAAAATACTTCGATCCGGCCATCGATTCATTCTCGAAGGGGCCGCAAACGTCGCTGTATACTATTTGTAGTGGCTCGGTAGAGATTATTTCTTCATGGCTTTGGAATGGTAAAGAAGAAAATTTTCCCTTAATACAGGTTTCACACGTACCCAAAGATTTTTCTTTAAAGTCGAGTCCTCGCATCATTCCATTTTTCGCCATTGCTTTTAGGTCTCTTTCGTTGACATGACCTAATTTCTTATGCCATTTCATCATGTCTGTTTCAGCACCAGGCGTGAAGTTTGCTGTCTCTTCCGGCTCTTCAAATTCAAGATAATATAGGCTATTTCTCCTTTTAGCTTTTAAAACAATGTTTCCTTCTTCTATGACACTGGCTTGTTCCTTTTCAAATAAAACTTTGAAGCCGTTATCTGTCATTTTACTTACTGACAGCAAATTAGTTGATAATTCAGGCACGTATAGTGTGTCAGTTAAGTTGTGCTTGTAATCTTTCGTGAATAGTTCAATTTTTCCTCTTCTTTTGAACTTCAGTAGTGTGCTTTTCTGAAGCTAATCTTAAGGTATCGGTCTCAGGGGTCAGGTTGGTGAACAGGTGCTTTTCTCCTGTCATATGGGATGTGCATCCACTATCTAAACACCACAGACCGTCCTTGGTTTTCGAGGTTCCAGTTGTCAGACAAATATTATAAGTCTTTTCTTCACCTTTTGCTTTATTATTATTATTAGGCCTCTTTTTCGACCAACAATCCTCAGTAGAATGCCCCTTTTTATTGCACTTCTTGCAAAACAATCCTTTTTTCTTCGATTTAACGTAAAAGGTTTCTGAAGTTTGAGGTTCGGTTTGCCTTCTCGCTTCATATTCTTCTATAATTTTTATTTTCAGGTTGTCAGGACTTGGTAGGACATCTCTCGATTCGATTGCTGTACGGAAGCTGTCGAAACTTGCAGGTAGACTGTATAGCATCATTATGCTCAATAATTCTGGATGAATTTTGACATCCATATCTTCTAGCTTACCCACTACGTCCATAAAATGATTGAGATGATCTTTTACATCTTCTTGAGAATTCATTTTCTTTAAAACTAATTGTTTTAAAAGTGTGGCCTTTCGAGCTGGCCCAGAACTTTGATAAATTGACTTTAGTTTATCCCATACCTCCTTTGAAGTATTGCAGCCTTTAATTAGCTTTAGTTCTGGTGGGGATATGAGTAAAAGTAGCTCTGACCTTGCCTTTGAGTCTTCCTTTAGGAACGCACTTTTTTGTTCGGCAGTCGCAGTCGCCGCTAACGTTTTTTCACCACTAGCGTATTCCCATAAGTCGCTTTTAATGAGAATCTCCTGCGCGTGTAAGCACCAGGTATCGTAATTAGATTTTGTCAGCGGTTCTATGCTTCGAAAATTTGAGCTCATTTTTTTTTGACTTTCTCACCTTTTATGTTTTTAAATATGCTTTTTCCATTTGCCACAACCACGCTCTGCTACCACTGATGGGGAAGGCGCTAGCAATTAAATATAAAATTATTTAAAACCATTACGTTTTATTTCAATAGGAGATAACAAGTGAAGTGACACCGTCAGTCAATAAAATAGATAAACATTCTAAAAAGTATTTAATCATGAGGTAGCATCACAGCTTCCAACAGCTACCACCCTAATGGGGACCCTGCCGCAGGTGCCGGATCTGAGGATATCAATTAGTTTTAGCCCTTAACTTCGCAAAAAATACAGAAGATCCACAATTCAAGCCTCGCCAGGATTCGACAGTAACGTGCGATAGGACTATAGGAGTTGGAAAAAATACAAAAAGATGGCACAAAGAGTTTGTGAACTGTAAGTTAAGGGTTACCAAGTTCAATTGTATAGTTTATTTTTATTTTATTATTCTTCAATGTAGGTAACCCCCACTTCTCTACTAGTTATATGTATTAAATAATCTATAGAAAAAAAGTGAATTTAAACAGCAATAATGATTATATAATAAAGTATAAAAAACCGGACAAGTGCGAGTCGGACTCGCCTACCGAGGATTCCGTACTTTGTAGGTACATATAATAAAGTACCCTGTAAATGTTGATTCCCTTAATAAAGTCATTTTTTATGATTAATTAAAAATTTATAGTTTTCAGGTTTTGCCCTATAAGTACTTGTAGTATAAGACGGTATTACTTGCCAAAGTTCATAATAGTTCTAGGTCAACGGAAAGTACCCTTTGAATTTTGCTGCTCAAAATTTACTGACGGTGCGCTTACGCAACCTAATCAGGGCCGCGCCGCCCCTGTGTACGAAGTGTGCAGCGCACACAGGCGCCAAGGCGATAAGTGTTGGAATAAAACCTCTATGTAGTAGATAGCAGTTTATGAAATAAACGGATTGATGTCACTCGCTAAATAACGTGTCAGGTTATGGGCTAGCCGTCCCTTAAAATAAAGAAAATAAAATGTTTTTAATGTCTTAAAAGCATAAAAAGTGGTTTCTGTAGAAACATAAAATAAAGTGAATTGCCGGAAGCAATTATAAAAATAAGAACCGTAAAAAAAGAGAATAATATGTCAGACCAAAATTTGTTTATTGACATCCTACAAGACACCGACAGCTACCAAACATGGAAATTTCAAATAGACATTCTTTTTGACTCAAAGGGATTAGGAGAAATTATAACTGGAAAATGTACAAAAACTGAAGAAAACAAATTCAAAGAAAAAGATGCTCAAGCGAAAACATACATATTAAAAACTATTAACCGGAAATATGTTACACATCTGTTTGATTGCAAAACTGCTCATGAAATGTATCAAAAAATTTGCAGCATATTCGAAGGCTCGGAAGAAAGAAAGAAAATGAGCTTACTCCAAGACTTCTATAATACCCAAATAAAACCCGATTTGTCAATGGAAGATAATTTGGCAAAATTCGAAAATTTGACATATCGACTAAAACAATTGAAAGTCAATCTAGATGATGCGATGGTGGAATCCAAAATTTTAACCAGCCTTGACGATACATACCAAAATTTTATTACAGCGTGGGAGTCAACGCCGACTGAAGATCGGAATCTTAAAAATTTAAAATTTAGGCTCATCAAAGAAGAAGAGAGGCGTAACCAGGGAAGTTCTTTTGACCAGGTAGCCTTAAAGGCGCAATCTTCTTCCAGATCTAAAGCAGGTATTGAATGTTTCATTTGTAAAAAATCAGGCCACTTGGCCAGAGACTGTAGGAATTGCTGTAGGATTTGCAAAAAGACAAACCATAAAGAAAAGAACTGTTTCTTTAAAAAGAAAGACAATGTGGCACTAGTAGCCAATAAAAATAAGAATGATAGTAGCAATCTAGAGACCTTTGTTGTAGACTCCGGTTGTACTGTTCACTTGGTGAACGATAAAAACCTATTGTCTAACGTTAAGACAAATAAAACTGAGATCGGTACAGCTCAAAAGGGCTGTAACCTTAAAGCCGTTTACGAAGGTGACTTTATAGGTCAAAATTGTAGCGTTAAAAATGTACTCTGTGTTCCCGACCTTTCCCATAACTTACTTTCAGTTTCAGAGATTACCAAACGCGGTGGTCAAGTTTTATTTCAGGGAAATAATGTTGAGATCAGCAGTGGAGGAAAGACCATAATAGGAACACAAGAATCATCTGGATTATTTACACTAGAGCTACCTAAAGCCGTGAGCTGTAATGAAGAAGCCCTGTTCAGTAAGAAGATTGAGAATGATTCTGCCTTAACGTGGCATAAAAAGCTAGGCCATCCTGATCAAGGTGCGTTACGAAACCTACCGAAAGCAGCAGATGGTATAAAAATAGATAAAGTGACGGCCGAAGAAAAAAAAATGCTAGATAGTTGTGAGGTGTGCATAAAAGCGAAGCAGACGAGTTTTCCATTTAATACGGAAAGAAAAAGAGCACAGAAACCTCTAGACATAATTGATACGGACTTGTGCGGTCCTGTAGAAGTGGAAACGTGGGACAGAAAAAGATGTTTTTTGACTGTAATTGACGACTTTAGCAGTTACACAAAAGTCTATCCCTTAAATTCCTTAAAAAATAAGAGTGAAGTACTTTTTCACATAAAACAATATATAGAAGAAGCTGAGCGAGAAAAGAACGAAGAAGTATCTACAATAAGTTGTGATAACGAGATATTAAGAGAAAAAGTAGAAGAAGAGTTCTTGTCAGTCGAACCGACAGAAGAAATAGTTGAAAACCAGAATATAGAAGTAGAAGAACAAGAAGAGATACAAATAATTGAAAATGCTGCTGAACGCCAGCGTGAAGAAGTAGTAGATTCAGAACAAGAAAGCAATTACGAGAATCCATTGACTGACTCTGAAGATAGTCAAGTAGGAGAAAATCAACTAGAGAGAGCAACAAGAAGTGGTAGATCCGTAAAAATGCCCGTAAGGTACAATGATTATGCCCTACTTACGTTTAATGAAGTTATGAAGACTCCAGAGAAGGAAAAATGGAAAAAAGCTATTCAAGATGAGCTAAATTCACTGGAAAAGAACGGAGTTTGGAAATTAGTAGATAAAGAAAAGGCTTCTGGAAAGAATATACTTACTAATAGATGGGTATTCAAAGTCAAAGAAAATGGAACTTATAAAGCCAGATTAGTAGTGAGAGGCAATGAGCAAAAAGATACTGAGTTTGATGAAATATTTAGTCCCGTGGCCTCTCAATCAGCAATAAAATCTCTGTTTGCTATAGCAGCAGCTAGAAATCACAGTTTCATGACATTTGACGTTAAAACAGCGTTCCTTAATGGCGAACTAAGAGAAGACGAAGACATTTATATGAAAATACCTCTCGGTGTTACCAACGAAAAAGGCAAAATTTGTCAACTAGTAAAGTCTCTGTATGGACTTCGCCAGTCTCCGAGAAGATGGAATGAAAAGTTCCTTAAAACTATGTCAGACATTGGCTTTACACAAGCAAGAAACGAGCCGTGTATTCTAAAGAATAAAGACTTGTCAATGATTATCGGAATCTACGTCGATGACGGAATAATAATAGGACCTAATAAAGAGAAAATACGGCAGACTTTGAAGAAAATAAATTCGAAATTTGAAATAAAAATTTACGAAAAACCAACATCTTACTTGGGAATGGAAATAACAGATAACAGCGAAGGTTTAAAGTTAACCCAAACATTATATGCAAAGCAAATTCTGAAGAAATACAACATGGAGAACTGTAAATACGTGGACACACCATGTAAACAAGAAGATGATGTTAAAAGTTGTACTGAAGAGAAGGAAGTCCAAAAGTTCCCATACCGAGAAGCTGTTGGAAGTTTATTATACTTATCCACTAAAACCCGCCCCGATCTCGCTTACGCGGTTGGCATGGCAAGCAGAAATATGGAAAACCCAGATAGCAAAGATATAGTTGCCTTAAAGAGAATATTAAGGTACCTGGCAGGCACCTTAGGAGAGGGTGTGTGCTATAAGAAAAACAAAGATTTAGAGTTTTCTGTCTTCTGCGATTCAGATTACGCCGGAGATATTAAAACAAGACGTAGCACTACAGGCTACATTATTATGTTGGATGGAGGACCAGTAGCGTGGTGTTCACGTAGACAGCCTATCGTCGCGTTGTCTTCAACCGAAGCTGAATTTATTGCAGCGGCCGAATGTTGTAAGGAGACAATGTTCCTAAAATCCTTGCTGGTTGATCTCAACATTAAAGTACCTGTCACATTCAAAATTGATAATCAGAGCGCAATTCAGCTCATAAAAACTGGGATCTTTAACAAACGGTCTAAGCACATTGATGTGCGTTATCATTACATCCATGAGGTGTATGCTAGCAATGGATTTAAAATAGATTATTGTTCAACCGAAAATCAAACAGCAGATATTTTAACCAAGGCTCTAGATAAAGTAAAGTTCTTGAAACATAAAAATAGTATAATGTTAACTTGTTAAGAACTTTTAGGATGATCGTTTTTGGTGAGTTAATTCGCCCTGGTTAAAAGAACTTAACTGCGTTACGCCTCTGCTCAATTGGACTATGTTTTTATTCAATCTGTTGATGTTATTTTTATAATTTTATATTAATAACTTGTATTTTATAAACATAAAATTAGGAGAGGGTGTTGGAATAAAACCTCTATGTAGTAGATAGCAGTTTATGAAATAAACGGATTGATGTCACTCGCTAAATAACGTGTCAATAAGGGCGCCGGATGTCGAAACACGACGACAATAAAGAGGTGCTTCATAGGTTTCGTACACAGGCGCTGCCGGGGGTCGGCGCGGCCCTGATAGTACGGGCAAATTACCATTAAGTGTTGAACTAAGTCGAACAGTCGCGGATTCTTGTGGAATCGTTAGATGGCATGTATAGAAGGTTATCACTAGTTTGCACCGTTTCTGGAATATACGGAAGTCTTTTAAAAATTAGGTATAAAGTTTGAAGGGCCGTAAATTTGGATTTGATGAAAAAGTACTTGTTGTAAGTTTATCTACGTATAGAGACTGCCTTAGTGCAATATGGGTTTTAATTTAAACTACGTACATAGTAGGGAACACTGCGAATTTGTTTTTTTTAGTTTGCGGCTCGGGGGAAATTTACACACTCGGTGCAAACTTACATAAGGCTTCTATAGGTATTATAAACACCTAATTAATTTTGCACGCCTCCGCGAATTACGGATCATCTCTTTTACATTTATTTGTAAATTGTACTTCGGGGCAAATTTTCACAGTCGTGCAAATTTTACTATGATATCTATTATATGTTTACTACATTCGCCGCAAAAGAAAAAAAGAAATTTCTTACCGGAAGTACAGAATAATAAACCTGGATGTTTAGCTCCCGCACGCATGGGGCGACACGAGGCGAGTGTGAGGCAGGGGCAGGGCGCGGGAAGGGGCTATCGCAGCGAACTCGCGCACGATCAATTATCTCTATTATGTATATCTATAATAGCTATCTATTATACCTCGAGTGTGGTATCATTTTCTGATAAATCAGGCATGAAGAATTATTTTTTGTGATATTCAATGTACAGTTTTATAGAAAAATAGTAAAATATTGATGTAAATATCATTATCGGTTCTATTTTACTATAATATCTGGGCAGTTCTCCTCAAAACATTATTCTTGACCAAAAAAAAAGTCTTTTTTACAAACCCCGCGATAGAGCGTCTTTATTAAGCCAGATACATACATGAAAAACATAACGTTTTATCATAAAGGCACGGAACAAAACCCATTAATTTTCATTACATTTACTTTTTTGTTTAAAATGGTGTTGCTGATAATGACTCCTTATGATAATAATGACGTTTTTGCAGAAAATAATGACGGCTCGTTGCCAACAATGATTTTTACCTGAGAATTAAGTCAAATGTATATTGATTTAAGTGTTTTTTCATATGGTTTATGATGTGGACGACAAAAATAAAATTCGAATACATCGGCACTGGAAATTTCAAATTTCTTAAGGGACATTTTGTCGTAAGTACACTAAATACACCATTAATACTTCAAATAAAAAAGTTACGAGATGATTAAAATTTGTCGTAACTTCCTAAAATTTAAAGTTGACCCATACAACATAGTGTCCATACGGTCACTTTGTTATAGGGGTCAATTTAGTATAAGTACAAAATTTATATTTTCATACATTTTATGGTTACTTATTTATGTGCTACATTTTTTAAGTCCCCTTTAAATTCGTTTAAGTTGTTTTATTACAATGAGTGATTATCGCAGAAACCGAAGACAATATTATAAATTTATTCTTTACTTAAACAGTTACGACAATACTGATTATCTCGTAGGGTTATTTGGAACTCTAAGAATTATAATTTTTATGTGCAAGTAGCCGAGTTTTGAACATATTACACCACAACCAGGCTTTGGTATTCCAAAAAGCCCCAGGAATACATACCTGTTTCAGTCAAAAAGTAAAAAAACATAGCTAATAGTTTACTATTATTAAACCGCGCTTATAATACGATTGAGCACATATGTCGTTTTTGAATTAATATTTGAAATGACATTGTCAATGGTTGTGTGCATGTAAATGAAAATACTTATTTATTTCAGTACAAAAAAGTTCTAAAACTTGGAAAAAAATCATTAATTAGATCACCTACTTAAATAAAATAGAAAAAATGTAATAATTCAACATAAAACATAACACTATCGTCTTCAGTGCTATCTGTATCATCACCTGGCATAAAGAAAATAAAATAGATAATTAGTGTGCTAAATACGTTCGGTCACAATTGTATAACATGAAAATGATGTGGAAAATAATGAGAGATTTGTCAAATACTGTCGACTATAATATATTTTATTAAAACACACACACACAGCATTTACCAAGAAGTAAGTTCTAAATGTATTACAGTGAAACCTGGATAACTGGGACCTGGATAAGTGAGAAACCTCCATAGCTGAAACTCATGCTGAGGTCCCGGCACCTAAATCACTGAATTACCTCTGTTAGTGGGACACAACAGACCTCTATGCCTAAGATTAGTTCTTTCGATTTTATCGTCTTATTTACCTCTGTAAGTGAGACGACATAAAAATGACCTCTGTTAGTGGGACACAACAGACCTCTATATCTGGGATTACCTAGTTCATTCGATTTTATCGTCTTATTTACCTCTATAATTGGGATTTCTTTTAATTTTATAGGTATTGATCTCTGTAACTGAGACGACAATTTTTTTTTCTCTCCGACTCGGAATATGTTGCAGATAAATTTCCGTTTTTTTTACTAGTTTTTAGCCTACCCACGAATTGCGCACGTGGTAATTGTGCCTAAATTACCTCAAGTTTTAGTTTGTTTTTTCTATAGTCCGGATGTTTAGGTAATTGATAAATGATGAATGCTGAAACGAAGGTTTAAATTAAATTGAAATATGCAGAAAAGAGGGCTTAAATCTTTATCACTGCGTGAAAAAATAAGTTAATACCTATCCTTTACGCCGATACGCGATGAAATCTGTGTCGTTTATAAAAAACATGTTTAATTATATTATTTTTAATACCTATTCTGATACTAAACAACTCATGTACAAACGAAGACAGTTAAGTGACCATCAGTAGACCTTAATACATTGTAATAAGGGTGACAAGTGGTCAGTTAGCAGTGTCTTCGATTTCACATGTGTATACATACATAGATATTGTTTATTTTATTTAGTAGTCGCACCTCTATAACTGAAATAACCTCTATTCTTACCTTCTATTAATAGAACCCTCTGTAAATGAGACAGATATTTATTTATACCTGGATCTGAGACTGGGTAAGCGGAATGTACTCTTTAAGTGAGACAAATTTGCGGGTCTCTTGAGGTCCCAGTTATCCAGGTTACACTGTATCTATAAGTGTCTGCACTGCACTTAAATTAAGAAAATATTACAATTTGACTTATAATTATATTTATTTATTGTATGTACTTTTGTACAAACGGTACTTCGGAATCGTATTCTTATCGCGGTTTGATAATATTAAATATGATTCATTTTTTCTTCATCATTATTCAATCACTCTCAGTCACTCACTCACATGTTCGAAACTATAAAATACACGTCTATTATCTAGGAATTCATATACTAAAATCATTATTGGTAACAATCGTCATTATACGCCTAACACATTGTCATTATTAGCAACACGCGTCATTGGGGTATCTGACAATGTTGCCGAAAATAATGTTGCCAATAATGACAAATTCTAGAAAATGCGGCTTTACAAAATAATTAGGTATATTATAACAAGACAAGATGGCACTAAATAGTCCCATGTGTACTTTGATATGGTTATACAATAATACTCCACTGTAAATAAATTATGAAGATACGGTGAAAAATGAGAAAGACCATAATGATGACAAACTTTAGAGAATCAAAATTAAATACTACTCGAATCTCGCGACGTGTATCATCTCCGAAGTTTGCCGATCGCCCGAGGTGCGGGGTGAAGTGTTACTTTTTGAAAATGTTTTTGATGAAAAACAATCTTTATTTATTTTAAGTGTAATACTGATGTGCAGTACTTAAAACATTCCTTATAGTTATTTTTTTATAACATCAAAAATTGGAAGAAATAGGAATGGGACACGCCTATTATTGCCATTTTAGACACAATTTTCTCAATATTTATCTTTTTTTTGGGTGATTCAAGCTTAAAGCGGTTTTTGCATCCACTGCCTTACCTGCCTTATCTAAGTAACGAAATAAAATACTTCGGCTTTGGAATTCTTTAGTAGTCTGGATTACCATAGCGAGACATTGACCCTCTTAAATATTCGCCCATCTATTATGAATTCATACATTCGCCGGTTAAAGAAAAAAAAAATCTTACTGGATCTGGCAAAAACAGTACGGAATGGTTAGCGGCGAGGAGAGGCTGCTCCGCTCCACTCCACCCCCCTCGCGCGCCGACGCGCCATTCCGTACCGTAATTTTGCTAAACTTGTATTATGTACTTCCGCTAAGAAATTTCTTTTTTTCTTAACCGGCGAATGTAGTAAATTCATAATAGATATTATAGTAAAATTTGCACGACTGTTCAAATTTCCCCCGAAGTAGAGGGATAAGAAAATTTGGAAAAGGGCTTTCCGTGTGACGCACCCAGGTGCAAACCTGGTAATATATTTGGACCATTTTTGTGATAATTCTGCCAACTTGCACCGACTGTTCCATTTTCCCCGGAGCCGCAATAAAATAGATAAGATTTTTTTTTTTAATCATTTTTTTTAGTATGTTCCGTAAGTCGGATTAAGAAAATACTTGGTGCGAATGTAGATCATAACGGTTTAAAGTGTATGTCAAATTGCACCGACTGTTTCTATTATCCCCACGAAGTTACGAATATTTAAAGATTTTCACCCCATTTCACCCCCTTCCGGTGGGTGAATTTGCTAAGGGTTATATTGGAGGTGATTTTCAAGCCACACAAAATAATTTAGAAAAGTTTCCATGACTGTTTTTAATTACTTCCGCACTTTTGTAAAAAATCGCCTAATTTGACTATACTATGAACCTAATGTATATGAAAATATGACTCCAACGACGCATTACAGCGATTTTGATTGTACTTCTGGTATGTTATGTACACAGCGTCAAGCTTATATATATAGGTGTGGTCGATCCTTAAGTTTTCGGGATTGACTGTCTACACATTTGGTAGCATTCTCGACTCTCTCCAATAGGGCCAATTTTTATTTTGTTGTCTATTTTTTATTTCTTCCGATTTTAGTAAAAATTGGTTTGTACATAAGTACATATATAGTATTCATCCTTCTGTACAAGAAAAATACAATTTCCCAATCTGCACCAAAAAGTTTGTATGAAATCTTCCACTCATTGGAAGTTTTCATACAAAATTTGTAGGATATATCGGGTAAAATTTTTTTCTTACACAGAAGGCTGAACACTATGTACCTAATTGCCATTTTTCACTTAAATCGGAAGAAATAAAAAAAACGGCAACAAAATAAAAATTGGCCCATATAACAAAATCGTTTTACCCGTGTTTACTTATTTCATTGATTGTATATCTAGTTTTATGGACTGCATTTTACAGTAAACGTATCATTAGGCAATAATACCGGGTATTTAATACAAAATTAACTTATTATTTCCATCATTCACCGAGCATTTGCATATTGCCGGACAGATTTAACGTCGGTTTGACATGATATAGATAGGACTGGGTAAGTTAAGAGTAGGACTCGATATATAGCGGCTCTGGTGTAGATTTGTTTATGTATTTAACTACAGGTCGATACTCAAGAACTGGCACGAATGGAATGAACGAAAATAATGTCACTTGTCATTGTTGAGTGACGTTCTTATACGGGAGGCTCCAAATATTTTGTAAACATGTACATAACACTTCTTCATTATACAAGAAAAAAATAAAAAAATTACATATAATCTGCACATCATTAAGACTAAGCAGGTAAAAGATATGACAGAAAGGTGAATTTGACAATTCGCTACAAATAGTTTACTGTCATGGAGTTTTTATGTAATTTATATACCCTGTTTTCATACGGATGCCGCAATCTTCGAAATAATGGCGAATATATGCTAAAATCATATGAAATTTAGATATTTTACTGCAGTTTCCGCGCTTCACAGCGTCAGTGTGCAAACGAGGTTGCGATCAGGGCTCGGAACCGGTATTTTGCAAAAATCTCGAGATAGCCCAATATTTTGTATTATTTAATACTTTTATGTAGGGCTCAACAATGGATTTAAGCAATGATTATTAGATTGTCCGATTGAAAAATGAAATAATAAACCAAAGAACGAAAAGAACGGAAATAATACCGGTATTTTTGTATGGAAGAAATATCGGTATCCGAGCCCTGGTTGCGATTGTATAGGTAGGGATTTTTTTTGTTTATAAAATGCACAATGCAGTTGCAGACTGAGTTACGTAGTTATGAGATAAGCGATCGCTTATTGAATCAACCTGTATTTAATCATTTTGTCACGCACACATAAACATTATCATTCACTCATTCAATCCATTCATGCCAGCTCTTGTGAATCGACCTGTACATACCAGTTGCCTTTTATCTTGTATCTACATTGTAAGTACAAGCTTTATTTAACTTCGTATATGTGTCTGGCTGACAGATATAGTCTATTTTTAGGGTTCCGCACCAAAATGGTAAAAAAAGGAATCCTTATGATGCGGCTCTGTCTGTCTGTCCGTCTGTCACAACCAGATATCTCAGGAACTACAACTGCGATCGATTTGCTGTTCTCTACAGGTCTCATTTCTCATTTGTATAGATTTTTTTTATCGATTTTGTTTTTGGAAATTTTACGAAATGGCGGAGCCACGCGGGATGACAGACTCGCGATGTCTACAGCTCACAGAGTCACTAAGGTATACCCGGGTAAGATCGGATGTATTTTAATCCTTGTGAATGCAAAAAACATCGCATCGGGTTTGGCCGGTAACATATACATATTTTGGATCTTTGTGTGTATATTTTTTTTCTTTGACCTATACCTACTCTGGTGGACCTACTTACTTGGAACCTGGAACACTCTCAGCACTCGAGTGCCGTTATAGTAGAGTCCAAAATAGTTAAATTCTCTGCCTAGTGGTGTATCTATCTAGGACACCCACCTGTACGCGAAATAGGAAAATTTCATGACATGCAATCGCTGAAAGCCACTGGCTAAAGCCCCACTAGATTGAAGGTGGTCATTTAGCCCTTAGGTGCCTACAGTATCATAAATGATACTACTAAAATGACACAAGTAGAAATCAAATTAACGTCAATTTCAGACTGTCAAACTCTTCACGAAATCTCAAATTGACATGAATTTTATTTTCACTTGAGACATTTCAGAAATAAAATGCATGGTATCGTATGCATCTGAGGGTTAAGGTTCCATAAAAAGATAATAATTAAGGTCTCAGCTTACAATATTCTAGTAACCTTACATGCTCTAGATTGGCATAGATAAGCTTACTAGGCTGTAACTAGTCTTGTGCTTTGTGCCTTGCGTCTTTGAAAAGGTCCAGGTCTGTTCAGTTCTGTGCCCCTCCAGGGTCTGCGCCATGCCTGGGCAACGCTGGCACAGCTTACAATCTTCTAGTAACCTTACATGCTCTAGATTGGCATAGATAGGCTTACTAGGCTGTAACTAGTCTTGTGCTTTGTGCCTTGCGTCTTTGAAAAGGTCCAGGTCTGGTCAGTTCTGTGCCCCTCCAGGGTCTGCGCCATGCCTGGGCCACGCTGGCACCGCCCTAGTTACGGCACTAGGCTACTAAGTGCCCATAATATGCATGATTGAATTGATGGACTTACTTTGAGAGTTGCTAGAATTCACTTTGCAGTAGATTTGTCAACCAGGTTAATCAGATTATTGACGAATCTATGAAATTATTTACTACATGCCTACATTATCGACTTCTTTGATTTATGAACCAACAAGTAGGTACATTCTGGAAGCCGGTCTCAACATTAAGAGGCACTTGCTATGCCTCGTGGGCTGAGTGCGTGTTACCCCACAATAAATTACTAAATAGCCCTTGTCCGGCACCGCTCAGCCTCGGAATACCCGCCGATTGGGACAAGAACGCGGGCAGGGCGTGCCGCCTTTTATTACGAACGTGCCCGATTTCGATTTCATATTGGAAATAACTAATAGTACATCTATTGTCTGCTATTCATACATTTTCATCACACTTGCTCGTAAAGGGTGTTATAACACGCGGGCTTATAGATCAGCTCGAGCCGATTTACCTCCCGTGGGTTATAAAAATCTATAACTCCCACGGGAGGAAAAACTGTATGAAAATCTATAACTCCCGTGGGAGTTATGAGTTTAGTTTTAAAATATAGGACCTACCCGTACGTCATTTCAGACTAAGGAGGTTTCAAATCAGCCAAGGCTTATTTCACATCTTCAAAACTTGGCTAAAAAACCAATTTTAGTGTATATAAAAATTATGTGGTATATTTTACTATTATTTCAGTCATTTTTGCATTTATTTTAATGCAATTAAATTAATTTACTTTAAAATTTTATTATGAAAATCGGTACAATCTGGCGGCATTGCCTGTCAAGTTTAAAAACTAAACGCAGTTCTTAGCATTATCTGTGGAAGACTACATATATTGAAAAAGTTGACAGTTGCCGTTGTCTCTTAGCGGGTGCGTTTAGTTTATTTGATTTTTATGTTTTATTTTTTTTCCTCGCAAATGTGATGAAAAACATTGTGTGTATCACGGGCAGTAAGGGGATTACCAACTCGAGTCATTAAAAGCCCTCCGCCTACGGCGTCGGGCTCCTAACAGACTCTCGTTAGTAATTCCCTTCTTACTACCCTCGGTGCACAATGTACTATTGCTTGCTCGAATGAGTATTTTTTTATCAGACGATTTGGTAATTGAATTGATTGATACATTTTTTTCTTTTAATAGGAGCAAATTATATTGAATGTTTGAACCGGATTTTAGCCCAGTACTTATTTATAAAAGAACATTGTACGGACCAATTATACGTACGTTTTTGCTGTAGGTATGTTGTTGTTTATTTAATGTCTTTTGGAATTCAAGTACGGATATTTCCTATGAGAGTAACTTTGGACAGCCTAATCATAGTAGGTACCTACCTTGTTTTTGGACTAAGTCGATGTGTATCCCAGCTACGAGTACCCATCCTTTTATTATTTATTAATTGGTACGGGTACTATATAGGAACCTGCTACGTTACTACGAATTCTATGGATGCTTCGCTAATGATGTTCGTTTTCTGTTTACAGTAGCAGTACCTAGTAGGCGAAGAACACACTGAAATCGCCCGTCGCCGCGATTTTTTCCGTGTAGCTGCGCATAGTAGTTGCGAGTCGCCGCGATTTACGCGCCTGTGTGCGCCACCCCGCGATTTTTCTATACAAGTCGATGATTCTACATACAAAGTTGAAAATCGCTGAGTCGCGTGTCGCCGCGATTTTCGCTGCAGTGTGAGATCCGCTGTAGTATTCCTACAGTAGATACCACAGTTTAAAAATGCACACTAGGTAAATAACTGACACATGTTTATGTAGGTTAGATGAATTAAAAGACTACAAGGAAATATAATGCAATTGATGACAAGGCCGAAATTTCTGGAGACGATAAATTAGGAGAAATATACACGTGAAAATGTGATAATGACGGAAAACGGTGTAAGTTGAAGAGTTCTTCTGTACTGGGAAGTTAGGGTTCTCAAGGGCCCTATATATTACGTTTTAGGGTTAGGTTTGTTTCTTAATCGGTAATCAAAAATAAATATAGTATAAACTGAAACTAGATTAAAAGTAAAGAAACTAAAACTAAAATGAATAGTCCTACAAACTAAAATTCCTAAAATTAAAACAAATTTAAAAAACCGGTCAAGTGGGAGTTGGACTCGCGATACACGAATAGTTCAAGAAAAACTGTATGTCGATTTGTTTAGTAGGAGCAAATAAGTAAATGTTATGATTTTTGCAAATTTCTAAAAACCAGTGTAAGTTAGGAAAACCGTTATATTTTCCCTGTAATATTTAGGATAATATTAATAATTGGTAATTATTACAGAATTTCCGGTCAGTAACTTCGAAGATAATAGGGCGGGGGCGGGGCGGGGGGGGGGAATGGTATTTTTTAAACGTTTTTCGTCCAAATTAAAAAAATATATAATTAAGAAAAAAAACTAAAAATAGATTTGAAATCTACAAATTAGGCCCTTTCATTTGATACCCCACTTGATATAATAGCACAACTTTAAATTTCTGACCTCCCATTTCGACCCCCTTAAAAAAAGTAAAAAAGGTATAAGAGATTTTTGACGTCGAGGAGGCTCGGGTTAGTGACTTTTAAGACTATTCCAAATTTCAAATCGATAGCAGAAGTAGTTCCTGAGATATCTGGTTGTGACAGACGGACAGACAGACAGACAGAGTCGCAGCATAAGGGTTCCTTTTTTACCATTTTGGTACGGAACCCTAAAAGTCAGGCCCCCTCGGCATGGTCTCAAAGATGATGCCTCGCTAATCGCAATGCCGTTGCGCTGCCAGCCCTTCGGTCCCGTAGTCCCGTGACGTCGACCAATTTTTTGACAGTTCCTTAAAGAACTGCCGGGCACAGGGGCCCTGCGAACCAAGGGCCTCAACGCCGAAGGGGATAAAGTTGTTTGTTTTAATATCACACTTAAGAACTAAACCCGTTTCAGAGAAAAATACTTTCGGTGAAATGATATATCGATGAAATTAAATATTCCATAAAACGTTTTTCGGCGATTCAAGGGTATAGGTACCTTTAATCCATCCACACTTATTGGTTATGAAATTAATCATACCAAGTCGTAAACTACGGAGATGCCGTGGTAGCGGCCGGTAAACATATGCCCAGCAATTTGTCCCACCAATCAACTGTTCACATTAATCGAGCATGAATAAAGATTTCTACCGACTAATTATGAATTCTTGATTTAAATCTCCGTCGATTGAATCGTGTTGTACAGAACCAAGCTTATTTTATTGTCAAACACGTCCTGTGATTTGTTGCTTAATGTTTTCATTAGAATGACTAGGTTGGTTGTTATTGAGTAATAAATAGTCATCAGTCTATTTTGTTGGATCTTTTGAGCGTTCGACCCAATTCTTGACCTTTGCTGCACCCGCGTGCTAAAGGCCAGCAAAAATAATATGCACTTGAACATTCCACGGCGTAGGCTTGTCTTCTTAGGTAATGGTTACTTTATTGCCGGGCCAGGATACTAAAACTGAATGAGATGTTTGGTGAGCGCTGTTTTAAAATTGCGTGGCAATGATTTCAATGTTGCGTGGTGTGTCTGAGCGATATTGGGTCCCTTAGGCCATAAAATACTTATAACAGCTACACAACACATTTATTTTTACGGTTCCGTAGGTACCTCAAAAGGAAAAAAACGGAACCCTTATAGGATCACTTTGTTGTCCGTCTGTCCGTCCGTCTCTCTGTCCGTCTGTAAAGATCCTTTATCTCGGAAACGCGTGAACGAGGTATCGTGTTGAACATTAAACCATATATAGGTACTGTAGGTACTCATGTCTACGGTCCCTTGAAGCTGTGAAAAAATCAAATTTTGAAGTTAACGTGAAAAAGATACGGCCGTTTATGTCGCAAAAAACGTAAACTTCGACACTCTCAAGGAAATCAAAATTCAAAGCGTACCGTAGTGACCCCTGAGTTCGCCTAGGGTGCCTATCTTTGCCTAGTCGATTTTCCTAAAAATCTTTTAAGACAAGCTGCACATAAGACTATTAAATATTCAGTACTTATACATGACTTGATGACAGTTTTAATTGTAGCTTGTCGTAAAGCAAGTTTAGGAAAATCAACTAGGCAAAGATAGGCACCCTAGGCGAACTTAGGGGTCACTACGGTACCTACATTCCGTTGACTTAGAATTATGAAATTTCTGCGCGTAGGGAAAAAACCGCTTTCTGGCCAAGTGTTGACATAAAATAATGTACGCAACACGGGGCGTAATAAAGAAAGCCCTCGATCGCATATTTACGTTCCTCGCTTGCAGCTCGGGCCGCAAACCTCTGCGATCTCGGCCTTTCTTTGTATTACCACCCTAGTTGTGTAATGTACTATTATATTCTCTAATCTGTGCCTAAACCTCGCACAAGGAGAATACGAATAGTGAAGTTTTTATCGTATCTACGCAATTCAATGAAACAATAGCCAAATACCACAAGGTATAAATAAGCATTTTCATATTAGGCAGTTGTTTAAAATGTCGTAAGAACCAAACTACATATGCAACCATAGGGGGGCAATTCTAATAGTGTTTCAACCGCTCTCACTTTCCTGGTAGAATTTTTGACTATTTTCCTGTAGGCTCGGATTACCATTTTCTGTTATTTTCTACAGGTACTGGTATTCTACAAAATAGCCTAAAATAGTAATCCGAGTCTACGGGGAAATAGTTCATAATTCTACCAGGAAAGTGAGAGCGGTTGAAACGCTATTAGAACTACCGAGGGATGTTTTGGCGTAGCATATATTCTACCTGGGTAGGGGTCGGGTTGCATAAAGTTTAAGGTCATATTTTTGATACGCATACGAAGATTCGTCATACTCATCATTACGCATAACTGTAAATAGTCATACATTTATGCGCATAACGATTTTAATCATAATGTTTATGGACATACTGTGTAATGGGCATATAGTTGATATGCATACATTTATTCAAGCATACTTTATAATGGGCATACATGGATTGCTCATACAACACTTTAACCATACTAAGTAAATGCATAAAATGCTAAACGCATAAATAGGTTGCTCATACAACACTTTAACCATTCTAAGTAAAAGCATAAATTGCTAAACGCATAAACCTAATCTTAAAAGTTTTTTTAAAAGTTCTCTTTTATGTTTCGTCACAGTTCTAACCTAATATACTTTTCTCGCAGAGATGCGGTTATGTGTGAGATAACAGTTCTAACCTAACCTAACCTACTTTTCTGGCAGCGACTTGGTTCTGTGTGAGGTCACAGTTCTAACCTAACCTAACCTACTTTTCTGGCAGCAATTTGGTTCTGTGTGAGGTCACAGTTCTAACCTAACCTAACCTACTTTTCTGGCAGCGATTTGGTTTTGTGTGAGGTCACAGTTCTAACCTAACCTACTTTTCTGGCAGCGATTCGGTTATGTGTGAGATAACAGTTCTAACCTAACCTATTCTACTTTTCTGGCAGCGATTCGGTTATGTGTGAGATAACAGTTCTAACCTAACCTAACCTACTTTACTGGTAACGATCCGGTTATGTGTGAGATAACAGTTCTAACCTAACCTACTTTTCTGGCAGCGATTTGGTTCTGTGTGAGGTCACTAATATTGTGTAATGAGTAGACATTAAAAATACTTCAATAATATAAATCGTTCCTTTTTTAAGTCCATTATCAAAATTTATGCAATACGATTATATTATAATCATCAATATTATGGCTTGATAAATGTATGTAATTTACAATTATTACTAAAACCACTTATAATCATCAATGTTATGGCTTAATAAATGTATGAAATTTACAATTATTGCAAAAACGACTTATAATCATCAATATTATGACTAAATAAATGTATGACAATTTACATTATGGTTAAACCAATTATGACTCCGTATAATTATGACACGGAACAATTATGCCATAGGACAATTTATGCCAAAAAAAATATATGAGCATCAACTTTATGCTTAAACTGTTATGACAATTAATAATATGACAATAGTTGTTATGCAACCAGACGGCCCCCCATTCTACCTACTTCACTTGAAACGAGTTAATGCATATCGAATGGAGTCAGGGTTAACGAATTAGTTTAGCACCAAATTTTAATATAGATTAAAAGTGATTACTTAAGCCCACACCTGCCGGGTTGTGCCTATTGGATGAAAGTGCCGACGTTGCATAAGCCCGACAGGTAGGTACTACGACAATGCCTTGTATTGTGTTTTGATAACAGATCGAGTACACTCAAGAACGAAGTGTTCAAACAGATGTTTTTATGCGTGTAACTAATTTTACGTTTTTATATATTATTTTCTTTATGATGAACTTTACAAGCTTCTATAAAAAATGGAGAGATTTATGTCTATGTTTGTGCTTTTCTATGTTTGCTTGTTTGTTACGAGATATCAACACCCATTTTAAACCAATGAGGGCGAAGAGTGAGTCGCCCTTGAGTATACACATCTACTAGTACTTCACTTATCCGAAAAGGAAATTGTCAAAAGTTCTACCGTACAATTTAAAAAAATAATAAATAAACCAAGTAGGTAGGTATGCCTTACCTACTAGGCGGATCTACGCCCACGCGACATGGTATTTCGCGGCACCGTTGACAAAAAAATAGATATTTTAAAATTGTAAAAGTGGCCCTGAATTAGAGATTTTGTTAAATTTTGGGTGGGTAGTTTGAAATTGTACAGTCATCCATACAAAATTACATTGATTCTTCTTATTCTTTCTCTTTTCCTCTTTCTCCAGACCGGTTCTTAGCAAGTACAGCGTCAATATTAGCATCTTTCAAGTCTTTTTTACAAGACTGCTCAAAAAAGGACTGTTATGTTTTTTAAATATCGTCAGCCAAGTGGTGGGTGGTCATCCACGTTCTCGTTTCTGCGTCAGTAACTTTATGTGTAAATGGCATTAATTACCGAGGCAAATGACAAAGCCTACCTACCTATTACGCCTCAGGTATTTTAATATCTTCTATAAACCCAGATACATTTCAATATAGGGTAGTGTCCGCGACTGTACGTACTGGGTGCGGTCTGTCTAGGTACAGTCAATAGTTTACAAAGTACAGAGTACCTCTGTTTTAGCACGTTGTTTTACAAATTAAAATAGAGTAAAATACTAAATACCTTGTCATTTTTACAAATGCGTGCATTTGAAGACAAGCTTGATGCAAATATTTGTTTTGCAATGATTTTAAGAGGAAATAGTAAGGCCGAGATTATTGAAAATTAGGTATTTGTAAAATGTGTCGCTGTCCCGCACTGCCCGCCTCTCCCGCGCAGAGCGCTATAGAGACAACTGCAGCTTGGACCGAAAATACCTTTTAAAATTTCATGAAAACAACGTTTCGTAGTCCCCTGATTTCTTCCCCTAAACTTAACCTATTTAACTAATTTTTTCATTAAACATTAAAGAAAGGCTTTGGCCGTGTTCCTATGTTTTCCTTTTTTTCAATAATCTAGTCAACCTAGTCACAGCGGAAAATCTGGCATTTTTTTTAGGTTTTTGAAGGTTAATATCTCTTTTGAGAATCAATTTATCGTAAAAAGGAAAACATAGGAACATATCAATTATCATAGCCATAGATTTTTGGACAAAAAAGTATTGCTCTACTGGCATTAACCAGGGAGGAAACAGGGGACTACGTTTGTATGGAAAAACTGCCCTCCTGTTTCCTCTTAATGCAATTTATTTCTGCTGTCTGGTGAAGAAAAATTAGCATCTGCGACACTCTAAATAAATCAATAATTACGTTTATGAATGGAGTAATAACTTTTAATTTTATTAACGTCGTACAAGTTATTTTAGAGCCAATATTATTAATACGTGAAGAGCAGGAGTGGGTCGATTTCAGAGCGTTTAGACTGCGGCGGATCTTTCATTCGTATTCCAGCAAATATAGGTAGCAGGCAGCGGCGGTGTTCACAGTTAACTTTTATTAAAACAATATACGGTATCGAGGCTACTACCGAATCATGTGATTTAATCAAAAGTTGTCATCATTCGATAGTCATTCGCGGTTCAAATCGAGGGACACTAAAGAAATACATAAAAAAAAACCGGACGAATGCGAGTCGCATTCGCCCACCGAGGGTTCCGTACAAATTTGTAGGACAGACGGAGAGCAAAGTGATCCTATAAGGGTTCCATGTTTTCCTTTTGAGGAAAGGGACCCTAAAAACGCTGGAAAAACGCCTGAAATCAACCCGCACCTCACGCCAACCCCGGCTCTTTAGTTGACCGCCTATATATTTAATGTCAGGTTATATGAATGAAACTTGTTTCTTTATTTTGTGCTGTGGGTAAATTATACCACATTTCTATGTTGTTAGAGATATACAAAAAACAAAGTACATAGAAAATAGTACATTGTGCACCGAGGGTAGTAAGAAGGGAATTACTAACTAGAGTCTATTAGGAGCCCGACGCTGTAGGCGGATGGCTTTTAATGACTCGAGTTGGTAATCCCCTTACTGCCCGTGATACACACAATGTTTTTCATCATATATTGCGAGGAAAAAAAAAAAAAAACATAAAAATCAAATAAACTAAACGCACCCACTAAGAGACCACTTCAACTGTCAACTTTTTTAATATAGTCTTCCACAGATAATGCTAAGACCTGCGTTTAGTTTTTAAACTTGACAGGCAATGCCGCCATATTGTACCGATTTTCATAATACCTAACATTTTAAAGTTAATTAATTTAATTGCATTAAAATAATTGCAAAAATTACTGAAATAACAGTAAAATATACCATTTAAGTTTTATATACACTAAAATTGGTTTTATAGCCAAGTTTTGAAGATGTGAAATAAGCCTTGCTTGATTTGAAACCTCCTTAGTCTGAAATGACGTACGGGTAGGTACTAGGTATATTTTAAAACTAAACTCATAACTCCCACGGGAGTTATAGATTTTCATACAATTTTTCCTCCCGTGGGAGTTATAGATTTTTATAACCCACGGGAGGTAAATCGGCTCGTGCTGGTCTATAAGCCCGCGTGTTATAATACCCTTTACGAGCAAGTGTGATGAAAATTTAATTACGCTCACCCGTGGTTTAACATCAGGAATCGTACCCAGAACCTCTGAATTTCCGGCCCAGCGGAACAGTTAGTAAGTGCCTTCTACCTTGCCATCTACTTTGACTCTTTGACTTCTGTATCATTCTGGTTTGATAGGCTTTTAACCTAATATTATCAGCTGGTCTATTAATGGTAGGTACTCGAAATAAGTGTACCAATTGCAAGTCACTGTCCCTCGAGCTATGTTTACGAAACGTTTTTCAGTCCAGCCTATAACTTTGTTTGATAGAGTTCTGATATATTAGCGAATAATTAGTTTTGCTCATTAATTTCATTCTATTTCGGTTTCGTAATACAATATAAAAAACAGGACCACTGTTGTTACATATAAATTAGTTACGACGAACAGCTTATACACTTTCGATTTTATTTCAGTTCGAATGTACAGTCAGACAAAGAGAGATCAAAATCAAATAAAAACTGCGTACCGGTTATAGGGCAAACAATTTTCAGCTGTCGTTATTGTTGATGGGACTCTCAGCATACTACTCTATATGTTCTATTAAAACCTTGCAATAAGGTCTAACAGAGTTACTTTTTTTTATTTACTAACATATCTACAAGCCCAGAGGCACCGCACTGAAAACCCAAAAAAAAACATTCTGCGGGAAATACTCGTACACGCAACAGTAGGTTATCGAGGACCGGTGGTTTTGTGGTTTCATCCAATACGGTCACTGCTTGTCCTTCGTATGCTTTCTCCCGGAGAAGGCTATGACATTCACCTTGGGAATCAAACAGTTGTTCAAGGTAGCGTTACTGAGTCCGAGGAACGAACGTCTTGCAGTAATTTTAGCTTCCGATAAAAAGTACGTCACGCCGCTTGCATGTGTGCGCGCCGTGTAAAATGCACTACAACACTATCGCTGCGTTCGCTCGCTCCCGCGAAAATCGTGAAATATATTGGAAACGTGTATAGTAATTGTTCGTTCAACTGGGCTAATGCTGTTAACGAATACAATGCCATTGAGAGGTAAACCACAAATTAGGATAACGAGAATATAGTGTCAAAAAAGTATAACTGCCTTGAAAGATCATTAGATTTTAGATTCTATTTACTAGACAGTAAAGTGTAAATGCAGTTATAGATAAGTGCGATCTTAATTTGTTTTGCATTTCACATTCGCCCGACGGTCTGCAAGTGCGTATTCCGTAGAGAAAAGACTTAGAGATACTATGAGCTTTCAACGGATTATCGGTTCTATGACCGTAATGATAAGGCGGCAAATGCTTTCAAACAAAAAAATAATAATGCGTTTTGCTTTTACAGATTCAACGGGGAGCCAGGTAGGTAGACCGCCCGGGTTTACTCGTGTTACGCATTGTTATTTTTTTTGTGGTATTGCATTCTCTCAATGGCATTGTTCGCTCAATGGCATTGTATTCGTTAACAGCATTAGCCCAGTTGAACGGACAATTACTATACTGCAGTGTGTTTGGATGCGAAAAAACCGACTTGATTAGGTATCGCGCATCTCTGTTGGCGAGGCTCCGTCCGGTTATTTTTTTAAGGTCCTTGGCGTCTACTTTTCTTTCCTTATTCCTGTCTGAACTGAGGACTCGTACTCGTATCTAAGGCTTCGCTGTCTCATTCCATCTCGCTCCACGTCTGTCGTGAAACAGGATTATACTAGTAGTGCAGAATAATATTGCTTGTGAGTTTTTGTATATTGATAGAATATCAGCCGTAATTTTTTTTTTAAATTAAAAAATTGCACTGTTCCCAAAGAATAAACATAATACGTTTGCCATGTTGCGGGTGTTGTATTAAGTAGGTCGTGTGTTTTCATTATATGCCCAACAGGACATAACTTAGATAAAAGTTTTAATCCAAGTCATATTTAGTAACAATATAAATCGACAGTTTAGAAAACAATAGATTACGTCCCACGCATTAGGAAATTAATTACTTAAGCGGAACTGAGCTTAATTCGTATCGGACTAAATTTGATAATAGTTAATCCAATTAGGTATCGCGAATACCGGCGCGCGCCGGAGCGCAACGCGCGCGCACGCGACACCGCGACCGATCGATTTGAATATCGATTATACTAAAATAGCCTTTAAATTCCAGCAATAAGAGCCCTGACAAGCATACTCCCGAAATCAATTACTTCCATTTGACTATTCAAAATTAGACTTTATTATTAAAGAGATAGGAGCTTCGACGGTCTCCGAATAACGTATGCATACAATGCGGCTCAATTAGATTTATTTTTAACATCATTATTTAGCAACTTTCGATTATTAGTGGTATTTGAATAGTGACAAAACGTCATGGACACGCGTGTCTTGGTCGCGTTTATCGTCGTGGATCGCAATCTAGTCGCAATTCGCAACCTACGTCATTATAGATGTCATGATGATGATTGTATTATGACAGTGGCAGACAAAGCTCTAAGCTACTCGGACGAGCAGCGTAGTAGAATAGAACCACAGTCCGCTATTTGATCTTTTCTAGGGGGAGGGTGGAGGGGGGAGGGGGGGGGGGGGGATTTGGGCTGCCGCAGCTGGAGAAGCCCCTGCTGGCGCGAATTGGAGGCCGAGACTGGAGGCCCGGGGCAGACTGGCCCTTCTGCCCCACGCGTAGTCCGCTACTGTGAAGATATCCTCTAGTGACCATTTTTTGTCATCATGTAGCCTTGTAACAATTTTACATCATTATGACGACTTTTAACAAGTACTGGATGGTGATATCCCTGCTCCCCAATTAGTTTTTTTTTCTTGCCAATATATGGAGATGTTTGACGGAAATTATGGAGATGGTCGGAACTGCGGAAGACAGTTGAGAAAAAAAAACCGGTCAAGTGCGAGTCGGACTCGCGCACCGAGGGTTCCGTACAAACTCGTCAGTAGATACGTGAATAATTCAAGAAAAACTGTATGGTGGGACAAACTTAACTTTGCTCTTGTGAAACTGTTGTCCCCATACATCGACATATGCCGCGGTTAGTTTAGTAGGAGCAAATAAGGTTGTCTTACGATTTTTGCGAATTTCTAAATAACGCTGCAAGTTAGGAAAACCGTTTTATTTTTCCTGTAATATTTAGGATAATATTAATAATCGGTAATTATTGCAGATTTTTCTGTTTAGTATCTTCGGAGATAATAGGGGGAGAACGGTATTTTTTTTAACGGTTTTTGTCTTCAATCAAAAACTACATGTCTAAGAAAAAAAATAAAAACTGTTTTGGAATCTACATATAACCCTTCATTCATTTTCCCTTTCATTTGATATCCCACTCAATATATTTGCTCAACTTTTGATTTATGACATCCCATTTCGGTCCCCTTTAAAAAAAAAGTAAAAAAGGTATAAGATTTTTTTTCTGTCCCATGGCTCGGATTAGCGGTTTTTAACACTATTCCAAATTTCAAGTCGATAGCATCAGTAGATCCTGAGATATCTTGCTGTGACAGGCGGACAGACAGACAGACAGACAGACAGAGTCGCACCATAAGGGTTCCTTTTTTACCATTTTGGTACGGAACCCTAAAAACAACAAAATGAGGAACATGGCGAAAAACGAATAAAACAAGCCACAATTATACCAAGAAGATTGCTAAAGAGATTGATTCTTACCGCATGCATGTTTTCCACCGTACAAAGACGTAGAGTCTGCGCGGAAAGAGAATAGGCGTGGCGAAAAACGGAACTAACCTAACCAGTATGGCATTTTTTTTGCAAATACGGTAGAAAATTAAGCATTATAGCGCCCCCAAATCTAAATCCTATTCTCTTTCCGCACAGACTCTAGCCTAAAACCGTACCTATACCCAAAATGTATTAGCGATAGGTAAATAAGCTTATTTAAGAGTTACGTGCTATTCGCCTGATAGCATCAGCAAAACTTCACTAACCACTTGTTACACTATCTTATGTTCCTACCAGGTTATATACGTTATAAAGATGTATTTATTGCTTCCTGAATTGTTTGTATAAAGGAATTTTAGTAGGTACGCAGAAAATTCGATTAGAAATCTACTAGGTATTTTTATTCTAACGCCTTGTTTCAGTAACTGTATAATGAAACTGAAATCTGAGAAGGGATATACCAAGAACTACCTAAGTTTTAAAAGAGAGAAAAATTTAATTTTGACAATAAGTAACATGAGTTATGTTAACCCAGTTAATTCCCCTTCAGAACCACTGTTTTTCCAACCTGGTACGTTTGCTGAGGTAACTTCAAACTTCAATCGACGTCCTTTACGTACCTACATCCTTTAGTAACTTCGGCTCGAGACATTGAGTTAGAAATAATAAAATATCTACTTAATTAACTATGCACTATCTAGAAATAATTACAAATAGGATGTATGATTCTAGAACTAGGCGTGACCTAACTGTCTTATATAGGAGTGATAAAAACTACCCGGGCCAGCTAAAATGCGGAAACGTTGCCAATACTCTTACAATGTTTTCAAGAACATGCCTAATGATGTATTTATTGACAATTAACTGCGCAAGTGAACAAGTAATACCAAATAAACATTGTTTCATGTAAGTGTAGACCTATTCATCATTGACACCAGCTAAATTGAGTTACGTTTCAAATGAAACTTCTCATTATTGTTACCGTATTTGACCCTTTATAGGCTATTTAATCGAAGAATGTTAATCTCTAATTGCAATGGCTCTGGTATTTGAATTCAAGACATTTTATCGGTGTGCTAATGTAGATAAAAGCCCTGTTTTAGAACGACTAGACAATAAACCAGAAACGGAGTAGGTATCCAATTGAATAACTGGAAAGTGCATGTGGATACGTAGGTAGACATTGGTACTTGGCTGGCACATTCATTTAGAAATGTAAGGTCAATTACTGATTCCTTATAATTTTTTTAACAGTAATTGGCAGGTACAGTCAAAGCTGACAAGACTTAAGTACTAAGTAGCTAGGATGTCTCACCACAATCATGAAATTCGGTGCTTATCGCGTTTACATATATGTAGGTAGGTACTAAAGATGTAGTTGTTGTATTGAGAATATTTTTAGGTATAAAACTATAACATATGTATGTGTTGATAAGACATCACTATCGGCGTGGCACAGCAGTAGTTGCTGCGTACGGTCTGGGGCAATGGCGCATGAAAGCCGGCGATTAAGTTATGTTTTCTGTGTTATGAAAGATCACAATAAATAAGTACATTAATGACTACATGGACTTTAATCACTTCTACGAAAACCAACAATGTCGCAGACAAACAGTATGCCACATAATTTCAGGTTTTAGGGGTTTCGGGTCGGTTTCAGGAGTTAATTGATATTTTTGAAACAGTGCGGATTAACTTTTGCGTCCCTTCCTCTGCCCTCTTGACCTACGTATCCTATTTTTAAATCTTTGTGTACGAAGCTCAAAAATCAATGTGTATCGAATTCGGCATCGACAACGAGAACGGTGTGAATACATGAGACGCCCACCGACCTTGTAGCCGAGCCAAACCAAATAGATCAACATTACAAACCTGTGGATTGATTACCGAAATACTACAATTAATAACCGATACACAAACTAGCGCATGATACATGAGATATGGAACGAATGGTAGTTAAAGGCTAATAACATTGCTTTGCGTATGTGCTAGTGCGTGGCGAAAAATTGAGACATTTCCCGTAATTTATTTATCAACATAATTATTGCCTCTATATGCAATGCATTATTGCCTAACTCAATACAGAAAGAAGCGAAATAAACATACATTTTACTTATTATATACAATTTGATGGACTCTTTATTTTCATTAAGCTCGTAAAAAAGAAGCATCTTAATAGAATAAAAATATAATAAACTATTGCTATCACAGATCACTGGATGTCCAGCGATCTGTTTGTATTAAAAATGGTTCAAATTCATCCCGGCCAAAACACGCGGCCATTTGCTTAACAGATCTTACATAACTCTTTTCTTTGAACCAACAGCATCTGTCCCGACCACGGGAGCTGAAATATTGTCAGTGTTACACTTTTATGTAAGGTAAAAAAACCTTACATTAGTTGTTACATCCTTAGTATAGTCGCGGAATGAAAAGCGTCGTAGCGTCATCACTTTTCATCCCGCGACTGTACAGTCAAGGAAATTAATTTCCAACCCACCTAAGGTCCAATATCGTATAGCATACTGTCCTAATAAGAGTTAGCTAGAGTACGACGTTACTTTGACATATCACACGCATTGTTTTGTGTCAGTAACTAGGTAACAGATTAACAACGAAGATGGTGAACTGAAATTTGGAACGTCAATGCCCTACCAAAAAACCGGTCAAGTGCGAGTCGGACTCGCGCACCGAGGGTTCCGTACAAACTCGTCAGTAGATACGTGAATAATTCAAGAAAAACTGTATGGTGGCACAAACTTAACTTTGCTCTTGTAAAACTGTTGTCCCCATATATCGACATATGCCGCGGTTAGTTTAGTAGGAGCAAATAAATTTGTCTTATAATTTTTGTGAATTTCTAAATAATGCTGCAAGTTAGGAAAACTGATCTATTTTTCCTGTAATATATAGGGTGATATTAATAATCGGTAATTACAGATTTTTCTGTTCAGTAACTTCGCAGATAATAGGAGGGAATAGTATTTTTTTAACGTTTTTGTCTTAATTCAAAAACTACATATCTGAGAAAAAACATGGTTTTGGAATCTACACATTAAGCCCTTTCATTATATATCCCACTCGATATAATCGCTCCACTTATGATTTTCGATATCCCATTTCGGCCCCCTTTAAAAAAAGAGTAAAAAAGGTATAAGATCTTTTTTTGTCCAATAGGCTCGAGTTAGCGATTTTTAACACTATTCCAAAATTTCAAGTCGATATCATCAGTAGATCCTGAGATATCTTGTTGTGACAGACGGACAGACAGAAAGAGTCGCACCGCACCATACGGGACCCTAAAAACATTGCTTTTCGAAATAATTCTTATAAAAAGTATTAATAATAATAAATTAGAAATTAAATTAAAACATACCAATAGGTAACAATAATTAAATAACAATTCAAATATCAATTTTCAATCAGGACTACACTCACGGACAATGAATTCGAGTAATTTTCTATATAATAGGGTACTTGCCTGTAGTCGATATAAATTACTTCACGCTAGCCTTGAAATCTGCTTTCGAAAATTTGCAAAAATCAACTAAAATTCACCTATTTAACGTTTTAAACGATTTTTAAAAGACCAAAAGCTATAAATGAGGAGATGATTTGATGTTTGAGCACAATGACGTCATTATGCTTTTTCTCGTAGAAACTTCATACTATCCGAGCGTTTTGACAATTCATAAAAAGTAACTGATTTGATCTGTCAGGAAAGTACCCTATTGTTCATAGAAAATGACCCGAATTCATTGTCCGTGAGTGTAGAAACAATAAAATAACGTTTGAATAATCGAATCGTTCACCTACTTTACTAAATGCCGCATGGATAGCTAATTATGTAATGCTGCCTCCCAATTTCAGTTAATAACTGCAATAAGATTGCTTTTATGAAAAATTTCCTGCTTCGTAAGGTGCGAAAATGATCGTTAATGAATACCGTAAAAGTGTAGGTACGTAGTAAAATTTTACATCACGGAATTTAAGTCGTGTCCTTGTGTCGTTCAGTATCGGTCAACTTTTCAAAAGGCCAGCGAGGTCAATCTTATACTCGTCTTTGTATTATTTTATATTTAGTAGTAGAAGTACCTAGTAGTAATTTTTCGGTTTCTTTTATTTTTTTATGCCACACCTGGCCATAAAGTGGCTTTTTCCGCACGCTGCGTGTACGGAAAAAGTCCCTTTCTGGCCAAGTGTAGACATAAAATGATGTACACAACACGGGAGGTAATAAAGAAAGCCCTCGATCGCATATTTACATCGCTCGCTTGCAGCTCGGGCCGCAAACATCTGCGATCTCGGCCTTTCTTTGTATTACCACCCTAGTTGTGTAATGTACTAGTCTGTGCGGAAAGAGAATAGGATTAAAATTGGGGGGGGGGGGGGGGGGGGGAGGGCGGTAATGCTTTTCTACCGAAGAAAAAAATATTTGCGTATTTGCCATACTGGGTAGGTTACTTCCGTTTTTCGCCACGGCCACGCCTATTCTCTTTCCGCACAGACTCTATTAAGTTATCGTTTTTAAGCTCTTGGGCTGCTAACGCTGACTATATTCCTAACAGATCAAATCAGTTACCTACCAGCCTTTTAAGAAGTGCTAACATGTTCAGTTGTCTGCGAAATTGCAAAAAAATGTGCATTGACGTCACTATACTTAATGGTCTAATTGCCCAATATTTTTAGTTTTTAAACCGACAAAATGTAAAACTTGATTTTTCCCATGAAATACGAGCAAATTTCTTACTTATTCCATCCATATAATGTACGAATAGAATAATATCAAATCTGGTATGTCCTTGACGGTCAGGGCGTTACTTGTAACTCTATGAAATACCTTTTTCACAGTTATGTGAACCAACGAAATACTTTTAGATTACCTATCTGTGATTAAGTTGTATTTTAATTTATACGTTTAAGCAACGTCATTCGCTTAAGTTATCTTTATGCATCGGTGGTGTGTAAGACATTTTAGTTGTTGAAATTCCGAAGAGAAGACTGAAATACATTTGAATTTGACTGTCTTAACTTTTTTTAGTATTATAAGTGGCAACAAGTCATTGAAGGAAAGCGGTTATCGTCGCTCTTGGATGTACTTGCAACACTGAAAGAGCTGCCTATAGATACGATATCGCCGCAATTTGATACCCGGGCCAATATTCAGCGTTTTTACGGCGTTTTATTTTCGTCATTCTTGTCTCAGTAAATATTGTTCAAATAAACGATGCCTAGAGTTAACTTTTTATGAACCCGAAAAACAATCCCGAGTTTAAGTCTAGTATTATCTAAATTGTCACGATTTGTCCTTTAGTTATAGTAAATAATCGTCGGACAATAATGATTGTCAAACCGCGCGGTCAAAACGCTCGGAGAATCGCCACCCCTGTATTTTCGCTTTTTGAAGAACCCTATTTCATTGCCCAACGGAAACACGAGGGAGTTCGTTTCAGAAATATAAGGTAAAATCGCACTTTCGAGGCACGTTTAATCAAACGTAAAGAAATGGGTAAGTATACTTTAATATAGCTTTCATACAAAGTGCTCTGTGGTATATCATATCAGAATCGTCCTTTTATGGATATGTATGTAACAATTTCAACCCTATCGAGTGAAACAAGTTCGAGAGAAAGAAATATATAATTATTAAAAACCGGTCAAGAGTAAGTTTGATTTGCACCACTGGGTTCTGCATTACCTACCTTTGCCTACTGGATGACCAGCACACTCTGTATAGGACTTACACTCCACAACATTAAAAATTATGATATGCATGCATATCTATCAGTGTGGCATCTATCTCCTTTGCCCTGCTTATTTTAAGACATTGGGGCACCTTTAATCCTACTAGTCATAAAGTTTGACACGCTAATTTATTGTAACAAAACATACAAAAATACAGTATTACACACCAAACTATTTGTATGACAATATTATGATAAGCTTACTTATGCTTTATACAACTAAAATTAAACAAATGAGAAAAAATAACAAAAAACAATTATATCTAATTACTACTCATTTTACGGCTAAACATATATTTATATTTTTTCCATTATTATTGCTTAAATAAGATGAGTTTGGTCCAAAACACGCCATCACTATCTTGACACGCTGTCACGTCTATTGCCAATGAAATGACTTAGAGTAACTTAGACTATAATAACTTTGCAGAGAGAAACATGGCAACACCTCCATTTAAAAGACAAATTTCTATGAAAATGTGACTTTTAAATGGGGGTGTTGCCATGTTCCACTCTGCAAAGTTATTGTATTCGCACTGTAACATTCAAGATGGTAACTACTGGGACAGTGTTAGTTATTCGGACCTCGGAATACATTTTTTGCGATAGAGAGAGAGACAAAGAGTGTCACACAGCAGCAGTAACATGTGCCCCGGCTTCAGACTTTACCTTTTCCCACGGAACTCTAAAATGAAATTACCTACACGCTCTTGCAGACCACACTGCGCCAACAGATTGCAATCTTAAGGTTAATTTCAGAATAAAATGGACGCGGTCTCGTCTTAAATAATAGAGTATCGGGCCGTAAGATCTTTTAGTATTCCGACATTAACGGAACCAAGTCTTGAATATGCAACTTTTTCATCCGCATTTTTGCATTTTTTTGCAGATAAGTAGGTACTACTTATACATTATGTTGAGTAAATAAAACTGTACAAATTAATTACACTTATGTAAATTAATTACGGTATAAAGTGTGGCAATTAGGTAAACAAGTAATAAATCTTTTAATAAAATTGGCAGAAAGTGTAAACAATATTTATACCAAATATTATTCTTAATATTGTTTGCTAGGTTTTTTTTGTAACAAACACTATTGACATGCTGTTATTAATCGTATTGAATTGATTGTTAACTGTTATTAATCGTATTAAATTGATTGTTGTGTATAACTTGGTTGAGAAGTGAGTTTTAATGGCAATCTTGGTTGAGGGTCTGATGATTTTTATTATTTATTTATTAATACATGTTAACATGACATTACAGTAAAAAGACCAATGCGTCATGAAACGTAGAAATAAAATATCTATTTAGGCGACGAAACGGCGTGGCCCCGTTGCATCATCGTCTCCCGCGCACAAATGTACTCATGCTGTTGGAGGGCCCATGCCGGCGCCCTACAGCCAAGCCAGGTTATAAAAAAAAAAAAAAAAAAAAAAAAAAACACCCTTCGGCCAGAAGTCAGCACATGCGATGGTTTCTTGCAGCGGCCGCGGCACGCGCACCACAAACGAGCTGAAGTGCACATAGTGGCGCGAACGCAGCTGGAACACCCTCAGCGAGAAGCAAGTCTTCTGACGAACGTACTCCGCCACCTCATCAGCCGTGGCGGTGTAATGTAGGCGCGATACATATAGCGCCTTGCTCGGTGTGGCGACCTGCAGACCAGAACCAACCGGTTCTGCAGTACCACACTGACTCTTGCGCGGCTTGCGCTTCCTCGTCACCATTGTGAAGCCCTCCTTATCCACATCGGTGCGCGGGGACTTCTCCTTTGGAGGAACCCGAACTTCACGCGCTCTTGAGGGCGCGTCTCTCCGGTCGGCTGCAACAGACCGACCAGCTTATGATGGAGTCAGGAGGTGGTTAATTGGGCAGCTAATGATGAAAAACCAAACTGTATAAGGTAAGGTGGGGAGGAACATCGGGCCAAGACGAACACTTGTATGGAATTTTCATAATGTCCGTCTTACCCCGGGCAATTTTTTTTTCACTTACCATGGTAAGTGACTTCTGATGCCCATGGACATTTGCAATCTTAATATTACAATTGCGTTGCCTACCCCGAGGACTAAGATGGAATGCCTCTATGCTAGTAATTTCACCGGCTGTCTTACTTACACCGGAACACAATAGTGCGAATACTGTTCTTTGGCGGCAGGTTAGTGGGTAAGATGGTGGTAGCCATCCGGGCGGATCCTGCACAAGGTCCTACCACCAGCAAAGTAAACTATGTTCCTCCTCCCCAGCTTACCTTAACATATATTTTTTAAGTTCTTCACTTGTTAGAGTATATCGAACAGTATTTAATGGTTTACCTAGTTGACCCCTGTTCCGCGTGATTTACGGGCGGCCATTAGTCAACGTTAATTGGCTTAATTATTTGGTCGTGTCATGATCATGATTCAGTTTCTTGGCAGCACAATGCCGCTTGCCTTGCTGAGCATCCGGATCCTGGCAGGTGACACCTTTCGCTCCTGCGTAACAACGTACAACCTGCTCTGAGTTAGGATGAACTGAATTTTTTTAACCCAAGTTTCTATAGTGGGATTACGCTAAGTTTGCAGAGGCCGAAAAAAAGGTTTTATTTAAAAATTACATGTGGCAACATAACAACGAAGAGGATTAAATAGTTTTGATACTTAGCAGATATCTTTCCGTTTAATAAGTATATAATGTGTCTACATAGGGACTGAAATAAACATTCAGGATAGTCTTGCACAAACGATTTTGTCCTACCCAAACTGAGCAATGCTTGTATATACTCGTATGTACATACATAAATTAAATATTTAATACATATAAATTATCCAAGACCCTGAAACAAATCGCTTATTTTGATTGGAATTAGATCGATTTGTGCAAAACTGACCCGGATATTTATTTCAGTAGGTATGTAGACACTTTAGATACCTACTTACTAAACGGAAAGATATTTGTCAAGTATCAAGACTAATTAATCTTCTGGCTTGTGAAGTTGCTATATGTAATTTTTTTAATAAAACCTTTTTTCGACCTCTGCAAACGTAGCGTAGTCGCACTCTAACATAAAATGTTAAATAAATGTATAATTTATGAATCTAATTCTCATAAATTTCGCTTTGGATGAGTTTTGTTTTTACTGCACATGAATTCAAAAAGAAGTGGACTAATACAGGTTATTTTTTAATATTCTAAAAGAGTATCCTACTGCTGGACAAAAGCCTCTCCACTTAAACTTGAAAATTGTTTAAAGTTACGTGGGGTTGAAGAAACCTATTCCTTAAAATGTTTTTTGCTTGAATTACCGTACATTGTAAAAGATCTTCCCAATTATAAATAAAGAATAGGTCTGTAAAATGTAACTATTAAATATATTATGTGAGAAATAAGTTATTCGTATTTTCATTTGTCATTATGATCTTCACAACGCTGTAGGTTTTCATGAGGAAAAGACATCAACGGGTTTCTATAACTTACAATTTTTCGCACGTAGATAAAAAAACCCAAATGTGAAAGAAATTAAACTCGAATTAACCTATTTTTTATTATTTTTATGAAACAGTCCAAACGTTGCTTAAAAACATCGGATGGCTGGCCTTTTCATAATTAATGACTTACCCTTATGTTGTATTCCAGTTTTACCTACGTTTTTTTTATGTATTCGTTATCTACCTGCAACAAAATTAATATAGGTAAATATTCAAACGTTGAGAATAATATATGGTTCAATATTTGCATAAGCGTTAAAAGCTTAAAAGGTTCCTTACTAGGCAATAAAGCGTAATAAATAAGTCCCATACATTTATTCTGAAACTCAATCAATGCATTAAAGGCCATGTCTAATAAAATTAATAATATGCACTTTAACAAAAACAAGTCGACATTTTTGTTTAATTGCTTGCTTCAAACATAGACGATTACGACCATGCCGCGAGCGAACACACTTAATAATACATCTTCACATCAATTACCTATACTTATTTAATATTTATTAAGCGCTCAATTTGAATGACACGCCTCTGGCTTGCATTTATTAGGTGATTTACTTACTGCGTCTTATTAAGTGGGCTATCTCAGATAATTAGGCGTGTTTTGACGCGAACCAAATTGATCATGTTACCCTTGGAATTATTCGTCGAAATCATCGGTAAGATCAATTGGTTCGTAAAGCAATTTGATATTTTGTGTGGTTTAGTATTATAAGTTATAGGAGATAATACCTATTTATTTCAACCTAATAAACTTGTGCCGGTAACATACAATCAAATAGAATAATATGCTCTATCAAAGTCACTTAGTAACATACATTTGGGAAATTCCATGAAAATGTAAGGGAAGTTACCATTTCGTCGCGTGTTTATTGATTTATGGCGTAAATTTAAGTATTAATATTAATCTAGATAAGTATAACTTTAATCCCTAGAAATATTGACTGAATTTGCACCGTCAATGAAGAAACACGCGAGAAATTGGTAACTTACGTTACTTTCTGAGTGGAATTAGGTACCCATTTCGAAAATATTGTAGCATTAACGTCGGTTAATGAATTATATATGTCATTGAAAGTTAAAATTGTATTGCATTCGGTAGGATTCGAACATGCATCTCCAACGACGGTAGCGTCATGTTTAGTCTAAACTTTTTACTATGGATTTCCATTGTAAAAAGTCCCCTTTTCTAGACTATGACTGCAGAAACAACCTGAGTTCTCGGCCGACATAGAGGCGTACCAACGAAGCGCTTACCCGAGTCCAACTAACATTTCTTTCATACATTTGGTAATTAACAAGAAGGTACATCATCCGAAACTAGATTAAGGCATCACGAAATTTCATTGATGAATGAACCGCCGGTTTTCGCATGTCGATTTTTTTTCAGCCAATGAGTCACCCAAATATATTTTTCACTCCTGTTCTTTTTGAAGAACCACTTGTCATAAAGTAACTGCAACATGTCAGGAGAGTACTTACTTGTTCCACAATATGCGTATAAATAAATAAACGTGATCTTTGTTTATTGCTTTAGAATGCTAAATCTAAAAAATGGGAATTGCATTTATCTTCATTCTTATAGTGGGAAATGCGATGATGTAAATAGAGGCGCTGTGAGTCCATAGAGATTACTAATCTGGTGGCATGGGTGTCCCGATCAAGGCGAGCCAAAGTAAGTAATTTTCCGCAAAATAATTACCTAACATATCTTTTCATAATCACAACCTTGATGTCCTAAGAATTCGCAGCTAACCCATTAACAAATGTCGATCAAAAACTGTTGTTTCCAACCTTTCAAGCAGGTCAGCTCTAATGCGAATATTGTTTGTCCTCGGCAACGGTTGCAGTTTTTGTCAACACGACAGCCCGACAGGTGGGGTGGGCGATAGATCGCCGATAAGCTAATTGATTGCTCGTGAACTGCGAGTGTTCGTGTTTTTATCGATGTAGACACTATTGTGATTGATTGTTTATAATTGCTGTGTAATTTGGGTATTGTTCTGTTTTTAGCGTTATTAAAATTGAGGAGAAAAAAAATCGCATTTCCGATTCGATTTTCGAGTAGTCCTAGCACAGATTTGGTTCTTAAATATTTATGTATACGTGATCTCAGCCACGCAAAAAAAATGAACATAATTTCTAAAATAAACATTATGTATTTACGTCACCGCTGTTGGAAGTGACGTTTTTCTGTTCACTAAGCGTAGAGAAAATTCCATTTCCTGGCTAGTAGAAGACGTAAAATGAAAGAGCTTAATTTGTATATTCCAAAACCATTTTTTTTTTCAATTATGTACCTTTTTTTTTGATGCAGGACGAAAAACGTTCATAAAAATACCATTCCCAAATTTACATTCTAAAATACCAAATTTATATCTACTTTCGTGCCTCAACAGATCAATTATATTATATCGAAGGGTGCGACATATTATCATTTGCCTCGCTCGCACTGTACTGAATGAAAAGGAACAGTCAAAATATAGCGTGACTAAGACGCGCAGCACAGTTATGCTACTGATCGGGAATGGAATGACATGTCTGTCATTCATTACTTTGGTAAAAAGGTACCACATAAATTACACCAGATACTTAATCAGTAATCACTATCTAGATCGATTGCTTAATTGATCACGGCTTTTACCACGTTACCTGCAGCTATGAAAAGCCAACCGTCGGCAACAAATACCACAGCTTTGTTTTACAATCCCATTAATTATGTTACCTTAATTTTATTGTTGATCATGTGCCCAGAACAACGGTAAAGGCGTAAACACCGATAGCTGCAAGCTCGAACTGTCGTGCCGCCGCCACATTTCCGAGCTTAATCTTAATAAATTAATAAGCCCGCATATTTGATGATGACAAGTTGGTTTGGAGTTAGCGCGAATTAAGTAGAGAGATAAATCTGCGGTTTCGTGACCTGAAGTAACCATTTCGATCTGTTCCCGAGGCGTGGTGGCGCCTCGGAAAATTGAATACATCGGTGAATATACACAATTTCTAAGGGTGTTTTAGTGCGCTTCCACACAGCATTCGCTTCTTGTAGCAGTTCAAGATTCATGCATTGCGTTCGTATTGATTCCTTTCTTTCCTCGAAATTAGTCCGGTTGATTTGTCTAAACCTCAACCTCATAATGGTATAATAACGTTTAACTTTGGCCCTAAAATGCCAAACTCTGCTACATATTACTGCCACCCCTCTGCCATCTACCCAATATCCCCTGTAAACGCGCATAATATAACCGTGTAAGACACTGAAAACAGGAAACCTTATGCCTGCATAATATTTATAAGTTTCGTTTCGTTAAGGACTTCGTCTAACTACTCTAGCTGATATGAACAAAAATAAAGAAGACCATAAAAAAGGCCAGAATAATAAAGAAATCATAAGAACTCGCACATTTCTGGACATTCAATTATTGCAGAGATAATTTAATTTATAATGTTTTATTACGACCAATACTGACAATATGACTTTGCCAAAAATATATAAATAAATAAATAAAATAAATATTATTGCAGGAATTGAAATGAACAAACACGTATACTTTATGACGCGAAGAAAATACAGCGCGTAAGTCTAATACGGGCGATAAATTAAATCGGACATAGTATTCATTAGTGTAATCATGAAGTAAAAGGTTTTTTTAAGTTGCAGTTCATTACGACCCCATAATTAATTTTTTTAAAATTTCTCAGCAGCTATGTACTGTAAACATGGTAGCGGTACGGCGGTACCGAAATGTCAACGTAACTGTCAACGAGCGTTTAACGTGAGTGTGTTTGCATTACATTGCGGGCTGAATTAATTTGTATGAACAAAATTATTGTTGCAACTTTAAGTAAATGTTATCTAATTTAACCTTCACTTTGTCCTATACTAACCACCGTTAAGAGATTCGCCCGTATTAGACTTACACACTGTATAAAAAGACTTGTAATACCGCCGCTCAATTGGCGGAAGCACTAGCAATTACACCTGTTATGAAGGTTTTTGAAATAAATTTCTTGGTTTTTCTAACTCATTAAGTAATGTAGTAACCTTAATTAAAATACATTAATGACAATCTTGTTAGTTTTGTCAATGAATGGATTTCAAAATCACAAATGAATGTTATTGCAATAGGTAATTGCTACTGTCGAGCCTGTTGGCAACCGGCCATGCCGAGGAAATGCACGTAAATATTGGTGTCCACGTAAGTGGGCCATTAAATGCGACTGGTTTCTCGTTTTATTGAAAAATACATTTCAATTATCTCCAATTACAATATTTTGAGAACGGAAAATGTAATGAAAAACTATTCGTAAACATGTCACAGTCTAAGCAATATAGATTTTGAAACTGCAGGCTTTTTAGGGTTCTGTACCCAAAGGATGCCAACCCAAAGGAACCCAATTACTAAGTCTCTGCTGCCCGTCTGCCACAGAGCTGTATTTATTGAACCGTAATAGGTATAGACTTGAAATAACACAGACTTGAATAGTCACAGAATGTGTATTTTTATTACCGCTATAACAACAAAGAATAATAACAAAATATAATTCAAAAGAAAAGGGGGTCCCCATATAAGAAACGTGTTTTTTCGGCATTTTTGTTCGACGGTGGTATGGAACCCTTCGTGTGCGAATCAAACTCGCACTTAGCTGGTTTTTTACCTACCTGTTTCTTTCTCCATCCTTATGGCTCAAACGATCCTAAGATTGTCCTGATCATAGCTACATTACCTACACCATATTCTCGGCAAATATAATTTCCGTGAACCAATTTCCCAGCACTTCTTAGGGTGTGGGAAGGTGTTGAACCTTGCCTTGAGTGCGCCGTGATCGGGCATTTGTGAGGTAGTTAAAGTTTAGTTTCGTTAGCTCGCAACTAGTGTCCGACCGAAACTAGTTTTCACGGCCGAAACCGAAACCGAATTTCGGCTTTGATCTCAGTTTCGGCCGAAACCAGAACCGAAACTTCCATATAAGGTCATATTTTCATGGAAAGAAAAAAATGTGAATCGTAATCAGTCAGTCTTCATTTTTAAATAACATATTAATCATCTTAGTCTCTGATATTTAGAGTAAGTAATCATTAGTTAGGTATAGCGTATTGTAACTTCTTATTTCAAATAAATTATCTGTGCTTTTTAAAATAAAGACTGTCCGATCGCAGCACAAAATCCCTCAAATTCAGTTTCGGTTTCGGCCGTAGTTTCGGCCGGATGGCAGCCGAAACAGAAACTAAGCCGAAACCCGTTTTTTTGCCGAAACAAACCGAAATTTCGGTCGGACTCTACTCGCAAATAGCCCAGCTAATAGATGCTGCGCCCGGAAACCCACCGTAGGATATAACTAGGGTTGCCAGGTGAGTAGCGAAAAAATACCGGACAACCCCAAAAAGGGGGGAAAATACGTTTTTTTTATACTAATACATTGTTCTGTCCGGTATGACCATTTATTTTTTACCGGACAGGCCTCGAAAATAACGGACTGTACGCTTAAATACCGGACATCTGGCAACCCTAGATATAACAGACAATTTCTTTCCAATATTTGTTGCTCTTCGGATATTCCGGAGCAAAGCTAGGTGACCATGTGTACTTCTAAATCACATAACTATACAATATAGCATCTAACCAATATGAATGAGAAGTCAAGGAATGCGTGACTTTACTTTATTAATTGTTCATGTTAATTATACCAATTATTAATGTTGTTATACATATAAATTAAGATTCAGTTAATGAAAGAAAGTAAACGCTAATAAAACAACAATTTCCCAGTAATACTTAATTGGCAGAACTAATTACATTTATAGCCTAAAATAATCAAATTCATTGAGGAAACGTATCACCTAGCTTCCACGTATCGTACCTACAGGCGCTTACAACGACGTATGAAGTTAGGAACCAATTGCTAAAACTTTTGTAACGCGTAAAACTGATTAATAGCTCAGAAATAAATAGAGCGAGTAATCAAATAGCGCACGCACACACTTGCCGAGCCAACGCGCCAATCTATCGACCACTTACGACAACATTAACCCACAGAAATAAAGGCTATATTTGAATGAACACAGCTGTATTAAAATTATGCAGATGCATTTGACGGACGCAATGCCACGGTTGCCAAAGTGCAGAGTAATAATGCATGAAAGTATGCAACATCGTTAATAACTGATCATTTTGTAGAAACAATATGAGATCGGGAATGCTATAATGACGTTGCACTTCCTAAGCATGCTATCCGGTTATCGATATCAACGATCAATTGCTTTATTGAATGCGAAATTTATCACGTTGTCGGTGTAATGGCCGGGAAATTAAGTTGGACGTAGATTTGTGTGTTAACCAACGTCTATCTACGTGACCGTACCTACCAGACACAGACGGGTAATTCCCCGACAGAAAGTAACGTAAGTTACTAATTTCTCGCGTGTTTCTTCATTGATGGTGCAAATTCAAGTGTCAATATATCTAGGGATTAAAGTTAATACTTATCTAGATTAAAATTAAATACCTAAATTTACGCCATAAATAAATAAACATGCGATGAAATGGTAACTTCCGTTACATTTTCATGGAATTGCGAGACGCAGTGCCCTAGCCAGCCATTTAAGCGTCCAGCCAGTGCGCTCCCTCCTACTAGCCAGTGTGTAGGGCTGCAATTCAGAAAAGTGGGACTGGGACATTGTTTATTTCACCCCAAAATAAATAATGTATTGAAAAGAACGACAGTACATGTTTACCTCAGGTCGTACAGCTACAGGTGGAAATAAAAAAATAATAATTAAAGCTTACTCGAAAAAACATTGCATTTGCAACATATTATTTTGCAATAAGCACTTGATGTCTACGGCATTTGTCTAAGGCACCGCTCGCTCGCTGGCGAGTGAGCGGTTCATTGCGGGCTGACAAGGTACAGTGTGATCGATCGATCGTTCCAGATCCGTAATGTAATGCTTGCTACTCGCCCAATTTTACTTGCTTACTCGTCGGCGGCGGGACAAGTGCCTATACAACTGATTGATAGAAGCATGTTGCCAATGGCCCTTCAATATTGTGGGACACTTTATAAAATTAAGATTAGTAATTCGTATATTACACTTCTTATATGCTCCATGGTGGTTTTCTGTTCGGAATCCGTAGTGGATTAAGCTTACGTCAGTTATGTCATCTAAAATGCCAATATTGCAAAATATTACAGTAGGTGCATTCTCCGTACTTATCAAAGAGAACCATTGATTGAGATTTAATACGTTCCTCTCAGGTTGTGTTTGTCACACGTCATACTTGCGTCACTATAATTTAACACTGTTGCGATTGTAAATCCATTGTGGTTCACCTCTAGCCAAAGAAATTGCGAGCGATTTTCGTCAGTGTCACGTCTATCGGTTGTTTGTATGATTCTAGAATTTGAGACTTTGATTGTTACCGTTCATGATCGTACTCTACGGAATATAACTAGATACTGATATGCCGATGGAATGTTTCAAAACATTGAGAAACTATCTACTGGGAAAAGTTTCGGTAATTTCCTATACAGAATTTCCCAAACTGGAAACTAAAATTCTTGTGAAAATCTCCAGAAACGTTCTAAAACTGTTTTAGATATATATCGCGTTAAGACTCACATACTAATGTATGTGAGTCTACGTCAGGATTGGGACTAGAACGCGTTAGGGCTAAAACGCATTATGACTAAACCTGATGTTTGTGGTCTTGAATCGGAACTTTGAAGCTCTCTAGCTTACTAATTGCGGATTTGAATTACGATAGGTACTAACTATTCAGCTAAGTAATGAGAAACGATACACTTAGGTACTTGATATAATAAATGTATGCTTTTCAATCACTACACATTCAATTGGCCAGCAAAAATCAAACCAAGATAACAAGTTTATAAATAATGAATTTTCCTCATATCTTTGAAGTTTACGCAAAACGCGATTACGTCAATTAGATAATTATATCCATTAAACAATTTTAGGCAGATCGCGATTTAGTCAGTTGAAGAATTGGGCGTACCTACGCCATTTAAATATGAAGTTTAGGTAAAACGCGATTTAGTCAGTCGAGAAATTAGGAAAAACGCGAATTAGGCACGTTATCGAAACAGACAATTCACTATATAGACAAAGAGCGAAATAGTCTTAATGCCACTGAAGACTGAATTTTAGGCAAAACGCGAATAAGTCACATTGCGTCTTAGGCGAGTGGAGAACAAAAGCTCAATACGTCAGCATCCCCCGCCCCCCGCGCGGACCATGGTAGTATTGGTAGAGTCATCAACGAATTTGACAAGCTATAGGAAGTTGACATGACGCTGGATTCTCATTTCACCGTGTTTACTGCGTTTATCTTAATATATACATTATTATGTGGCTCATTACGCCGATGAACCAAGTAAAAAAAGAAACATAGCTATCTACAAACTGGCTTAGGTAAATAATATTAGTGAGCAATACAATAAAGTTAGCTATCTAGCGGGCGTGGTAATGCGGCCAGCCTCCTGGGCACTCTCTCACTCGGCACTGACTTGAAGCCCGTACACTATTTTTAACTTTTCTTTTAGCCTCCCATTAATGTTATGCACTAAAATTATATTCGTAGCCAAGCCTTGTGGTAGGTTGGTAAAGAGTAACTATAATGGTATAGGGTTGTTTATGCAAAAGTTGGCAGATTAAGATAACACAGTGCATTTGCGCAAATAATTTATTTCTATTGCTGCATGATGTAATGTATTGAACGGCAGATTGTTTGGCATTTCAATGAAAGCAAAACTCGACCGCGTCCGGCCCCGCACGAGACGGAAAGTGCCCTGCCCAAGTGCCTATATGATGCGAGTGCGCGCCGTATTGTGAATAAATAAGCTAACTACGTGATCGAATGCACGATCGTGAAGCTGCTCTAATGAAGACACGCCTTTAGGAAATCCCAATCACAATTTGTGATTGGGATTTCCTAAAGGCGTGTCTTCATTAGAGCAGCTTCACGATCGTGCATTCGATCACGTAGTTAGCTTATTTATAGTTAATAATAGGTAAGCTTAGCTTAATTACGGTTAGCTTACTGACCTTGTTTATAACAATGTATACATCAATTAAGATAAATTGTATAAGTAATATGGTATGGAGGGGTGGTCCTTTCTCGACAAGCGCCAGTTTAATTCTCGATTAGAGAAAATATGCGTGTGATGTGCGTTTCAGAGTCTAAAACGATATACAATATTGTTCTATTAATTGGTATTGGCATAATCTATAACCGAAGTAAGATAAATAGATGTCGTAAGATTAATTTGATGGTGCTAAAATAAGTACATTAATTAATCTTATGCTGCTAAATTCGGAAATAAAAATTGCTTTTCAGTGCCCATCAATCCACGTCCCAAAACACTTGTAATTGCTTCAACTTGTCAGCCTATTATTAAAAAAATACTTTTGTTTTCAAAACTTGCTTTTTAAGTACTTTTTTCGGGCTGCTGAACTTGACATACTGGGCCGTCGTCGCTTGGTGTAAAAGCTTTGATAACTTACCTTAAAAACGCCGTAAATACACTATCGCTCCATATACAGTTAATACGTTTTTACGAGGGCAGTTTTATCGCATAAAGAACTCGTAAATAACCAGTAACATGCAATCTTTCATGCGTTAATCCGACAGGTGCCCAAATGATAAAGATGGCGGCATGCCTTCTACGCACAGAAGGATGTAAACGACATCGATACAGTATGTAAGTAGTATACAGGCAAGTACCAAACTATTTAATTTAAACCACGCGTTGGGTTTAGCGGTAGATATTTTACAAACTGCAAAGGATTGTTTAGCTACTCTAGCAGGTCGCAGTTAATCACAGAATAAGTAATAGTACTGTACTTACAGAAGTTTCACTTTCTAATAAAATTGACCACCGGGCGGAACGCACCGCATCTGATCGTCTCTCTCTATCGCATTACGCGTGATCTTTCTGGTCACTGGTTAAGCCCCCCCGGAGGAACATTTGGTACTAGCAGCCGCGCGGCGAAATCATGTAGTGAGTCACTCCTGACTTAATGTTTTTTCGAGACTTGCAAGACCTCGTGGTTTATTTATCCTTATTTAACAAAACTAAATCAAATGATCGACTTTATTTTTCCTTATAGATAGAATATGCGTAAGAGAGTGACATAAGCCGTTTTTGCTGCAGTAATGCAAGGATATAGAAAATTTGTTTACGGAGCTGCATGAGAACACTAGTTGTCTATAAACTATAATTATGTACAGAGGTTTAAGCGGAAAAAGATAAATAGGTTAGCTAGGGCCGCTATGATACGAACCTGGTCAATACTGGCACGCTTGTTGGTGGTTGAGTACTAAAGTTAATATTTATGTAATTGGTTTGGTCAGCATTAAATCTAATCGGATGGCATAAACCTTGTTCTGGGATAGAGTTTTATTATTGCCCATAATGACCATACTTTGCCCGTATTCTATTTACACGCTGTATCCTACTAAGATACATCATTTTGTGTCAGCAAGGCAGAAATGATGTTGAGAAAGGAAAATGCAATTACTACAACATATTTCAGGGGTGTATCTTTGACGTCCTTATTACCTATTCGTTAGGGTTTAATATAGGAAAGCGAGCTGATTGCAAAACTCAACAATTATAAAGAATCGACCTTCGACCGAGGAATTTTATGCATTTTGTTCCATTATTCTGATAGAAAGGAGCGATTACTCAGTCATTGGCCATTAACTGGATTTCCTGGTTCCCGCACGCGAGACATTTTTTTACCAAGTTAATAGGCAAAAAACGTATTACCAAAAGTGAAATTGTCAATACATATTTTTGAACTAATAAATTAAACGTAGTAATCTTCAATCAATTATGGTAAAAACCTCGTATAATTTTGGATATCTACTAGGTAATATAGTGAAAAACTTGAAGTGCAATAAAACTTAAAATAGCCTATAAATACAAGATAATGCTCCTGAACAACCTTATTACGTCAGAAGACTGGCGGTAATATCCACTAAATCTCTATACAAACTTTTATACAGAGTGGAAAGAGAACTTCACTAGTATTTGACGTTTCTGCAGTCAGAGCAGAGTTAAGTGACTCTTTCAATTGTTATTCACTTAATGCATAGACACTTGTTTCATGTCACGTCAATATCGTTATTCATAAAATTTGTTCGTATACGCACTGTACCGGTAGACGTGTTAAAAACATGAAAGGAAGTGTGCGTGGGAACTTATCCGTTGTACATGCATAATGTATCACAGACTGTTTGTATCGTGTATAATTTAAACTACCTTTGCGTAGCGTTTTACCTTTAAAGAAACCTCATCTACTTAACAAAATACACAGGCAATAGGTATGTGTAATTGTCAGGGCCGGATTTGGAGGTGTGAAGGCTCTGGGGCAATGACGGAGCAGAGGCCCCCAACGGACTAGTGGAGTCCCCTACTTATTAGGGAAATATTGTGGAGGCCCGGGGCAGTAGCCCCGCCTGCCCTCCCTCAAATAAGGGATGACGACTGGGTTAAAACTATGTAATTCTATTTAGTCCGTCAGTTAGATTATGGAAAAATATGGGACACGTATTTTTTGGTTTATCAAAATATTAAAAATCAATCCCGCCGGATCCGGCCGGACCGGATCCGGTAAAGCAAAACAAATTAATAGGTACTATTTGCTTCCTACTACGGTCATTCTTTCAAACTAAATAAATAATCACTGATTAATTCAGCAATAACAAAATATGTAAAGTGATATCATTTTACATATTTTGTTCGGCCGGTGGATGCCTGTTTTTCTTCTGATGTTCTCCTCTACAGGCCGCATTTCTCAACTGATTATCGTTATTTTTTTGGACAAGTTTTATAAATAGTATATAGATATATTGTTTCGAGGCTATCAATTATCGTGCAATTATCAATTAATCAAATTCAACACTTTACTAAGTAACTAGTTTAATGCAGTCACAAATAGGTACCTATTGTTTTTGGCTATAATAATATCATTTTACATGTGTTGTTATTGCTGAATTGCGCGGCGGATTGCAATCCTTAAGTACAAAACTTAACTCTCTACAATCATGTTCACCCTACGACTGATGAATAAAAATAAAAACTGATGTATTATGATAGCACTCTGATATATAAGAAAATAAAATGTCATTGTCGTTAACGTTTAAAATGTTTACGTTAACGTGTATTTGATGGAAGTATTTTAATTGTAGAGTAAACATGAATGTAGTAATTAACTTAACATTTTTCGTTTTCGATGCCAAAGAATCATCTCACTAATACTAGTACGAAACAGTAGCTTTATTGTATCCGTAAGGTTGATCCTGCGCATGTCCCCGAACTCCCCAAGTCATTCTGTATAGGTGCCTGATGATTCGCCATTATTACAATGTATTACATTAGTACAATCACAGACAATGGCATTTTACAAGTACAAAGACATTGTACATGATCAGTAGATGATAACTGAAAGGAATATTTAAAAAGAAAACAGCATGTTGAAGTTAACCATCACAATGGATATGAGCTAGATTTAATTATTAGTATTATCGTTTAAGCGGTTACATTATGAAATCTACACTCAGACCAATGACAGACAGATAGTTAGTATCCCATTTGTTAACTACAGTAATATAAATGTATCGATTAGCATGATAACTAAGTAAATTATACATATACCATATCAAGAGTGTCCTTGCATCTAAACTACAGCCTGCAAAATCTGTATACTAATGCGTTGGTCAAGTGAAAAGGGATACAAGTCACATATAACCTAAGTGCAAAGTGCTTACGGTGATTCGAGTCGGTCGGTTATCCAAACAAATATAAAGAGGGCCATTCTGCCGTCCTAGTCTAAAAGGCGACTTTTTGCTATAGAAGTTTCATAGTAAAAAGTCGCCTTTTAGACTAGGACGGCAGCATTGTTTGCTTCCACGGCATTAATGATGTCTGAATTATGCAAATTTTATAGCTTGATACACTTTTAAATTTGCGCGAAATGACATGAGAACTCTCAAAAAAAAAAAATTATCAAAAACGTTTAGTTTCAAATTTTGCTAAAAGATGGCGCTGACCTTATAAAGGCTTTGCACGTTTATCATGTTTCTTTAGACTGCTTATGTCATTTCGTGCAGATAAAATGTATCAAGCTATAAAAGACATTTCAAATTTTGATGCCGTGGAACCAAACGATGACTTTCTTTATGTGTGTTTGGAAAACCGACCGATTCGAAGCACTTTATGTCTTATAACAGAGCAGTGGCGTGGCGTAAAAGATATAGGGCAAGCGGGTGCAGATTTGGCGTAAATTTTCCTTAAGAGCTGTAGAATAAGGTGGTCAAATGCCTGATATTAGGCAAGCCGGTAGGAATCGATTCCTTTGGACGCTACGCCACTGTAACAGAGCCTTTTTGACCTTTGTATCTAATCTACATGCGACTTGTACCACAGATTATCTAATAGTTGTACCCCTTTTCGCTAGACCCACAGAAATATTAGTTTCGGTCTCTGGGATGCGGATTCAGTTACCTCGTATAGTATCGTGTTGTACGTCCTTGATCGTGGAAAGGCAGGATAAAATAACGAGCAAACTAATTTAATTAATTAAGATGCACTGATTCATTTTAATTGCGCAGGATGTTAAAGAATTAGCGCGGTACAGATTGTTAATAATATTTTTTTCAAACTGCCACTTTTGGCATACGAAATACGGATGTCGTTTTTACTTGAGTACGAAAAAGCAGGGGCGTATTCTGAAATTAAGCGCTCAATAAAACACTTACCAGGGAGGCGTCTCGTTCTCGTGCTTTAAATTGAACATAGGGCTTGCGGCGCTCCTGGCTTGTGCCGGCCGCCCCTTGAAGCATGCTACCCTGGGCAATGGCCCACATGTAGCGAATTGATTTTATACAATCCTGAAAAAATATAGTGATGGGTGCTTAAGAGCTTTAAGCAACGATACTAGGATACCATTAATTCGGCTATTTTCTCAACTACGAATTGTAAACAGTTGTTAAACTTTAATGCTTAGAATATTACAATTACAAGTCAGGTAGCCATTTTCTTTGCCCCAGTCCATAACCTGGCAAATTAAATGCCCCTAAATGCCTCGAGGCCTTACGTTACGAGTTGATTAACAAATTGTCGGGGAGTGTCTGGTTCTATGCCACTGGGTTAGCAGAGATTGAGTCCGTATAAACAAAGAGTCATTAATATCATTACCCATAATGAGCACCGCTCTCAAAGTTATTTGCCACAGTAAGGCTGAGGCGAATCGCTGTGCGATGTGAGCAGGCTTTGTTATACATACTCGTAGTTATGTTATCGCTTATGTAACTATACACCTGACAGGTAACAGGCCCAGAAAAGAATTAAGGTACAAAAAATGTTTTCGGAAGTTAAGGAGACTCGAACCTATTTTTTGCTTCGAAGTATTTTCGCTAACCCTGAGAGTTGAGTGAGACATAGTTTTGGCTTGTATGCCGGTGCTTTGTAGAGCAGATTTGGATTGCCTACTCTTTTGGCAGAGAACGACACTCAAATTAGCAAGCCGGCAAGAATCGGGTCTTATAGATACCTCACCAATAACAGGCCTTAGACTTTAGAAGAATTGAAACGCCTGTCGATTTGGTTTAGGCTATTTTCTCTATGATTCAAGAGAGGTATTGATTTTTTTTTCGTCGTTACTCAGTAGCTCTTAACTATTGTGCTATTAAACGTGTAGTTGATATGTCTTTTATGAATTTTTATAGAGTATTATTGTGTGAAACATAACTCCAAATTGATAATATTTAAGCTGAAATTGCATTGTTTTTGCTTATATTTATTCCCCTACTCGCAATAGAAACAAATATTAGCACTATTTGCTATTAAACACTAGCACTTTGCACTAGTTGCCTTTAACTCATACAAAACAATCTTATACCTACTTCAATAAGTTCGCTCAAATTGCCAATACTTTCGTCTTAATCTGGGTTGAATAAAATGAATATTGCAAAGGCCTCACCGTGGCTTATTAAGTAAAAAGGGTTAAAAAACGCCTGTGTTGACTGTGTTGACCATGCAACACCAAGCACCTCAACACAAAACAGCGTTTTTTTAAGAACCTGACTTGACCTATGAGTCCTACTGACTTTTTCATAAGTATCCTGACAAAGTGGCGGCTTACACATCTGCAAGTAGGTTCGTTAGCCATGACCACCGAGACTTTTCGCTGATCGCTTAAATGAGCGGCGGACAAGTGCAATTTTATTGGTTGAAACCGGCCAACCTTTCCTTATGTAGTGTGTGATCGAGCTAAGCAATATCAATATCTTCTAGTAATACTCGTACAATATGAGTACTTATATCGCTCAAGTAAAGACAGGACTTAAAATATAGTAGGTAAAATCAGTTGGTTATCAACTGCATCTGGATAATTGTTACGTATTATCTCTCGCTTGAAGCGGACGGACGTAAGTGCCGGTAATGACGCCGTACTAACTACTAATTACATGCTGTTTATTGTGTATTTACATTGGCTTAAATTACCAGTGGTACAGTTCTGAATTCCTCGACCATTTGTATTGATGGCCAATGTTTTACCCACATGCTCTCTTGTAGGATTTGTGCAAACATAATCAATATCTATGGCAAGTTGAAGTGTCAAAGGCTGGGAATATATCTCGAGAACCGGCGGTCGATGGGGTGTAAAGGTTCTCGAATCGGTAAAATAACTCTATTTCGTGCAGACTGTACATCGCTGTACAACTGCAGCCTACGCTGCCATCCTAGTCTGAAAGACGACTTTTTACTATGAACTTCCATAGTAAAAGGTCGCCTTTTACACTAGGACGGCAGTATGGACAAGGTACACGCAGCGTGCCATGCGTGTACAACATTGACGAGTTCCCGGTGCTGCTGTTGCGGCTGCCGCGATACTGCAGTGCGTCGGGCATGTTCGCGGACGCGCATGTGGATGGTTTCCCCGCGACGCTGCGCAAGCGCAGAGTGCGCGCCAGCCGCCACAGCCTCCTGACCGTTGTGGCAGAGAGATGGGTCAGTGCTCTAATCAGGCCCTGCACCTCTCAGTATCTTAGTTTAGGTACTAACATAGTTATTTAAGTTTTTGTAATACTAACAATATATGGATCAATTAGTCCGAAATAATTGTTTTGTTTTAATAGAAACCACAACGAAAACTCTTAATTTCGATCTAATCATGGAAATCTTTTTTGTTTATAAATTTTATGCGAATTTAATAACATAACATTCATCAATTAGATAACGTTCATCTTACGTTATTTAACTTTAAAGTTATTTTTTATATTTTCTGGTCTTTCTATTACTATGTGACAAATATGTTTTAGCTGAAAACCACTGTCCGCTTAAGCTTTAGCGTAATTGCTTTTAAGCTACACTAACGATAATCATTTGTATACTTTATTGCACTAATACAGATTAATTATCATTCCAGTTCACTAAATTTCGACAGTTGCATAAATATTAAATTTAGTTTTAAGTATAGAAAATTACGCAAATATTTTGCCATTAACTGTGTGTTTTAATTGTGCATGCAATTAGCTAGGTATCGTTTGTAATTGCTTGTTAAGGCCTAAGTATAGTCGCGCTTATTTACCAATAGCTGACTAATACTTGAACATAAATTATATCAGATTTTACTTTTGACTGTCGCTGTATTTTTTCGCCAAGCAGCAACAAACTTGACCGTAGGTACATGTGTGGTTGCAGATGTGTTTTTCTTTGTCATTTTTTAAGCTCGCATCGTCGCATAGTGATGCGGGTAAAAAATCTTATAAAAACGAGGATTTAGGGAAATGACATATAAATAAATGAAAACTATTGTATTCAGTCAATTGAAGTTAGTTCTTCTCACGGTCTGGGCCAAATATTGCCAGCCCCTTTTCACCTTGAAAGATATTAAATGTCCTATCCTAGGTAAACGAAAACGAATTCTAACCTGAGAAAAAGACGAGTTAAGTAACTAAGGACTTCGGTACCAAGAAAGCGAGTTGCCGTACAAAAGACATCAACGGCGGCATCTCGCGCCTCGTCGTAGTATCGGAAATAACATCGGCTCGCGTGTGCACGGACGTTCTAGACATTGTTTTTTCTTCTTATTAAAATTACTGGCTAACGCAAACTACCTAGCTATTAGTAGTTTAAGGACTATGAATACACAGTTTTTACAGTTTCAAAGGTTTTACGGCAGGGCTTCTTAGAGGCGAAGTAAAGTGATGGGATCAAAAACCACAAATTAAAAATTGCCAATGGCGGTAAATGAACACTTTTTTCAAGCATGACACGAAACCGTAGTTTATATTTTAAAATTCAGAGACCGATTAGACTGGGCCCCTACTAACATATCGTTCGATATCAAATAGGTACCTAACGTGCGAGATTTGTCAAAATTGTTTGTAGGTGACATCTCATTTCGAATAAAACGTCATTTGGATTGATATTAGAATTGAGATCAAATCAAATTGCTTTTTTCTTCAGAGGGGTTAGAAATTTAAATGCAATAATAACATCGAATTAGATGTTATTAAGAAGCAATAATAACATTTTCAAAGATAATTAATTTGTTCTAACAAAACAGTTTATCTTTTATGCTGGTCATGATTTGCGGTTTTTGAACGCATAATAGAGGATTTAGGTACGATGTGTGTTAACAATGTAAACTATCGGCCAGTCACTATTATAGTATTTTATGCAACAGTTGTATAAGGAGGTTCAAAAAATGCGAATTGCGTGAGTTGCGATACGAGCCGCGAATGCGGCGAGTATCGCAAATAGAGACGCAATGAGCGTTTTTTGACTTAATTATACAACGTTGCATACAATACTTTTTCTACGACTAGGCTTTAAAATATGAAATACATACCTAATTAAACAGCTCCCAAACAAGGCAAATATGAAATATTGACTGACAGTTGTGTCTATGGTAAACTTTTTTTTTAATATGAAGTATACCCTGGTTAATGAGACGAAGTGACGATAGTTTAAATACTTTTTTTTATGTTGGCATCCATGAATTTAATTCGGAAAGTTTTGTTTTTCTTAAAAATCGTAGGAATTTAATTGTTTGCTAAGTTGGTAGTTGTGCATTTTTATCGTAAAGTTAGAATTCAGCGCTTAATCCTTGACCTAAGTTTAACCTAGATTTAGAAGTCTGTGGTTGCTAGCAGTATCGTAATGTGACTATAACGACACTAGTGCTGCTATGGGGAATAGAGTATAGACTTTTCTGAACTCATATTATGTATGTTCTTATATTAGCGTTCGTGACCAAGTAAAAGACAGATAAAAGTACAGGAGTAGAAATAGTAGATTGTGTCACAAGGGAGCAAAATGATGTATTTACGGCGAGGGCGTACATTGAATCCTGAACGAAGCGAAGGATTCTACAATTGAATCCCGAGCGTAGCGAGGGATTCTAAAGTAGAATCCGGAGCGTAGTGAGGGATTCAAGTGTTAACGCCCGTGGTGTAAATAATTTTGCTACCTTGTGACACATACTGCTTTTCACACCGACTATGAGGAAAATTTAAATACAAACGCTACCTACCAAAATAACGAAAACGAAATATATAGTTAGTCAAAGAGCATCACACATTTTTAATAAAATGAAATGTGAAATTGACAACCTTTCATTTTTTTGAGCCTTTAATTTTATTGGTTCTCTGTATTCGGTTTGAAAAGACGAATACGCTGATAGTTTACTTGTTTCACCAGGGTTTGTATTTAATTTATAATTAATATATTAATATTTACTTATTCTAAAAGGACGTAACTACAGTTCTACGGTAGAATAGACCATTACTTTAGTCTTATCGCGATCGAAAAAAAGTAAGCGATCTGACATTTGACGTTGTCATAATGTCATCATTGTCTTAAACTGGTCTGTGGAGTATTTTGTTCGTTAATATAATATAATTCCTATATTTGTGCAAAAAGATAAGACTTTTACGACGATTTTGGCTGTGATAAGGGATACCGATATTGCATTGTATATAAATACGACACCTGGCTTTCATACGGATTCAACGGACGATAATAAACAATAATAAACATTGACTATTTAGGATAGAGTACATGCGTGACAACGAAGCATTCAATGCTGCTGAAATTCGAGGTGCTAAAATTTTGCATTCAACTAGAGACGCATACGTTGATAATGCTATCGGATACGTGGCTGTCAAAAGACAGGATGGAAAATGTATAAAATAAAATGTATACGGTCACGGCGACCATTTGACTAAAAGAAAAAAACAGGTTGCTCAACCCGTCCCACTATTTACTAAAGACGATTTTATAAACGAGTGCAAGAGAAGGAAAATCAGTGATGTATTGATTACCGTTTTTAATTTAGCAATAAAATGCAGTATAGAAAATGGTAGTGATTTTACCTATTATCAATTCAAAACATTCTGTGAAGAAAAAATTACTGAGGAGACGATCAATGATATACAAAATAACACACTGGGTCAAAGAAGCACCAAACTCTGGCACAATTTATATTTCTTAAAGTTATGGCGTGTGCACTAAATAAATAAATTATTGTTATTAGTAAAAGAACATGGTTTCTTTTCCATTTTTTAATTTTGTTCTCTTATTAAAATAAAACACACTATAGCTTGGCAACTTCATTGGTGATATGATATAATGTGCTTTTTGTGATGTTACCGACGGAGGCAGCCTCCGGAGGCCCCCGGAGGCGGTTACTTGTGTAAGTAGTTACGGCTGCAGACATAACAAAAACCACACATGGGAGTGTCACCAACGAAGTTGCCAAGCAAAGAAAGGCCGAGACCGCAGAAGTTTGCGGCCTGAGCTGCAAGCGAGGGACGTAAATATGCGATCGAGGGCTTTCTTTATTACCTCCCGTGTTGTGGACATCATTTTATGTCTACGCTTGGCCAGAAAGCGGCTTTTTCCGTATGCGCAGCGTGCGGAAAGTCACTTTATAGCAGGTGTGGCATAAATGAATTTATACAACACCTGGCCATAAAGTGGCTTTTATCGTACGCTATGCGTACGGAAAAAGCCCCTTTCTAGCCAAGTTTAAACATAAAATTATATACATAACAGGGGTGGTAATAAAGAAAGCCCTCGATCGCATATTTATGTCCATCGCTTTCAGTTCAGGCCGCAAACTTCTGCGATTTCGACTTTTCTTTGTATTACCACCCTAGTTGTTATTTATTATGAGACTACAGTCAAATGTATATTCGGCAAATAAAAACAGCAAGACAGGTATAATACATTCATTTATTTACCCCTTTTTATTATTATTGGAGACTAAACATTTATTGCATCAATGATTGCTTGGATATTTGCTAGATATTTGGTTTTACTTGAGTAGATTTTGTGGCAGTTTTTGGAGTGCAAATTACAGACTTGTCTCCAAAAACAGGTCCTACACATTTCGCTTTTGACACTCTTGATGGCCCTGGTTCATCTTCGTTAAAGTTTCAGTTGTGGGTTTGGATATTTTTTTTAAAATGGCACACCGAATCTCAGTTTGGCGTTACCTTTAGATATCTTCCACGATTCATGGGTTTCAAGGTCATATTCCAACTGTAAAATTTAAAAAATACACATTTTTTTTTGTATTGTACTGATGAAATGTATTATAGTACATTACACAACTAGGGTGGTAATACAAAGAAAGGCCGAGATCTCAGATGTTTGCGGCCCGAGCTGCAAGCGAGGGACGTAAATATGCGATCGAGGACTTTGTTTATTACCTCCCGTGTCGTGTACATCAATTTATGTCTACACTTGGCTAGAAAGCGGCTTTTTCCGTACGCGCAGCGTGCGGAAAAAGCCACTTTTTGGCCAGGTGTGGCATAAACAGGTAAAAGCGATGTCTTATGCCAATACAAAAACTTACATCAAGATAGGGTCCTTCACAGATGACTAGTGGTTTCTTTGGACTCACTACTTTCCCTACTGCTCGATACCACTCCGCTTTATTTTTATGCGCCCATATACCTTGTCGATCCATACGGGTTTATCTATAGTAGGACTACTTACTAACTAAAATAAAATGTAAATAATCTTTTAATTTTTCTTCGGCACGTTACGCATTAAAGATCTGACAATGTCAAATTCAAAATGATGACAGCTTATTTTTTCTGTGGCAAAAGGCACTGGAATTTCATCTATTGTGCCGTAGAACTGGTAAAATGAGAACATATTTTTTATTTATTTGTATTTTTTATATTAAGCGATATAAAAAAAATATAAAAATAGTGTAGTGTTCAGCAGGCAAAATGCTTTCGAATCGCATATACATTTTGAAGTGTTCTTAAAATGAAATGTTGTCAATTGTTAAATTTACAGTTCCTTATTATTTTATAAAACGTTTATTACTTTTTACGGACGGGACGAATTTACCACTTCCATATTATATTTATGGCCCTCGCCTGCGGTCGGACCCCAAACACCTGTGGTCTGGGCCATTCCTTATTATCGACTTTATGTAGAGTCGATATGTAGAGTCAATGTAGAGTCGATAATGTAGAGTCGATATGGAGAGTTGATATGTAGAGTCGATATGTAGAGTTGATATGTAGAGTCGATATGTAGAGCAATAATGTAGAGTCGATAATGTAGAGTCGATATGGAGAGTCGATATGTCGAGTCGATATGTAGAGTGGATATGTAGAGTCGATATGTAGAATCGATATGTAGAGTCGATATGTAGAGTCAATAATGTAGAGTCGATATGGAGAGTCGATATGTAGAGTCGATATGTAGAGTTGATATTTAGAGTCGATATGTAGAGTCAATAATGTAGAGTCGATAATGTAGAGTCGATATGGAGAGTCGATATGTAGAGTCGATATGTAGAGTCAATAATGTAGAGTCGATATGTAGAGTTGATATGTAGAGTCAATATGTAGAGTCTATAATGTATGGTATGGCAATGGCATATTCTAAGCAGGTTCAAACTAAAAATACCCTGTAGGTAGTCCTTGAACAGAAAAGTATCACTTTGATCCCTCTTATGAGGGATCAAAATACTTTTTTCTGAATAGGAGGTGTGAAAAACATTTTTATTAATCAAATTGTCGCTAATTAATGTTCCGTTTTATTGCGTTGTGTTTTATGTGCAGCATGTACGTCGAGAGACTCGTACGCCATACAATTAACTTGAAACAAGATAGTGTACTTATTGTATAGGCGTCAGTAGCGTGGCGCCCAAAGAACTCGATTCCTACCGGCTTGCCTAATATCAACCATTTGAGCACCTTATTCATAAGTCTCTTAAGGATAATGTACACTAAATCTGCATCGGCTTGCCCAAGGATATATTTTACGCCACGCCACTGATAGACGTTACATCTTTATTTAGAACCGGGTTATGTGACGTGTGAGGAGAGGGCATTTTTTGTGCTTAAACAGGTGCTGTCTCTAGGAGTTGTCACAACTATCGGAGTTCGTGGCGGTAGGCTGCTACATCAAAAACCTCAGTACCACGGGTGTGTAAAACAGGGGCGTGCGCGGGCAACGATGATATGATAACAGAGTTTAATCGAACCTCACCCTCGCACCTCTCAATGGGGTAGTTTCCTGCAGTAAAAATAAATTATTCAACGCTAGCATTTAAAAAAAGTGTACATGTGTTTTTTTATTAGAATATCGACTTTACGGTTTTTCTTACTCGGAATCGTTTGCACTTTCGAGCCTAAGTAATACACGAAAAATTGTGTCCCAAATTTTTGTATGAAATATTATGTTTGTGCGTCACGCGCCTATTATTTAACCGTGGAATATTCTTTATTTGAGAATTATAAAATGCATTTCTCCACGGTTAAATAATAGGCAAGTCGGTGAAAATCGAGTTCTGTAGACATCCCCTAGGTACTGACTAAAATAAACCGACTTGGTTTGACACTTTAACATTACATCTCAAAACTTTTGTTGTTGTAGAAGAACTGCGTTGCGAGTGTTGCATCTTTTTACATGTAATGTTTTTGATGGGATCTATTTTTCCTTGTAGCCAATTAAGAAATTGTTAGCATGGAGTTAATTTTTCCCGCTTTTGGTTACGCACTTTGTCAATGCTTCCAATTAAAAAAACAAACGTAATAAACAGTACAAATCTTTCATAATATGGTTAGAATTGTGTTTGTTACGTATTTTTTAATTTTAAGCATTGAAAAAGTGCGTAACCAATCCAAAGAGACAAAATTTAACTCCATGCTAACAATTTCTTAATTGGATACAAGGAAAAATAGAAATGCACACGTATGATGTATTTTTCTAATATTATTGATAAATAGTTAAATGAATTTATTCTGCAAGAATAATTTAGCAAAACTGTACCGCACTAAAACAATAAATAAGGTGAGTATTTTAATAACATACCTATATTTTACAATCGATCAACATAATAAGGATATTTGTAGTCTTCTAGTTATTACAATTTACAATATTTAGGACGCGACACTTTGTTGTTTTGTTAAGCTAATGAAAACTCTGAAACCATGCCATAAAGTTTAAGAAATAAGGCTATGTTCTACTGCACTACATTGTATTTAATCGAGCATTCAAAATTGTAACAAGGTTGAAGTTAAATACTTAAAATGAAATGTATACAAGTATCAAAAGGAATTCTTCAAATAATTACGAGCATAAAACATAGACGACATATTTATAGATGCTCATAGTTAAGCGACGGCCTAACATCATCCTTCCTTTATCATCCTTTTTCTCAATGTAAAAAAAACACAGTGCGCCAGGGTTGCCACCATATATTGGTATGATATATTTAATTGGAAATTATTTCCTTCAATTCATTTAACGGTTCAGGTATTGTTTTTTGTTCTTGGTCAGATCGTCAGACCAACTTGTGGGGGACCGACCGCTGCGTTTTTTCATACTAAATGTTATAATGACGCATTGGTTTTTTACTGTAATGTCATGTTAACATGTATTAATAAATAAATAAATAAATAATAAATTAATACAGTTATAATTTAATACCTATAGAGTTTTTTATTGCTAGCCTATCTTAGTGTCCCGCTGCTGGGCCAAGGCCTCCCCTTGATTTTCAATCGTTCCGGCTTCGAATTCTGCCGGAAAAATTCTGACCAGCCGTTAAGAAATGCGTCCAGGGCCTCGTTTCACGAAGCTACAAGTTACAATTTTACAAGTCGACACTTGCAACATTGGTTAAATACAGCAACGCCAAATATTATAATCACACTTAGTGATTTGATTCCTGTTATAGTAACTCGTCTATTTATGATTGAATATGTTCGTTTGAAGTTCGATTATTTTAATTTGATTAACTTTATGTGGGTGGCGACGACGTGGTAGGCCGCGACGAAGATAGCGGGACGACCTGGTCCCCGTATCATGAAGCTACAAGTTACAATTTTACAAGACTACACTTGCAACATTGGTCAAATACAGCAATGCCATTGGTTGATTAAGCCAATTGTTGATTGTGCCCAGCAGTCGTACGTATATATACCTACTTAGGCTGATGATGTGTGATACACATGACAATGTTCATTTAACGGTTCAGGTAATGTTTTTTGTCAGAAAAACCTTTATTTTTTACTCGTATCAATTCCCTTACTCATGAGTAGTATTCGCGAACGCTGCCCGGCGGCGGCGGGGGGTAGAATACTACTCGTGATTAAGCGACGTGGATGTACGAGACTTTTGTATAACGAGAGTGATCCGTTTTATTTCAATATGTTTGAGTCTCACGGTGGTTTTCTAAGTGAAATTATGATGATGATGACTAGTAACCTGTCAACAATACATCCTTATGTCAAGGCAAATGGGAAAAGATATGCATCTCCCAGGTGGTTCCATTGGCACCAGATCAGGATCTGATGATAGAATCTTGGAGAAATTGAGGAAACTTTTCAAATATTATAAACACACCTACCTATAGTGATTTGGTTTCTTTCATAGTAACTCGTAAATTTTTTTATTGAATATATTCGTTTTAATTTGATTATCTTTATGTGGGTGGCGGTGGCGACGACGTGGTAGGCCGCGGCGAAGATGGCAGGATGACCTGGACGCATTTCTTACCGGCTGGCCAGACGTTGCTCGGAGCCGGGACGATTGGAAATCAAGGGAGCCCAGCAGTGGGACACTAACTTGTGCTACGATAGGCTAGCAAAAAACTCTGTATTAAGTTATAACTATTAACTTACAATAACATTTAGTATGTACCTATGCAGCTAATAGGGAATTGTGGGGATCTAATGGAGAGGCCTTTGCCCAGCAGTGGGACACATTAATAGGCCAGGTAAAAAAAAATGTACCTATGGAAATAAACGGATATGAAGAAGGATATGAGTCTCCCGTAGGGTAGGTATCGTACGACTTCCTTTTAAAGGTGTTGAAGTTGACCTTTTAATAAAATACCTAAAGCACCGAAGCTGAGGCAACAAACGAGCCACTCGATCACACGTATCATAACATTGTTCGCGCGCTTTAATCACTCCATTAATAACGTGCTGAGTAGCCGTGGATTTTTAAATAATATAAATGTAATAAGACTACTGGCTATGAAATGGATAGCATAAAAGCATTCCAATTCAAACCTGGGCCTCAGGATTGTAAATATGTCGTCGATCGTAGGTTGGATTGTCGTAAGAGACATTGATTGCTTGTCTAATATTGGTAGATTTCGCTTAAATTTCGCAGCAGGGCGTTTTAGATCTTGCCAAATGAAAGGAGCCTTATGGAGAAAGAATTTCTTTTTTAGGACCACCTTAATGTCTCTGAGTAGGTATTATTTGTCACGCGACAAAGAATCGCGCGGTACCCTCGTGCGAGAGGTACTGGGCGACCGTCTCCTGCTCTAGGTAGGTACTTCGACCAACGCTAAGCATTTATAACATTAGTAAGGACAATATAAACTTACTACTGTTACTGTACTGCTACTGGTACTGTTAGACAGTCAATTGTTATACTAATATAATAAGATAAACCTGTTAACTAGATATAGTTACAACCGATTTCAACATAACTTCCTTAATCTCCAGGATTTAACCTCTAAAGACACCGAAAGTAAGCAGTCACAATTATAAAAACATTCAAATAACGCTACTCTCTTCGCTTGTTATCGATCAGCCCTTAACTTTTCAAAAGGACGAAAAGGGTGATAGTATTCAAAGACAACGCCACTTGTAAGCCAAATCATAAAATATACCTCTACCTGAAAAATAGCACCGACCGTATAATCACTTACGCTGTGAACAGGTACTTTCACTAATCCTAATATTAAAATTTTTGCTTAGTTTAGAAGGAACTTATTATTATGTGTTAGTTATTATTTTATTAGATGCCACTTAGAAATCATATTTTATGAGTAGGATGTTTAAAGCGTGTACAGGTATAATGTACTCTCATCCAGGAAGGTAAAGCGGTTGGTAATTTTAATTTACTACACATTTTAACGAACAAATCCATACTGCAGGATTTATATCAGAAAAAATCTTAACAGTGACTGAAAGACAAAATACAATTGACTCCGAAGAATATAGGAAGCATGCAATTCGGGAGGTCCTTATAGGACATAGGTCACCCCCAGTGGCGTGGCGTCCATAGAACCCGATTCCCACCGGCTTGCCTATTTTAAAGCATATGACCTACTAATCGTGTAGAAAAAGTAATCTACATCTGCACCGGCTTTACTAAGAATATATTTGACTCCAAACCACTGGTCACCACTAAGAAGTATTTTATGAATATGCATCTCTTAAGATGGCTAAAAATTTGTATACATTATTGTGCATACCGCTGAAACGAAACTGAAATAGACCTCGTAGAAACTTTTGGAAATAAATTAGTAAAGGAGTTCTGTTTTTATTTTACAAACCGTATATCGGATAGATTTTAGGGTTGGAACACGTGTTTTCTTTATAAAGCGAGGTCGCTTGGGTTCTAATGCTAGTTCCGGATTAAAAAAACCCATCGCATGTCGGATTAGGAATTAGAGTCATTGATCAATGTAATAAATTTACTGCAGTCTTGACATAAACCTGACCTTTTGAATCAAACCAGAACAGCGATCGACACCTTCACCTAATAATGTACCTACTTTTCCGGCCCTTCCCTTACAAAGAATTTGAAGAAACAAAATATTATCCAACATAAATTTGTTTTTCATTGTAACTACCCATCGAAATAACTAAAATAAAACATTTTGTTTCACTAAATATTCATGTATTTAGTTTGGCACATTATGTGTATCGATTTGAAGGAAAACCGAAGGACACATACTGTATTTTTTATGATTAAATTATTCCTTAGTCTGAAAATACATTAAATTCTATAATAATGCGAGAACAAAATGTCGTAACCTGTAAAAATAGGCAGATAATTAACTATGACCATTTTTATCTAATAATTGATCAAACCTTTATCCAAATAAAGTAACGTATTACAATGTTGTACCTATTTAGTTATTTGGCGACAACTTTTCCAAACGACTATCATAGAACGAACACAACACAAAACTTCAATACGATGTGTTGCCACGAAAGCGGATTATCGTTGGAAAATCACCAATCACTGAAAACCGCCCTTAAGGCACCCACACACAAACACCCTCAGTTCCTCCGGAACTGTCCATCTCACAATTAAAACTAAAGCATTGCACTTGCACGTTAATTGTTTCCAATTACAAGTTTCGTAGCGGGGTGCTTCATATATAAGGGGCCGGGCTGTGAACGACCGGCATTCCGACTTGGGAGCTAGTCGCAACACGTCGCGCACTTAGGCGAAAATTTCTAGGCGAGTACTGGCAACAGCAGCGCCTACGCTAGTTCGTTTGAGATCTCCAAAACCTAGTACCTATATACAGTAATCATGCAGTCTATGGTGAGTGTTTTTTTTGTTATTGAAACCTAGTATTGCAAGTCAGGTTGTATGTAGGCATAGGTCTATTTAGTTTTTTAAGTCTTTGTTTGGTTTAAAACACAACCAAACATATTTTAACTCATTTCTAAATAATATTTTTTAAACCTATTAAAAATTTCAGAAACTACAAATCCTCTTATTTTCATTTTTCTCGTAGGTAGGTACTATGACTTTCACGTAGTTTTTTCTTGAAAATTCTAACTTTATATACATACTTAAGTCAAATTGTTTATGTATAGATTTATAACATATGTAATTTTAATATACAAGTGAACCATTTAATAATATTACCACTTATACAAAAGAGATGCACACAAAACCGTAGCCAAGGCGCCTGAAACCACGATAGCTCTATCGTAATATTTCAGGACTATAACCGTTGATTAATTATCGATCATATAACCTTGCTAAACCTTTTTTGCTTCATAACGTAACTGCATTCGATATATCGATAGGTTACATCTCAACCCCGTTTGTACTAGGTACGCTAAAACATTCTACCTGCTTCCCATTCAACAATAGAGCAAAAAACTGATGAAATAATGCACTAAGTACCTTACGTCTTAATATTATGAGATCGCACAACGTGAAGACCTTAATAACGTTTTTTTTTATTATTTTAAGTACCATTTAATGTTCGAGTTCCCACTTTTACCCTTACCCTTTACTAATATTGTGTCTTTCTGCAACATATATTTCAAATCTATCGAATAAAGTTAAAAGTGGGGAGCAACGTATCTAGATAAAAAATTACGACAGACATCTACGGACAACTGAAGTTAAGTTAAAATAACGAAAACGTTTCAACCTCCTCATTTAAAAATAGTTACAGTGTCCCAAATACACGTAAAACACGATCAATTTATAATGTTGAAATTACGTAGATAAACGCGACAAATTGTATTAAAATGTAATGCAGTTTTATGCAAATCCGCGTGTGCAGTGGGCGGCAAGACGCATTAAAATATGCATCTGCACGACGCCTAATTCGGCCCACAATTCGTTAACGTCGTATAAATCATTGTAGCGAAATCTTATTTAATTTCACTAGTGTGTCAAGGTCGTAATTTCATAAATAAACACATCTTGACGCGTATATCCGGAGCTCAATAACGTCTAAAGGAAATGAGTTTCCTACTTTTTCAGCATAAACTATATCTAGTCATAAATTAAATATAAATCTAGTGCAGAATGCAAAATTTCATCTCGGTACTTTTATAAAAGTCTGTCACTGAACGTCTGTCTGAAAATAAACTCCAATTCTACATATTATACTTTAAGATAATCAAAACATAAAAAGTCATCCCTTATGAAATAGGGTCCTTTATAAAAATTACGAGTAGAAGCAAAAACCGTTAATCACCAACTAGTCTACTCTAATCGGCTTCTAAACAATGTTAATCTTTAATAACTCTATTAACTGTAAGCCAAGATTGGCGCATTGGGCGCGCATCCTTGCATCCGATAGATCGTGGGCGGGAAACTGAGTAAGCTTTAACTTTACCAATCCTAATTGCTTTTAATGCTACTGCTGATTCATCATTAATATATGTGTTAGGTTTGATTGCTTAATGAGTATGTGTATGTCACCCAAATAATTGACATTGGCTTCAGAATACCTTTGTAAAAATTGTCGTGAACTAGAGCTTAGCCTAGGGTCTAGATTTCGCCTAGGCTACCTAACAGGATGTAACATTGAAAGCTAGTTACACATAGGCGGTAAAAAACGTTCGCTGCGCAACGCTGGGACACACGGCGGCCGTTCAAGCGCGTAATTCGAAATATTTCAATAATAAGGCTTTTCTCGTGACCTTCACGAAACCATAACACTTCCTCACGCCTTCGGCTTCCTCCGTTTCGCAACCGAATTGCAATAGACTGGTTGTGCACCAGTTCGTCGAATGATAATTCCGATCTATTGCAAAAGGCTTTTGCAACAGAATGCAAAAGCGGCCGATATGAGGCCCACGCCCATAAAATCACGGGGCAACCTGCTTTGTCAGATCCTGGTTCCCTCGTAAATACGCAAGATAACAAGGTCCAATTTTAGAGCGCGCCGGCTTGCTAAACGCACTTTAACTTACCAAATAAACCGCCATTCAACCGAATTACCTAAGTTGTTTAGAACGTTTTTCAACAACAACTGCTTGACTTCTTTTTGGATAGTTTAACGTCCCAATATTTCATTGTGATAGAAATCGCTAATACAATAAACTAGCACTGTAAGATTGTATTTAAGATATAATACCGCTTGAGCTCGCTTGCAACTGGACCACACATTGAGCTTAACGAGAAAATGTGTAACAATAACTTGCCATTAGATTAAAGGTTACCTTCAAGTATCAGACAATTCCCTATTTAAGAATTAGACCTACAAGAGTAGGGCGGTGGCCATTTATGATTGCACAACCACCGATTGTTAGCAAATAGCAACACTAGTCATTCAAAATGGAACGAATATAAACTTGACCACACAAGTCTACGTAATCTCATTTAAGGTAGAACATATCCGTGTCTTTTTGTGTCGTAACAATGTAAAAATTAAGGTACTAAACCTTAAAATGGTCCAATGTTCGGTCCACAGCCGCGAGGGTCTGTTCCTATCACATGTAATTTGAATTTAATTGCAGAGAGCAAAAACTTAAGCACCTGTTGTGGACAAAAGTGTTAACTCATGTTTACGAGTATTGGCTAACTTAATAGCTAATTATTTTTCATTGTTTATTATAAGGTCGGATAAGATCGAAACTTGCGGTTTTCTAATGCAATATAATCGATTCTGTTATCGAATAGCTATTTGATTTAGATAACTTTTATACCATACTTAAATAAATCAGCAAGTACATATAATAGGTACTATATGTCCTTGATTTATATTATAGAAGATACAATAATGTTAAATACGTATGTAATTAAAAGTACGGTTTATCACAATACACGGAACACGGAAGATGTAAAGGAAATGTTCGATTGTTTTCCATAAAGCGATTGAAGGATATAGACACAAACAATGGGATTCCGTCAATCTTACAACCTACGTTAACTTGCCAAAGAATACATCAACTAGAAGATTTGATACAGGTAAAATGTGTATGGTTATCATAAAATTTATATTAAATTGACAAGAGGGTTCATCAACGGGTTGATGAACTCTCTTGTCAATTTTTGCGTGATCAGGTTACTATTTCATACAACAATAGCAAGCATACTCTAATAATAGAGGACTTCAATATAATGACCAATTGCTCTTTCTGTCGTTCCATAGTCCTATAAATAGCACGTTAAATTACTCGAAAGTAGTTCTAGAACTAGTTTACTTATTTAAAGCTTTCCTAGTGCAGTTATTTTATCTGTCATCTGCGGTGCGTGCCGCTGCCACGCCCTGCTGCCGCGCAACGCCCTGTCGAAAGCTTTGCAAAACCCTTTTATATTTTGTAATTACGACTACAATTGGACTCAAATATATAAATACTAGTTTGATTGAACAGAAGATCTAGTAAGGATATGTGCCATATCGTTCGACGCATCTGAAATGTTTTCACACGAAAGATGCTTTGTTACCTGCTGTGCCAACTCTTACAGTATCGGCGTCGGCTTACGAAGCCCAGTTATTACAAAAATATTCATAATACTAGTAATTGGAGTCAAGAGCAATCGCATTTAAAGAGTGCAGTTGACATTGGTCGAGACAACAGTAACATCCATAACTCAAAACACTTTGTCGAAATCTCGTTACGCTCATAGTTATAATTACCCCATTCATATGTTCTCCATTTCACACGCATTGTAACACTAACACACTGTAAAATAGTTTTATTTCGTAATAGCCTGACCCAGGCATGATCGCATGTATATATTAAATGGCTTATGTATGTCCAAATCTCATGATCTTTTGTAAACGGTTGAGCAACTTAGCGTGATCCGTGACACTTAATTAAAAGATTTTCCTTTCTACGCATTCCTTGATAGGAATCGCTTGTCCCCTGACTGACGGGCGTACTTTAATTATAACAAGATCTTCGATAAAGTGAAATGCCTAATCGGAACGATGTAGCGAGCACTTTGGTGACATCAATCTGGTTTTACTTTTAATTAATCACCGACAAGGAATCTAGACGATTTCTCAACCGAGACACTGACTAGGCTGATGGGCTGAACCATTAAAATATACTTCTCTTTACTTGTACTTCAAGTCCCTAGAATTATAACATTTATCACCAACGTCAAGCATGTACATCTCTTTTTAGTGAGATAGTATCCCAAGATGTGTGGTAACAGTAGAATTTCGATTTCTTCTAGATTGTTCTCGCCGCCACCCTCTGCCTGGCCAAGGCGTCATACTACGCGGGCCTGCCGGCGCCCGTTCAGCTCAGCCCTGATGGCAAGCATGTGCTGGACACACCCGAGGTCGCGCACGCTAAGGCCGCACATTTGGCTGCCCACGCACAGGCATCGACCGCGCACGGCGCCTGGGCGCCGCTGGGACATGGCGGGATTGGCGCCATCGGATACGGTGGACATTATGGCGCCCCTGCTGCTGGTAAGCAATTTTAATAACTTGAGGCCTTAACAATGCAGGCACCCTGAGCGAGTGATCTCGCGGCGTTTTAGCGGACTAATATTATTGCGTTGGCGGCCCCTAGGCCCAGGCACCCTGAATAGGCCACTCATTCAGTACCAATATCTCTGATCAAATTATTATATTATGAATGCCTTGAGATGATCCACCTTGTTTATTTAGCTTTATTTTGCCAACAGTGTCCGCCTTGCATCTTGTCTTTCATATCTGTGAAAACACTTGTAAAAGCCCAAGGTTCGACCATTGCTATGGTTCAGTTGTTAATACGCGATAATCTATTTTTATCTAAATTCACAAATTCAAGCTTTATATATGTCATTATTTTTTACGGAAAACGAACGTAACTAGAGAAAATCACCTACAATTACCTAAAGCACAAATTAATTACAGTAACAATAAAATTACCCAAATCGCGCCCTTATTACGAAATAAGCCATTTACTATTCTAGTGTAAGTTATTTTATTAAATTACGTCCCTATCTTCTGAATCTTTTCGTCTTTTGAACACACGACACGTACTAGGGCATAGATTTCGTGAACAATACACTATTTAATAAAATGCAAAGTAATTTTCAGATTTTAAGCCTTTCTACACATTTGCAAATAGCTATAGAAGGATAAATTCCATCACTATATATACAAATGTATTTCAGTGGCTTCCCTTTACTCTAGATACCTATACTATATACTAGTAGGTAACAACATTTTCACATTCGCGTAGCAATGTCCTCGTTTTCAATCCCACTAAAGTCCAGTGACAGATTAGCTAACCGATTGTTTCTTACCCAGGTCTCCTGAAATACGGCCCCGCTCCTCTGGCGCACGACGGTCGCGTGTTGGACACCCCTGAGGTCGCGCACCTGAAGGCCGCTCACGCAGTGGCGCACGCCAGCGCCGCGCACGGCGCGTACGCGCACGGCCCCATCGGGCACGGCCCCATCGCGCCCCTCGCGTACCACGGCGCCCCGCTCGCACATCACGGAGGCTACGCCGCCGGCTACGGCAAGTGGACCGGCCCCCCGGCCCACATCCAGCTCACCCACGACGGCCAGTACGTGGTCGACACCCCTGAGGTCCAGCATGCCCGCGCCGCTCACCTAGCCCAGTACGCCCATGCCGCCCATGCGGCCGCCGCCGCGCCCGAGGAGCCCTGGGGCCATGGCGCCCACGGCTGGCACTAAGCCCTACCTCTGACCCTAGCCTCAACACTGCCTGACACTATTTTGATATAAAATAGAAAATGTAAAAAAAATGTTTTACTGTATAAAGAATGCGAACTGTGTACTGCAAACTGCAACTCTTGTAGAGCGAACTTGCAAAAGTAAGAATAAAAAAAACTAATAATGTTAACTTGTTTTGTTTTAATTGTATCCCCTTATTTACTTCGGATAACATAACTGTTTCAGTGTGTATACGAGTGAGATTCAGACATAGAAACCTTTCTCGGATACATCTCTGTACATTTGTACAACCCAGGAAGCCATAGAACCACCCCATTAAAATAATATTTATTAAATTAAGAGCTGGCTGCTGGTTATTTAATTTTCAAGTTTTAATATGCAATGTCGAGGTCCTATGCCCTTCCTAATATTCTCGTTGCCCTAATCTGATTTGTAAGTAATAAAGCCAACAACATCTCTATCATATCTACACGAACAGAATCGTTTTTGTGAAAGGTACATCTTCGAAGTCACTGATGATTTCTTACGTTAAAACCTAATTGGAAAAGCGATCGATCGACTAGATACCTTAGTAAACCCAAAACGCACACAAGTAATCATTTGTAAACCTTATTACACCGCTATAAGGTTTACAAAGTCAATCGTGCCATCGACCTTACAAAAGGCGTGGCAAATTTTGCCATACCACGTTGCCTGTTAAAATTGCACAGCAAATGATTAGGTGCTTATTAGCGAATAGGTAGGAATGTAAAGCAATTTACAATTTGGTAGCATGCATCAATAACTTGATTAATAGTTGTGTCAACACAGACAAATGTCTGTTACAAACAGGCTATTCGTTTTGTAACGTTGTGTCCGAATACGGTGAAGGGTTCCGTTTACGTCAATGGTGTTAATAGACAGGCAGTCTGGAGCATACTTACCTATTATACAGGTATGAATGATAGTGACACAAAAAATGGTAACGAACAGAAATTTCATCGGAGTAAGGACCTGGCGTTGGACGAAAAAGGTTAGTTGAACTGAGAACAAAAGTAACAAGAAATCACTAAGCATGGTAAAATAAAAAAAACTCCTAGAACAAAAATGTAATTAAAAAAATTTAAACCGACTTCAAAAAAAAAAAAAAGCTTTATCTATTTTTTTCAGGTCGGTGCCAGCCTTAATATTTGTATTAGTTACTTTTATTTATTTCTTTTTTGAAGCCAGTTTAATTTTTTTTATTTCTTCATTTCCTTAATTTCAGTAGTACCTAAATGAATAACGCTGTTCAGCCAACGACACGTTTTCCTAGTAACGGATACGCATTTAACTCTCATTCATCTCATACGCATTCATTTCAAAACTACTGAACTGATTTTGATGAAACTTGCACAGTTTTCTGATTTGGACTATATCAAGGCAACAAAAATTGTTTTTGAATTACTGAAATAATAGTAAAATATACCATGTAAGTTTTATATCAGTAAAATTGGTTTTGTAGCCAAGTTTTGAAGATGGTAAATAAGCCTTGGCTGATTTGAAACGTCCTTAGTCTGAAATGACGTACGGGTAAGTTCTATATTTTAAAACTAAACTCATAACTCCTTTCATACAGTTTTTCCTCCCGTGGGAGTTATAGATTTTTATAATCCACAGGAGGTAAATCGGCTCGAGCTGGTCTATAAGCCCACGTGTTATAGGTAACACCTTTTACGAGCAAGTGTGATGAAAAAATATTTCATCTAAATATTCGCGGTAAAAATGTTACTGAAACCGTTTTTGGAAAGGAAATTCAAAAATGTTCATTCTGTAATTCTATTTTTTGTCTACTTTACTTTTAATGTCTGTAGAAAATAAAGTTTGTTTTTTGGAGTGTTTTTAATTAATTTCGTTGCATATTTGAGAAAAGCACTATACATACCTCGGCGAGAAATGGGGTTGCCAGCCTCGTAACTATCTGGCCTCGCTTTCGCTCAGCCATCTATATGTACTCGGCCGGCACTCCTTACTTCCCGGCCGCAGTTCTAATAGTAATGTAGGTACTATTACTATTAGAACTGCGACCTTTGCAGAATTGAACTGCTACCAAAAAAGTTGGTTAGGTTAGATAAGGCTGCGAAAGTCCGAATCTATGTTTTTTGTAAAGCTGGAGGCGCGGAGGGAGAGCAGCCCTCACCCGCCGTGACAAAGCTCGGGAGCGGAGTACGGGCGACCGTGCTTTGTCACGCAAGGGTTGAAGGGCTCCTCTCCCCGCAGCGCTGGAGCTAAGGCGGAGTCTGACACCATATCTACCCACATCCGTTCGCGAGCTTATTGCGTTTAGTTCCTCAGGAATGATAAATATTAAAATGTTTTTAAATTACAAAACATTAAAAAAAGTATGAAATAATAAAATATGAAATGAAGTTCTGCCAAATAAACTATCTATCAAATAATATTTCCAGAAATTAAAAAATAAATTTAATCTGTTTGAATTTATAAATTTGAGTGAATAACTGTATCCAGCAACAGCTTATAGGATGACGCTACTACGGACCGAAATAAATTTTTACTTATGTTAGGTTTTGCCCAATGATTGTTCGCAGGCATCTAGGGACAAGTGATTCCATTTCAACCTGATAGGCTTGTTCATGGGAAATCTTATTTTCGCGAGCACTACAGTTATTCTCTCTAAAGAATATATTTACAATTCACATCCATGAGCTGCCTATAGTACTTATGTAGCAATAACATTAAGCGTGTTGGAACAGTTAAGTAACTGCAAGTCCTAAAGCGCCTTAAGTTCCTTTATTTAGTTCGTTACGAGATTAAAATAAACGATACCCATTAGGCGCATAGATTTATGCGAGTACTTTTCAAGTACTTTTTAACTTGTATCCAGGACGATACAAGCGGTGCCTAGGCACAGACCCTGGAAAGGTGCACCAATGACTAGATCAGGACCATGCTAGGGCACAGCTATAGAAGTTCACACCGACCGCAGTATTTTTTTGTCGTAAGTTTAAGTCGGAAACGAGCAGACGAGTCATTTGATGGAAAGCAGTCATCGTCGCCCATCGATATTTGCAACAACAGGGGAGTTGCCTATACGTTACTGACAGTTTTGTGCTCTGTTTACTCGCTTCTTGAAGTGGCCCAGGTTATAGCGCACTGGGAGCACCTCGAGATGGGAGATCGTTCCACATCTTGCCAGTTCATGGCAAGCATGATAACCGCTTACTTTTATAGTATAAACCAGTGGTGGGCAAACTTTCTTCACGGGGAAGAAGGCTTCACCAGAAAATTTAAGGATTTCAGAGGAGGGCCAGAATTATAGCAAGTTAATTTTATTTTAAAACCTGCTTCAGGAGTTTGAAACTGTTGACCGCTTCCAGTACCTTGGCTCGATCATCACAAATAGAGGTACATGCGAACCACAGACGAATCGGAATGGCCAAAACCGCGATGATCCAGCTCGGCAAATAATTATAAAAAAATATGGAAAGATAGGAACATCTCCAACCGGACCAAGATGCACATCGTCCGCACACTTGTCTTCTCCATATTTTTTTTACGGGGCATAGACCTGAACGCTGAAAGCCGCCGATAGGCACAGGATTGACGCTTTCAAAATGTGGTGCTGGCGCCGCCTGCTAAGGATTCCATGGATAGCCCACCGCACAAACGCGTCAATCCTCAAGCAACTTAAAATAGAGAACTTTCAGCGTTTGTCCTCTACTTGCCAACACCATGTGGTGACTTATTTTGGCCATATTGCACGCAGAGACGCCAACAACCTGGGAAAACTGATAGTGACGGGAAAAGTCGAAGGCAAAAGACCCAGAGGTCGAAGCCCGAAGAGATGGTCCGACCAGATCTCCGAACAGCTGGAGCTACCCATCAGCGCCGCCCTCCACCAGGCGACTAACCGGATCAGTTGGAGACAGACCGCTGATCGTTTGAAAAGGAGTCACGATCCCCCGTTATGGGGGAACGATTAAGAAGAGAAAAAATCTCCCTACTGCTAGACCTTCAAAATATACTGTCAAGTGCCATATACTAAACTACTCATTTCGAAGGACCGTCGGCGGGCCGGAGATGGCCCGCGGGTCGTACTTTGCCCCACACTGGTATAAGCGCTTTTTCAATTGCTACTTAATAGTAGATTGTGTCACAAGGGAGCAAAATGATGTATTTACGGCGAGGGCGTACATTGAATCCTGCCTGAACGAAGCGAAGGATCTAAAGTAGAATCCGGAGCGTAGTTAACGCCCGTGATAAAAATAATTTTGATACATTGTGACACATACTGCTTTTCACACCGACTATGAGGGAAATTCAAATACAAACGCTACCTACCAAAATAACGAAATATATAGTTAACCAAAGATCACACATTATTATCTACATAATAGCTTTAATAAATCACAGTACGTGTCGGTAAAGTTTTTTAAACTTCTCAACATCCGTCGTTTATTCGCCCCCCCCGCCATTCGTGCCCCCATAACGGGGGATCGTGACTCCTTTTCAAACGATCAGCGGTCTGTCTCCAACTGATCCGGTTAGTCGCCTGGTGGAGGGCGGCGCTGATGGGTAGCTCCAGACGTTATTAAAAATGAAATGTAAAATTTATTGTATTACTATTTTATAAAACGATTATTATCGTTTACGTCACGTATGGCACATTCTAAATGGGTTCAAATCAAAAATTAACTATAAAATATTTTTATCCAATGACTAAACAAAAATAACAACAATAAATTATTTTAAACTGTTTCGATAGCTCCGTGAATGAGCCCGCCACCCTGCGCCCGGTGTCGACGCAAATTAAACAGTAGTCCTTGAACAGAAAAGTACCACTTTGATCCCTCTTATGAGGGAGCAAAGTTCTTTTTTCTGAATAGGAGGTGTGAAAATAGCTTTTCTAAATTACTGGCCTTCATCTGCGGCTTGACCCTCGTAGCTTCACATTCCATGTTCTTCGAAGATCACGCAAATGTCATAATTATAAGGGGTTCATTAATCATCACTTATAATAATATTATAATATTTATTTTATAATCAACAACAGCCTACAGTAATATTATCGTTTGTGATTGTTTATAACTATTGCACGAAACAGTTTTACAGGCGCTGTGTTTCCACCAAAAATTTGAATGACTTTTAATCATTTGAATGCTTCTTCTTTATTTTGACAAGGTCTATTCTTTACTGATATTAACTGTATAATTGTATATAATCGTTTTATTACACTCTATTTCCTAAGTAATACACGAAAAAAGGAGAATAGGGTTCAACATTATAAAAATAACAGTTATAATAAACTCTTTTCTAGTTTGAAAAAAAAAAGTTAACGTAAAAGTTATATTGCTGTCTGAAAACTGCGCGATTCTAGGTTATAATTTTGTAATTATATTTCTTCGCTTCATTCTCGATATAATTAATTAGTTACTAGGTGATACTTTTATCCTACAGGAGATAGTTTTTCGTAAGATCGATCAAAACCCCCTCCCACCCCCTGTAAGAAAAAATAAGACATGGTTGACGGGGGGGTGCCCCCCAAAACCGTCTTACTATACACTTCGATAAAATTCCGGTCTGCCCAACCCTAACCCTATTGGTCGGCCGTGACAGTTTGCACAGTTTGCAGTGCAAGGCGACAGCGCGTACGTAGGGAATGCAATTACCGTAAGATCGATCAAAACCCCCTCCCACCCCCTGTAAGAAAAAATAAGACATGGTTGACGGGGGGGTGCCCCCCAAAACCGTCTTACTATACACTTCGATAAAATTCCGGTCTGCCCAACCCTAACCCTATTGGTCGGCCGTGACAGTTTGCACAGTTTGCAGTGCAAGGCGACAGCGCGTACGTAGGGAATGCAATTACCGGTAATTTACCGAACTTTAGTAAACAAGTGTTTTTGTGCTGGATTTACCTCAAAATGGCAAAACACAAATCACGTACACGTATACAAACCAAACATATAAAATGTTTACGTATAATATATTCGTCTTCATCAGACAGCGAAGGTAAGTTTGTTTTCTTGGTAATAAAATCGTGTTATAGTGTGTTGTTATGAGGAATTAGGCCAAATAGGAATTAGCTGCGAGCTTCTGACCAGACACAATGTCCTCTCGCGAAATCGCGACATTCATAACCTACGATTACGTGTTTTTATACACCACGCACGTGTTGTGTCCTTATCGGAGATGACTACGAATCATCGAAGATAAACCTATTACACAGAACATACGTCTATTTTGCATTAGATATACGTTCATCTGTGAATCAACGAATAAAAAAAGCATAGTTCGAGTGGCAAACGTGACAAACATAACCTCAAGGTCACATACTTTGTTTCTTCACGTTTTAAAATACGTATTTGTACTTTAGAAAACAGAGACGCACAAAACGTCGGCGTAACACCAACTCTAGAAGCACTAGCATCAGAGGCAACCGCGCTGATGAAGCAGCCGGCACTCGGACCCGTTGCGGATCCCGAGCTGAACAACGAAGTACTATCAGCATTGGGCGAGTCGATGTCGGAGGGGCCCGACTTCGAAGAAAAAACCCATGAAAATCTATGCTGAAAATCTAAGCCATGGCTGCATTTATTAAAAAAAAGAAATGCAAAAAGAAGTGAAGGAAAACTGATGAAAGACCATGTAATACCTGACAACAGCAGGTTGTTACTAGGCCGTAAACTTAACACTGAAATCACTTCCACAGTACCTGACATGGTAAAAAAGCGGGATGAAAATTTTGCAGCGTATCAGCAGCTACTACAACTATGTTGTGGAACGACCGCTATCAATCGAGGATTGAATTTATTACTGAAAGCTGACAAGATACGGGCTATCAAACATCTGAGCAACGGATGTCGGATCTTAGCAGGTTTGCACTCTACTATCATGCAGAATAGAAATCTTTATTTCCAGACGTCCTGGAAGTTTGGTTGTAATCTTTGAAATTTGAGAAAGTGCCAAGGCCGACAAATAGGGTTGGGCACTCCGGAAGTCAATTGAAGTCTATAGTCAAAAACTCCTAGGGGCTAAACAATGGTGCCCATTCAAAATTTGGCAGGTCCAGCAGATTGGGGATGGGAGATGGATCCCCATAACAAAACCTGCTGAACTCGTTAGGTGCAAGTGCAAGACGTGTTGCAGTGTCAGGTGCAACTGTCAAAAAAGATTCTTAAAGTGCATTGGACTATGCAATTGTAGTGGGGAATGCCACCTCGAATAGTGAATCAAATAAAAAGTTACGATTTTCTTCAGGTATTTGGTTTGATTCCAATACTCAAATTTATAGAATTCAATAATATAGTGTAAAACACGTTTTTTATACCCAACTATAGTACAAACATTTTGTTGAGTTGTGATCTAAAGCATATTTTTATGATTTATCACACTATGAGCGCAGGTCAATAGCATAGTTAAGTTGGTAACACGAGGTGGTAGGCAAATTGAAGCCAGTAGGATTTTTTGTCTGTAGCAAGGTAGAGAGACACTTTGAGTGCCCCCCCTCCCTACCCTAATATAACAGTCATAATAATATAACAGGTCAGTGAATTTCTCCTTGTGCTAAATGAATAGAGAATTTTCTCTGCTTTCGAATGATATATAGTTTATACAATATAATAGGCTAGATGACTAAAAAAAACTGTTTAGTCCGTCTGTTACATTATGAAAAAATATTGTACACGTATTTTTTGTTTTGTTTGACAAACAAAAACTGACGAGGATAGAGTGCTTAGAAGTTTCGAGTGACGTGACTCTTGAGTACAAATTGTACTCAAGAGTGACGTCACAAGCCCCCACTCCAGAAGTTTGATGATCTATAACTTTGTCGATTTTTAATATTTTGATAAACCAAAAAATACGTGTCCCATATTTTTCCATAATCTAACTGACGGACTCAATAGAATTACATATTTTTAACCCAGTCATCATCCCTATTATAACATGTTAGCGCAATTTGATTTTTTCTATCACAGATCGACTTACGAGTATATATTTTGTTTCAAAATGCCTGCGCGCTATGTGGTTTTGAACGTTGTAGGTGGCGCACGCTTGACGGGTTAATTTATGACCCATTTCCGAGAAATTTTCTTTGAACACTCATATTGTAAAACAGTTACTTAGTACTTATAGGATTATAAACAATTTACAGTTAACACTTAAAGTATATAACACACCTTAGGTGGGTCACATATAAAAAGATCGTAACTGTGTACCTCTAGGAGTTTAAAACTCTTCCCGCATACTTTCTACGCTGTGCGATCGGTGTCAAGAGCGAACCCGAGTGGATGTGCGGGAAAGCCACAAAGGCTAGCATGATGTGAAGTTATTCTTAGCTACCTAAAAAAATGTTTCGAAAAATAAATTATGATTTATGTTGTATGAACAACTGACTCGTTTTATTTGTCTGCCTATATGAGTGTCCCACTGCTGAGCAAAGGTTTCCACCCACCACCGCCACGGGATTTCCACCTCTCCCTATTGATTACTTGTTCTGGCCAATTATTGAAAATTAAAAATAAATTAAATATCACTTTATTTCGGACACTGGGCCCATAATGTGTTAGTAACAATTATCATAAATTCTAATGTTAGTAAACAATAACATATTTTTAACAGCGGACGTAAGCACAGACTGGAGTATGCGCTTCAGTCCAATGTCCCATTATCGGGCAATCCACCCGTTCAGCCAGTGAGCTCAGGATGCTGTTGGTGCTCCCTCGCACCCGGCGCATCAGTGAAGCTATTCTACAGCGCATGATAGCGTGAAAGCCCGGCACGCTCGCCGCCGCGAACATGCCGGACGCACTGCAATAGCGAGGAAGCCCCATCAGCAGCCTGAATGCGTTATTATATTGCACTCGCATTATTAAGGAGCACGTCCAAATCATACCGCCATCTCCTGACTAGCCTCGTCTGCGTTGCTTATCTTCTGGCACCCACTTGGAGGCTACATAAGCCCCTTTACCGCAGTCATTTAAAATAAAAGACTAATTTATGGAGTTAAGCTTTAAATTCCCCAGTACCTCCTCTCCACCCTTAACCTTTCAGACACCAATGACGGATGTATCCGCACCACAGGTTCAACGCCAACGACGGATTAATCCGTCACAGAGCGCAGAGCGATATTAAAGTATATAAACCTACATGCACCAGCATAATGTTCAATTTTGGTTTTGACACTATTATGTTATGGCGTCTGGTTTGCAACTTTTTTGTTTCACTTAGCGTTGAAAAGGTTAAACTTGCATATATTTATCGATATCCGAACTACGAAATATTACGAACTACTTAATATAGCATACACCTTAAAAGTTTGTATTAATTTTTAAAAAGGTTTACTAGGGAAAGAAAACGAGAGCACTTTGTATGAAATTAATAATCAAAGTGGAGATCCGATTTGTTTACCCTTGACTTTATTTATTTACATAAGTCGTTTTAGGTAGTTAGTTACTTCATGGCTTCTTGACTCCTTAAAAATGATTTATACAGTTTATACTTATCTAGAAGGCTTTGTACAAAAAATATATTTCTGCAATTTAAGACCATTTTTTTCGTTCTCCTGTATTCGTCATGCTAACCGTTCAGGCTAGTATAGCGGGCAATCCGAGAAGTTGGAATTCCTAGTATTAAATTTGCATATCTATATATAGATATTAATAATCTATATGTACTCGCACTGATTCATGGTCTACCCGTATGACATTTGATTTGTCTGGTCAAGGTCCCTAGCGATTATTTTTCACAGTATCTGTGAATGATTCAGAGGTTCTAGATTATTAATATCACAGTATTAAACACTAAGGAACAAAAATGTCGTTGCTCACTCTGAGCAACCAGCGAAAAGTCAAGGTGGCCCTGGCCAAACGACCCCAGGCATTCAGGCCCCCACCTAGCCCGATACTATCGAGGTGGACCGGGACAAGGTGACCTGGTTCAACCCCATGCACCCCCGGCACCCACCCAGTCCGACCCAACTCGGGGTGGTCCGGCTAGCGACCTGGTTCGACCCCAGGGAACGCCACGGCCGACCACCCGGTCCGACAATCGCTATGCCCATATGGGTTGCAAGTTTGTCAGTTTCCAAAAAAAAAAGGAACTGGCTGTAACTCGCTGGTTCACAGACTAAAATTAGTAAAACTTTCGGCTAAGATTTTTCCTGCGGAACTACTTTGACTTCGTGCACATGCAGTCGCCAAAAGCACCGAAATCACTTTAGCGTGGTAAGAAGATACTGTTGGATGTGTGTGAGAGATTACAAGAATTAAGGTACCTATATGTTTTCACCCGTTCGTTTACCTTACTGGCGCTTTTATTACGTGCCAGTTTTGGTATAACCGTTAGGCTGGTTCTTAACTTATTGTTTAGGTATACAGTCCACAATAAAAGCGAGAGCACTAAGAAAGTCGCGCTTTGTGTAACATGATGGTATAATAGAGAGGCAGATAGTTAGTACACGTACTAACCTGTTCCTTTCCTTTACTGGCCTTCCAAACATACGTGTATGTTTGGAAGGCCAATAAAGGAAAAGAAAGTGAGTTTTTTAAAACACATTTGCGTTATTATCGAGACAAAAGTACAGTTGAACAGCAGGTCTATAAGGTCATATCAATAGAAGAGTTTCTTGTAGCTATTTTCTCTTTAAAAGTAATTTTCCAAAGCGTTCGTAGAGTCAGACTTGTGGCCTGTATTAGGTATGCAGGTGAAATCGTTTTGAATGTTAAATTTTGTTCATTGTTTTTGTGCCATTTTCAAGCTGCAGAAGTTCCATAAACTGACCAGGATACATACAAGCGTCGTTCTTCCAAAACCAATCTTAGGGAACCTATTTTCCGCTCTATAAACTCCCAACGCTTAGTTGTTTTGCAGCGACCGCTTTTTCACCACCATCTACAAATCTACAGACTTGAAGGTAAAGTACTATTTAATATCGTTATTATGCCGCAACAGGGTTTGTTTCAAAAGATACAATCTCTAGCGAATAAAAACTTAACAAAGACAAGCGTTGAAGTTTATTTGCTCAATTTGTGTATTAGTAAATAGGCATTTGCATAGTAAATTGAGGAATTCCGTGTCCTTCTGTACTAAAGTTATCATAGAATCGCTTAATTATACAAAGAATAAGCTATTTAATGCACCACTAATTCCGAAATAAAATTCTACATTCAATGAGTGTTCTTGTAAATTATGTATTCGGTTTTTCGGAAAAAACCGGACAAGTGCGAGTCGGACTCGCCCTCCGAGGGTTCCGTACAAAACTTTTAGGTACATATATTAAAGTACCCTATAAATTTTGATTCCCTTAGTAAAGTCTATTTTTTATGATTTAATAAAAAAATTATACTTTTCAGATTTTTCCCTATACCTACTTGTAGTATAAGACCACTTGCCTAATTTCATAGGTCAACGGAAAGTACCCTTTGAATTTTGGTTTCCTTGAGAGTGTCGAAATTTACGTTTTTTGCGGCATAAACGGCCGTATCTTTTTTTCACGTTAACTTAGAACTTTGATATTTTTACAACTTCAAGGGACTAGACTTGAGTATATGATTTTAATTTGTGACGTTCCGCAGGTAAAGGTACCTTATGGATATTGTCGCTTGCGTCGTATCCTACTCCGTTACTATAGGACATCAAGATAGAAGGACGCAAGCGACAATATCCATAAGGTACCTTTATCCGCGGAATGTCACATTTCAACTCGATACCTCCACCCGTTCCTGAGATAAAGGGTCTCGACAGATGGTCAGCCGGACAACGAAGTAAGTGATCTTATAAGGCTTCTATTATTTTCTTTTGAGGTACGGAACCCTAAAAATTGATACAGTTTCACTATCTAGCTAACTAAATCTAAATAAGAGGCATATCCGAAAAAAATATATATACAGCACCCCGAGCCATCGCACCAGCCCAGGGGCTATTAACATTAAAACGAGTAGTGGATACGGTACGGATCCCCCTCAAGCCCCTTAAAAGAATCCCAGTATGTCCGTGATCTTTGATTAAACCTACCCTCAGTGGTACCAAGCGCTCCGGAACCAACATCCTGAATCTGCCACTGAAAACGTACTGTATCGTATATTCGTATCGGCATGAAGCAGTACCTAACCTAGACAGGAACCAGGCATTAGGTTGATGACATCGTCACGAGATTTCCTAATGTTTTAATATCATGTATTTCGGTACCATGGCGAGGTTAATTTTGAATCACAAAATGACTAGTTAAAGGTTAAACTGCGGTGACGCATGAACTACTAATATAGTGCTAATCTGAGTTTAAGTATATCACGTTTTTGAAATCACTAACAAATTGTGTACCTGTCACATCAATACTTTAGCAACTTTTCAGATGAATGTTAAGATTTTTAACCAACTTCAAAAAAAGAGGATTTGATTTCGTCGGAATCATCTTGTTATGTACAGTCAGCTGCAGAGAAAAGCAACCCCCTTGTCATAATACGCATGCTGACTGGAAGTGCCCCGATTACTCGAAGATAGCTAGACCGATTTAAGAAATTGGGTAATTCACTGTAATCGAAATTTATAAAAATTATATAAGATCCTGATAAAATAAGCAAATGTTAAGATAAGCAAGCAAATGTTTAAAGTATTGAGTTTGCATAAATAAACATTATTTATGAGCCTCAAAGCTGGGTGGGAAAGTCCATTTTAAAGTATGAACAGATTAATAGTTTTTTTCTACTCCTGTACTGTTAACTGTGTTTTACTTGGTCACGAACACTAATATAAGAACATACATAATATGAGTTCAGAGAAGTCTATACTCTATTCCCCATAACAGCACTAGTGTCGTTATAGTCACTTTACGTTATTGCTAGCAGCCACAGACTTCTAAATCTAGGTTAAACTTAGGTCAAGGATTAAGCGCTCAATTTTAACTTTACGTTAAAAATGCACAACTACCAACTTAACAAACAATTTAATTCCTACGGTTTTTAAGAAAAACAAAACTTCCCGAACTAAATTCATTGATGCCGACATAAAATAAGTATTTTTAATTTAAGTATATTTTAAATTAAAAAAAAAGTTTACCATAGACACATACTGTCAGTCAAACGTCATATTTGCCTTGTTTCCAGGTAATGATTAACTTTGTATTTTATAATTTAAAACCTCGTCGTAGAAAAAGTATTGTATGCAACGTTGTATAATTAAGTCAAAAAACGCTCATTGCGTCTCTATTTGCGATACGAGCCGCGTTCGCGGCTCGTATCGCAACTCACGCAATTCGCATTTCTGAACCCACTGTTGCATAAAATACTATAAACATAGGCTAATCAATAATTATAGCTTTTCACGCGTTGCAAACACATTTTGGTTACTCGGGAATCGCCTATTCTTCCGCAATCAAATTCTATCCCACTCTTTGAGCCACATACACACACTATCTCTATACAAAACGTCACGACAATTTGATGCTCTGCCGTGAGAAGACAAACCAAAAAAAATCGCATATGAGCAAGGATATTTTGGACGACAATTATTAGTACAACGCAACGTAAAGTCCAGTGACTCAGATCACGATGGAATACTTAGAGAATATCGCGCACTGTGTAGAATATGTCATACGCGTGTAAAGGGTTCCGTGTTCCGTGCCAAGTTTTCATGTAAGTTTTTGTTGAAGATAACAATTTTATTTTTCACTGGTGACGGTTCTTCATTTTTTTAAATTATCCTCGAATCTTGAAAAACATTTATCTAAGTAGAATTATATTTCACATCCATCAAACTACTGAAAACGGGTTCAAATGGACAGATGAGGCTTAAAAAAGCTTTTTTTAAGAAAAATCATAAAATTGAAATAGGAAATCAGTGCACCCACAATTTTAACTAAGGGCCGATACAGACGGACTGCAACCCAACTGCAACTCCCTACGATTTGTATGGGAACTGCGTCACAACTGCGCAGTCGGCTTGCAGTTGTGATGCAGTTCCCATACAAATCGTAGGGAGTTGCAGTTGGGTTGCAGTCCGTCTGTATCGGCCCTAAGGTAGGACGGGGTAAGCACGCCTAACATAAAAATATCGGAAAGTACAGATATTATAGGTAACTACTACAAACGACATCTTACAATCACTCCGTCTTAGTAACGTGGTTGTAAAATTTCGTTTGTAGTATAATATCTGTAAGTACTTCTCGATATTTTTATGGTAGGCGCCTTATTTTGGATCCTTGTCGATAAATGTCGGATGAAACTATGGAAAAAAAAGAGAATCATCAACTATTAGACTAGGTACACCTTTTCCGCCTTTTGATGTTAATTTAATATTCATTAATTAGTGTTCAAAGCACACACAATGAAACATAAAAGGAAAAATCGAAATGAAATATGTAAGTAATACATAATTATGCTTTTATTGTACTTAAGGCCTTTTTTGCCTCTCCCATTTCCGTAAAAAAGAAATACGGGCCTCCAAAAACTCGTAGTGATAAAATGAGGATGATTAGTTTGAGAAGATACGTTTGAGATATATAATATGGTAGGTACATTTCTGAAGTAATCTGGTCAATCAGCAGTTGAGTGGTTTCGACAAAAAAGTAAACAGGCTATATTGGATTAGCTAATTATAAAAAGTGTATTTATTTTCATATAATGCTTTTGCGGTTTTATTTATACGATCTGCTTAGTCATATTACTATGATTAGGGACTATGAAACACAGTGACATGAGATGATTAATAATAAATCCATAATATTTCATCCCAATATGCTAACAAGAGAAATAATCACTCTGAATACGTTGCTACAAATCTCTTTACAGTTTACTGAACAAAAGTTTATTGACATCAATATACGCCTCCAATTTGCTCCAAGATTGGCCACCAACATTACGAATTATACCAGTGTATAGTTTGGGCCAACACGGCCAACATTGGACATCGCTCCTTGGCAGTGACCTCAGTGGTAGCGACCGGAGGCAGTTACGTGCATCGCGAATTGCAACGGCTTACGTTACACAATTAGAATGTATCTTCAAAAGGGCACATTATTCTGTAGCTCTACGGGCAAATTAAACCGTAACATGTTAACAATAAGGTTATGTTTTTAAATATTGGTTATAGTGGAAATATGCCGCTTATTGCATATAGTTCTACCAATTCTTTTCGATTTGATACTATGATTATAAAATGATGCCTATAATAATAATGTAACCAATAAATATTGTGAGTATTATTGGTTAACTATGTCGATCTATAAAAAAATAGATAGGTAAGTACACGAATTGTGCAGATATCCGTCTTGACTTTGCATTGACTTAGAAGGAAGTTAAAGTCTAGACAATGACCATTTGCATACTTTTTTATGAACGTGACCATTTATTCTTGATAATTAGGGGTTTCTTATGTGTTAAACTATAAATTTGTAAATAAGTAGTCGTCTAGTTCCCATAGGACAAGCCTAAATCTATGGATTTTTCGCTTCACCTTTTGTATGATATTTTTTCTTTTGAGCAATAAAGTTTAATTAAATAGATTGATGTACCTATGCCCGATTGAGCTGATATTATTTATTTACATTGTCGTTATTATTTCTACACTTTTACTAAATCATCATCACTTTGCGCCTCTACGAGTATTACATAGCTTTTGAGGTTTTAGTTTTACGTAGGTATTGAAACTGTAGGTACCTAAGGATCCCATAAGCTGTATTAATGCTTGTAGGTAGGTACTTACATATCTTAGGGCGCATAGTTTCATAGCCCTGGTGCCTTTACGCCCTAAAAATAAATAGCGACAGCTCACTACGAAAAGTGCGTCGACGGTGCTTTCAAAATACGCCGTGTGCAAAGGCCCTTATATCATTTAATATTGACAATAAACAAAATGAAAAACTAAACTATAAAATAATCTACTGATTATATATATTTAACTCTTATACAGCGTATCTACACCGTGTTTTTTTTATTTGCGTTAAATTCGACACGTTGCTTCGTACGTCAAAAGAAGCTACCTGGTATATTGCTATTTGTTAAATTGGAAATCTTGACAAGATATTTATACTGGTTGGTAATTAAATTAGGATTAGGAATATTTTAAAAACGGTATGCCGTAACGGTATGTCAACAGTAGTTTCTTGGAGAAATTAACTTAATTAGATCTGAAGAATGTGCCCCCGAAGTTAACGGAAATCGATAAAAACACGATGTACCTACTTATGCTAATTAGGTACTCTTTAAATATAGTTTTTCGAACAAAACCTAATGAATGTTTTGATTCTTGCGTTGTCAGATAAAACATAAATGAATAGAATAATACGAAAAGTACCCAGTAATTTATAAATTATAAATAAATTTAATGACTCATTGAAAATCATCCATGAATATAGGTACATCTCAATCTTCTGAGAAACTGACAAAGATCATGTAATCTAGGTACTTGAGCAATATAAAATACCATAAAATACGCATTGCAGAGGGCATAAGATCAACAATTAGGAATTACGTAAAAGCCCAGCATGACCATAACTTCAACATCTTTACTCAGTTATCTGTCACCAATTTTAGTAAACCACATTAAGTTAGTTCAGTCGCGATCTCGATTTCTATAATACGGTCGATACAATGAGGTAATACTAAATGGTTTGATGGTAATTTAATATTGTCAACGATTTCCGCGATTGTTTCTGATTTCATAGTTTATTTAAATTGTGGTTTACCTAGGTAGTGCCTTTTAGATAGTTTATTTTAGTTTAATAATTTACTCTGATTGCGAATATTAATACGATGTGAACTTTGTTAATCTTTAAGTTTTGGATTAGTTTTTCCTTACTAACTTGTTATGTAAAGTAATTAAAGTCAAAAGTGAAAAATATTTTTTTCGTTTCTCTAAGCTTGATCAGACATTTCGTATATAGTAAGCATAACTTTATTTTTGAACCTTGACTATGTGTGTTATTGATTTGAGCATAGTGATACGATGAAAGTTTACATTTACAATAAGGCTCATAATATTTTTAATATTGCTATTATAAATAAGTTTTTATATCGGCCAACTGGGATTCCAGCAAAGAAAAATATAAAATTGATTATTATTAATGTAAAATTACGATCTTTAAAAGGCGCAATAACGGTGAGTAACAGAAATCCAACAAGTTCGAAATATTATTATTTTATTTGTATATTACCAATACTTACAGGTATTATTTACATAGAGATTGTGAACGGTTTGTACGTATTCTGGAAGGTAACATCATAATTTAAATTCTATTCTACCAAATGAAATTGTTGTGAATCACGAAAGCTTTAATGTATAACTGTGACTTGTGAGTATTCATATTGTTCTTTCTACTTTTTACGCAGTAAAACCTTCCAATACTTTCAATAAGCGTACCTAATCCCTTCAGAATCAACAGCATTCCTCGAAATGAGTCACATATTCAAATCGCATATTCAAAGTGCATCCCAGATAACGTGTGACGTCCATGCATCCAAAAAACGAGGAAAAACCCAGGCTCATCACTATAACATCGGCAAAGAGCGGCGCACGCGTCTGTCGGAAACGCGTCTTCTCGCGCGGCCGTCGTGTTTGGAAACTTTCAGTGCTATTGTGAACACGTGTTAAAATACAGGTTGGTATTTTATCTATATATTGTAACTTATGAGTCATTTTCAAAAAAAAATGACACAATAAAGGGATTTAATTAAAATAAAACTTAATTTATTCCTCTGTGTTACGAAAGTTACCCATACAGTTTGTATACCTAACTTTCGTAACACAGAGGAAGCGATCGTGATTTTGTTTTTATTAGGCCCTTAACTATGTACAATTTTTTTGAAAATGACTCATATATAAAAATAGGTGCATAGAAACGTCACATTTTTTGAAAATAAAATACGCCTAAGGTTGGGGGAAAAGATCGCTCTCTAACTATAGGCTGTTGTTCACAATTGTCATACTGTATTAGATTTTAGGTGACAGATACTTTCTTTTGGTTAGCCATAAAATATTGCATTTGTACCTATTGTAGTCGTAGTATGTTTGGTAGTTTAAAAAAGTTTGTGGGAAACGTACTAACACTAAATTTGGCAATTTTTATGTAAATGAACGGGGTTTATAGTGCAATTTTGGTTTTATAGCAGAAGCAGTTTTGTAGAATTAATTATATCGTAGGCAAAGAAGATCTTTATTTTTTGCCAATGTAAGAATTATATTTTTAGCTAATTATAATTATAAATTTCCTAAAAAAAGAATTAAACAATTAATTAAATTAAACAACAAACAAAAAATAAATTTACTGATAAACTGAATTTAGTACGTTATACTATAATATAAGTAATCTGAGCATTTCTAAAAAAAATTACCATTTTTTATATTGCGTGATTTTCTGCCTATTTTTTATTAATTCTACTTAGAATTACGGGCTCTTACAATGGGACAGAAAATTGTCGCTACATTTTTTCCTAGTATGTTACCCTTTTTCCATATATTAAATTGGCAGAAAATACTGAACAAAATGGTATTCTTTTTAAAGGCTCATCTAACAAAACCAGCTGAAATTATGAAGTAACTAGGCAATTTATCACTGAAGAAAATACTTAAACTTCTATTTGTAGAAAGAACAAAAACGCACTTTGTAACGTTTTCTGAATATTTCGACCCTTATTTTTTCTGAAGTAACGAACTTATTATATAGAATAAATTGTATGAGTTACAGCATAGGTAGCCGTGGCTAAAATTTTGATATGAACATTATAATCTCTAAAACCTTGAGTGAACAACAGATCGGTCAAATCTAGTACATTAACTATAATTTTTATAATTGTTTGAGCGACATTTCCTTATTTGATTGATGCTGTTGTGTACGTTGTCACAACACATATTCCTATTGTTATAAATAGTGCGATGACCAGTGATATGTCGGTCAGATAAAGTAAAAAATTTAAGTCATTGCATTCCTTACAGTCATTAACTTTGTATTTAGGGAATAAAAAATGTAAGTCTGTCTTTTCTCAATATTTCAATATCTTTTGTCAATATTTTCTCTTCAGTAATTCATTGTTATGTTTCCAAAACGTAATAGGTACCTATTACTAGAACATCCTTTATTTCCTAGATGTGTGAATCAGGATGTAATTTATTAAGTTTTGCGAACAGCTTCATGGTCCACTGTTACAAAAATAATGACAATAATTTGTGTTTGATAATCATTTATTATTACTTACTTGTCTAATCATTTAGTACTGATATCAATAAGTGCCATACTTTTTAACTTTCGAACTCCAATAACATGTGGTTTCAGAAACTAAAATGTGTGTGATGGCGTTGCTGCAAATGTTGCAACCAAAAATGGAACATTATGACGTAGAACCGAGAATTAGTGGTAATCAAGTTAAATTCAAATAAAAACACATCGTTAAAAATAAATTAGTGTACATGGTTACGGTTAGATTAGGTATAGTTTTAAGTAATTTGTGGTAATCTTAAAGTACAAAAACGGTCAAGTGCGAGTTGGACTCGCGCACCGAGGGTTCCGTACAAACTCATAAGTAGATACATGAATAGTTCAAGAAAAACTGAATGGCGATTAGTTTAGCAGGTGCAAATAAGTATGTGTTAAGATTTTTGCAAATTTCTCAAAAACGGTGCAAGTTAGGAAAACGTTATATTTTTCCTGTAATATTTAGGACGACATTAATAATTGGTAATTATTACAGATTTTTCTGTTCAGTAACTTCGAAGATAATAGGGGAATGGTATTTTTTTTAACGTTTTTCGCCATAAATCAAAAACTACTTATTTAAAAAAAAAAACAAAAACAGTGTTTTAATCTACAAATCAAGTCCTTTCATTTGATACCCCACTCGATATAATAGCCCTACTATCAATTTTCAAAGTCCCATTACGGACCCCTTTAAAAAAAAAGTAAAAAAGTTACAAGATTTTTTTTACATCCAATAGGATCGAGTTAGCGCTTCTTAACACTATTCCAAATTTCAAGTCGATAGCATCAGTAGATCCTGAGATATCTTGCTGTGACAGACGGACAGAGTCGCAGCATAAGGGTTCCTTTTTTACCATTTTGGTACGGAACCCTAAAAACGTTAAATAATGTAAAATAACTATTCAATCAGGGTCTAATTAGTTCTTCCTGTCTTAAAGTTAATAAATAAATGTATTTACATTTTTTTTTTGTTCTAATCGAAATCTTGCGATCAGCCCTGTTGGCTATAAGCAGATGTGATGGAGGTGGTGGTCGATTCAGGTGCTACCCCCAGCGGGGTACAGCCCCTTTATTTGTGTAGTTAGTCTGTGTGCTGACTATCCTGGTCAAAGATGTCTCGTCTCTTTTTAAGCCGACGAATAATTTCTGGCATTGTTAATTGCCCCGCAAGTTGGTTTGGGTGATTTTGTAGTCTTGCTTTGTATTTGTCACCATAAAATTTACAAATATAAAACAGTTCAGTGCCTAAGGTATTGATAGACAATGTAACCCACCACATTTGTATACCGCTAGGTACCATACCGGGATGTTTGAAACAAGTTTTTTTATAACCGTACAGGTTCACTAAGAATAGATTTTTCGAAATTTAATCTCATGGTTGAAAAAGGGGATGAAAGTTTGTATGAAAGTCGGCAATTCACGCGAGCGAGATTTTCAAAAGAAGTGTCCTGTTTTTGAGCAGCCAAGTTCCGTGACGTATTTACAATGGCATTAATAAATTGGTAATTATTACAGATTCTTCTATTCAGTAACTTCGAAGATAATAGGGTGGAATGGTATTTTTTTTAACGTTTAATGAATTTCGTCAAAAACTACTTATTTAAGAAATAAAACAAAAACGGTGTTTTAATCTACAAATTAAGCTCTTTCATTTGATACCCCACTCGATATAATAGCCCTACTTTAAATTTTCAAAGTCCTATTACGGACCCCTTTAATAAAAAAGTAACAAGGTTTTTTTTTACATTAAATAGGCTCGGGTTAGGTACTTTTTTAATACTATTCCAAATTTCAAATCGATAGCAGCAGTAGATCCTGAGATATCTTGCTGTGACAGACGGACAGACAGACAGAGTCGCACCATAAGGGTTCCTTTTTTACCATTTTGGTACTGAACCCTAAAAACAAGCCCCAGTCCCTGTTTATAATTTTCCTGATGTAAATGAATAGGTAAATTAAAATCGCTCGACAAAAACCGTGTCGAACACGAGACTTCCTCTAATCAACATGAATGTGCAGATAGATTCATGTCCCTGTTAACTATCGCAGGAATTTACTATGGTCTTCGTAGATTAGTGATAAAACAACGAATCAAGTTAACAACGAAAATCGAAGAAAATATTAATTTTTAATTTTTTAGATCCAATATTTTGCACAATCCAGAAAATTATGTTTCGGTAATATTTTTAGAGCGCACTTATCGCTACGTATTATAAATTTACAAGAATGGAAATAATGGTTTGGATGCGAGACTATTTAATTATAGGCCAGGACACAACCACCGTTAAGAAACGGTCATTTGATGCGAAGTGAATCGGTAAAATAATGCAAACCCGTTACCTGCCCAGCGACAACGCACAGCCGAGCTTATGGTACAGTCAATATATTAGCTAAAGCGGTATCCGAAGTATGTAGATATTTCGGGTGTTTCGACTTTCGGGCAGTCTCACAGAAACGCTCGCGCGGAAAACGAGGACGCCTGTTTTGCCAGCGAGCCCATGTCCGTCAAGATAGCGTACACCGTAAAGATATTCAGAATCTGATGCAGCCAATAAATAGTACCCAAATAGTACCGACGAAATACCTAGGTGAAAAAAATAGTACCATTGAACTTTTCGAAATATAAGGCCTGTTCACGGTGTACGCTACCGGGCGTCAAGCTGGCGTACACCGTTTGTATCTCTGGAACGGCTTTGTTTTTGGAAACGCTTTATATCTCAAAAAATAGTACTCAAATAGTACCCTAGGGCCCTACAATTTCATTTCTCTAGCTATCGTAGAAGCTGAGATATAGTGAGCTCTTTCTAGTTATAAGAAATTCCCGGGTACGCCAGCTTGATGACGGTGTGAAATTTTGTACACTGTTAAGTTAGAGAATATCTCGGCTTCTACGATAGCTGGAGAAATGAAATTTTAGGACCATAGGATACTATTTGGGTACTATTTTTTGAGATATAAAGCGTTTCCAAAAACAAAGCCGTTCCAGAGATACAAACGGTGTACGCCAGCTTGACGCCCGGTAGCGTACACCGTGAACAGGCCTTATATTTCGAAAAGTTCAATGGTACTATTTTTTTCACCTAGGTATTTCGTCGGTACTATTTGGGTACTATTTATTGGCTGCATTAGATTCTGAATATCTTTACGGTGTACGCTATCTTACCGGACACGCGAGCCCATATGCCCCGGGTACTTTAGGGTAATGGGTATTGTGTGAGTAACTATATAACATGCGACTTTTATTAACAAATGCAAAAGGCGTTCCAAGTACGGGACCCCGTGGACCGCGGGGCTTAGTGCAAGTACCCAGGGTGTCCATTGGGAAAGAGCATATGTGACTTAGATACGAGTATGGGCGCTGCTGATGGGTAAATAGTTTACGGGCAAGACCTAATCTACTCAGTATTGACTAGGGTTTCCAACCCCTCCCGGTACACTAAAATATCACTATTAGAAGCCCTAGTATTATTCGCCCTACCTAAATTTGGGGGTATGAACCATTTATGTATAAAATAAGGAGCTATTCAATAATATTATTGTAAAAAATGGACTAGTAAGATGAGTAGGTACCTACTTAAACTGTTTTTTCGTTAGTAGAATGACTTATGTTATGTTGCTTAAATATTTTGCATCAACGTTAAAAGTTATTTCCTGACTTAAATTTGCAAGTACATCGCTGTCAGAGTTTTGTATGGATTTGTTTTACTACTCTCAGACTGACTGACTGGTTGCTTATGTGCGTTACAACTGCCTATACAATTTACATTTATGCAAATGTCGCCGGTTTAGAAATTTCGTACGCACAAAGTTACGGGATTGGATTGTGAGAAGACAGTTTACGGCTTGTTATGAAGGTTAACGATTGTGGCCGCGAACTTGCAAATGTGGGTCCTTATACGTAAAATAGAGAAAGTGGACTATTTGTGGTTCACATAAATAGATGAAGGAAAAAATCCTCGTTACCTACCTATTTAAGAACTTTGAAAATAAAGTCAGCTAAGTTTTATTACCTACTGTAAAATTGTAAATTCGGTTTAAATGTCACGTCATGATTGTACGATGCGTTGTTTTGGCATTTAAACATCGCCATCTCTTAGACAATTTCAAACGAACAAATATAATTTGACATCTGGACTTATAAGTTAATGTTCGCCGTTAAGGGTTAAGCTGCTTGCTAGTGCTGGATAGACAAAGTTGTCGACGGCATGAGCGGATAACTAAATTTTGACCTCAATGGTACAGTCGAAATCATTTACATCTACACATATAAGAAAACAAAAATATCTGAACACGCTTTTATGCTTCTGACAATAACACATAATAACACGACCCTGTTCAGATATTTTTGTTCCCATAAATGTGTAGATGTAAATGAATTCGACTGTAGGTACCTATGCAGCAACTGCACAACATACGAATTAAGAAGGTAACGACACGAGGCGACAGTGACCTTTAAATCATGAAGAAAAATAGTTTGAGTGTTTCTAATGTCATAGAATGAATATTTAATGTTGTTATAATTCTAATTGCGTAATGATCTGTATTGTTTCAGTTGATTCTTCGTGAAAATGATACGAGCGGCAGAGGTAAGCAACCAATTATAATATTTTTCATACGACGGATAGGCGGTTTGATGGTTTCAGTATTTCATGGAAAATGTCAAAATAGTAGTTCATGTGACTGTTACATAATGAAAGGTATTAAAGTACGAGTGTGGGTTTATGAAACGATCAGTCACGGAGTTTCATAATAATATCGCACGAGTGTTTTAATGCCTAATTATGTACTGTTACATACATAAACTGGTTTATCTACATTCTACACATATAAAGCTTTCTATGATGTGTTCAAAAAACAGCAAAGTAAAAATGTCAAATGCGGTAAATGAAAACTTTTCACGCATGTCACGCAACCATAGTTTTTTTATAGACAAACTAGTGTCGGCCTCAATTATCATATCGTTCGATATCAAGCATCATGCCGGATTTGTGAAAATTGTTTGCAATTGACATTTCATTTCGAATAAAACGTCATTTCGACTGATATCAGAATGAACTGATACTAGATCTATGAAATTCGGAATAAAATAATTCGGAGTATTTGGGTGTTCCCGCCGGTTATAATTTACGGTTTTTAAACGCATTATATGATAAAGCGTGCGATGCGTGTTGATAAAGATAGGTATTTAAAGACAGAATGTCATGTCATGTTAATAGTGACTGGCAGATAATACAATGAACACAAAATTTTAAACTAATGGATTTTTAAAATGTTACTCTTTCAATTAACTTATTCCATGCAAAGAAAAATTATATGGAAGAATTTATATTCTGTAATTAATATTATAATGTGTAAAAGAATTTATATTTTATTTACTATCTTCATGTCGATATTCGATCGATAGATAATTCTTTATAGACGTTACACCATGCTTATTGAATTTTCATAAGGCTAGTATACTAAGGCGAATAATTTTTATGAGCATTCCAGAAATTATTATAAAGTGTAGAAACTACACGCCACTTTATTATTGTAAGTCTAGCCTTTAGCCGCGGCTTCGTCTGCGTTACTCCCATGACTTGCCGACCACTTAGGCATGAAAAAAACTTTCAGCGCCTCTCATCGAAATGCGTGATTTGGGGATAGTACCATCGCCAGGAATAGTTATTTTCAAAAGCGATAGCGCCCCCGATATAGCATCAACACCCCCTAATTTCTTCCAAAGCCACCCCTCTGGGCCCTGGGCTCTGGGTAATCCTCAACGCCCACTGGGGGACGGTAGGGACCACTTTGGGAACCTATGTCCTAAAGGGACTCTTTACCAGAATATAAAGTACTTATCTTATGTATCAACCCATAGGACTAGGTCTACTTGTATGCCGAATTTTATTTCAATCCATTCAATTGTTATCGAATTATTTAGTAACAAACATCCAAACACCCTCACAAACTTTCACATTTATAATATGTATTAGTAGGATAGGATTAGTTAAATCTAAATTAACTATTGAGGAATCTAGGTATATGATAGGTAAGGAAGGATCTAATTTATTTTCAAATAAATTGAGGAACACTGAGCTCAACCAAACCCTGCATATTTATTGAGTCAATTTTGTTTATGGGAAAGTCATAGGAAAGCCTCGAGAAACTTATTTTATTAAAGTTACGGAGAAAAGTCACATTCAGCAATTAAATTAATCAATAGAGAATAGGTAGAGAACTGCCACTCGACCGACAGGGGCGTAGCTTTTACATTAGATAATGAGAGCTTCATCAACGTAATACCTATACCTACCATCTAGGTATGTACCTGCTATGAGGAAGCATAGCATAATTCGATTTCATTAGTAATATTTATTCCAGAATTAATTTAGATGTCTAGTCTAATAAGGCACTCATTAAACGCTATATTAATATGATGTTTAACGTTTGTGCTCGGAGCGTAATTATGCGCCTAAACTCTTGTATCCGTGACTAATTGTTATATTCTTGTTCATTTACCGTAACGACGTTAGTGATTTGAGTAATTTAGGATACCTACTGTCAATAAAAAAAGGTTTTTTTCTTAGAATAGTCATTAATGCTCTCAATATTTTTGACTTAAGAACATCTGATGCATTTCGTATGTAGGTTAGGTACAATCTGATACATAAAAATGGTAATGTAACACCAGGTTGAATGTCCAAATATATTATTTAGTTCTGAAAGGGCTGAGGGCTGAATTAAATGTTTTGTTTTTTGTGAAAATTGTGCATTGTTTAAAAAGTACTAAGAAGGTAGGTACTTTTGTTTTAATTTATTCCTTTTTATGCAAGGACAAAAACAATCAGCCGATCTTAATAAATAATAAACTGTTCACGCACATGAAAGAAATCAAGTGAGAAAACTGTAGTAAATTATGTCCCCAGGCGTTACTAAGCAGTTATGCAATTATTTTTTGTTTTGGTTGTCACAAAATGGTTGCAATGACCGTCTATGACCGGACATTCAACCTCACTGTATAAATAATATTGGTTTTGTAGAAGGTTTGTAGATGCTTTATTTTGACTAAAGGTATTATCCAAATTAATGGCCACTATATTTGGATTCACAAAAAATAAATAGGAACGCTATAATAAACATGTATACTTTACTGCCAAAAAATATAAGTACCTGCCTAACATCAATGTCTGCAATACGGAACGTTAGCATTATTTAAATTTTGAATGATATGGGTTATTAAATTTAGGTGGGTAAACTTAGACAAGGTCGTCAATGAGCACTAGTATACTACTACTTGGTATTAACATATAAAATGTACAAATTCATTATAGCAACAAGCACATTGTCAAAGAAACTTGTGAGTTTTGTACCAGTGAAATTAATGACATTAAAGATAAAACTAGAGTGTAAATCCTTTGATTATCTTAGATATAATATACCTAGTTATTTCCTCAGAACTTTCTTAGAATGAAAACCGTTCGTGTCGTTAAATTAAATAGAATCCACATTAATATACCTATCACATATACACACATACCGAACTAATCTACTCTGGTGGTGTACTAAAAGATGGCTGTCTCTCTAGTATGGTAGTGTGCATAAAAGATTTTGAGAAACACTAAAGAATAGAAGAGAAAATCTGACCAGCTGTAGTAGGTATGACACAAAATTGTTATATGGCACTTGGCCTCGCACTGTACCCAACCCGCATTCGCATAATACAAACATCAATGGAAAACCCGAGTTTTTACTTTACATAGTCATGGGATCAAGTCATGTGAAGAATTATCTCGCATCAATGATTAAATTACGTGCCCATTTTAAACAGACATTTTATTATTATACTTCCAGATCACATACGTCCTTTTCCTCTAACATCATATTATGATGATATGATGATGATGATCATAATCGTTAGTTACCACGGCACGACAAAAACCGCCTTTGTATCATTAATGATTGGAATTGGTACATGATCTTGTCATTACAACAATTAGATGAACTGTATTGATGAAATCGTGGAAGAAAAAATAATTACAATGAAGTTGTAATTGTAGATGAGGTACGTGGAGCGATTATCGAATTATCCAGCTAGCTGATGGCTGGAGGATTGATTTAGCAATGACAGTGCACTTATTTGTTGACATGATGACACAGCAAGAAATAATGCGCTGTAATATGATGAATTAACACTAGGTAACTCTTCGTTACTGTTTACGACATGTGACGCACGGATTTGGGTTATTTATAGCAAGCAAGCATTATTATATTACTAGCGACCCGCCCCGGCTTCGCACGGTGTTTCTCTATTATATTATGCATGTATTATACATATAAACCTTCCTCTTCAATCACTCTATCTATTAAAAAAAACCGCATCAAAATCCGTTGCGTAGTTTTAAAGATTTAAGCATACATAGGGACATAGGGACAGAGAAGCTTTGTTTTATACTATGTAGTGATAAATAGATGTAACTAGCTATAAGAAACGTCTTCGTCTTGTACTTGCTCTTACTATAGTTATACGTTACACAATATAACGACTATCATCATGAAGGAGTATTACTTCAAACCCCGATAGATCCTGCTTCAACTTGTCTATTACACGCGTATCCACGTTTTTTTCTAATCTACTACTGGACTGGAGCGCTTTAGATGTTGTGATGTTGAATAACCCTCAAAAAAAATTTTTTTTAAACAAGCCATTTTATAGAAAGTAAGTAGATTATAACAAACCATACCAGCCCAAATTCAAGTGACATCAGGGAGTTCCAGTCTCTATATCCCAGTTCAACCATCAGATCAGCTGGACGGTTCCAAAATATTGCATTGTCACAATTTGTATTAGTATGCCAAATTCCAGTCGAATCGGATGGCAGCAAGTGGTTGAAAAAAGGTTTGGAATGTTTGAAACGGAAAACTTACATACGAAGATTGCAAGTTAAGTAAAAACTTTAAAAAATGGCGATATTTAGATAATCAAATACTAGAATCAAATATGTGACATTTGGTGCTGTAAAATATGAGTGTTCTCAAAATTATGTTGTATCTTATTGTATCGAAACATAAACAAAAAACCGCTAGGTTTATATTTGTCTAGACACAACTACTCATAACGATTATTCTATTAATGCTCTACATTATTTAAGTTATGGCATAACTTACGGTTTATGCAAGCGTTAATTTAAATAATAATGACAACAAATATTTATACAGATTGGTGTCGGTGCTAAACAAATGAGTATCAGTAGTTATTTTATAATACAAATATTAGTTACACAGTACTAATCCAAATAAATCCCACTATCCCACTATACCCAATATATATCCCACTGGATGTTTGTTACTAAATAACAGGGTAACGACTGGATGGATTGAGCTGAAATTTGGCATACAAGGAGACCAAGGACTAGATTGAAACATAGGATACTTTATATTCCAGTAAATAGTTCCCTTGGGACAGTAACAGGAACAACGCGGGCGAAGTCAATATACCTATGTATCTAATTCGGGTTCCCTTTATTTGGCATACGTTTTATTTGTCTGAATGTATGTATTGTTAGCCCGAATTTTATTTCGCATAATTTTTCTCTAGCTTTAACGTACTTTTCTGTGAAAGTTATACCTACAAGCGTTCATTGTCACCGCCGCCGGAGAGGCTCGCATCGCAAGCTTGTAACTGACGAAGGTTTAATGAGGGTTATAGATACACATGTGTAAAATCCAAAGTCGCGTTTAGTAATCCAGGAAGTATCGATGTAACTGCTTTTATGCCACACCTGGCCATAAAGTGGCTTTTTCCGCACGCTACGCGTACGGAAAAATCCGCTTTCTGGCCAAGTGTAGACATAAAATGATGTACACAACACGGGAGGTAATAAAGAAAGCCCTCGATCGCATATTTACGTCCCTCGCTTGCAGCTCGGGCCGCAAACATCTGCGATCTCGGCTACTATTGCAACATATTTTACATAAGCCACTTAGAACATATTAGGTTAGGTTAGGGTTGTTTAGTAGTTATTCTGAAAAGTTAATATTATCTGCACAATAACAATTATGCGTAAATAGTATTTGGGCAAATAGAACATTCGGTTCGGACAAATAAAATTATGCCAAAATAAGGTGAACAATCTAATTCGCATACCAAAGTAAATTAATAGTATTTTATGCAACAGTTGTATAAGAAGGTTCAAAAAATGCGAATTGCGTGAGTTGCGATACGAGCCGCGAATGCGGCAAGTATCGCAAATAGAGACGCAATGAGCGTTTTTTGACTTAATTATACAACGTTGCATACAATACTTTTTCTACGACCAGGTTAAAATATAAAATACATGGACGTCACGCGTGTCTCGTCCGGTCTCTCCGAGTGTGTACAGCCGGCATGACAGTTGTGTCTATGGTAAACTTTTTTTTGATATGGCTGGTGACACGATGTGACGATAATTAAAATACTTTTTTTTATGTTGGCATCAATTAATTTAATTCGGAAAGTTTTGTTTTTCTTATGAATCGTAGGAATTTAATTGTTTGTTAAGTTGGTAGTTGTGAATTTTTATCGTGAAGTTAGAATTGAGCGCTTAATCCTTGACCTAAGTTTAACCTAGATCTAGAAGTTTGTGGATGCTAGCAATAACGTAAAGTGACTATAACGACACTAGTGCTGTTATGGGGAATAGAGTATAGACTTCTCTGAACTCATATTATGCATGTTCTTATATTAGTGTTCGTGACCAAGTAAAAGACATAACAGTACAGGAGTAGAAAAATTAATAAACAAATAAAGTTATTATAGACTTTTACGTATACATTTACGGCAATCTTAAGTACCTATGAGGATTTTAGAGGCTAGATATATCTCTAAACCCAGTTCTCTCTATAGCATAATTTGCATTTTTTTGAAAAAGGTAGCATACCTACTTATTGTAATAATTTATCAATGACATGAATGCTCTGTGATAGATAATTAAGCCACCAGTGCTCGTGTCTGTGGGTTGAAATGATGATGACTAGGGCCAAAACAGACGGACTGCACCCCAGCTGCAACTTGTAAAGAAACTTTGCAGTCGGCGTGAAGTCGGGATGAAGCCGAGATGATTTTTACAAATTGCAGCTTGCACGCAGTCAGTCTGTATTGGCCCTTATAATAAAGACGTTATATTTATTTGAAAGGTTGAAGACACAGTTGTTCGCCTATCTGTAGGTGGTTACATTTTTTTATTGTCATTCACAATTATATTTATTTCCAGTCATGTGCCTGCCCCATAAAAGAGGTGGGCCCTTCCATGGCCGGCGCCTGCGGTGGCCAGTTCATGCTCTTCATGACGATCCTGGAGGCTTTCATCAACGGGCGTTGCGATCTCGCGGACCCCTGCAACCGGGTTTCCAGTGAGACCCCTGATAGTCTGTTGGACAGCTACGACTTTATAGTCGTGGGCGGAGGCACCGCGGGTTCCGTGGTTGCTGGAAGGCTGTCAGAGAATCCCCAATGGAAGGTTAGTGATACTCTGACTATGGTATTCTGAGGGGGGTCCTCTCTATTAAGTATGTGGCGACACTGCCACCTAGCGACATTCGTTGGAAGAAGAAGAAGACAGTTACAGCAATTCCACGACAGATGACGCTTACATCAACGCCCATACAAACGGCACAATTTCCATACTGTTCTGCATCACACTATCGAAGTGTTTATAACGCTAACACACATACACCACTTATAACCAACTTCCGCCAACAACACCCGCCTGGAGAGAGATCTCTCTATTGTCCTCTCTTCCACAAGCATGTTTTATTTGAACGCATTGTTAGTCGAACTTTACTGCGCATAATTTTTTTCTAGCTCTAACGGAACATATTTTGGAATACCTTTTGCATAAGTCACTCAGAATAGATTAGGTTCGGTTTATTTTGTAATTATTCTGAAAAGTCAATGGTATCTGCAAAATAACAATTATGCATAAAATATTATTAGGACAAATAGAACATTCGGACAAGTAAAAAGTTTCTCTTGTAGCAGGATCACCGGCGAGACCCCAAAGGGCATTTTGAACAGATGTAACAAGGCAGTAAATAGTTAGGTAAAAACACGAAATGGTACAGAAGTCAAAGTAGATGGCAAAATTGAAGGCACTTCCTAACTGGACGTAGTTATGCAATAACGTTCCATTCCACATGCAAAATTTGTTGGATTATGGACTATGTTCTTAAAGACAGAAGGTTGATACTTTGTTTTGTGGGTTGGAACGTTATTGCATAACTACGTCCAACTGGACTGCTGGTCGAATGGTTGAGACGCTGGGCCGGAAATCCAGAGGTACCTACCGGGTACGATTCCTGGTGTGGACCATGGGTGGCCGCAATTTAATTTTTCTATATACTTTTACTTCTTGAATCTATGTATTAGTAAATAGTTGTTGTTATAGAGGGCGGCACCGCGAGTTCCGTTGTTGCTGCTTGCGTGGAAGGCTTACAGATCTTCAATCCATTTTCAAACAGAGAGGCTCTGGACACGCAGCATGGCCAAGATTCGTTATTCGCTAATAGGTATTATCTTCACGACGACCTCCCATTCACAATGCCTGTCCATCCGTGTCTCATTAATGTGAAAATCCGTGCATTGTCCATTACAGCTGATTACAGGCAAGATCCTGCATTGTTTGTTAATTGATGCAGTACGGGTGATTTGTTACCTTTACGTTGAGACTTTGAGGAAGAATAATCCCGCGAACAGGGAGGTGCAAGCAATAAAAAATCGCGCCAGAAGGTATATGGAGCTCGCCTTTATCACGTAATAGGGCATTTCTATTTTTCGTTGTACCTAATTAAGGCCCGGTAGGACCTGGCTCGCATTTCACATACAACTAGGGTCGGGCGGAATGCAGATTATTGCAGATTATCTTCGATTTCTAACATAAAAGTATACGTTATCAACCCAAACATGAGAGGATGCCCTGCATGACTGTGAAATCATGATTGCCAGGTATTAATTTTGTCAGAAAAGGTAACTGGTAATGAACAAAATGAAAAAAACGAAAAAAATACTTTATTTTATAGTGTTTTCGCGCTACTTTTCTATCGAGCGAAGTGTTCGCTATCGTGTTCTAAGTGAGAGGAAGCCCTAGATACAGTTCTGAATATTATTATATATGTTTTACAGTGACCTACGAGTCAAATAAGTGCTCTAAAAATGATTTGGAAACTAGGCTTCCGTGCCCGATTCTGGTCTAGCCTCGCCTTAAATAAAACCGGTCAAGTGCGAGTCGGACTCGCGCACCGAGGGTTCCGTACAAACTTGTAAGTAGATAGGTAGATACGTGAATAGTTCAAGAAAAACTGTAGGTATGGCGGTTAGCTTAGTAGGAGCAAATAAGTATGTGTACGATTTTTGAAAATTTCTAAAAAACGATGCAATTTAGGAAAATCGTTTTATTTTTCCTGTAATATTTAGGATGATATTAATAATTGGTAATTATTACAGATTTTTCTGTTCAGTAACTTCCAAGATAATAGGGGGGGAATGGTATTTTTTTGAACGTTTTTGGTCATAAATCAAAAAGTACAAAATAAAGAAAAAAAATTAAAATGGCTTTGGAATCTACAAATTAAGCCCTTTCATTTGATATCCCACTCGATATAATAGCTCTACTTTTGTTTTTCCACATCCCATTTCGGACCCCTTTAAAAAAAACGGTGCAAGTTAGGAAAACCGCTTTATTTTTCCTGTAATATTTAGGATGACATTAATAATTGGTAATTATTACAGATTTTTCTGTTCAGTAACTTCGAAGATAATAGGGGGGAATGGTATTTTTTTTGACATTTTTCGTCATTAATCAAAAACTACTTAATTAAAAAAAATATTAAAAATGGCATTGTAATCTATAAATCAAGCCCTTTCATTTGATACCCTACTCGATATAATAGCTCTACTTTCAATTTTCACAGTCCCATTATTAAAAAAAAAGTTTAAATTTTTTTTTTTACATACAATAAGCTCGGGTTAGCAGCTCTTAACACTATTCCAAATTTCAAGTCGATAGCATTAGTAGATCCTGAGATATCTAGCTGAGACAGACGGATAGACAGACAGAGTCGCACCATAACCTTTCCTTCCTTTCCCTTTTTCCCATTCCTTCCTTCCTGGGGTTCCTTTTTTACCATTTTGGTACGGAACCCTAAAAACTCTTAGCTTGGAGTTAAATTTTGTCCTTTTGGTAACGCACTTTTTGAATGCTTAAAATAATATAAAAAACGTAACAAACAGTACAAGTCTAACAATATTAACAAAAGTAAAGGTTTGTTACGTATTTTAAAAGGACAACATTTAACTTCGCGCGCAGTTTGTTACTTGGGTACAACGAAAAAAAGAAATGCCCAATAAAGACAAAATATAGCATCGGTCTCTTTCTGATCAGCGTTGCCCGACAGACATGTATGTTATAACTTATCTTTATGACGCGGTAGAGGCTTAACGGAGCTGGCATAGTCAGTCTGACAAAAGCTCCCTAAAAATAAAAATCTTTATGACGCGATAGGCGCAATCTTCATAAACGTGCAGGTACACATGTGTAAGTTAAGTTGCACAAAGTTTCCAAAAACTTGGGAAAGTTCTCAGAAATGGCTGGAAAATTTTACAAGAATTTTAGGAATGTTTACATATTGGAACACTTACTCGGGCATTCCCTATAGGACATTTTAAGAAATTTGAAACTTTCCATCGGCACATCAGTACGTACAGGACGATCTCAGTAGAGACACACGGACATGAGGCCAGGTACAGTCAAGGGCAAAGATATAAAGCCACACAAAGTTTCAAAATATGTACCGCTTTACCTTAGACCGCTTTAGCTTAGTTGGTAGTGACCCTGCCTACGAAGCAAGAGGTCCTGGGTTCGAATCCCGGTAAGGGCATTTATTTGTGTGATGAGCACGAATATTTGTTCCTGAGTCATGGATGTTTTCTATGTATTTAAGTATTTGTATCTATTAAATATATCGTCGTCTAGTATCCATAACACAAGCCTTATCGAGCTTACTATGGGGCTAGTTCGATTTGTGTAAGATTGTCCACTAATATTTATTTATTTATTTATGTACACATCTACTTTACTGTCATAGTGATAAGGTATAGATATATAAGACAGATTCATATTTAAGAGATTCTGTGGCGTTTACTTATTTTTACCCTTGACTGTACAAGGACCCTAATAGTTCGTTAATTTTGAGGCCTTGTCGCAAAAACAAGCAAATACTTATCTACAGTTCAAGGATTGGTTAGAATCCTACTTGGGAGTTGCTCTCCCCGGAATAAAAAAAAAGTTAGTGTCATTAAACCCTGTTTTCGATGCAGTACTTTTGATATAATAATGTTGTATAAGTACTGACTCAGATATCAGTATGTATGTATATATATATATATATATATATGTATATGTATAGACAGACATCATTTATTGGTAATAGATCATATTACAAGTCGTGTTTTCCTTTTTACATTATTTTCATATATTATATTCGGCATATAATTCATAAGTATGTTTTTATATATTCGAGGTTGGAAAGTAGTTGACCTCGCTATGGGTCGCCTATTTTACGCATATTTTTTTTCGTAATAATTCCTTTTCGCAGAAGCAGTATAAGCCTAATTTTATATTGGCATATACTAATGTTGCATAACCAAGTTTCGCATACATTTAAATACGCATAACGTTATTTCGTCGAAATATATTTATGCATAAAATGTGAATTCCGAATGTCGAATAAGCATAAAATTAGGTAAGCATAATCTAAACATGCAGAATACAAGTTACGCATAATACAGTTGTTTGTTTTTATATTTTGTTTTAGTAACTTATAAATTGAAAATAAGTAAACTATTTATGAATTTATATTTTGTTTATAGTACTTTCAACCTAAACTACTTTTCTAGCAGCAGTTCGTTTTTGTTGGGAGATGCAGTTCAAACCTAACCTAAACCTAACTTAACCTAACCTACTTTTTCTGTCAGCAGCTCGTTTTTGTTAGGGGATGCAGTTCAAACCTAACTTAACCTATCCTACTTTTTCTGCCAGCAGTTCGTTTTTTTGGGGGACGCAGTTCAAACCTAACCTAACCTACTTTTTCTGTCTAATTTTTTTTCATGCGGGGGGCTTCGCCCCCCGAGCCCCCCTCGTGGGGGGCTCCGCCCCCCCGTCCCCCCTTTTTTGGCTTTTCCATAGCTAAGAACTCGTGCAAAATTCTAGTTGCTTAAATGTTTTAACCTAATCTAATCCCCTTTCCTGTCAATTATTTATTTTGTAAGGAAGTAGCTACTTTTCTAGCAGTATTTCGTTTTCGTTGGGGTCACAGTTCCGAAGTAACCTGCCTAATTTTCTGGCAGCAGTACGGTACTGTTAGAGTTAAGAATATCAAAACTTGAAATAAAACGACATGGTTTCGGACCAATTTTCGGACTATCAAAATTATGCCAAATAACAAATATGTTAAAAAAAAATATTCGTAATAAAATTCGACCACGACAATATTATGCTATTATAACTTTCGGACAAACAATCATTCGGAAAATTGTGGATTATGCCAAATACATGTTCTGCAAGAATAATATTCGTCAAAAATAAATTATGCGAAGTCTGTTATGCAAAATTCGATTCGGACAATAAAAATTCTGCGAAATAGATGGCACCCCCTCGCTATCACTTGTTGGTACTGGTAGGTGACGGTGAATATTCACTCTCGACTTGAAGAGATCCAAGTTACAGGATAATAGAAGGTTTTAGGGTGAATATAACAGTACAGACGGAAATCTATCCAAGAATGTTTATCAATCCCTTGATTATCACTTTTATCAAACTGCAACCATCCCATCGATCATATACCTACCATCGAATAATTATAGATTTAAGAAAATAATTTCTCATATCTCATTTCGTCTCGATCCTAACATTCTAACTATTACTAAACTATTACCAATGACATCATACGTCTAGTGACGTTACAAAACTAGTTTTTAATCAACTTTATCCGTCTAATCTTTTAATGTTTTTCTACAAAAACCGCAATCATGATGTGTGACCGTTATTAGCAAAAAGTTTTACGCGTTATTATTATTTAAGGGGCTCGTACAAAAAATGTACACGTGAACACTGTATTAATATATTTAATGCAAAAAGTACAGATTTCCACAAAAACTTTATGGTCAATTATTTAGGCTGCGTACAATAAGTAATTATTATCAAATTCCATTTTTTTATTCTATCAACTTGGTACCAAACCTTCAGGGCGCGCAGGGGCAGTTCAGCTTTTTAAGTCTGTTTTTCGGTTCATAATATCATGAAGTCATAATTGCAATTATAAGTATTTAATATATAATATAGTAGGTATTACACCTACAATGTGATTTGGAAAAAAGTTATCTGAATCTGAAAACTTAAATCTCTTTGGGAACACAACTATTCATAGTGTGGTTAATGGTTATTTATTATAATACTTATAATCCAACATACCTACTATCGTAGATCCGGTACGGTACTTAATTCTATGTGCGTTGTGGTTTTCCTATGGCGCGCCGTGACATGATATCCGTGGTTAAATTTTACGATCGTTTTTGTAAGTACGTGCGTATGTTTGTGTTTACCTGAAAACCTTGGGAAAATCTTTCAAGTTTGATATAACTCAGGAAGACAAATTCATTAGTACAATCTACTCTATGCATTTATTCTTTTAACCAGGGACCGGAACCTCTTACCGTTATCGAGGTTTTAACTCGGGTTTTTAACGCGTTGGTTTTGAGAAACCGTCTTATTCTGTTAAGAGTATCACCGGCTTAATAACTTACACAGTTAAGAAGTAATTCGGTTAACACAAAACACCCAATAATAACTCCCGTAAGGTTGTTACTGGGAACCGGTTCCGGACGTAGCGCAAACGAAATTGATCTTAACCGTCATAGTAGTTAGTTTCATTTTGAATGGAGGAGCTAATACGCTCTGTGAAATAACTCGAGTTAATAACTCACAACATTAATAACAACTTCCAGGGTTGTTTTTTGTGGGCATTGAATTCAAACTAATTTGTTCTTAATTTTATACAGATACAATACAATACAGCTCATTTTTCTTTGGCGTCCGACAATCGCTGCCGAGAAACGGCACAGATGTAAATCTTTTGTTAACATCGACACCATTTTTGCGTCAAACAAATTTGCACCTAACAGTTTAAATTATAGATTTTATAATCGCCTGAAGTGTCTGAACATACATTTATTGCAATTGTTTTTTTACTTATGAATTTCGTCACTTCCATTGCAAACAGCGGACAGTGAAGTTAGAAATTGTGCGAAAAAAGTATAAGAATTTATTGTGCTGCATGTACGTAGTATTTATTGTGATATAATTTATGATATGACTTTTATTCGCGGATATTCGCGAATAAATTATTCGACCACTTGAATTGATGAATGATTTATTCGTTATTTTACTGGGATAAATCCACGGAAAATATTAAAGGTTTTTTGTTTCTTCCATAGAAATAAACAACACGAATACCATTTAAAATTACTTTTTTCTAACACATTAAGGATTGCTAAGAATTAAGGGATAAGCTTAGATAGTACCTCTATGTATTACAAACTACGGTTTAACATTATACTTTGGTAAGTATAGCTTGGCAACTTCGTTGGTGACACTCACCTGTGTGCTTTTTGCTCTGTGTAGCCGTAACTACTTACACAAGTTACCGCCAACACGAATAGAGGCCTCCGGAGGCAGGCTCGGTCGGTCGCCGTTCGTGGTGGCGGTAACTTGTATCAGTAGTTACGGCTACAGAGAGCAAAAAGCACACAGGTGAGTGTCACCAACGAAGTTGCCAAGCTATAGTATGTTTTATGTAAGGCAAAAGTCTTAATCATTGTGCGCATCGGGTTACAAGCATGAAATTTTTTTACAGATAGAGTGTACCGCGGTGATTATTTTTCGATGTGGAGAAAGTCAGATTCGTCCCCTGTGCGCGGGGAGAGCGGGGTAAATGGGCCAAATACACCTCTTTTTCATTTTTTTCCACTGATCAATTAAGGCTACTAGGGCTTATGTGGTATCGTTTTCGTGTAAAACAAATCCCATCAAAAACATTACATGTAAAAAGATGCAAGTCTCGCAACGCAGTTCTCCTACAACAAAAAAGTTTTGAGATACATATAAAGTTAAACCAAGTCAGTACCGGAGGGATATCAACAGAACTCGATTTCCACCGACTTGCCTATTATTAGATCTATAAAATGTGTTCCTCTCTCCTTGTAGGAGAACTGCGTTGCGAGACTTGCATATTTTTACATGTAATGTAATGTTTTTGATGGGATCTCATTTCTTTTTGTAAGTGGTCTTCCTTTAATTATTACATTCCAATCCATTCTTTTCAATTTGAACTGCAAAACTAACTAATCGCATGTATTTGTATAGGATTACAAACTTATATGTGCAGTTGTGACTGAGATTACAACATATTTAGGTTTTTAAGGACTTGATAGGCTAAAAACTAACTATATGTAAAATTTGGAGCTTGTAGGTCTGCTAGAAGTATCTTAGAATTATGATGATCATCAGTCAGTCAGTGAATGAATCAGTGACAAAACTAAGGAAATTTGACATGTTCTTAAACTACACGTTCAAATTGAATGATATTGAGAATATATATAAGTCTTATTGTGCCTATATTGTGTGTATATCCCTGAAATTTCAGGGTTCTAGCTTTAGCCAGTACAATATTACGGGAGGCTGAAAATGGCCTGAATGGCTTCGAGAAAAGGATGGTACGGCCGTGCCTTTGTTTTGCTCGACTTGGCGGGGGCACTGCCGTGCCTCCAGATATCAGAAATTCATTTTTTACATTATTTAGGTATAGTTTCATATAAAAATAGCTGAAAATCGTCGAAAAAGTAAAAACCACAACATTTTTTTTAATTCAGATAATAATATTTGTTTGAATTTTTTGACATTTACCATTTTAAAAAAATAGCACAGTTAATCTATTTAAAAAAAAAATATATACATGTTGGGCCCTCGGTACACAATATTACATCAAATTGTTTTCTGGGGTCCTATAAGGTAAAAAAATTCATGTGTTACCATGTAAATAATCTTTAACAATAAAAATAAATAATATTTTGACAATAACACACCATAAAAAAACCTAACCTAGGGTGCCGTCAGCAGAGAGACGGGGCTTAAGCTACCGGTAGTAGAGTTACTAAGTCACATAATGTGCGCATGAGATTACAACCATGAAATTTCTACTGCAGATAGAGTGTTTTTCGGTGATTATTTTTCGATATGGAGGGAAGTCAGATTCGTTCTCTGTGCGTGGAGAGAGCGGGGTGAATGTGACCAAGTACACCATTTTTTCGTTTTTTTTTTTCACGAATCACTTTAGGCTACTAGCGCTTGTGTGGTATCGTTTTCGTGTAAAAGAGATCCCACCAAAAACATTCTGTAAAAAACTAGCCAAGTCTCGATGGAGCTGCTTGTTTATCTCTAAAAAAACCGGTCAAGTGCGAGTCGGACTCGCGCACCGAGGGTTCCGTACAAATTCGTAAGTAGATACGTGAATAGTTCAAGAAAAACTGTATGGCGGTTAGCTTAGTAGGAGCAAATAACTATGTGTACGATTTTTGAAAATTTCTAAAAAACGATGCAATTTAGGAAAACCGTTTTATGTTTCCTGTAATCTTTAGGATGATATTAATAATTGGTAATTATTACAGATTTTTCTGTTCAGTAACTTCGAAGATAATAGGGGGGGAATGGTATTTTTTTGAACGTTTTTGGTCATAAATCAAAAAGTAAAAAATTAAAAAAAGAATTAAAAATAGTTTTGGAATCTACAAATTAAGCCTTTTCATTGGATATCCCATTCGATATAATAGCTCTACTTTTGTTTTTCCACATCCCATTTCGGACCCCTTTAAAAAAAAGTAAAAAAGGTATAAGATTTTTTTTCTATGCAATAGGGTCGAGTTTGCGACTTTCAACACTATTGCAAATTTCAAGTCGATAGGATCAGTAGATCCTGAGATATCTTGCTGTGACAGACGGACAGACATACAGACCGACAGACAGAGTCGCACCATAAGGGTTACTTTTTTACTGTGCTTCAGAGCTTAATACTATATTTGTTCTGCAGAAGAGGGCTATTCGAGCGAGCGATATATAAGATGAATTATCGAGACTCACTTAGAGATAAGTTTAAGGACATTAATGTAACGCATTGCATTGTCAATCAATACATCTATGACAATATTATGTATGTACATAGGTAAGAATATCATGAATTTTAAGAAGAACTGTGACATACATAATATTAATACTAGAAGTAAACATAAGCTCGCAGTGCCCACCACGCGGCTCCATAAAATGTGACGATCCAAATCAAAAGGTACCTTATGACGGTTGGCGCTTACGCTATTATTAACGTTGCTCCAATATTATTGCGGCGCTATGCGATTAGATCTATAAAATGTGTTCCTCCATGGTTAAATAATAGGCAAGTCGGTGGAAATCGCGTTCTGTTGATACCCCCCCGGTACTGACTTTGGCACGACTTTGTCTAGATTTCATTACTTTTTAGAGATAAACAAGCAACTCCATCGAGACTTGGCTAGTTTTTTTACAGAATGTTTTTGATGGGATTTGTTTTACACGAAAACGATACCACACAAGCCCTAGTAGCCTTAACTGATCAGTGAAAAAAAAAATGAAAGAGGTGTATTTGGCCCATTTATCCCGTTCTCCCCGCGCACAGGGGACGAATCTGACTTCCCTCCACATCGAAAAATAGTCACCGCGGTACACTCTACCTGTGGTAAAAATTTAATGATTGTAACCCGATGCGCACAATGATGCGGCTAACTAACTCTACTAATTGTGTTTACTAAGGTATTATACAACTACGACGTTTTGCCGACATGGTCATTCTACAACCTAGTCCTTATGACCCTTACTAACCCATGAATGAGAATGAAAACGATGGTGAGAATGATCAATGAGAATAAAATTGATAATGATGATGATGATGATGATCAATGCGATTGAAAATAATTATGATAGTCATGATGATGATGCATGATTATAAAAATGATGATGATGATTATGATGATGATGATGAATGAGAATAAGTATGATGATGATGATGATCAATGAGAATAATTATAATTATGATAATCATGATGATGATTCATGATTATAAAAATGATGATTATGATGATGATGATAAATGAGACTTAAAATGACGATGATGATGATTAATGAGAATAAAAATGTTGATGATAATTATTAATCAGAATAAAAATGATGATGATGATGATGATAATCAATGTGAATAAAAATGATAATGATGATGATTAATGAGACTAATAATGATGATGATGATGATGAATGAGAACGAAAACGATGGTGATGATTATAAATGAGAATAAAAATGATGATGATGATGTTGAATGAAAATAAAAAATAATGATAATGAAGATATAACTGACCGACCGGGGGTTCATTGCATAAAACATTTCATCAAAATCATCACAATCGGTCCCGCGATTTGAATGAATGAATGAATGAATAATGTTTATTTCAGATTTGAATCCATATTTTTGTTAGTAGGTTACACGATTACGATTTAAACGTGAAAAGGAAACAAACAGGCAGACAGATACACAGCCAGACAGAATTACTTTCGCATTATTTATGAATTAATTAACAACCAATTAGTTGAGATTCCCAATATTCCCATCGTGCGCAGGCCCAGACTGCGACTACATTCATAAATGTTAAGAATTAATAAGGCCTTAGGTCTTTAAAAAGGCTCGAGGATATAAAAGGCTTCAGCTCTTAATAGACTTAATAATTAACCACAAAATTAAAACAACCGGTTTTTATTATATACTAATTTCGATAATAAATGCCGAGACTGGGATCCTGCCGTTTCGCCAAAATATTTTTGGTCAAATGTTTCATTTGCCAAATGTTTCATTTCCCAAACCTCCGAAACCAAAAAAAAATCTCAGTGTATTTTGTTATGGTTTTATACAATACAGTAGGTTAGGTTAGGTTTGTTTTATGAAAGTTCTGAAAAAAATATGGTTTCGGAGAAAATTATTATTTGGGAAACGAAAAATTTGGCAAATGAAACATTTGACCAAAAATATTTTGGCGAAACGGCAGAGACCCGCCGAGACTCTATAACAAAATCGCCGTATGAGTGCCTATAATATTTTATGCCACACCTGGCCAGTGGCTTTTTCCGCACGCTACGCGTTCGGAAAAAGTCGCTTTCTGGCCAAGTGTAGACATAAAATGATGTACACAACACGGGAGGTAATAAAGAAAGCCCTAGTTATGTAATATACTATTAAAAGTTCCCCTAATAACTGTAAGATCCCATCATCAGCTCGTGATTTGGTTGCAATGGAACTACCTCTGACGTTTACCCTTTCAAACAAAAAAAGAATTTTCTAAATCGGTCTAGCCGTCTTCAAGTAATCGAAGAACAAACCTACATAAAATTTTCTCTTTGTTTTGAAATCGGTTAACTGCAGAAACTAATTTCTAATAAGAAATGCTCGAAAAACTATGAAAAATACCAAAATCGCTACATGTGTGCCTATAATATTTGAAGAGTTCCTTCGATTTCTCCAAGATTCCATCATCAGATCCTGATTTGGTTGCAATGGGACCACCTCTGACCCTTTCAAACAAAAAAAGAATTTTCTAAATCGGTCTAGCCGTCTTCAAGTAAGTACTTAAATCATTTATTCAGGGGATAGCTTGCATAAAGTAAGTAATCGAAGAACAAACCTACATAAAGTTTTCTCTTTGTTTTGAAGTTGGTTAACTCTAGAAACTCATTTCTGATAAGAAATGCTCGAGAAACTATGAAAAATACCTAAATCGCTATATGTGTGCCTATAATATTTGAGCCTTTTTTAAGACTCGAGCCTTATTAAATTCACGAACTCTACTAAGCCTTTTCTATCAGCCCAGCTCTAAAAAAGGGCTGCGAGGCTAAATATTTCGGACTAAAAGGCTCGAGTCCTTCGGATCACTAAACCAAACCGATATTCCACCGACAATTTCATAGTTCTCTTCGTGGACAATGCACAGCTAAGCGAAACGTGTCTTATACCGGGAACACACACTAAACAAAATAACAACTGCTTCAAAAACCCCTTTTTAACCTGTTAATAACCCCTTCAAAACAACTTCAGAACCTCTTAAAAAATAACCTGTTTTAAAACATGTTTGGTCGGCTACGCTTAACTCGGTCACCGGCTTAACCTGTTTATGAGTTAATTCAATCAGTTGTTAACCGAAACAAACGATTAACAATCAGACGGCTTAAGCCCTAGGAAGTAGGGCTTGCAAAATCGGTCGATTTTCCAATTCCGGAATTGACTTCGAATTTTACCTTCAATTCCGGAATTCCGGAACTGGTTCCGGAATTAATGCGGATGTACCGGCTTTGTTTTCTAATACATTTTTTGTCCGAATGAAATGAGAAATTGTATTAAAATAGATTTATTAATAATCAACAAGTGTGTAGAACGTATTCCAAGTACAAAATACGAAAAAATTGAGACATAATTATTAAAAAATCAACACTGGTAAAGTAGTGCAATAATACTAGGTGTACTTAGCTAGCACGGTAGATTATTACAAAAAGTAGGTATGAATTAATAACGAAATAGTATGACATATAAAATAAATTCTAAGAATTGCAATTGTTATAAAAATAAGACCATACTCAAAAATCCAAAAATATTACGAAGTAGGGCAAAATTTCTCAATTAATCATTAAACACAACACAGGTACAATGAGCTATTCAATTATTTGTAACAACAATTTCTGTACCAAGGTTATCCTTTTCGTGACCACGTAAAATAACTATTCATTTAGAATAACCATACACAATACATGAATCGTGTGAATATTATAAAAAGCTTAACGGTTACGCTTTTTATACGAAACGACTTTAAATAATTTCTAAAAGCATGATGAAATGCCATTTCAATTAATTTATCCTCAAACATTAAAACACTAACACTAGTATGTCTTGAAATTAGTTCAAATTTTCTTGTACCTTCGTAAATGCCTTGAGAAAACTCCTATATGTATATCGACTATTCAGGGAGCGTACTTTTCGTGCCGATGACGTAAAAATGACGTCAAGCTACATGCAGCATGATTATTTTTAGGTTTTAGATTGATTTATCGTTACTAGAAATTACCGGTATCGTAAAAGCTATGAATTAATTTTATCACTACTTTTATTACTTGGTGTCAATGGTAGAAGCCGTTTTATAAATCAAGATGTGTCTGCTTGTGTTATCTTACTTATTGCAACGGGAAATTGGAAAATACATATAACAGAAACGCATTTTGATATAGAAGGGACGGAATTCGGATAAGTATATGTCAAATCGCATATCCGATTAATATTTCCAATTTTCCGTTAAAATAAATAAAAAAACAGACGTATACATTTTTACTTACAAAATGTTTTCTACCATTGACACCAATCAATGAAAGTAAAAAATATAATTAGTTCATAACTTAAACGATACCGGTAATTTACGGTAACGGTTAATCTGTCATCGGCACCAAAAGTACGCTCCCTGATTAATATATTACACAGCATAATAGACTATTATGCTGTGTAATATAATAATGATGTGAAGTCGTATGAAATAATGAATTGGACTTTATTGCAGAAATATTCTGATAAATGTTAAGGCGTTATTATAAATTAAATACAACAATAATACATTGTGTCACATGCATAACACACATGAAATCTGCAAAATTCACAATCAAAACTTCACAGGGCACAAGAAACCCACAACTAACGTTAAATGGCGTTGCACTTAGTACTGATGGTGTTTATTGTTTTAATGCAAAAACAGATAGAGACAAACAATAAGTAGGTAGTTGGACCAAAATCGTTCTGTCTCGTTCTAAAAAGCACCGGTTTAGACCCCGCGAAGACTAGGCGATAAGATAATTAACGTTTGACAATTTTGTAACGTGGTAATTTTATAAAATATCCGTCTTAATGTCGAATTTCATTACACTATTTTCAATTCCGGAATTTTCGATATTTAGCACTTGAATTCCGGAACTGTAATATCGGAAAAATCGTCCGGAATTCCGGAATTTCCGAATTCCGGAATTCCGGAATGCAAGCCCTACTAGGAAGAGCTTAAGCGAACGAAGCTGTTTTCCGGTCCCTGCTTTTAACTATGAAAAGCTAATTTTAATCGGCTATTGCCAACTGTCATTCAAAGTTGGCCATATTTAGCACCAACTTGGACTTCTTCTTGGATTTGACTTCTGATCAGTTATGGGCAATTATAACGAGTCTTGAAATCAACTCTGGAGTTCCTACTTAGTTATCATTAAAAAATAAATAAGAATATGCACCTATCTTTAACACAACCAGTTATGTTTTAGATTTGTTTCGTCTTTAAACATCGGCATTTGTCCGTATCAACTCTAAGGATTATCCAACAGTATATTTCGATTAGATTTTAGACAGACTGGTAGAGTCAGACGTTTATTTTTCAAGAAGAGCCCTTAAGGTATTCTTGCAATAAATATTTGGCTTGAATTAAGATTGTTATTTTTTATCCAGGTACTATTGATAGAAGCGGGAGGGGACGAGCCCACGCAATCTGCGGTACCAGCGTGGGTGACCGCCTACTGGGGGCGGCCGGACACCGACTGGATGTACAAGACAGAGCCCCAAGAAAAGGCCTGCCTATCTGAGGGTGCGCAATGCAGCTGGCCTAGAGGGAAGATGTTGGGTAAGTTTAGTTTCTATGCTTTCGTAAAGATGATGTAATTTCCCACAGTGGAAAAATTTATTCGGAGCAAGGCATAATTTCTGAGTATCCCAAGTGGCTATTTTTGCCGAGCAAACAGGTTACACACAAATGAAAAATAAAATATTGGCTGCGCGACCGTCTTGTGCTAGTTGTACAGTTAAGTTTCCTGACGGATTCAAGTCTTTTCTCAAAGTATAACTAGGTACATAGTTGACCGTATGAGAACGAGCGACCGTATTCAGCTTAAATAAGGACTAAGGGACTATGATCTTACTTCATATTTGATACTTGGTTAACTTGGTATATTTTGAAGGTCCTTAGGGGTGGCAACTAGCCCAGACCCTGCCCTGACCCAGTAGTTAAGAGAATCGCGGTCGCAGTAACAAGTCGCGGTACGGGCGCTAAGCTGCTAAGCAGGCATTATAAAAAAAACACTAGCCAAAGTTAGTATTCTTGAATGTGGAATTATAGTTATTTTAATCAAATTTGTGACCGTTTCAGGCGGGTGCTCTGTGATCAACGGCATGATGTACATGCGAGGCCACGCGGCCGACTACGACGCGTGGGCAGTGGAAGGAGCGACCGGCTGGTCCTGGTACGACGTGCTGCCTTTCTTCCTGAAGAGTGAAGACAACAGGGAGATCGACAATGGTGTGTCCAGCCAGTATCACAATAGAGGCGGACCGCTGCCTGTGCAAAAGGTGAGAAAGGCCTTCATTGCGCCAATTAGGCCTATTAAGCTTGAAAATTTGTATGCTGGCAAATGAGAAGACCCAATCAGAAAGTGTGAAGTAAATTGGAAATAAATATGATGCAGTTTTCTGCGAAAGTAATACAAGCGTTCATTGTCACCGCCGCCGGAGAGGCTTGCATCGCAAGCTTGTATCTGACGACATGTGTAAAATCCAAAGTCGCGTTTAGTAATCCAAGAAGTATTGATGTAACTGATTTAAATTATTACAGTTCCGGCACGCACCTCAGTTTGCGCACGACGTGGTCTCCGCAGGTATAGAGTTGGGTTACCCACCGACCAGCGACCTCAATGGAGAGACTATCACTGGCTTCACGATCGCACAAACCCTGAACGAGTTAGTATTGACTACCGAATTTCTATGTGTACCAAATGTTTTGTAGTAGATCTACGAATACCGACGCGACGTAGTTTCGTATCAAGTCATCACTGGACTTATTTTATTTCGTCAATAACTAATTTGTTCTAACTGTTAGGTATATGAAGAAGTGAGAACTATCAATAGCTGGTGACCATTAGATATGGTTTGAGATAGTTTAGTTTAATGGTGAGGTTTAGATGCCTACTAAGTAGTTTTCCACTCTAACGAAACGTTAACGTTTAACAAGGAAGTAATTATACATGAAAATAACTCTCAAATTTATTACAGCAATGGCTCTCGCTTCAGCACAGCCCGTGCTTACCTCAGACCAGCGTCCAAGCGCGAGAATATCCATTTCCTACTCAACACTCATGTTTCTAAAGTGCGGATAGATCCTGCTACGAAGAAGGTCATCGGAGTCGAGTATATCAAAGACAAACAGACGAAGTTTGTCAAAGCGAGCAAAGAGGTAAATATAATTAACTCTCACACTAAGAATACCTACGTAGTTTTAAACCTTCATAGCATTACGATTAAAAGACCAACCGTGACTAGGACGGACGGTCACGTTTAATTTTTCTTTGTATTTGGTCTTCGTATCAATAATCGTAAGAAAGACTGTGGTGTTTCCATACTAAAAATTCTAAAGAGTCAAAATATTTCCAGTCAATACATATTATATGTCAATGTATATTAGTTCGAAACACCTTCATAGTATTACTTACTTTGTCGACCTTACTACTAAACGCTATAAAAGTACCCTATGTAGTATATACCCTAGTACATGTTTATAGCACTGCAGTTTAGTCACTGGGGCGTTCATTTTGATAGTGTCACCATTTCGCGACGAAAACAAGTTTCATAGCTTTCCGCATCACGAAAATCTGCAAACACCAGCGTTCCAATAATGAATATGTTTACTTACTGTTTAGGTCATCCTGTCAGCCGGCACTATGAACTCCCCGCAAATCCTGATGCTGTCTGGCGTGGGTCCCAAGGAAATGCTAAAGAAAGCCAACATTCCGCTGGTCAAGGACTTGCCTGGCGTCGGTCAGAACCTGCACAACCACGTGGGCGTGGAGCTCGAGTTTACTTTGACCAAGGAGCCCCAAGTGCCAGACCTGGACTGGGCTGTGGCTACGCAGTATTTGCTGAGTAGAGAGGGACCGATGTCTTCGACTGGTTTGTCGCAGGTATAGATAGTTTTAGGTTAAGTATTCTTAATTTACAAATCAAAATGACAAAAAAGCTTTGGTGCAATCAATCCTCAAGAGTGAGAAGCAAATAAGCCGTTGTTCAGGTAGATTCCTTGTCATATTGTCAGCAAATTCAGGAGTCCGGTTCGCAGTATGTTTGGAACAACGACATAATAATTATTTACTGCTCACGTGGAAATTAATTCTTATTAGGTCACCTCAGTGATAAAGAAGATAGTAGAACAGCTCAACTACTAGTTAACCTGCCTTACCGCTACTCCTATTACATATCAGATCAATACTTTCCAATTTTCTAACAAACATAAAATGACCTTTTCAAAACCATTTTTTATTTGGGCAGCTTACAGGCATAGTGAACTCAAAATACGCCGCCAGAGGCGGCCGGCACCCTGATGTCCAGTTCTTCTTCGGTGGTTACTACGCGGGTTGCGGTGATGGGGCAATGCCTGATCCCGAAAAGATGAATGATATCCGAGAGAGGAGAGATGTGTCGTAAGTATATTTAAACGTACTCTATATGTTTAATTTCATTAAACTCATTTCACACCTGGACTCTACCCTGCCCGTGATTTGCTATTGGGTTCTAACCAAAAAAAAATCGACCTCACCAATTTGGTTACTACCTGTACCGTAAGGTCGGGGTACTTTGGCCAAATGTAGGGTAACTTTGCCCACCTTGTAAACCACATATCTTAAATCTATAAGGTCTGATAATAAACATAAAAACATGAATGGTCAGCTAAAACTAACCACATGGCAATGTGCCGTAATTTAAATGCAATAATAAATTCTGAATCGAGTTAATCCCTATGGCCAAAGTTACCTCCCAGGGCGAAAGTACCCCGACCTGCTTTATCAGTCTGAGATCGGCCGCACATTGGGCCACTAAAAGCGGCCACAAGTAGCGAGCGTGCGCCACTGCCGCAGCTTGTGGCCCGAACGCCCGGTGTGCGGCGATGCCATACAAAATGTATAAAAAAACTCACCCACAGCTTGTGGCGGTCACCCGTGGCCGGGCTGGTGGCCTAGTGGCCTAATGTGCGGATGCTCTTATTAAATGCTTTAATATTCCAGAATATCGGCAATAGCCCTGCAGCCGCGTAGTCGTGGTTACTTGTCAGTCCGCTCGGCAGACCCTCTGCAGCCGCCGGTAATGCAACCCAACTACTTCTTCGACGAACACGAGTTGGATGTGTTAGTGGACGCTGCGTGGATCGCGCATAGGCTCGCGAACACTACCGTAAGTCTACATTTCCCCTTGGACTAACGAACCTGTTATTTGAAACAACTCTTTTGTGAGTAGGCGCCTATAGAACTGCCTGTTAAACAGCACTGAATGTATTAGGCAATGTTTGGATGATAGAATGCCATAGAAGTTCCACTAACTAGCTTGCTATTTTACGTGCAACTCTGTTGCTATAGAAATAAGGGATTTGACTGGTTACGAGGTACTTTTCAAGCCAGTAGTTAAGTCTACCTACTTCTGACTATTAACCATTTTAGTTTGTAATCGTTACACATGGAACGTGAGTTTTAATGGTACATAGGGATCTATGTCGTTTAGACTATCGACATACATAGGTACCTAATCTAAGTAGCTCTAGGTCACTTTATAAACCGTGACTATAAAATTCAACTAACAATAACTTTTTCTAGATAATGCGGGAAAAATACGGCATGGAGCCGAAGAAACGCGAGGAATGCCAAAACTTCGAGATACCTTCGGACGAGTATTTCAGATGTCTAGCCAAGCAATACACCGCCCCTGAGAACCACCAAGTGGGCACGTGCAAGATAGGCGCCAAGTATGATCTTATGGCGGTCGTGGATCCGGAATTGAAGGTGTATGGAATTAAAGGTACGGCTTTGGTCACCTACTTCGTGTGAGCGCATGCTCGGCCCTCCACATAACATGTACCTACAATTGTACATTGTATGTACATTCCTGTTGGAGCCCCTGAGCATAAGGGCTACAGGCAGCCAATGTTAGAAAAAAAAGCAACTTTCACTGTATATTCTTAAGGCATCTATAACAATAGGTCAGGACTGACTCACTCCGTGATTCCGTTGCGCGGTAATTATGATGAAATATCGCCAGGCATGGGTGGTAATAGCCAGCGACCAGAAAGAGCACGCGTTAGTACGTGTTATGCGATACAGAGAGACGGTCGGATGCAGTTAACTCCGACGACACTCGAACGACAGTTTTGTTAGAGAGAAGCTTCTGTACGTACTATGTAGCAGTGGCGTGGTGTTCATAGAACCCGATTCCCACCGGCTTGCCTATTTTAAAGCATATGACCGGAGTATCTACTACTCCTGAAGAAAAAGTAATCCAAATCTGCTCCGGCTTTACTAAGAATATATTGACGCCACGCCACTGCTATGTAGTACTAATATTTATTCTGTGAATAGGCACTCATTCAAAATACGTTTACTAAATGAATGAAGGGTTCAGTTCCAAACCACAGATTGTGCTCTGAGTCTTAGGATGATAAGTTATAGTGTGGAAGGCATTTTGATCAGTTTTAATTTTTATTTCTTTTTCAGGTCTCCGCGTTGCTGATGCGTCGGTAATGCCAACTGTGCCATCCGGTAAGTTCAAACAAACTCTTATTTCAATATTTAGGTACTGCCTTTTAACAGACACTATTTATTTGTCGTTTATGCAAGGTCCTCAAAATTAATTTAAGTGACAACCTCTGTCTACAATAAGGTATTCCACTTATGTATACATAGGTGACAGATTTTGAAATATTCAGTACGTCGTAGAGTAGAAATATACAGATGCATGGTATATATCAGTTATATTGTTATGGATGGATACTAATTATTTTGGGATAGGTATTCAGCGTTATTCTTCATGATAATATTGATAATGATGAATGACACATGCAGGAATATAAGGTCATGTTTATATTTCAGGTAACACTGCCGCGCCTACCATAATGATAGCGGAGCGGGCGGCCCAGTTCATCATGTCGCGGTACTCACGCATCAAGAACAGATTCGGCAGCGAGTCTACTACTGACACCAACACCAACTACGCGAGCACTGATAAAAAGTAAGATTCATAGTATTTACATTTCTTACCTTGTTACTCGTATCTCCGCTCCGCTGGGCTGAGTAGAAATTTGAAATAGGTAAATTTGAAATTTAAATGTTTGATTTAAGAGGCTTTAGAAGTTAGTAACTGTCATCGATTTAGGCTGTTCTCTCTGTAATTCAAGCCGAGTCTTGATGTGTTTGACGTTACCGTTGAGATCAGGACTGTTTTGGTTTAGGGCTCAGAAAAATATCACGAATGATCACGATGGGGGAGGGGAGGTCCGAGAGATATCACGTGTAATTTTTTTACACAACGAGAAAGCCAAAAACAACGAAATTACTCAACAATATTTTCGAAGCATATTAACCCAAATATCATTTATCAACTTTAAAACATCAATATTAAATGGGAAAAACGGGCTAAAATAGGCTAAATTTCATCACATGATTTCTGGACGAGCCCTTAATAGTATCAAATTGAAAAGTAAGTATACGTATTTTATTGTTTTTCATTAAGAAATACAAATGATGTGCCGAACATCATTTTCAATTGCCATTGCTCTTGTATTCCATCACACGCAAAAACAAAATTAATCCATACACAACTAACATATAATTACTTCAAACAGTTGGATGATATTCTCAATACTTTTGTCATAGTTGCGATTGGAAACAATGCAAATTTTCTAAGGTCTCTTAATAAATTTGGTTTCTTAGACACTATTCAACAAATCGAAATCAAGTTTTAACATTTATATCACATCATATGGCACATAACTTAAGTTTATTCAAAATTACGGACGTGGTCGACCCGTGTCGACCATTATTTGGCTTTAGTGGGTTCAGTTGTCAACTGTGTATTTCAGTTTCGGAGAGTCGGCTAACACTGCGCAGTCCATTTACTTCCAACCGAAATGGAAGTACAATCCCAATGAGAAATACGATTACGATAGTCATGACTATGACAGGTGAGGCCCGTCCTTTAAAAGATGGCGCACATTGGGTAATTCTTACAAGCGTTCCGGCCGCCGTCTCAACCATGGTCGCATTCTTGGCGGCTTCCCTGGTGGCTCAAATTTCATTGGAGGCGATTCTGTAGATATCAGAGCCGTTTAAAATTCATATCAGTTGTGTTATAGCTTTGGCTCTAAAAATCGTTAATAATTTACCCACGGCTGTGACAGACGGTTGAAACGATATGAGAATTATCCTTATATTAACTCCGCACTAAATACATTTCCTGCACAACACGCCTTTCCTAAATTCTAGTGTATTCCCCTGTTCAAGACTGTGCCACAGAATATATATAAGTTAAAGCAGTAAGGAAGCTACAAACAAAACGATCAAAACGCTCGCACACATAGACGCGCGCTTTTACAAGGCCCCTAAGGGAATCTCGCGGTGCCGTCAGTCGCGGGTGCTGCATGGCGGCGAGCGGTCGCGCTTTGTTTTTGTTACGTGCGCGCGCCCAGACAGCCCGCGATCTTTTAATTTTAAACAACCCTAACGCTCTAATGGAGCGTAGGTATTTATTTCAAAAAGTAAGCGTAGCTTCCATACTGCTCTATTTATATTCTGTGACTGTGCTCAATGGAGCACATAAGTAATAATATTAGCGAAGGTTTTTGTCAAAATGTATGAACGAATATTGTGTGAGTGCGAGTACAAACGAAGTCACACTGTCAAGTCACACGAAGTGATCATTTGTATACCTTATTTCAATGGCATAAGGTTTACCATTGCTCAGTTACGTATGTTTAATGGTACAGATGAAATCACCTAACGTTTGGTCTGCATCATATAGTCTATAACATTCAAAGCAGATAATTATATCGTCACACATCTTTGTGGCAATAATTATGAAGACGTGTTTGGATGCTACAGAATATTTTATACTGACGGTATTAATGGAAACCTCGTAGCAGTAACCTATTGCTGCTAATTGAAGACTACAAGTACGTAAGTGACATGTTTTGCATCAGGATGATACATTTGATTAGATGAATTATCGACTTATCACAAGGGGACTACATTTCTAGAGCACTTTGGAGTAGATGGAAGCTTCTTTTCAGATGCAACGTAACTATTATTCGTCTTGAACCACTGCTTGGGCTTTAAAACTTTCACTTGTTCCTTGTAGATAAAAAAGTTTGAAAACTGGTTTTCTACAAGAAAAAAAGGCCATTTAATAAACTAAGAAGCATTATTTTTCCTTATTATTATTATTTTACCAATTATCAAAAGTGGTCTCGTCTATGGGGAACAAGTCAAAACTCACTTTCAACTAGCACCAAACCTAGTCGAATCGAATTGCAATAATTTGTGTCGTTTATGATCTGCGCAGATCATTTGCACGCTATGTTACGCGCAGCGCACTACATCCATAGTATGTAGTGCGCTGACTCTTGATCTCTCAGTCGGTATTATTGCGGGCTAACATTTTGTTTCTGATGTAAATCGATTCTACTATTTATGAGGAAAGAAAGGATTGGTGGCTGTTATAGTAATCCAAGTGTAGTAGTTATAGGTATATATGTGACATTCCGCAGGTAAAGGTACCTTATGGATATTGTACCTTGCGTCCTTCTATCTTGATGTCCTATAGTAACGGAGTCGGATACGACGCAAGCGACAATATCCATAAGGTACCTTTACCCGCGGAACGTCACATATAACTACTACACTTGGATTACTATAACAGCCACCAATTGCAATCAAAAGTAGCCGACCGCACCGAGCATTGAAAACGCCCCATACGAAACGGACGCCAATGGTGAAGTCATCGCTAAGTGTATATGCAAAAAATTGCATTTTCTCATTTTGTGCACGGAAAAGTGCGTGCACTTAGTTGCCATACATTTATTTTTTCAGTGTTATTTAAGCATTCCGAAATTAACTTTAATTTTTCTTTAAAACGATACAAAAATATAAAAAAACAAACTTTGTGGTCTCATAACTTTATAACTTTTATATACATAATTTTTATTTATTTATTCTGTGTTACGATAATTTAGTATTTTCATTCCATGTGACTATATTATATTGTAAAATTCAACATTAGTCACCATCCCTATTTTTAGCTCATCAGATGTTTCTTTAGCCAGTTGGACGGAACATTCGAAATATCTATGATGAGCCTAAGGCCTAGTAGTGCTTTTGTTAAAAAAAAAATCTAGTTGCACTGGTCATGTGGGACTTATTCTTATGGATTCATCTTACCTAATAGACCGCTTTATTCGCAGATGGTACGGATCAAAGGACTGGAAGTTGCCGTCGTGGCACGACTCAGACTGGAAGCACGGCTACTTGAGAGACCAGTATGGGGACAAGTACCAAGACGAGCAGCAATACAAGGACAAGTTCACAAGCCACCAATACCCAGACAAGTACACGGACGATCACACATACCAAGACAAATATACAGGCCCGAGTCATGATTGGACTACCACGGGATATACTGGTGACTACAAACACAGTCGTTGAAAATTTAATATAGTCGAATAGTTTCATAGTCTTTCTTATAATACCAAGAAGGATTAGGATCATTATTTATATAGGCACATATCAGTGGCGTGGAGTAAAAGATATCCTTGGGCAAGCCGGTGCAGATTTGAGGTACATTTTCCTTAAGAGCTGTAGAATAAGGTGCTCAAATGCCTAATATTAGGCAAGCCGGTAGGAATCGAGTTCTTTGGGCGCCACGCCACTGGCACATATTCACTGTATTTGAGAGTCAAACTAACTCAAGCTCATTTATAAGGTACGCGATCTTCATTTGCTTGAGGCGTGTAGCATAGTTTGGCTTACTTGCGGCAAGGCATGCAGTGTAAAATACACCCTAATGCTTTAAAGTCCACAATCGCGAATGTATTTAGACACGCGACCGCGCTTTTCAAAACAAGATTTCCTTCTACGTACGTGTTTACGTAAAACAGGAATCGATAAGCAGTGACTTTTTTTATGTGAATGGTACTTAGTGGATTATTACCACTGTGGATATTGAGTGAGAGAGAGATTTATATTAAAACGTATGATCTAAGTTTGTATAAATGCATTTAATTATAGTACAAATTTCAATTAATAAAACACTACTGAATAAGCTAGAAAAAACAAGTGTTAAGAATGATTTCTCAGCTTCATTGAGAAATGAGAATTAAATTGCAAAAAACACAAATCAATTTAAAATCGTTCTTAATTTTCTTAAAATGAGATATTATCTCATTACCGCATTTTTTCTAGCCTATTCGTACTGTCACTTTAATCTTATTACAATAAATTGTAATTATGTATAACAAATTTAGACTTTTACTTTTCACTTATTTTAGTCCCTATTTTCGTTTTCCTTTTGGTTTTGCTATCACCTCGGGTTCGGAATCGGACCTGTAAAATTACGATTGACTAAGTTTGAGAATTTTGTTTACCAATTACACACGTTTGTTTAACTTTTAGAGTACATAAATTGCTTACATGTTAGTATTGAGTTCAATTTTTTTATGTGATATATTCTTTTATATTATATAGATCACACGTATTACTCACTTAAAGTATTTTCAATAAAGAAGGACAGTTTTTAGTTATTTAGTCTTGTTTTACAATTTGTCAGTGTAGTAATTACGTAATTACTTTGTTAGTTAATAAAGTTGACAACGTTTTATAATAAAAATATAAGGTAACTCAAATAGAAAAGTTATTATACACCGTGGGCCCGTACAACCCGACCAACTTTAACCACGTATTCCTGATGGTATTACAAGTAAATAACGTTATATCAACATAGGTCGAATTTTGTCATTTTACATTAATAGTTTTATGGAACAAAACAAATCTTTATATTTAAAAAATTATGAATATCTCGGAAAGTAAGCGATAATCGACTATACGTCACATAACTTTTTTTACTTCTAATAGTTGATAGAATCGATGGTTAAAGTTGGTCGGGTTATACAGGCCCACGGTGTATAATCTAACGAGAGACAACGTTATATATACATACTGTGATATATAGAAAATGGGTACTCACATATCACTTCCTTCGGGTGTCTCAGGTATGGTAACATTTCCTTTGGAGTCGCGGCGACTATCCGCCAGTTCACTCGAGTCATTCAAGAGAGATTGTTGCTGAAACAAAAATGTTTAATAGAGATTAAGTAAGCAGGCGAAAGCTATACTCCGTTTTTTTAGATGTGAAAATTTGGTAAACAAAGTTGACATCTGTCAACTTGAGGTTTTTTATCAGGTACATTGTGTGGCGACATTGTGCAATTAATTTAATTTGATAGTGAATACTTGATTTTTATGTACGTTTGCAATTTACATAATTAACAAATGAAGAAAAAACTCATTTCTTTTATTTTACTTATATTATTCTAAAAGCAAAAATCTGATTAATTTTTTGCCTATTATTTTAATCATTTGTAGAAATATTGCACAATAAAATACCCAAAGAGGCAGAGGTTTTGAAGCTATGGTCAGGTTTTTAAACGTCGTTGTCGTTATGATCAGTTTTGCAACACAGTTGTGAATAAAAAGTATAATATATATCTTTAGAACTTCTTTTTGTATTTATTTTGTTATTTATCAAAGTAAAAAGTGTGTGTGTGTGTAATAAGCTGCGCTGCGCGCATAAGAATAATGAAATTAGGGCCACTTTATGAGCACGTAAGTCGAAAATCTTTTTTAAGTATACATTATATTACTATGTTTTGGCTTGGCCTACTAAGTGGGTACTTTAGGCTTATAACTAATGAATTAATATCGGACAAAGAAAACGACATAATAAATATTATGTACGTTTAAATTGTTCATTGATAATTACAAATGTTGACGACCACTGATTCTTTTGTTTACCAAATTTTCACATCTAAAAAAAACGGAGTATAGATACTATCATTGCATTGGAGCATTCCATGAAAACTTCTACTATTTGTCGCTTACGTAACGCTATGGTAGCTACCCTAATAAAACTTATTAGCTGCTAAGTAACACGTCCAATTTTAAAGCAAAGTTATAATATTACCAAGGACCATTAAAACAAGAGGACTGTCATTCTCCATACAAAAAGCTGTTCCCCGAATTTACAACGCCATCTATGTATAGGCTTGGTAAAAGAATTATATTATTTACAATTATTCAACTTTGCAAACGTGACGCAGTATTTAAATGTTAGAATTTATTTAATATTACGCACTAATTGTTACTATACTATGTTTCTTTGTTCAATTATAACATCGTTAAATGTTTAGTTTTTTAGCGCCATCTAGTTTTTGCCCGGAAATCCCCTAGCGGTCGGGTTACAATCCAAAGTATGGAGAATGACAGTCCTTTACCATACCGATATTCAGCTTCCTAACATACACACATGTCAGTATTTAAATGGTAGTGTCGCTTACGCAATGTATCCGTGGAATGTTCCATTTCCGCTCTTGAAAATGCCTATTCGACTATTCGTGACCATTTTGGAAGACTCATTGTCTTCCAAAAATAACCCTAGTGACGTATACTCACCAGTTCATTGTCATAGACTATAGTGTGGAGTTCAGTTTCGTCTGCCGAGTCGTCGTCGAGCATGTGGAAGCTGCCGGCGCTGCTGCGCGAACTCGTGGACGCGCGCGTCTGTGGTTTGCTAACCGGTTTGCTTACTGTTAACAATATAACTAATTTTAACGATATTGAACCATACATGTATGGACTGTTTATGTTCATTTTAATCTGTCTGTGAAAACATAGATATAGAAAGGGCAAATCGAGGATGTTAGACAGAGATCTCAGTGAATAAGGATGAAATATTTCCTTTGTTAGGGTCTTTCGGTGTTTCTCCTTTAGCGAATCGTATTTTGTTAAAGGGGAAAGTGTTCACAAAAACGATTATGAATTTGTCACTTTGGTACAATCGGACACAAAATCACTGTAGTTGTAGTTTACGACTCAAACACAGACTGCGGGTTCCATCATCTAAATTCCAATTAACAGAAGTGGTGGAACAAGCCATTGTGTAGATATGGAATGGAGTAATAACACAAAAGATCCCGCTGGGTTGAGAGTATTCCAAAGGATTCCTATTCCAGGAATAAGACAAGAACTATGTGGCTATATTATCCTTACTGTGCGTGCCTCTTATACACATAGGGCATATCGTCTAGTCTGTAGCAGTAGTTAAGTGAACACATTAGATCGGTTACGCACCTGTCTTCTTCCCCTTTTTAACTTCCTCCTTTTTATTCGCCTTCTTCCCACGTCCTTTCACAGCTTGAGTTTTTTCATTGCTCTTCTTTTTGCCAACTTTATTGGCTCCATCAGAGTCTGTGCTAGAGCTAGACTGGATCCCTCTGGACGACTTGCGAACAGTGATGTTGGAGGTATCGAGATCTTTTAAAGACGGGGTTGGCGACTTCTGGGGTGGCGATGGTGATTTAGGGGGTGGTGATGGCGATTTAGGAGGTGCCTTCTTGGATTTAGTTGCTTTGCCTTTTTGTGCTGAAAGAGAAAATTAAATTTGATAAACTAAAATCTAACATCAGTTGGTATTTTACGTTACGGTAAAAGTTACGGCACGAGGGGAGCTTAGTATTTCTCAATTATTTTGGACCACCCACAGAAGTAGAATATTTCACCAATGTATTCGAGAAACTAATTTCAAACAACGTTAAATTGCAACAGACTTGCAATCAATCCAAAAGTATCATCAGTGTGTAAAGCAGTTCACTGCTAATATACAATCAGTTTCAGGTACTTCCAATTATCAACCTTACGCTTACTATTAAAGTTCATCATCGAATGTATAATACTTAACAAACTTGTATTTAACTCACCTCTATCCACATCGACTACGGATCTTTGAGACCGGCTCCTTTTGATACCACCCTTTTCAGATTCTTCCGCCGTTTCCTTGGACTTTTTGCCTTTGCCTTTAGGCTTAGCAGTGTCCGAGCCACTTCCTTGTTTAGTGATTGATAGCTTCTTCTTTTTGCCTATACACAAAACCAATATTTAGGGACATAATATAAAAAATATATATTTTTGTAGCATAATAATGCTCGGTATTCAATACGTCGCCTGTTCATTAAATTTTCTTAGTTCTCGATTGATAACGTCAGAAAATATATATCAAACACAGACCACTAAACCTAAAGACGTCGCATAGTCAGGCGACCCCCGCTGCCACTCATACGGTAAATTTACTACAAGATTGAGACACGCCCCCGTTACTAACTTCAGTCTGTTCTCGGAAGTTGCGTAAGTAACATGATTAAAAATGCATTATTGTTGCGTGAAATTGTGTGGCAAAAACACTAAAAAATCTGGCGTGCAAAAGGATGGAATTTCATTTTACAGGTAAGCAAATTTCAATAAAATTACTAATTAAATATGCGTATTATCAAATAAAGTTTTCTAGACTGCCGTAGTCACTCGTTGATGTCTTTTAACAAAGTCTCTTTCTATCACGCTATGCGAATAATCGCACCTTCCTTGTCTCCCATTACGTGGCATTACTAAGTGCGAACTAGTGATGTCCATAGTATGTGTTGGTTTCCTTTCGATATCTGATAACATGAAATATGCAATACATCGCAAGTAATTTAAAAATATCGAAATATTATCCATCATATGGGCAAAGTATTTGCGCGCAGCCGCGTCTAATTATTATTTATATATTTAAAGTGGTAAATTGTCTTTTCCGACTGCAGTGTTACATTATAAATCATTCAAAGCATGTCAACTAAAATGTGTTCAATTTCTTTAAGGTTTACGAAGTGTCCTAATATAAAGGAAATGTGGATTGATGCTACAAAACAAAGTATCGTATGTTCTCGCCATTTTAAATCAGAATATTTTAGATAGACAAAATCTGGGAACAGGCGACTTTTAAGTCCTAATGCCATTCCTACGCTTCACTTACCAACTGTGATGAGTATATTGATTCTTCGTTATCAGCTGAGTTGTGTAAAGGCAATGTTTACCGTTATAGTATTTCGTTGATACTCAGACTTACAAGAACAATTGTTGCCTCAAGTGCTCGCCTAGTCTGGCCTCAAGTGCTCACATAACAAACAATAAATTAGCTAATTTATTGCCGTGACTACGATGCTCAAACTTATTATACAGCAGCACTCAAATCATAGTGGCATTAATTATTACAATTAAGCTCAAATTAATACCAATTTATAATAAAGTTTTATTTTTAAGAATTAACAATATATTTAATGATAATGCCAGTAACAATCCATTGCTGTCAGTATTTAAAAATCATGTTCTACTCAATAGTTTGAAAACAGTGAAGTGTAATAGAGTAGGTATCGGGGGGGGTATGTTTGAATGAATGGGGTTGTTTTATTAATTTAGCTCTAATCATCGATCATCGTCACATCACTAGCGGCCCCCAGACATTTTGTTTATATTTCTGTGTGACGCCCACTTGACCTTCAATCGGCAAATCACAGTGCGGTAAGCGCTCGTCGCGTCTCCCGCGCCCCTTTAGTTTTGGCAGAATCGGTTTCAATGAAACAATCCTACGAAGCGACGTCTTTAGGTTTAGTGGTCTGTGATATCAAATAGTTAAAAATATAAGAGATAATCATTCCGAATTGATGTGAATTTAAGTCCTGAAATTCTTAATAAATCTTCATAAATAGAAAAGCTCTAAAGTCCTGTGTAACGCTTACTGAAAACGGTAACATCCCACTTCCGATAAATTACGAAATGTAAGTACAGAACTTAACGTCCATTACATACATTTGCGTCCACACATACCTTTGGCGACTTTAGCCTTCTTAACTGGCGACACTCCGCTGCTATCACTATCGGGCGCTTCTGCAGCAGGCTCAGGTTGTGAGTCAGGAACCGAATCGGGAGAGTTATCCTCAGTAATGGAATCTGCTTCTGCGGCTTTCGGAGCTTCTGTATCAAAATATAAGGATCTAAAACCTAATTTAAACGATTAGTTTTTTTTTACATGGCGCAGTCGGTAGGATCGAAACTACCGTACATTTTATTTTCGAACAGTCAACCAGGTTAGCACAATTGTGGCTCGTTTCACTCATTGAACCAAACCCATAGTGCTGTTGTTTTGACTTATCTTGCTAGTTAAGACTGGTAAATTTGCAACTTGTAGCTTCGTGGATGCGAGATCGCTTGTTGCGTAACGCGTGGAAATGGATACATAATATTCGTAGTGCGCCATAGCGTCACAAGGCACAGTTATGCTAAACATCAAACCTGATAGGCATAATCGGCAATGAGACTTAGCAACTTACCTTCGGATATCCTTGAAATGGTTTCTGTGGGCAAAGATTCGTCTATTTCCACTTCTTCTTGAACAGTTTCGTTGATAACGACATGGGTGCTTCTGGCCAAAGGCTGGATCGTAGCTGTTGAAGTTTAAAACATTTATAAACACAAGTAAAATGTATTGTCAACGAAAATTATCATGAGCATGAGCATTAAATATTATATTTTATTATTATTGATTGATATTTTGACAAAACCAATATCAGCTTAGAATACTTACGTAAAGAAGTTGTGGCACGACCGGCCACATGTGCAAAAGTATCATCCGCTTGCATGGTGCCTTCTGTAACTTCTGTAACGCCTGAAAAAAAAATAGAAAAAAAGTAAATTATTGCTAATTAACCAGATCCAATTCTTGTTTTTCTAATATATGTTTATCCAATGTTTTAGATTATGTTTTGACTGATATAGACATTGCCCATACAAAACAAAAATTGAAGTCGGGTAAATTAAAAAAAAATCACTAGTGGGAGACAAACATATAGACACTAAAATACACACGTGATGCTGATATTTGGACTGAAGATCAAATAAAACACAGCTTTACAATACCTGTATTACACATTTTGTTCATGCTGAGACGTTCAGAGGCTTCTATTGCGCCTAGGTATCGCGTGAGGTTGCGAGTCGACTGCTTATCGGACAATTTCTGTGACAAACGAGAATATTTTACGATGGTATGCCACTCATAATAATTATTAGAGACCGGATTTGAAGTAGCGATCTCAATATTAATATGGATATGACTGGTATAATTTATTATTTTTTTTACACACAAAAATAATGGTGCTTATCGGAACAAAAAAGTAAAAATCTTTTTGGAATCTTTTGTAAATATTGGGCAATAATTATGATGATCATAAATAAAAACATCGTTTGTTAAGTTTTGAAATAGTTTATTTTGTAAGTTCTTCTTCTTTAATATTTCTTCTGCACAATGTACAGTAAAAACAACCAACATGACATGTATTTAACAAAATATCGATATCCATAAATGTCGATAAAAAAATCGTCTATCTCTAGTACCTGTCAGGCGTTTGCTCCCTAGAATCCGATGTCTGTCACTAACCACTAGGCTAAGCCCGTCGTTTAATGCTAGCTACTTACTGAACACAAGGCCTTCAGCATGGTGGCCAGTTCAGTGGCCTGGTGCGCGTCGCGGGGCGGCGACAGGAGCGCCAGCATGCGGCACGCTAACCCGACTTCGGAAGAGGACGGCCGTCGCACCAGGTAGCTGCATAGCAGCATCGCCATGGAACCCTGGCTGTCGATGAGCTGGTGGGAAAAATGATGAAAATAAGGACCAGGATATTGCCGATTATTTTAAACACATTGGGTCATAAATAATGAGCGCTACCGTTTTTGTGCTCACCAGTTGGCGCCACTGTGTGTTGTCGGTCCTGATGAATAGCTGTAAGTTTGTTATTACGGTTGTGAAAACGAAATCCACAATTCAGTCGTATTTAATACCTTAAGATCGTATTATAATATATCGAACATGCCGCAGTATTGCGTTTAGCTCGGAAAAAAGGAGGACGTATGTTTCCGAATGATTAAACTGTCTCAAAGCACTGACATTCATTGAGCCGTAACTCATATTTGCCATAAATCATCACAGATATTGCAAAATATCGATAACATTATTCTAATAACAAATAAACCCGCGTAGCCCCCCAAAAACAGTGGCATTTGACATTTCGGAGACCACGCGCTACACTAGCGCCTCTAGCGGCGAAAATCATTCGCGGTAGCCCTCATTGATTGAATCAGGCGTTACTTTGCGGAAATCTATGTTAATGAAAACAAAAATATTGCTTTGCTAATCCGCGATATGATAACGTGTTAGACAATTAGTGCTATCCTGTTATAACTATAGTCTGTTTTTTATTTCCGAGGACAAAAATGACATTTCATGTGTTGCCTGTTTTTTACAACTCATAAATAGTGATGTGATACAACCGGTATTTACCGACATAAATTTAGGTAGGTATGTTTATTGATATTAAAGTGTCTGTAACACAATGAGTGCATAATCCGCGAAGTTCCAAAACGATACAATTCTTTAGGTAAGAATGCCACCCTTTTGGAGATATAGAATATTTGTAAATACACCATATTTCTCATATTTAAAGGTACATTTTATTTGATTCTAAACTCATTACTTATCTTACAAAGCTGAAAATACGCCAAACCCGCTTTATTTCTCTGCATTATCATTTCAAGCAACGGAATCACATACGTAGGCACTATTTATCCAATAGTAGGTTAAAGGTTGAATACAATGTAGTTATTATATGTAATTAATTTTCGATAAGTACCTAAAAATATATGTTTTAACGTAAAAAGTAATTTTTATTATATCGGTTATTAATAATTACACCACGAACCGAAACAAAGGACAGCACTGTTTCTTAAAAGCTGGCCACATTATTTTTACGTTTGACATTTGTAGCTGTCATATTTGTCTTCGGAAATAAAAAACAGACTATACTTGCGTATTTTTTCATGCACTTACATACAAAACGAGAAAACTTGCAAATAAATATAACAAACCACCACCAAAAATACAAAACTCGACACGTGTTTCGCGTCTCTACGAGGCATCCTCAGGAGAAGCTGGAGATGTTGATCGTCCGGCGTCCGTTGAAGAAAACAATATTATTGGATTAACAAAGCAATATTTTTGTTTTCATTAACATTGGGTCATGCCACGGTCAGAGGTAACGTGAGTCACCATTTTCATTCAGTTTTAAATCATCATGATGCAAATTAATTGTTAATATATCTCTAAAGAAGTGTTACTTATCAACCCTAGATATATTAGCACTAAAATTTGTATCTTTAATTAAAAAACATGCAATGAAACCGTGTCTCACTTTTACTTTTACGTGGAATGACCCATTCGGTATTGAGATCCCGACTATCGGGTTTATTTTGTATGAAAATTGGGGACTTGAAACTAAATGAGTAAAAGAATTATCGAATAATATAACAGCGCGCCACATAAAACGGCAGCTCCAAGTGACACCCCGATGTAAGCTCTCCGCTCTGGCATCAACTAACTCCACAAAAAAAACATTAAAATCTTCAGACCATATTCAGAAAACTTGTGTTCTAGTTCTAGCATCCATGGTTGAGTAATAAAAAAGGTTGAATATGTCTGGGTGTTAACAATGCTTGTATTGTATGGATACGATGATAATTGGAATTATAAGCATACCTCATGGTTGACTCTTGTGAGGGACACAATAAATCTGACCACAGCCTCCTGATCTATCTCGGAGAGAGGTGAACTGGATGGAGCATTGGCAAGCGTGCGCAACGTGGGAAGGGTCGCTTTCTGAAGAATAAATCACAATCTATTAGTCTATTTCACATGAACAAATGAACTTATTCTGCAGGTTTTTCAAGCACCTTCCAGATTGGCAGGGCACTGAAAAAGTATCTAAGCTCTCTCTCTGTTACAAAAATAATGTGACCAGTGAATTTTTATCGCTTAATCAGGCCATTACCTACTAATTTCGATCAATTCAGATCATGTTTAGTTTCCAGAAAATGTAGTCTGAAAAAGTAGTATGAAAAAACTGACCTGTATTTGTTCTTGAGCACCATCAACGTTCATCGGGAAGGTTTGGAAGAAAACTCCAATCGTTTGACGAAGGCTATCCTCTTCCACTAAAAACAAGAACAGAACAACTTCAAATGTAGACAGATAACCAAATCAAAATCAAATCAAAATCAAAATTCTTTATTTTGCGTAAAAATGTGGTACATATAGGGTTTTACATTTTTGAGGTTTCACACATCGATACATTTAGACTCAAAGGAGGTAAACGCCGTAGGTTTTAATGGAGCTTACGCCCTTTGAGTCTAAAGGTATCGACATTTTACCAGCAACTGGCATGCAAAATATTAGTTATTAGAGAAAAAAGCGAGTGATAAATACAGTTATCGTCCATGATCCATTAAATAATTTGTCAAATTAACAGTAAGATGTACGCTATAAAATAAATAATAAATGTTGAATAGTAATAAGTCACAATCAATTACAATTTTGCAGCATACTTAGCAATGAATTTAATGTCAGCGATATCAGATAATATGTAGGAATTGAAATGTCAGAGTATATTATATTCGAATATGGATAATTACAATTAGACACACTTATTTGAAATATTCAAAATATTCACTTACAGACAGTTTTGCACTAACCAACGTTTTAATTCGCATTTAAATGTATTCAAAGGTAACTGTTTTATATTTACACGTGTTTTATAATTAAGTAATTATATTACCTGTAGCTGGATTAAACCAGAGGAGCAGTAACCGGCTCAGTATAGAGGGTGACTCTATTTGTCCAAGGTGCAGAAGGCGGCACAACCCCTCTACTATTATCAGCCTGTACGATGCACACTACAGAACAAACAACAGCAGTTTATTAATATCAAAAAAATACAGGCAGAGCTGGAATATTTAACGATACAATTGATGGCTTCTTCTTCTTTTTTCTTGGATTCGGTTTGCCAAAGTTGAAATTGGACAAATAAATTTAAAGGTGCTTATGTGACACTAAAACTCCCAGAAGTAGTATTAAAATTAAAACCACGTTTAAGTTTTTTTTATTAAGATAACAATTTGTGTACTTACTGGACTGTCCATTAATTTCAATAGTAGTTCGATGACTGTACTATGCGCTGGAGATATGGATAACACTGACTCCGACATAGAACCTGCAAATATTATCATATTAAAAATTACAAGGGTAGCACAAGTATGATTTCCGATTGCCGCGCGAAACTTCATCGGGTTTTAATTAATTTCGGACTAAACTTAGTTCGACAAGGTGAAATTAGTTAAGTGTCTCTCTTTTGCTCCGGCTTAGTCGGGTAAAAATTATCCTATGTTTTAACCGGGCCCATAACCTACTTGTACATCTAATTCCATTAAAAATCAGCCCGGCAGTTTTTGCGTGATGTGCGCACAACGTTTTGCTACGATTTTATTGCATGTATAGTTAGAATTGCTTGGGCAAGTTGGAGGGGAAGAGGCCCCGCGGCCGGTCTCCCAGCCATTGGTGTGACCAAGTAACGACGATCACTGGTTTTCCGGTTGCAAGCAAGGACAGCCGAGAACCGAGCTAAATGGAGGAAGCTGGTGCACGACGCTACGAGAAACTTTCAGAGACACGACCTTCAGAATAGGCTATATGAATACAGTTAAAATCAGTTTCTTAGTGTGCAATTTAGTATGTTAATACTGGCTTGTTATGTCATGGTCATGCTTAACATGGTGCCTTATTTTTAGTTTTTGTCATCTGTCGTTGGCGGCACGAAAATGAGTTTAATTGATATTACCCGCTCAGTTTTGGAAAAGTAATTTGATGTTTAGAGTTAATTAATTTATTTTGATTGTTGTCAAATACACTATTGAAGATACCGACCAAGAACATAGACTTACCATCTTCATCAATAGCATCCATGTAGGTTTTCCGTCTACTTTTGGACTGGTTTTTGGAGTCGTCCTGCGACTCCTCGTCTTCAAACACTCGCGCGCCATGCACACAGAGTAAATCCACTATGCAACGCAGCACCGTCATTACTACTTGCTCGTTAGTCGTGTCCATAAGCTGTAAGGAAAAGTGACACTTAACACTTGCGCAACCAAACATTTCGTACCGCTAAGAAGCCGATAACATGGGAAAACCCGTATATAGGGAACGTGCACGACGAAGGTGCTGCCAACTGGTGCCGCCAATCTAAATCAAGTACCCTGTCATGCTGGGGCCACATTGACGGAAGCGCCGTTAATTTAATCGCGATGAAGGACGATTAACGTTAGTGTAGCTACGACTTACTATATTTGAAATTGACACTGAGATATTGTCATTGACAGATTGATTTGACAGAGGTGATAGTTTCCTTTATTGGCCACCCGTGTCTCTTTTGTCGTTTAGTGCCACCTATAGTTTGTGCATGTTCCCTATAGCTCGCAGTTACTACGAGCCTAGCGCCCGCGGAGCGGGTTCCCGGTGTTGAAAGTGATAACAAACAACGGTGTCGATGATGCATTGCATACGGTCAGGTAGTAATGTCGGGTATGACTTCAGAGCAAAGTAAAATCCCAGTATCACAAAGTATTGTTCCAACATGACTAGACCCAATTGCTCAAAATTAGGACACTATAAAAATATATAGTAAAGAAAAAACTTACATTAGCGAAGAAAAACGCCTTGTTGTCTTTTGCAAAATTCTTGTCCAACATTCCAAATAAAGCCACTGTTTCTAGAGCCGGTTCCAAGATGTCAGGATTTCGAAAAATATCCTCCTAAACAAGAAAAATAGTAGACTTTGTCACAAGGGGGCGTGGTATATTTACAGCGAGGGCGTACATTGAATTCAGAGCGAAACGAAGGATTCTTCAATTTCTTTTTTTAGAGTAGATTTTTTGAGATGAGCTCTCTAAGATGAAAATAATTTTCCTACCGTGTGAGACATCCTCCTTTTTACACCAACACACAAAAATATATATGGTACAAGGCAATTTATCTCTGCGTGAACTATCTGCATAATCAAGCAATGACCAAACATTAAAACAATAAGTACCATGTCCTTGAACAGAAAAGTAGCCCTGTGATCCCTTATTAGAGGGAAGATTTTTTTCTGAATATGTCTGCGGTCACCTCATTCATCTGTCCCTTTTTCATACTAAATGTATGGAGACAGATGAATGAGTCGCAGACATATTTCTGGAGAAATGCCCATTTGCAACCTATTCTCAATGACATGTTTTTGACGAGATTGCCACTTACTTCTAACTCGTTGAATATGGTCTGCAGCATCGGTGTAACGGTTTGCAGTTGCGGCGTGTCCAGTGCGGCGTTCAGAATGGTCAGGCACTTGGTTAAGGTCTCGGCGTCCGAGATTTTCTCTCTTATAACCTGAAATCAAATGACATTAAATCCGTTTATAACGTTCCTTGTTGTACATAGGTTTTTAGTTCCTAATCTAGTACAGCTTCAACATGAATCCTGTAAAAGGCACAGCAACATTAATTTACAATGATGTGAATAACAAATTAAGCATATGTTAGGTGACAATGTCACGCAATGTCCTGTGACAGAATGTTCCCGAAATTCCGCTAACAGAGAGAGAGATGGAGACACGTGAAAGCAGCGACTACAACTATAGCAATGAACTCATAACCACGATCACTCTGTATAAGAGTGTCGACTGAGAAGGTCACAATAGATATATAACGCACGTTTATAAACTCGCTAATTCGAAACCCGTTGACTAGGGGGCTCAATCGGCGTCTCCAACTCGAACAGTGCGTAATCTGCACAAGTCATATTCGTCAAACTCTTTCAATACACTTACTGGAATAGGTGGTGGCGCCGGCGCCGCCTGGGTTTGAAGGTCTTCAAGTTGCTTCTGGATATCAGCCACCTGAGAAAAAAAATTGTGTAACTATATGTACTGTTCCAAATTCGCCTGACTAAAGTATAATTCAACCAATCACCTGCTACGCCCAGTAGGCTTATGATGCTACGCTTTGTCGCGCGATAGATAAATGATAAAGCATTTGTCACGTTCTGACAAATAGTGTGTGAGAGTGACGGATGCTTTCTCATTTATTTATCGCGTGACAAACCGTAGCATCATAAGCTTACAGGTATAAGTTTTTGCCCATGTTGAACAGGGACGTCACAAGTCAGGGTTTTCTTGTGAACTGCAAACCGTTTTGATACTTCATAAAAAGAAGCTGAATAGATCTGTCATTAATAGTCTATTATTTAAAAAAAAACATTAAAGTTGGTACCTTAGCTTTGCATTCAGCAGCGAGAGCGTAGTTTTCCTCCCTAACGGCCTCTTCCTGCGCCTCTATTGCCACATTAAGCGATACACGCAATCTTGCCCGCTAAAACAAAATAAAATAAATAGTAAACATTCTAAAAAAATAGTATTCATTGATTTTCAAAAAAATTCAAAATAGTCATATACATGTTTCACAAAATGCAGAAATTTACGGATTAAAAATAATAAAAAGTTGCACTGGTTTCTGCCGTTCTTTCTTCTTGATCCAAACTCCTAATAGGTACAAGCTCTGGGACTGACATTAGCGAATGCTAGCTCCAGGGTTGACGCTAGCTCGACACTAACACATAGGGGTTACCCTCGGTCTACAGCTCTCACCGTCATCTCATCCACACTTTTTAGATGCTTGGCATCCCAAGAACAAGCAGGTGGCCGCTCTTTTTTGCCAAGAACCGGCAGGATGTGGAATGAACTTCCACCTAAGGTGTTCCCAGCGCGCTATGACATGGGGTACTTCAAGAAATGAGTAAACAGGGCTCTTAAAGATCGGCAACGTATAGGTAACACCTCTGCTGTTGCAGATATCCATGGGCGACGTTGACTGCTTTCCATCAGGCAGCTCGTCTGCTCGTTTGCCACTTATAACATAAAAAAAAAAATCTTAATTTCCGCCGTGTCTGTCAGCGGCGGCGACGGCGGCGGCGCGTCAAGCTCGGGCGGGTCGCGTAATGCCGAGATCATGCCGCATACCACCTCCATGCGGGGGACAGGCCCCGGAACACCAACTCTAGGGCCAGCACTAACTCGACACTAACGTAGGGTTTCCACCGGTTTACAGATAGCCCACCTTCATCTTAATCTCCGCCGTGTCTGTCGGCGGCGGCGGCGGCGGCGCATCGGGCTCGGGCGGGTCGCGTAATGCCGAGATCATGCCGCATACCACCTCCATGCGGGGGACAGGCTCCGGAACACCAACTCTAGGGCCAGCACTAACTCGACACTAACGTAGGGTTTCCACCGGTTTACAGATAGCCCACCTTCATCTTAATCTCCGCCGTGTCTGTCGGCGGCGGCGGCGGCGGCGCATCGGGCTCGGGCGGGTCGCGTAATGCCGAGATCATGCCGCATACCACCTCCATGCGGGGGACAGGCCCCGGAACACCAACTCTAGGGCCAGCACTAACTCGACACTAACGTAGGGTTTCCACCGGTTTACAGATAGCTCACCTTCATCTTAATCTCCGCCGTGTCTGTCGGCGGCGGCGGCGGCGGCGCATCGGGCTCGGGCGGGTCGCGTAATGCCGAGATCATGCCGCATACCACCTCCATGCGGGGGACAGGCCCCGGAACACCAACTCTAGGGCCAGCACTAACTCGACACTAACGTAGGGTTTCCACCGGTTTTACAGATAGCCCACCTTCATCTTAATCTCCGCCGTGTCTGTTGGCGGCAGCGGCGGCGGCGGCGCATCGGGCTCGGGCGGGTCGCGTAATGCCGAGATCATGCCGCATACCACCTCCATGCGGGGGGACAGTTCCGGGAACACTAGTTCCAGGGCTGACACTAGCGGACGGATCACGTCCGCGCTGAGATGCCCGTAGTCACCTGATAAAGGAAATAAAGGTGTAATCTACAAGGCTACTATTACAGTTACATTGCGGTAGCATGAGATTATGTAAAAGGTTCTAAGCACTTTATTCGATCTCTCTAGCCCTGGCTACGCAAAAGAACGTTTCCATTACCTAACCTCCCATGATCCCAAAATATCTCCTCGTCAAGTACTGAAACCAAGAAGTTGTAGTTTCTCTCCAGGCGGGTGTTGTACCTGGGGACTGAGGTCCGAAGGAAGTTGGTTGGAAGTTATATATGTAGTGTTAGTGTTATAAAAACTTCTATAGTGCGTTGCAGAACACTATAGGAATGATGCCGTTTGTATAGGCGTTGATGTAAGCGCCATCTCTCGTTGAATTGCTGTTACGGTGTTCTTCTTCCAACGAGTGTCGCTAGGTGGCAGTGTCGGTATAGAGTCAGTATCCTACGGGTCTGGCTTCACTACACGATGCTAAGACGATTCTTGAAAGTGAACCTTATAATAATCAACGCAAGACCGAATTCAAAAGTTTACCAGTGAGCACATCGGTGATGAGCGCCTGTAGCGCGGCCCGGCCCGGAGGGTCGGTATCGTACAACCGCAGCATGCAGCCCAGTTCGTGTAGGACGTACTGTCGAGTACTGAAAGCCACGGGGTCGTCGGTTTCCGAAGGACACGGGGACTCCACAATACTGAGGGCAAAAAAGGCTTCATTGGTTGGAGTTTTATTTCATGCTTTTTAAATGTTATTTTTATACTAAAATTCCATTTTATGCCGAAAATGCCTTACATCATTTGGGAAAAGAACTGATACTCTTCAAACTGCTGGATCGATTTTCCAAACCTAGCTAAGAACACCCGCAAGGAAATTTGCTTTCACGTAAAAAAACAACATTCTGAGTTGGTTCTTTTTCAATTAAATAAGTCCAATAATGATACTCACGCTCTAATATACCCGATAAGCACGACTAGGTCTGGAAGCACCGTCTCCAATGTTTCATCGTCGTCGATCTTCTGCAAATGTTCCACTAGGTGGCGCCAGTACCACGCAGTCTCCTTGTTTAACTTCTCAGCGGGTATGAGGCGGAGAGTTTTCTCCGTCGGCAGCCATATGAGGAGCTCCGAGATTGGTAGACGCCTGGGAATTGTTATTTCAATAGTACATAAAGAATGAGAAAAACAAGAAAGTCATAAGCGTCAAACTTAGACTTAGGCGTATGTTCTGAGGCACGCAGACATCAGAAGACCTATGATAGTCGTTGTTATAAAGAATGCGGGCACTCATGATTTTAGTCTGTAGAATGGATCGAAACATGACGAGCATACTCATAGCAGGCATCAAATCGGTTTCTTTTTATGAAATGTCATATAGCTCAGATATTATCTAGTTTCCGAAAAAACTGACTTGTGGCGTCAATGCTTAAAATAGTCGAATTGGTACCTTATTTTTAGTTTTTTGTCACAGTATAAATCTTTGATGGCAGGAAAATGTTTTTAGGGTTTTTTCCCGTTGCGTTTTTTGGAAACATAATTTAATGGTTAGCGTTAGTTAGGTTAATTTATGTTGATTATTGCAAAATAGCCTATTCGACCCATAGTGTGAGTGAGCAGGTTATAAGAGAGCCACGATAGTTTTCAGAAAGAATTTATTCAAAAAACACAGTAAAAAAAAAGCATACATACCTCACAAATCCACTACGCAGGCTTCGTCCATAAACAAAATTTGTATCCACCACAGGTTTCGTCACAAAATTTGTATCCACCACAGACAAAATTTGTATCCACCACAGACAAAATTTGTATCGATAGTTTTTAATAAAAATATGTACATCTTACTTGAACAGTGACTCCAGCAGTTTCCCAGCAACGTATTGAGAGTCCTTGGCGTCATTTGCGTTGTCCAGCCTTATTGACTTGAGTAGGTCTATAATGTTGCCTTTAAATGTACTCAGCCAGCCGGGAATGAGGATCTCTTCGACCACGCGGCGGACGCGAGTGCTGCGCTCGGAGAGACCGACCTGCAGAATGACGTGGTTTTACGTAGTTATAGGAAAAGTGACTCTACTCTAAGATCCAAACTGTAATATAAATGGGCTTTTTTATTTAAAGTGCGTTCTTAACTGACAGTTAACAGGTCGTTACAGAACTGACGATTAGTGTCAAACTCCATACATTTCGTTACGGACTGATAGGTTAGACGGTATATGAACATAGCTTAAGTTTCGCCTAACCGTACATTTTAAAATAAAAATGCCCAAATAACACTTTTCCGACCAGACAAATATTGAACAATACCCCAGGAACCAACAGAGCCCGCTAGGTGGGTTTGTGAGGCCAATAATGTGCAACGAAAATGGGCCGGCATCTAAAGGAAGTTACGAGCGCCTACAAGCCGAATTGTTGGTTTGAAAGTGTACTGTAAACTATATTGTACTCTAAGATTCAAATAGGCGTCAATTTCGGTGAGCTTGTAGGCTCATACTGTGTACTGACATTTCCAAAGACAAAATATACAATTGGTATACTAAAAATTAAGAAACTTTTACTTTCAAAGAAAAGATAAAACAATATTGATACAAGGACATGATGTTGATACCGTAAGAGCTATTAGTTTTGATTCCCAGTCTGCACTATTATAGACGATCATACCTGCCTGATCATAATATCAGGTGATATCAGTGTCTGACAACTGTTGCCATTTCTGCCAGCCGATATCTAAAACTGGACTAACCCCTATACAACTCCATAGAGGTTAGTCTAGTTCTAGTCATAGGACGGCAGATTTCCAGATTCACCGAATTGCCAAAAATAAAATACACGCATCTCCACAACCTCTATCAGTATCTACTGGCCCGATAAATCGATCGAATCGAATCTCCAATCGACCACCAGATCAAGCGTCACAATAGGGATGATGACTGGGTTAAAAATATGTAATTCTATTTAGTCCGTCAGTTAGATTATGGAAAAATATGGGACACGTATTTTTTGGTTTATCAAAATATTAAAAATCGACAAAGTTATAGATCATCAAACTTCTGGAGTGGGGGCTTGTGACGTCACCAGTGTTGTGCCGGTGAGAACGTTCTCGCTCTCGAGAATTCCTTCTCCTGAGAATTCTCACATGTTCTCGAGAAAGTTCTCCGGGAACGGAAATATCTGAGAAAGTACATAAATACTTTAAAAAAAATAGTATTATTTTGCTTTTATGTCTTCGTATATGTTATTGATAGACGTTCGTAAGGTACCTGAACTTTTTCGAATATTCTGAGAGCAAAATTCTCTATGTTCTCGAGAAATTCCCGAGAAGCTTCTCGGAAACATTCTCGGTGAAATATTTCCGGCAAACTTCTCCGGAACAAATATTAGCATAAAAGTGATTTAGATTTAAAATACAGGTATTTTTTGGGCTGAATTGTTTTCGTTATTGTGTTTAATAGGCATTCGTAAATGAGTGTATCTTGAATGAATATTCTAAAGGCAAAATTCTCTATAATCCCGAGAAGCTTCTCGGAAACGTTCTCCCTCGGTAGCTGTTTCTAATAATGAACAATATTGACAGCCTACTTATATGCTTTTATTTTTATTTCGTTATAGGATTTGTTTTTACTTGATTATACTTTTAGTTTCTATATTTAATACATTTGCTATTTGCTGTTTTTTTTAATAAATAAATTACTTCACAACAGAAGGAAGGGGTTGCCGGCCGAGTACATATACATGGCCGAGTGAGAGCGAGTCCAAATAGTTACGAGGCTGGCAACCCCATTTCACGCCGAGGTAGTGCTTTTCACAAATATGCAATGAAATAAACAGCCTATTATACAAGTTTTAAAAATGGTAGAATACACATAAATAGGCGAGGTCTCTCCTTAGACTTAAAGGTTCACTACCGCTTCAAAATTGTCACATAGTTCGTTTTTGGACCGAGCCAAGAGAAACATGATGATAGCAGTACTCCATATGAGGTCAGACCTGCGATTTGTACAAAAACTGTCTTTGCCCAGACGTGATGTACCGCTTCGCTCAACTTAGCACATCAAACTTTTTGGATGCCAGCTTTGGCTGTGGGCAGTTGGCAGCGGTGTGTGGGATATAGGTACTAGGAGATCACCAGTGCAGCGACCATATAGAAGGCCGTTGATCAAATTATGTTCTTTTAGATACCTATCTAAGGAATTTTATATTAATCACACGCTCCATCACCTTAGAGAAAAGAAAAGTAATAGCAATAGGATTGTAATTTGATGGATCGGACCTGTCCTCTTTTTTGGGCACTGGGTGGCAGGTAAAGAGAGAGAATTATTTATGACAGGTAAGAAAGCACAAGAGTCGGTGATATTTTATAGCAAATTGTATATCTAGAGCGGTAAGGAAGGAATTACAAACGAGTATTTGTTACAAGTCCGAGGTAAAGCCGAGGCTTTAATAACACTCGTTTGTAATTCCTTTACCACCCGTGGCACACACAATGTTTTTCATCACACTTGTGAGGAAATCTAAATACCTAAATAACCTTACTAATCCACCCAGTATGAGAACAAATGTTTAAATCAGAAAGTGACATTAATATCCATAGATAATGCGAATGTCAAGTCACGTTCGGAAACCATAGCGGTAAAACCCTAAAACGGCCATTTTACTTGATTTTACATTTGCAAAATACTGTAATACACTATTTAATAAACATTTAATTTATGTTACCGAAATATGTGTTTACATGTAGGTTTTTGCAATAACAGCTCTCTTTAAAGTAAAAAAAGTTAAAAAAGTAAGTTGGCGTTTCCTTTAAACATGACCAATAAGAGTAAAATAGAAAAAATCCATTACGCCCTAGGGCGTAATAGGTCATTTACAGCCCGCAAAACTTACGTGTAACAACACCATTTTCGAGAAAGTGATAAAAAAGATAATATATCAATGTCCGCAGATCAAGTCGCACTAGTCCGTTTTAACCCATTCCAGTCTTGAATAGACTTAACATTTAATGTGTTAACGAATAATAATACGATGACAACGCCTAATAAAGTACCGTAAATTATTAATACTCTATAAAAACACCTTTTTAAAAGAAAAAATAATATGAATTTTTGCTGAGAACGTTCCCCAGAGAACGTTTCCGAGAAGTTTCCCGGGAAATTCTCGAGAACAAAGAGAATTTCATTGATAGAATGACCTGTTGCGCACAAATACTTTGCAAATAGTTATAAACCACAAATATAATGAGTATTAAGCGAACAAAAAATGCATAACTCAAAAATATAAGGTACTTTCTCAGAAATTTCCGCTACGGAGAACTTTCCCGAGAAGCTTCTCCCGCTATTCTCTTGTTTCCGAAACTTCTCGAGAACGGCCCATCACTGGACGTCACTCCTAGGTGAAAATTGTACCAAGGAGTGACGACACTCGAAACTTTTAAGCACTGTATCCTCGTCATTTTTTGTTTGTCAAACAAAAGAAAAAAATACGTGTACAATATTTTTTAACAATCTAACTGACGGACTAAACAGTTATTTTTAGTCGTCTAGCCTATTGCTTTGGACTTGTGTAGACTAGACGTGGGACCACTCACCTTTATAGTGAGGACCCTTTGCCGCACCCTCAGCTGAGTGACGTTGACGGCGGCAATGTACATGAAGGCGGCTCGGCGCACTGCCTCGTCGACGTCGCACAACCGCTCCAGTACGAATGGCACGTTGCGAGTGCACTTCGCTATTTGTGTCACTATTGCTCTAGAAGTGACAAAATAGTACATTACATAACTAGGGTGGTAATACAAAGGAAGGGAAAGGGCTTTCTTTATTACCTCCCGTGTTGTGTACATCATTTTATGTCTACACTTGCCCAGAAAGCGACTTTTTCCGAACGCGTAGCGTGCGGAAACAGCCACTTTATGGCCAGGTGTGGCATAAAGTCGTTATTTATTTACAAATAGTACCTAGGGTACTTCCCAACCCAACTAACCCATACTAAGTATAGTAAAATAGGCCTCAAAAGTAAGTGGACAATTTAGTACCAAACTATTATACTAATGTGTTCAGATACTTTTAAGGCTCACTATATATATCACACTGCAGTGAGTAGACTAAGAATGTAGCAAGTGGATTGATGAAGTGCTAGGCAATGTATAGCAATAGTTATACAAATTAAACTTTTAATTAATCCTTCTTTTTCTCATTAGGAGCATTCCACCAGAATGTCCCGCACAAGACGCCATTTTTTCATACTTCTAACAAAGTTAGGAAGTAAATTTTGGGCATGTCAACATTTTATAACTTGGTTTCTAAATTGATAATGTAATTTAGGACTTTCTATATATTTTTAAGGTAGCAGCCATAGTGATCTCGTGCAGGACAAAGTAGACGATTTCGTGGAATGCTCCATTACTAGCTTGTAAATTACGCACCTCCTGACCGAAGCGCTAGGATCGCAACTCATATGGAATCTGTACGCTCTTGTGACTTCATCATCTGGATCCATGGGGTCCTGCAGTCGTTGCAGCGCAAGCGCCGCGCGGCACCGGACAGCGCCGCGGGTGTCTTGCAATCTTTGCATCTGCGGGCTCAATGGATAAGATAAGGAATTTTTGTTTTAAATATGACTATTGAATATCTCTGGAATTTAAGTATCTAATGATGTATGTCTGGTTTGAAATACTAGCTACTTTAATTCCCTTCCTGCAAGTATATATTACTTAACTTAGACCTTCATTTTTGAGAACAGTAAAATTTTTAAGCATCAGTTATTTACTTTACAACTTGCTTATGGATACAAACCCATTTCTCTAAATATATCGTTGGCTAATGTTGCAAGCCTCTTAACTTCTATTGTTTCCCATACATTGTTGGGCATTTCTATTTAAAGTTGTACAACTAGATGATATACAAAATTGTAATTTTTTATTTTATTTTGTCATGTTTATCACTTAATTCTAGTAGTAAATATATTCTATTTTGTTAATATGTGAAGAGATCTGCAGTATTTTAAGCAGAAACCGGGAAAAAAAATTATTTAGTAAGGTAAAAGTAGTTTTACTTGGTCCATTTGGTAACGATTTATTTATCAAGTAGAAAATAAATGACATACTCGAAGTCATCGTTTTAATTTTTATTTAATAGAATTGCAATCAAAAAAACAAAAAAGCATGATATAATCTTAACCTTGCGCAAAGTTCTTTTATAAAAAAATATTCCAGGACATTTGGTAACGGTAAGGGTCTAAACCTTTACTTATATTCGAATTTACCACTTATTTACCATTCCTTATGCTATGTAACATATAACAAACGGTACAATTAACAATTCCTCATATTATTTTCAGCAAAAACTATTAAATATAGCTTATATTATATTTAAAATCAACAAAAATAATTTTTAAATTACAGGGACAGTTTCCAAATGGACACCCATGTTACTTAACGGACAATATAAAGACGAGATCACAATAATTACAAAGTTTTATAAAGTGATAAAATAAAATATTTATATTGCCACTAAGTAGTTGGTACTCTTATAAATGACAAAAATGATATTCTTATCAAATCAGATAACTAATGCAAACTTTAAGCAGTGTTTGAAATGTCTTTTTTGCAGTCTTTTATCTCGTACGTAAACCATACAGTAGCGGAAAAAATCCATCATAAGTATTCATTTTTTTTTATTACAAGAACAATATAATCCGAATCAAAATTGCGAAAGTATACGATTTACTATATAGAATTAAGTATTTGACTAGTATTAGTTGCAACTAGAACTCAACTCATTAAACTTGAGGGACTTTAAAAAGTGTATAATTATTGACTATGGCGCAAAATATGGATGGCATTTTTTTTAATAGCAATTATATAAAAAAATGTAAAATCACAAGTTAATACTTTGTTCTAAAACTTTTCTAAAAATCGGTGCCAAACACAAAAAAAAATACATACTCATACAGTGGAACATAGAACCTCCTCCCCTTTTGAAAGTCGGTTAATCGGTATTTATATGTTTCAATATTATCATTTTCGCAGTAATAAGATAATGTATTACTATATTAATCGAATAAAACAATAATAAAATAAGACGGTTCCCTAAATAAGTCATAAGACTCAAAAGGCAGGAAATATATGTATATGTATGAAAATACGACAAACACCCAGACCGATCATTTATATAGGTAACGTAGCAATTTAATAGTTCTTTAAGACTCTTTGATATTTAATACGGCCAAAGTCACGGTAAACACTAGTATTATTCAATGTGCATGCAACTTTATGTGTCCGTTTGTTAACGTTTTCCAGTCCGGCTTATACGTAACGTGACAAAATGTTAACAAACGGACGTTACGATTTCGCCGAACTAGAATTAAATCGCTTTCAAGTTATGCAAAACAAATAACAAAATTTTACATTAAAACTCGACAAAATACTGCAAATTACGTTTTTTGGTTTGATAGAAATAGCAATTCATTTACTTTCTCCTTGAACAGCATAAATCGATGCACTAAACGGACAAACACTTTGATAAACTTCCCTGGCTTAACAGCACGCCACGGAGATCGCACTTCAACGGACTATTTTCGAAATATGACGTTTTGAACGCACTTTATCTATGGTCACAGGGTTTCTAGTGAACCAATTAAACTCAAAAGTGGTGGGATTTTTTTTTCCAAGATTGCAAAATTTGCGTTACCAAACGGACAATGTCCGGACTGCAATTTCGAGGGGACAACGTTACAATCAAATTTCAACCATTTTCATGTTGTGCTTTAGGCAGTTTTTCCTGGGCAAGATATTCTTCAATGTTTAAGCGTCCAAAAAATGTGTTTACTTGGTGTTACCTCTATAGAAATAAAATAGGTAAACATCGTTCAAAAATCGAGCTGTTGGGTGGGGACAGTACTGGAGGACGATTATACCGTATTTAAAAGATAGATTTTATATAAGAAAAATTAATTTTAATATACTTAAACCTAAATAATTAACAAATTAGAAAACTACTTAATCCAAAAAACATAACTTTATTTGTCTAAAAAAATCATGTCACGAGATAATGGCAAAAAATGCAAGGGGACATGAGCAAATCACGAAGTACAACTTTAAATAGAAATGCCCTGTTACGAGGTTTGTGACTTTAGTTGACGATATGTGAAAGTATTTATAGAGTAACCATCACCTGTGATTGGAGCAATTTGTTGCAGAGATCCTCATCCAGAGAAGCATCTTCACCGAGAGCAGACAGCACCGCTTCTAGCAGCTGGCTGGCTCTGTATCGAACCGACTGGCCGGACACACATTGACACTGGAAAACATAATTTATACCAAAATTCTTTTTATAAAATTTACAAAAATTATATTAGTTCCAAAGGGTTCCCCTATTTTTGGCATAATTTTATTTGGGCGAATGTTATATTTGCCCGAATACTATTTACGCATAATTGTTATTTTACAGATAATATTGACTTTTCAGAATAACTATAAAAGAAACCTAACCTAATCTAATATGTTCTAAATGGCTGATGTAAAAGATTTTGCAAAATATTTTCCGTTAAAGCTAGAGAAAAATTATGCGTAAATAGTATTCGGGCAAATAGAACATTCGGACAAAAAAAAATATGCGAAATAGATGGCACCCGTTCCAAAGATATGGCCTAAAACACTAAGAACATATTCAAAGCCTGTTAAAGATTTCTTGATAAGGATACAAAAATTGTTTTTGAACTTGTATTGAATTTAGAATGCTTATTAAAGTGCGGATACAGTAGTAAGAATAATCTTGCCATTCTTTAGTGTCAGGCATTCACAAGATCTATAAAATTTAATATGACAAGGCCTGGAGTGAAATATTTTTAGGGTTCCGTACCAAAATGGTAAAAAAACCCTATGGTGTTTTACATGGCAAGTATTGGTTACAAAGTGAAATACTTACATCAAATATAATATTAATTATAAACAACAAGAACTCCTCTTCATCATCCAAAGTGGTGCAGAAAGTGGCTACAAACTTGATCACCCGGTCCACATTGGCACTAGTGTCTCCAAAAGTGAACAAGTACATCAGTGCATTCTTGAAACTCTCTCTGAAGGTTTCCTCATCCATCTGTTAAACATGAACCTTATTAGACTTAAGTAAAGAGGTCAAGAGTCCTGGAAACCATGCTTCTGTTATGCATTTAAATACTGATTAAAATTATGGCAGAAATTTTAAACACAAGATTGACCGTAAGAAAGTATCAAGAGGGAAACGCTCAGCACCCCCTCCCCCCTCTAAAATATGTCCCGTTTTGGCTTCACTTAGACTCGAGTTCAAATTTTATTCTACTGGCCAATGAGAAAATACCAAATCATAAATGTTGAATGCTATAAGAGGTTGAATTTACATTCAACAACAACAAGTCTTCATCGAAGTGCAATAATGTACTTGGTGGATGCAGGGGATATGGGTCCGAAGGCAAGTAATAGTCCCTTGTGTAGGTTAGAAGTCAGCCCTTTAATTATAGATGTTCCTATATTTATAGCTAGTACAATTGGGGTTAACGCTGACACAAGCAATATGCGTTTATGCTACAGTAAACTATTGTTACTGTTAGTTAAGTTACTATTACCATACTACAGAAGGAATGTGTATGAGTACAATGCAATTTAATTTTTGTCTCTTTGGATAACTTCAGTACTTCACATAACCAAAGTAACGGCACAAAACATACCTTTTTGTACAGTTTAGTCATCTCCTTAGCATACTTCTTGTGCTGAACAATATTGTATTGAACGTTCTGAAATATTTGAAACATCGACGCATTGTTTCTGGGATTTGGTTTAGGTTTATTAACATTAACACTTTGCAGGACATCTGCGTCAGTTGGAGGCATTTTAGTTTGGATTTCTTGTATTCCGTTTAATAATTGTTACACCTTTTGTATGGCAAATATGTGTTTGTTTTTTATTATAAAATAACAACTTCTTATCCAAGTAGAAACAGAGCTGTATCAGTAATTCAGTAACCACGAAAACCGTTGTTTATTATTATTTTTTGAAATTTGGCTTGACATTAAGAAATATTGCCATGTTGAAAAAAAATATGTTGCTACTTGCTAGACGACCTAATCGTCCAGTCGTACACTGTATTGTCCGAGGATCATTCCACTGAATAAAGGTACGAGCACATTAAGCAGCGCGACGCGACCGTAACAGTGTGCAGTGGTCATACTAGTAAAACTAAGTACTACCGTACTGGCACGTAATTCCGCTATCAATTTTGTCATGTCAGTTTGCTGCATATTACGTTAAATTTTTGTATGGTAGATCGGCCCCGCGGACCGTTCAGACCGTACCGTACCAAGTTGTATGATGCGTATTTCAGTGCGGTCGTCCGATAACTCTTATATCATATCACTTATCTGGCTACACTACTTTAATGTCAATGTCAATGTGCCAATATTCAAATTCTTGAAAATGTTTTCATTACTTGTTTACGCTCCTACATTTATATTTTAAGAACTAAAGTGAATAGTTTTACTTGTTCTTGTAGCTGCAAATACCCCGAGGCTCGATTCGTGAAAAGTTACAAGAATGTCATCTCAGACTTGGAAGAATGCCCTCACCGGTAGCAATATTCGCCAAAGTTTGCTGATATTATTGTAAGTCATCATTCTCTAGTTCTTCTTACAGTTCCTCCGGAGTACCCTTTTGATTTTGGCTTAAATTTGACAAGATGAGGACTGACCTGACATTCGAGGGAAGGACCATTGGGATTTGAACACTGTTCCTTGTGATCCTGAGTCCACATCCTTTGCCCCTAAGTTACCAGCAGTCTATCATAACTTAATGAAGCTGCTTTTAATATTATGGTTTTCTCCTTGCTAAAATTGCACGTAAGGATATATAATTGTACAAAATGCTCAGTTGAGTAGGTTTCTTTACAAATTAGAATCTCTATGACAGTTGGACGTAATTTAGCGAAAAGGATCACAAGACAGATTTATATGGCATACAAAACTGTGTTGTGGATTGGATCCTTTTCGCTAAACTACGTCCAGTTAATTTGCACTTCACTACAAATCATAATCCCTATGACAGTTAATTTGCTTGAGGCATAAAGTATAGATGCATTGGGGTAATTTCGAATGTTCTAATTATACTTAACATATTATTAGAGTTTGACTATACTAAGTTTGCATAGGTCGAAAAAAGGTTTTATTAAAAAATATATACATGGCAACATGGGGAAACTACAGCAAGAGGAATCTTTAATCTTGGTACTTAGCTATAATTCTTCCCTTTATTACAAAATGTGTCTACATACCAGTGGCGTGGCGTAAGAGATATCCTCGGGCAAGCCGGTGCAGATTTGGCATACATCTTCATTAAGAGCTGTAGATGAGGTGCTCATTTGCCTGATATCAGGCAAGCCGGTAGGAATCGAGTTCTTTGGATGCCACGCTACTGCTACATACCAACTGAAATAAATATCTAGGTCAGTTGCACACATTGATCTAGTTCCAACCAGACTAAGTGATTTGTTCCAGGTTCTTGGATAATTTCTATGTATTTAAGTATTATATTTAAATACTAGATAGATTTGTGCAAGACTGTCCTGAATATTTATTTCAGTAGGTATAGGGAAGATATTTGCCTAGTATCAAAACTAATTAATCCTCTTTCTTGTTATGTTGTCATATATTTTTTTTCAAATAAAACCTGCTTTCAACCTCTGCAAACTCAGCATACTCCAACTATAGCCAACTGTATTTAGTGGGAAAAGGATGAAAAAAATAAACAAACTTCTCTTAAGTGTAAAAGTTTATTTGGTTTCTTTTGGCAATACAAATTAGGCAATAATATTAGAGTTTAACTTAAACATATGTCAATAATATATACAAATCAGAATCACATAATGTTTAATATATTAGTATGCCACCATATGACGATAGTTGCAATGAAGAGTGTGGTAGGCACACTTTACTCCACATCATAAACAAATTTGCTTCTTCATTTATTTTTTATATAAATACTGATGGTGAAATTGCCTAGCCTACACTTATAACATGGGTATATGTATAAAGTATACATAATAAAAATTTAATAAACAGTAAGAATTTAATAAATATGTAACCCAATACTTTTCAAAATGGTTTTATTATATGATCATTATGGGTCTCATTAGTACATTAATATTTTTCAAGCTTTTTTTGTGACTGTTGTGGGATATTTTTGGTAACAATAATTTATCCATATTTTAATTTATTGTATGAACATTATCAATGCCTTTGTAGAAACTGTGAAAAATTGATAAGTTAAGTAAAAAATAATGACAAGATATTAAGTTATTTTCTTGGTGCTTGTTTTTATTAACAAAACTTTAAAACCCACTCATATTTAAAAACAAATGGGACTTCTTGAACTGAATTTTCAAGTATTTTTATTTAATTCCAGTATGTTGAAGCAACAAACATATATTTCTATTTCATTTATGTAACAAATACTTATGTTGTTAGCAATTTTTCAGTGAAGCCTTTCTCCATACAACTGAACCAGCAGCAGTGTGTATTTTTGTAAATAGTTTTGTCCTTTTATTTAATGAAAGGTTTCCATTTCAGAAACATAAAAAATGTTCTGGGCCTTATGAATCTATTTTGCAAACTTGGCTGACACATAGCCGTATGTATTTTAGTTACTATAACTATAGCAACCTTTTTCCTCAGTAACTTTCGTGCTACCTATTATCTGTAGGAATTCATTTTCATTTCACCTTTTTATCGTCTGCAAGATCTGCAATACATTTGGCATCTTGCACATGTTCTTTGGAAATATAAAGACACTAAGTTCACGGGCATGAAAGTCTAGCGCTGAACAAAATGTGGAGAGGATCTGTACACCAGTGGCGGATTAAGCGTGGGGCGAAAGAGGCAGTCCGCTCTGGGCCTCCAGCCTAGGAGGAGGTCTCAAATCGCGCCAGCTGTGGTAGTCCGAATGCACTCCTTATTATTTCTTACTTCTGTGCATTCAAGGTCACAGCTAGACTTCGTGCCGCAAGCTGTATCATAAACCAATATACAAAAAGATTTATATGATTTATACGATTTTTGTTTAAGTAGCTGATATTGCGCAATAAACTTGAACGTCAACAATGATGACATAAGCCATTCCTACGACGCATTACAAGCGAATTCCTATAGCTAATTAGCAACATGTTCATCTTAAAATCACTCAAGGTCATCAATGAGAGAATCTAATTCCTTCTGTAATGTCATGGACTCTTCTCTCTGCTTCAGCACGTCGTCTTTCATTCTGTCTACGTTGGCCATTAGGAGGGCGTTGCCCTTCTTGAGCGCGGTCACTCTCGTCTCGTGCCGCTTCACCCTCGTCGTCAGATTGTCCTTCTTTTTGGGCAATGGAGCATCCTGAAATTAAAAAAATGGGTTTTCACAGTTCGTCTAGCGACTGTAAGTCAGGTACCATATATCGAGTTCACGAACTAGTCCGAATTGGATATGATAATATTGACAATAACTGACTGACCACTCAGAATTTACTTTTAGGAGTTCTATAAGGGCGTCAAATAGAGAGATACCTTTTGTTTGGAGATTTCATTTACACACAACTTAAAAAAATATATTTTGGAACGAATTAAAACGGTCGTTAGAAAGTTTCCTATGTGTGTATATGTGACTATAGTCAGTGAGGTAGTATCAACAACTGAGAATGGTTACGACCCATCGAAATATAATAAGTATGGAGGCGTAACTGACGCTCAAAATCGGCCCCACGATTCCCACGAATTACGGGCTAACGGGGGCGGAGCTAGAATATACTGCAGAAGAAAAAAAATATAGTGTCAAATGAATATTTCACGTCAGTAAATTGGTAACAATCACAGATTTTTGTGTTTTATACGATATGCAACCTGTTCAAAATTGTCGTCTACTCAAACTTTGGGGTCATCCACAAAGTACGTCACACGATTTTTCAGACTTTAGACCCCTCCCTCCCTCATGTCACACTTTTCTTAACATATTTCATCTTTTTACCCGACTGCGGCGAAGCCCAAAGGAGAGTTATGTGTTTAGCCTGTATGTATGTATGTATGTCCGTTCCTGTGTCCGCTCGTAACTACTCAACGACACATCCGATTTTGATAAATGATACATCATTAGATTCTTCTTGATGGTGCGAGTGTCACTGGGCATGAAGTTCGTTAAAATAAACAAAATGGCGGATTTAATGCAGTTTCAAAGTGCACCGCGGTCGGGTTTTTTTTTTATAAAAATGTGGTTATTAATATAGGCTGTCACATTTGGCTCGACAAAGACTAAAAAACAAACATGTAGTCCAACTTCGGCCGTTTAGGAGCGCGCGACTGCGCGTCTGAGTGAATACGTATTCACTCAGACGCGCGATCGTGCGAGTGCGATCCATACAGGAGCATTTTTGCGCATTCTTAAATCTTTGCTTGTACCTAATGCGTCCGTACACGGCGCGTACACAAGCGCGCGATGAACCTTTTGTAGGAAGAAAAATGACTGCTATTATACTGTGGTTTTGTTAGGCCTTTATCATTCTATACATTATATTTCGATTTGTCAAACTACACCTCCGCCTGGTCGTAGAGGCGGAGGTGTAGTTTGACAAATTTTAATTACCTCAGGTTCACTCTCACTCTCGGTCTCGCTCTCCGTGTCCTGCTCGGTCTCAGTTTCAGTCTCCTCCTCGGTTTCACTTTTCTCTTCTTCCTCTTCCTCTGATTCCTCTTCTTCTTCATCATCCTCGTCTGAGCCCACCTCTTTCATCATAGCTGCCATCTTATCTACTTCGCGTTTCAATTCTTTGTATTTCTTTTTTTCGTCTCTGCAAAATTAATCATTATAAATTGACATTTAAAAAAATATTGAAACAGTTCAGTACCTATTCAGATAAGGTGTGCAATAAGTATGTCATTATCATTTGCTGAAAAACATCTTCTGTTGGAGAATCGGACCTCCCCTAACAACGCCACCATGACCAGCCGCCTGCACCGCCTAGACTCTCTAAGCCCTAGAGTCATCACTAGGTCGTACGTAGTTTATTTTAAAGCGGGTACTTGATCACTAATTCAACTTACTTTAATGCTAGCTGTTGGTTTTTGAGGGACATTTTGAATGCCATTCTTTCTCGCTTCATTAGGTCTTGTTTCTCTTTCAAGTGTCGAATTTTGTTCCTCATGTTTCGTACCTCCTTTTCCATTCGCTTCTGTTTCTTTTCTTCACTCTCCTCCTGAAATTTTCGAAAACAATTTTCAGTGAATTGTGTTGGTCAAAAATTATTTGAATGAATTTTTAATAATACGTTTTTAATTTTTTATTATCGTATTGGAAACTATTGTGAGCAAAAATTATTTATTTGCCTCCCCATAGATCGCCACAAAGTGCGTTTCTGAGCAGACAGCATCCACCGGCTCCCAACTACCTTCCCTGTTATTTTTTATTTAGAGTTCTTTAACTACTGCCATTCTTCATAAGATCCGAAACTTATAGGTCTCACTGATATTGTATACCTCTTCAGTTTCAGATTCCTCTTCCTCTTCGAAACTGTCGTCTTTGGTAACCGAAAGTTGTTTGATGGCGTGACTTGATCTCCTTGAGCCCATGTTTGTCGGCATGATTCCCTGCAATTTTGTTATGTGTGTAATGAAATGATGTTTATCAATATTTTATTTCACAACATTTTATACTTACGACTTTTGCGATACGAATATCAAAGCAACGCATACCTCATCATCGCTATTAGTAACAGCGTTAGTAGCAGCATTAATGTTAGTTGATTTAGCGCTTTTCCTCAACTCCTGAGCAGCAGTTGAGTCTATGTCAATATTTAGTAACCTACACTCTTTCTCAAAATCTAGCTGTCTTTTCTGGTAGAATGACAGCGGTTCTTCCGATTTATATTGTTCTTCGATCTGTAAATTTGTTAGTTAAGCTGAAGCATTTCTTATCAATGCAAATTATAGGCAGCGTCAATAAAGCTTGTACTTGTAAACTTAAAGAGATCAAAGATCTTACCTGGAGTGCTTGCTCTAGCTTCTTTTCTAACTCTGCATTCCTTCGTTTTACCTCCTCCAACTCTGTAAGTGCTGTGTCTCTGTCTTCAGCAGCTTGCAAATATTGCTTTTCCAAATTATCTGCCGTATCTTTTGCTCTATCGACTTCCATTTTAAGACTGTTTACAAGTCTCTCATCATAAGCATCTGTAACTGATATAACCGTCTTATGTTGCTCTTGCCTTATAATAGCACGTTCTCTTGCCAGCTCTGCTTCTAGATTTTGTATCCTTGTAAGAAGTCGTTTATTCTCTCTTTCTTGGGCTTCTTTATTTCTAAAATAATAATGACCAAACTTTTAAATTCGGTGTAAATTTTTAATAATCAGTTACAACGAGTTTTAAAACAAATAAACATAATTAATGTTAATTGCTTTTACCTAAGTTCGATAGCCAACAATTGTTTCGTCGATTGAAGATCGTCTCTGACTTTATCAATATCATCCATTTCATCGATGTCTTCTTCTTCTGCAGTGGGAACCTAAAATATTTAACAAGAGAAATGATAATTTTGATACGGTATGTTATAATTTTATGTAATTTAGCTACTTTTTTTTATTAACAAGCAATTGATTATGATTACCTCTGCTACTGACACTCCCGATGGAGACGCAGCTAGATTAGCTTGAGACATAGATTTCTGAACCTGTTCTTCAATTGTCATTTGTCTCCTAAACTTCCTCAAACCTTCCAAGTTAGGCTTGCTCCTGTCGTTTGTTTTAGTTTTCTTTAACTTTACGCCCGAATTAATCTCTTTTAATAGAGCATTGTGCGAGTTTGGCTTTTCTGATTCGAATATAAATTGATCTTTATTTTTTACAACTGATGTTTTTGTTATTATTGGACTGGACCTGCAAGATAAAAGCATTTTTAGAATTACTGTTTTCTTCTGAATTTTACGAAATATTCTGATTACAATATTACGTTACCGGTCATTGCAAACAACGTGTTTTAATTTTTTTCCTTCTTCTACTTCTTTCATCATGTCACTCCAGTCTGGCCTCTTTCTAGGTCGACTGCGCAGGTTGTCTAGCCTTTTTAACTTTTCTGGGTCTAGGGGCGCTTTTTTGAACTCGGGTGGAGGAGGCATCTTTGGTGGTAGCGGGGGTGGCATTGGAGGAGGCGTTGGCTTCAGCAAGCCTGTTGCGCAAATATACAATTATATAGTATTCTACATATTTATAACCAGCCAGGATAGCTCTGGCCGCAAGTTCTCTTATTGCACGACAACATTATCACCAAGGAAGGTTTTTAGATCATAATTCCACTCATTCCACATCATTAGATTTTATGAAACAAAAAAGTTGGTGTTAAAGAATTTATTTTTACTAATAAGTTATGGAATACATTTTACCAATCTGATATTGAAAATACGTCTGAATCGAATCCAGTGGTTCTTAATCGGCAAAGTCGGTTTTACCCCCCGAACACAAAATTATTAAATTTTACGTTAGAAGGTATAGTGGAATAGCACTAAAACATTCTTTTCCCGGTTTTACCCACTGGGGTAGACCCCTGGATCAGAATCTAGGATCTAAGCCTCTTAAGTTTTGTTTTCTCAGAAAATGTATTTTCAACACTGTTGACTGTACATTTGTTAACGAATCTCAACTTTATTGTAACGTGTCAAAGTCTGGGTGGTCAGTTAATTGTGGCTTCGTTTGTATGTGCTTACACAGTGCCGGCTCTGGTTGCCTAGCACAACTAGCCGCGACGTCGCTTATCGCGCGACCGAGCATTATCACCATAGAGTAGTTTTGTATATAATTATCACTGTCACATTATATTTAGTGGCAAGAGATAGGTAGTATTTGTCGCGCGACAAAGAGTCGCGTGTCACAGTTGCGCTAGAAGTACTGGGGTAGAGCGAGTAGAGCGATCGCTCTAGGCGCCAGGTGAAAAGGGGCGCCAAAATGCTAAAGGCACATGGCATAAACTGAAATGCAATTTGTGTGATGTCAAAAAATAATCGCACTCAACCCTTCTCAAAAGTTAGGGCCGGCGCTGTACTTAAATACGAACGTGACTTTTTTTACAAGCTTTTATTTAGTTTCACCTGTCCCGGTGTCTGTGTGACTGTAATCAAATCTTGCAGGTTAAATTTGACCCACTTCCCGGTTTCTGATTGAGCTGAAATTTGATGTCAGTACAATATCTGATGTAATAGTGACATGAAGCTGATCTGATCATGGAGCCGGATGGTAGGTAGCTAGCAGTGGCGTGGCGTCCAAAGAACTCGATTCCTACCGGCTTGCCTAATATCAAGCACTTGACCTTATTCTACAGCTCTTAAGGAAAATGTACCTCAAATCTGCACCGGCTTGCCCAAGGATATATTTTACGCCAGATAAATTCACTGTGTTTGGGCTCATTTGATTTTGACGAACAGGTTGTGATTATTTATATAAAAAAGTACAAAAGTACAATAAAAGTTTGTCTCAAAAAACATTTTTTGTCAGAAACTTATTTCGTTTACGGAACTAAATAGCGATTTACAAATACAATAAAAACACAGTCTAGACTTTGTATAGGATTAGGTTATTTCTCACGGACACAAATCATTGACCACATTGCACATTGGCCTGTCTGGCGAGCGAAACCGTAGAATAATTGATAAATGTTATAGAACAACTTTGTATTGTACCCACCTCTAAAGAGTTTTCCTATTTCATCCACTCCGTCATCCATTTTCGCTTTTATCACTTATTTTATTCCACTACACTTTATTAATTTATGTATCACTAAATTTGTGCGTCACTTTACGATAAACTTTAATTCCTATATGTAATGGAAAGAATTATTTAAATGATTAACTAAAAGAAATGCACCATCACCCGAGCAATAAGCCACTGAACAATCAAAATTTGCACCTGAATCGCGCACGCGACGTACGCGGAACTATCTGTGACTATTTTGGGTCAAATTTAGACCACTAACTGGTCTGCCGCACAAGAGATGAGAAGGTAAAGATGCGATATGCGTCGTCTATAACAAGGACCACTTATATTCAGTCTTAGTTGCGCCGCGACGCATATAATTTTTTTATGATCTTCAAATTGGAATTAACCCAATGCGCCGATTTATTTATTTAAACTTTATTGCACAATAATAAAAAAGTACAATCGGCGGACTTAATGCTTTAAGGCATTTAAGTATTGCAAGAGGAAAGAAAGTTTTACAAAATTAAATCAAAGCTTGTGCGAGTCAAAACTATAATTATGGGCACACAAGGCAGACTTTTAAGAAACAAGAATGGTAAATGCACTTCTAACCTTTTACTAAGATAGGAGTTGGGCAGTGAAAATAAAAAAAATATGGTGAGAGACTATGTGGGTCAAGCCACATTTGTATGAAATCATAACGGGAATTTGCCACGTTTTAATGGTCCGCCAATGTCTTTATAAGATTTTCGCTGGTGTGCATAGTTTGAAGTACAAAAACTTCAAAAAAAAAACGACGAAATTGAACTTCTCATCTCTGCCCCTCCTACCCGCGCGAAGTTTCTTGATGCTTCTCAATGTCAAAGCACTCAAGAAAATTCATGAAACAAGAGTGCCGAGAATCAGTTCTGCATCTAAACGGGCAAGGACAAAGCTTGAAAGAGCACCCTTGCTTTTAGGAGTTTCATCAAATTTAAAACCCTAATGCTCTGTAACTGTCATACCTAGAGTAAAAATGTATCGAACCTATTTTTTTGTAAATTTAATGTAGTCAATTTGTGCTGAAGCAACTTTTCCAAAATTAGCATGGCGCATTCGAGATAAAAGCAAAAATCTTGAAAAAGTGACATTTAAATGAAAATCCTGATTCACCGCCCAGACCTCGGGATTTGTAATGCCTTTATCTTGTTGACAACCTAAGGAAGCCCTGTGCCCATTTTCAAAACTACACTAATTATTTGGTCTGATTGCCTTAATCGGTGGTAATTTTCTCATGCTATTGAGTACAATATTATGTGATGATCATAAAAAATCCGAAGATAATCAAGTCTGACAATATACCGTATCTAAATCTCATTAATGTCTGTGCAGTCGTGCCAAAATCGATGACGATCGATTTTGTGCGCTTGCGCCGATTGAGTGCACAATCTGACACACACTCTAATTATAATGCGACGAAAGTGCTAGTGTGTCAATGTTGTGTTACGGAACAAATAAATGGAGCTGGATCTATTAAAGGATTGTGCATGGTCGTTGGATCACGATTCGTACACAGGGCTGATTATTTTCATTGAATTAAGTAGTTACATTTTCTTGACATCTGTAGTTCAGTTTTAAATGTTTTGATTGGTCTCCATTTCAGCTTTTAGTCCCCTTTATAATAAAAATCATAGATATAATATAAACGAACTACAATGCTCTAAAAAGGTGATTTCGCCCGCTTCTCCATACAAAACATACACGTATACATTTTTATTGCGCAAAAAAAACGAGAACTGAAAATCCACATAAATACAATACTCGTAGGTCATTGATGAATTAACCCCATCTGTGAGTAGCATTCGAAAATAAATTTTAATTACTCAAGATTTAATTACTCATTTCCACCAAAATGGATATCGGTAAAGTGGAATGTTTACGCACTTTTCATTTATACGAAGAACCTATATAAAAAGAATTGTCTTTCTTGCTATGCAAATGTCTTTTTGATGAAAGGAGAAATTTTATGGCATAGGTACTTACTTCTCAAGCTTTCATTCTTTGTAAGGGTATGTCCTTTAGGAACCTCATTGAGGGTCTTGTCGATGTTCTCCTTGACTCGCTCGTGTAGAGGGTCCCTCCATTTCTTGACTGGCTCATCTTTTGAAGGTTGCTTCTGTAGGGACGGCTTGCGGGGAGGGAGCTGAAAAAATATAGATATTGTATGTATTGCCATAAGTTTACAAATTAAAGAGGTAAACATCAATCACGATACCGATACAAATAACTACACGCATTTACCGTTTGTTTCTTTGAAGGGACATTTGTAAAATGAGGAAGTTATTCCTTCCAGAAGATGACTCCTTCTGGAAGGCATTGCTTCCTCATTTTCTGACTTCTATACATGTGAAACTATTTTGTGACTGAAGTACTGACAGACTACGGTAAAGCTTAAACCACTGCACTGCAGATAGCGGAATTAATTATGAAACGGACGAAGTCACGGGACGGCGTCTAATCCGAATGAAAAGATATTATACGTAGACGTTTGAGTAGACTCAAAATTGCGTCTATTTAAAAAGCCCGTATGATGTTTAATATTACAGAAATGTGCTCTTTACTATTAATAAACTTAGTCATTGCGTACGTTATAAATGTAGCTACAATATTCATAATAATGACGTGCACCGAAAAAATAGATCAGAGAAGCAGAGCACAAATCAAACATCCGCGCAAACCCCGTGGGCGAAAATTGGTTATTTTTAAATACTGTTTTTTGTTTTGTTCATTCATAAAACTTACAAATCTGGCATCATTTAGTAGCCGTTTATTTTCTTTAGTAATTTTTACAAATAAAATAACATATTATATACCCTATTTCACCCATGCTACCTCGATTGCCAGGAATTTTGGCTATCCTCTTGTGAAATCAAAAGATAGTTAACCAAATGTCATCATAATATAAATTGAACTGTTTAAATACGATCACGACGACATGTAATTAAGTAGTTTTTACAAAAAAAATCACATGTTATATACCCAATTTCACCCATGCTACCTCGATTGCCAGGAATTTTGGCCATCCTCTTGTGAAATTAAAAGATAGTTAACCAAATGTCATCATAATATAAATTGATCTGTTTAAATACGATCACGATGACATCTAATATTAAGTCCTTACTTGTCATGTTAGTAACAAAGACATTACAATCTTATATATATAATACAAATTCGGGATGGTTACACTATTTATAACTCGAGAACGGGTGGACCAATTTTTATGATCTTTAATTTTTTGGGTTTGACGCTGCCCCGAATAACAGAATAACTATTAAAACATCTGCAACATTAAAAATTATATATAAAACAACTAGTTATATATAAAATAACTGCCAACAATCAAGTTACTGTTACTGAAAATTTCACCAAAATCGGCTTAATACTTTTTGATTTCAGTGCGAAGAGAAATTTGCGGCCGGCAATTCTTGTTTATAATCTGAACGAGTATGTATAGTCGCGGAATGAAAAGATTCCTCACTTATAACCTTAACTCATTGACATAGAGTGGAAAACTGGACGTTCCTTTCATTCTGCGACTTTACATTTAACTTGAAGAATAAAAGTTAAAATAAGAATGTTAAAAGTTCAATTTTACACATAAAACAATTACCTTCGTAGGTGGCTTCTCTATCGGTGGTTTTGTAGCCATTTTATCCTCGGAATTTTCTTCTACTTTTGGTGCTTCAGTTTTCTTAACTGGCTTACTTTCTGGAGCTTTAGTTGTTGAGTTTGTAACACTTTTGTCATTAGAAGCTTTATCATTTGCTAAAGAATTATTAGTTTTTGAAGTACTGTTTTTCTCGAAAGGCTTCTTGTCTACTATTGTGACAGACTTTTCTTTAGTTTTGTCACTATCAATAGTCCTCACACTTTTGAGAGTAGGTTTCTCTGGAGTCTTATCATTTGAGTTTTTGTCATCTGTTTTTGATATCTTATCTACTGTTTTTAGTGAGGATTTCGTAAACCTAGGCTTTTCATCGGCCGGTCTTGTAGCCTTGTCGGCAGATTTTGCTGCTGATGGTTTTACAAGTTTTTCTTCTACAGTCTCGGATACTCCGTTTTCTGGTTTTTCAGCCTTATCGGACTTTTCCTTTATCGTTGACTGCTTTTTCAAAGCGGCTGGAAAATAGAAATGATCTCGTAGATAAGATATTGAAATAAAATAATATGGTCAATGTCTTGGGGCTTTTGTAATATCATATTTAAGAGTGAAATTGATGGAAACACGTGTTACGGCCCCGGTGCGGTGCATTTTGATGGCATTCGCGTACGTAAATAAACATGGCGGCTGCCAAGATGGCCGACCTTCGCTATTTTAGCGCGGTTACTTGTCAAAATTTCCTATTTGATGACCGTCAAGATACACTTTTGTAGCCCGAGAACATCATCATTAAAGTTTGTTATATTTTACATTGTGTGTTTTAGGCTAGTAAATTGATACTTATTTTTTGTAAGAACTGGACTAAGTAAAGAACATTATGAAAGCTATGATATCGGACTCTCTTTCTATATTAAAGCTAAGCTTATTTTATGCATTGTTTAAGCTGAAAAGAAGATACATCTAATACTTGGTGAAATATATATATTTTTCTCATTAGTACCTCTAATTTTCCAGGCAAACTGCTAACCAAATTAAGGGAAAATGTTACCCATGTAATCAAAGAGGTACTGAATTCGAATCGCAAGTTGAACCACAAGCGATTGCATGTATATTTCTTTGATCTTTGATAGTTAAATTACTTACTAGTTACTATAGTTCCTTTTAGTGCATTTTTACGAATATTTTAATGTCCATTTCGACATTCTAAATACCAATTTAGGTTTATTGACATGAGGGTCCATGAGATGTTCTTCTATTAATTATTAAACTTGGTTTACAATATCGCATAAATCAGATCGTAAGCCGTAACCCGAACATGTTCATTTGTTTTGTAAAAGTCTGTCCCGCCTAAAAATAACTTGAATCGTCGGCGTCGCCCGCTGAAAATATCTCCTCTTAACATCTCCAACGTTTATTGAAACAGAAAATACATGACAAAATGCGACCAAAGTGATCTTGCAGTGCTTTCAAATGCATTTTAGAGGACAATGAACTATGCTGGTGTACACATCGCTAAATAAAAGGAGATAACCTATGAAGAACTAGAACACGTGTCTCTACTGAATAGAAAATTAAGAACATTAATATTTTACTATCTCAAGATTATGACGCTGAATTACGTTGTAGGATCATCAAATGTGACTTGTTTGTAAGGCGATAGCCTTTTTTAAAAGCTTTTATTTATTTCGTGTTCGCTTTCAGTTTATAATTATCGAACTTAAAATATTATAAGGGCTTAACGGTGCCAAACTTGTGTAAAACAAGAAATGTTAATGGTGCGCTAAGCATAAGCCTATGAAGTGCCTTTGCTTTGCTTGCTTAGTTAGCATGTGCCAGCTGTTAGATTAGTGGGCACCTTACCAAATATCGTAACTTTATTTTCTCAACCACGTATCCAATCGAATAGTTGGATAGAAAAAGCTCCTGTGTTACGAGTAGAATAGTGCTACGTATTTTCCTTATGAAGTGCCTTTGCTTTGCTTGCTTAGTTAGCCTGAGCCAGCTGTTAGATTAGTGGGCACCTAATCAAATATCGTTACTTTATTTTCTCAACCACGTATCCAATCGAATAGTTGGATAGAAAAAGCTCCTGTGTTACGAGTAGAATAGTGCTATTTTCCTATGTAACTATTCGATTAGATACGTGGTTGAGAAAGTAAAGGAACGATATGCGAAAGATACCATTAGCAATATTTTGATCATCGTTAATCAAAACTTGAGTCTTAAAGGAGAGTGATTGTTGTACCAAGAATACGTACCAACAGCACAGCAAAGAAATATTTTGTACAGCACAAACTGTTCTAGGTCACTTTAAAATACACAAATGGATCACGATATATGACTCGACAAAATGATCGAATTCACCGGACGTGGACACATGAACGTCACTCGGTTCCAAACTCCAGACTACCAACTTATGAACAGTTTGGGAGAGTCAATTATTCAGAACTCGTGTCTCCTGCCAAAGTTTCGGGCAGGTGCTGACGTCATCACGCTGTATACATCAACACCTATACACAATCGTACAGTTACAAACATTATGCACTAAAATATAGCCCACTCGCGTAGCGCGAGAAAAGTGGGAAAAGTTGACGAATTATTTATGCTGTGTCACGTGCCACGGTCTATTTAATAGATAAATAGGGTAAGATAATGTACAGATAATGTTTATCACTATCATTAGAATTGTTCCACTGGAAGCATTAGTTCAGCAACAATGGTTGGCTGGCTGGCAAGGCACAGCAAAAACCAACGAGTCTTGAAGCATGATTTTCCCCATTAGGTTCCCTAATTGGTTTTGGTCCCGACTCCGGACATGCCTCATGGTAGCATCGATGAAAACCTACAATGGAGAGAGTGTAGCCAGAAGCTGGCCATATGGACTCTGGTCCTAAAAGTGTCATTTATGTGTGGGAGCTTGAAAGTTTATGGAAATCTGATCGGGCACATTCGCTCCTGCTCAATGACCGCTGCAAAGTTTCAACGTAACTACTGTTTTTGTTCGTGAAAGGTCCACATGAGGCAGGCATTACAAATGTACGTCACGGTGACGTCGGTAGACGCACGTAAACAAATACAACTAGAATGACAAGTAACCTTCTAATTGAAGCACTATGATCTACTATGTCTTGAATTAGAACGTGACTATTTTAAAATACGCACGGCATCGAAGCCACATGATACGTGAATCAAAATTGCCTAAGTTCATACAATTTAAAAAAAATCGATAAAGTAATTAGAAAACCAAATTCTGTGACCTTTTAGCGCGGACTTAAACAATTTTGATATCAGTACATATTGCTCAGCATTTATCAAGTTTCAGGTGTATCACTCATTTTACTTCGTCTTATGTAAACATGTAGCATTTTTCTGAGTATGAAAGATGATAATTGTGGTGTGTACCTACTTAGAAACAAAGGGTAGCGCTCATGTTATCTGAAATAACGAGCATCTTGCACGGCAATTTACATTGTTTAAAAATGACGGAAAATTTCTACGTGGGTACCTAAGTTGCAGCAAAAGAACGCATCGTTTTATTTGAGATGAGGTGTACATGCAAAACAGCATATCATCGGCTAAAGTCGCAAACCCCGTAACGATACCTATATGGAAAACAATAGAAGTTGAGAGGTTTGCGACTATAGCCGACGATATAAAGCATTAACTGAAAACTTATTGTTTGGCAGGCATTTTTTTGCTCGCCATATGTCCTTTTGTTGTCAATTTTGCTGTATGCTATACAGAAAAATTGACAACAAAAGGACAGCTCATTTCAGCATTTGAATAAATGAAGTCGATAAAGATACTCACGCTTTAATGGTTTAGCCGCTGGTGCTGGTTGCTCCTCAGCTTCAGCCTTGGCCGGTGTCTCCACAGGCTTCAGTTTCCTCTGAGTCCATGGCGGGGGTGCTGTCGCGTCCTTCTCTTTCACCCATGGTGGTCTGAAGGTCTCCCGCTTCACCGCTGGCTCCTTACTTACGCTACCGATGGGCATCGTGTACTGTGGTCAACAAATATTTCTCTTCATTTCTAGGAGTACGAACTAAAATAAATGTGTACGTGTCGTGTGGAATGTACGCGTTTAGTCCACGTTGCTAGTAAGTATACACGAGTAGGTATCTAATGTAATTACGATTGCCCTACAACACGATAAGTCAAGGTTTGCAAAGGGAAGCAAAAGATTCACTGTATATCACTCAGAAAAAAGAAGTGTAATTATTGAGACATTTATCACGCAGATGTTTGCGGCCCGAGCTGTTAGCGAGGGACGTAAATATACTATCGAGGTATTGTGTACATGATTTTATGTCTACACTTGGCCAGAAAGCGGTCGGTTATAAAACTAGTACTTTCACTGATTAATGAACATTTGAAGTAAATAACTGACAATTCAATATAGCTTTGCCAGAATATGAGGTGGCAATCCTAGCGGATCATGTTTATTTTTCCCTCATATATAAAATTGGTTTTATTAGGAAAAGGACTGAGGGGAGGTCGATGTTAGGCCGCATCCGAGACTAGAGACTGCTTATCAAATATCAATTGCCAACACTATAAAAATAGAGGCGTGTCGGGTGTTTTTGAACATCTTGCTCGTTCACTTGTATTCAATGTTTTTTTTTATAAAGCATGTAAAATTAATGATAGCTTAGTCTGTGGTTTAGTAGTCTATTTCTCCTTTCCTATTTCGTATGTTGACGTTTGGAAATCCTTCACACCTCCAAACTTTAGTACATGTCTCTTTATTTTCTATTATTTTTTTTAAATGTAAGATACCTACATTACTGTGTATTGTAATTTGTAAGATGCGTTTTGACGCCTAAAGAATCTCTACATCTCCAAAAAATTTAGTTTTACGATTGTTGAAATGCATATTATATAGTTAAGTATTTGTTAGATGCATTGCATTAATGAAATTGCATGTAATACTTTATGTATTTGAAAAGAGAAACTGGTGACTTTCTTCCGGCGCTTCTTCTCACCAGAATGTAATTTGCCGAAGTGCCAAAAGAATCAGACATGTGAAAGAGCCCATGAGGCCTACTTGCAGAAATAAATTATTTCATTTCATTTCACTGTACAAAATCTCACCTTATCGTCAGAAATAATGAGTGACTTTCCTCCAGAAGTGCGTACTTTTGGAGTAAAGTCACTCATTATTTCTGTCTTCATTATTACGTCTTGTCCATTCATACGAGTATGTATTATTTTTAACGCGGCCGTCATTTCTACTAGTCTTATTATAAACAGTCGAAGACGATGAAATTATGTTTTCCGCCTATTAAACGTAATATTAATCTGCATCCAATTGATCACGCACGATATACGAGGAAAAATACGTAAGAAATCTCCTGTACATCCGCTCCAGCTTATCCGAACATGCCATGGATTTACCACAGGATAATATCTTTTACCTGGAACGAAAATTAACTTGTCTATGTCTATCAGACATCTTACTCACAGTAAGACGTAAGACTGTCTAACTTGGAGTACGTTCAGAACTATGCCGGATTTTCCATTTAAAAGTGGGTGTTGCTATTTCGTAGCAAACTATTTTCAAAAAAACATTTTTGTAGTCCATGACTGGTTGCTTTTACGATTATGAAAAAACTTATTTAGCCATGTAGGGAACCGTTAGCGTAACTTTATGGGATAAAACAAATATAACATTAGTACGTATATAAATGCCTACTGCTCGCCATTAAGATTCATCATTATGATAAATATAGTATATATTTACCAGCGCATACCATCAATCAATTAACTACATTACAAACCTCCTTAAGTATCTACTTGTGAATGTGTATAAACACAGCATAAAAATTATATGAATACCAACAATTGTATATATTTTTCAGTAAAATCTAGACATACATGTCTGCCATTTTTATCAGACTTCAAAAAAGGGGAGGTTCCCAGTTTTTTGTGTATTTTCCCCGATTGCTAGAAAACGGCTGGACCATAGTTGTTTTTGTTTCAAAGGGGATCTGATGGTGGGATCTTTGATTTTTTTTGTAACACTTACCTACATTTTTTTATCGTAGAGATTAGTTTGAAGTTATTTATATGAAAATTTTAATTTTATATCGATTAAAGTATATATATCTTGCACAGTATGTGCAAGCTATGTGCAGCACATGGCTCTAGTTTACTCTCAATAATTATTAGGTATGAAATGAATCGTTAAGTATAGTCAAGGGCAAAGATAAATATCCACCCAACGTTCCAAAACATGTATACCTACATGAACCTTACTGCCATAATAATAAGACCTGTAGGTATACATATTCTTGAAACTTTGTAGTGTATACCTACATACATATTGGTGCCCTTGGCTGTACGATAGAAGACTATTTTACGTATTAGATGGCATTGCTGTATGATCTGTGCCGCATTTCAAATGAGTCAACATTATCATATGACTCAAGAAATACTTGGCGAATGTTCTGACCCATTAAGCATTATGATATAATGAGCATGTCACGTATAGCTCTAATACAAAAGTCCTTTTAGTTAGGTTTCGATACATTTTTAATCTAGTAAGTGCTCCAAACAAATTTTAAAAAAGAGCTTAAAAACATTTTTATGATTATGTTTTACGCCCTTTTTAAAATTTGATCTGGAGCACTTACTAGGTTTTGATATGGGGCAGCCGAGTAAAGGAACCCTCTATCATACAGCCCTTAGCGCCACTAAGACCACAAGAATCTTCCATCTCTACCATTTTGAATTAGGTATTACATTTTCGCTTCAATAAATTTTATTTAAATTTCGTTATCATATGTTTCTGCTTTAATAAAAATTCGTAGAACTAAAAAAATAATAATTTTACTTTGATGATTGTCTTATTTCACGTTTTAGTAAACCGCTCAAGAACACTATCTAAAGAGTAATAATTTAGCTACACCTTGAGCTGTATTTTTGTTCCGCTTAACATTTGACGCTAATTTATGTAATTAAGCGTTATCATAATTCAAAATTTGCTGCAACGGATTCCACTGCGTCTACGCCATTACCCTTTCACGAGATCCACGATAAACCGCAACTGCTCACATTCCTAACACCATGTTTACACAAAATTTGAAATAAACCCATCTATTTCTTCGCGGATGCTTAGAAACAAACGACAGTGTGATATTAGGAGCTATCTCTTACGTCGTCCTGGATGTGTGGTGTGTTTTTTTTTTGGTAATTACGCACTTATTACACACGTGACACGGCACTGATATCAACTGATCATATTCTCGAGCCGGAAGAGAAGCCCAGAGGATTCAGTTTGGGAAGCTGCCCGGAGCGCGGCCCGCACTCGACTAGCACCGGAATTTCATGACTGAACAAATCTCTGGAACTTATAAATAGGCGCGTCAGGCGCGTGAACCATGAAAACTTTGGGGATATTATATCTACTGCTTTACGATGTCTAAATAATAAATACAGTGAAAAAACGATTCCTATTAACAATTTTATTTTAATTTTACAACAATACTCTACATTATAAGTTACTAGTACGTACTAGTACCTACTTTAGGTTCCTACCGTCTTGTGATGAAAATAGGTTTTTAGGAAAAAAATCTTTTGTAACTAGATAGTTTTAACGCCATTGTCTAGTGTAACGGAAATTAGTTTTCAAAGAACATGTTTCAAATAAAATAGAACGCCCTGTTGTCTATTTTCGAAGCTTTTGCGCTGCGTCCGCGCCATCTCTACAACATGGCATATTAGAAGTTTTTGTAGCTATAACTAAAGAGAATCAAGACATAACTAAGGTATCTTAGACATCTTAGTTATGTTTTTATTTTACAGCCAATCATCTCACTCTCAACGACCGAAGACTATGATACTTACACGAGTAGGTATAAAGTAACATTTCGGCTTAAAAGTACGTATAGCAAAATGCAATGTTAAGGATACAGTTAAATAAGTAACAATTTGTGGAATATCATAGGAATCAAACCCAACCAAATCAGTCCCGAACAACTGAAACGGTGATAGGGACAAAACTTGACGTACTAACCCCAATAAAGGTACAATATCGTCAGCAGATATGTCACATCCGGCAGTCGAACTTCGAAAGCTGTGATTTATTCGATCAATTACTTGTCAACATTATCAACATAATATCATTGTTAACCGTTTATACTATAATCAGAAATCTTAAAGTAATCACCTCCTCTTCCTGCCAATTTGTAAGACATGGCGGTTCATTTCCGGCGGGCCATGCCGCGCCTGCGCGTAGACAGCTTCGTTGCGCTTGACTATTGCCACTCCTTTGTTGACCGCTGGAGTGTAAACATCTATGTAATTTAATTTTGGAGACTCGATTGTTCTAACAAGTATAAATATTATTGGTTTATTAGCTACCGGCGTTTATATGCGAACATACGGCAGACAAGACGAGACTGAATAATGAAACAGTTCCTTGTTCCAATCTCGCATTTGTTTTTATGAATGATGTGGGTATTTGATCTCAAAGATGCACCATGTTTGTCTATGCCCAGGTAGTGCCTATTTTAGGCACTACGGCACTAGATAGCCTATTTGTCAACGAAAGTGTAAAAAGACTTCACCCAAAAGTGTGGATAATGTTCCACTACACACTTACCAGCCAAGTAGATGTCCACATTCGTTCCGTCCAGTCATGGTAGGGTTCATTTTATTTTACTTAAATATTATAAAACAAGTATGGGAGAGAACATACCATACGATTCAAAACTTCGAATTTTGTCTGTACGCTGCTATCCTGATAAGTTAACAATGAACTTAATCTATCTTATCCTTTACGACTCATTTCTAGACTGCGATAGAGAATACGTAAGTAATCAGATAAAACTGACATATCAAGCGATTAAATCTATAGAAAATTAGTAAAACGTATGCAATAGTTCAAAAACTTCAGGTTAATGGGAAGTCCCTTATCGTTATCTCAATTAATGGTGTGATGACTTGAAATATTAGATTGAATCACGTTTAGTGGTTAAAAGATTGTTCTATTTATTACACTGATTTATCGACCTGCTCCGCGCTTCACACGGATTGTCCGTCCTCTATATATGTATATAGACATACATAATATTGACACAGCTATATTGAGTTCCGTGACTTAGATTCTGACAATCAACGTAAAGCCTGAAGCACTGGAGATAGCGAGATGAAATTTAAAACACGGACGAAGGGTTTGTTAAATAAATTTCATTTATTATAGTGAAAATATTTGCGAATAATATTCATATTTATTGGTATATTTACTTTACTTTTTAATAAAAGAAGATACTTGCTAGTAAAATAGCGAAAAAATAAACGCTTCATGAAAAATTGCTACATGAAAAAAGACGAATAGGTAATTTGAGGTCAAGAAAAAACGCGATGTGAAAATTGGCTACTATGAAAAAATGCTTTTGTGAAAATTATCGAGCAAATCAGCAGCAACATTTATTAGTATAATTGATGGATTTTGATAACTGCTGTCAAAATAGTACATTACACAACTAGGGTGGTAATACAAAGAAAGGCCGAGATCGCAGAAGTTTGCGGACCGAGCTGCTAGCGAGGGACGTAAATATGCGATCGAGGTCTTTCTGTATTACCTCCCGTGTTGTGAACATCATTTTATGCCTACACTTGGCCAGAAAACTTTTTCCGTAAAAGCCACTTTATGGCCAGGTGTGGCATAAAAATCTTTAACGCTACGGTTGTATCATATGAAAGACAAATAAATAAATAAATAAGTATAAATATTGTGTTGACAATCTTGACACAAATCGACCTAGTCCCAAACTAATAACGTATAGATAAATGAATACTTATATAGGTAGCAAACCAGGATTTGATGAACCCGGGACTTCTAGCTTCTTAGGCAGTGTCATTCCGACTAGGCTAAACGTGTCGTCATAATAATAAATTTGCTCTTTGGTATTATCCATACTCGGTATATTAATTTTCTTCTTACAGCCTAAATTACAGGGGAAAGGACTAACAAATAACAATATGAAATAGGCAGAGTCGAATGTTTACTCATCGACCAAGAATGCAACTGCGTGTGTTACTACTAATAGCTTTTAGCAGGCAATTAATCAATCCATACATGCATTTATTTAGAAAGTCCCCGCCTGCAACCACGCAAAGTTCACAAGTAACTCCCCTTGTTTATTGTGGAAGTTTTCCTTTACCTAATAGGCTACTTGACATCGTTAGTAATGATTGACATCCTATCATATCCTGCTAATATTATTGATGTGAAAGATTGGGAGTATGTTTGGATATTTGTTACTACATAACACGGTAACAATGGGCTAGGCGACTAAAAAAAACTGTTTAGTCCGTCAATTAGATTATTACACAATATTGTACCCGTATTTTTTCTTTTGTTTGACAAACAAAAAATGACGAGGATAGAGTGCTTAGAAGTTTCGAGTGACGTCACTCCTTGGTACAATTTTCACCTAGGAGTGACGTCACAAACCCCCACTCCAGAAGTTTGATGATCTATAACTTTGTCGATTTTTAATATTTTGATAAACCAAAAAATACGTGTCTCATATTTTTCAATAATCTAACTGACGGACTAAATAGAATTATATAGTTTTTAACCCAGTCGTCATCCATATTGAATGGATTGAGATCAAATTTGGCATAAGTATTAGTAGACCTAGTAGGGCATGCAGAACCGGGAAGTTTTAGTATGATAGAACCGGGAATTCCCGCCATACTAATATTTATATACGGGATTGAAACATAGGATACTTTTTATCCTTAGGATAAAAATGGGAATAACGCAGGCCAAGCCTAGCATAGCCAAGTTAATACCAAGGTATAAAAACGGACAAGTAGCCAAACTTTTGCCGTTTAGGAGCTTGAGATGCGTATTCAAGGTCGAGGCGACAGTGCGATCCGTACTGGGGCATTCTTACGCATTCGTAAAGCTTTGCTTGTAGTGCGTTCGTTCTCAGCGCGCACACCACACAAGCCGCGCGATGTACCTTTTGTGGGAAAAAAAAATTACTGCTATTATATTGTGTTAGTACTAAACTCAGCTAAACGCCCACGTCTATTGAGGACAGATGTGGGTGTATTTTCAAAAACGTAATTTCGCTGTCATGACATATTGGCGAATACTGAGAAGATTCTGCCTTATTAGAATTGGCACTTTTGGTTACAATGTAGAATCAGTCAAGTTCTAACAAGTAACCAACGAATGCCAGTCTAGTGAGGAGGAATCTTTTAAATATTGGTGGCCAGAGAAATTACGCCAGAGAAAATACACCCATGTATGCGTTGAGAAACTTCGGGTTTTTAGGGTTCCGTACCTCAAAAGGAAATAACGGAACTCTTATAAGATCACTTTGTTGTCCGTCTGTCTGTAAGTAAACGTAAAAAGAGATATGGCCGTTTATGCCGCAAAAAACGTACACTTCGACTCTCTCAAAGAAACCGAAATTTATAGGGTACTTTCCGATGACTTAGAACTATGCAATTTGGCAAGTATCTAATACCGTCTTATTTATTTTATTTATTTATTTTTATTTAACAATTACACAGTATAACAGTTACAAACCAAGGCACTGTGGAATTCATACATAAATATAACAAAACACTAACTATAACACAAGCATAACAAGTTATAAAAATCACATAAATAATAACAATTACGAACAATTAACAGACGATGGGCGATCATCCATCATCTCACATAACCTCATACATTCACCACATACAGTACTCCAGTTACTTGCAAATATATCGCAGTCTGGTGCTGATACGAGAAGCGAGTTAAGATATTGCAAAGCGCGAACAAGTGGTGAATGCCTATATGACACAGTGCGCGCTTTGGGAACTGCCAGCAGATCGCGGTTGCGTGGACGAAAATTAAATTTCGATTGAGACGGTGAGGGAACACGGAGGCGTACCAGTTGCCTCACCAACTCCGGGCAATCTGAATCACCCCGTAAGATTTGACACACCCCAGTTAAGAGTGCATAATTACGCCTTGCTTCCAGAGAATTAAATCCTAAGGTGCCGAGCAGAAACTTTGTTGGGTAAAGAAAAGGATAGTACCCGTACATTTTTTTATAAAGGAAACGCAAAAACGCCTTTTGGATTTTCTCTAGAAGCAAAATGTAAGTGACTTCGTGTGGGTTCCACACGACCGACGCTGCCTCCAGTTTGCTTCTCACTAGAGCGGTATAAACAAGCTTAATGACCCTGGGATTGTCAAAATCCCGGGTATTGCGGATAACAAATCCCAACCTCCGGTAGCAGTCGGAAGCTAGAGTCTTCATGTGGACATGAAAGTTGAGGCACGTATCGAAGATGACGCCTAAGTCTTTAACTGTGTCAACGCGTGTAATTTGGTCTATCCCTAATAAATAATTTGCAGAGAGGAGACTACGAGCACGGCTAAAGGACATAACGGAACACTTTTGGGGGTTGAACAGAAGTTTGTTTTCAATACTCCATTGATAAATCCGGTTTATATCCTCTTGGAGCGAAGCGCAATCTGAGAGTTGTTGTACACCATAAACGAGCTTCAAGTCATCGGCGTAGAGTAGGCACCTGGCATATTTGGGAATAGAGGCCAAGTCGTTTAACATAATGCCAAATAGGAACGGACCTAAAATCGAGCCCTGGCTGACTCCTGAGCGGGTGTGGTAGGAATCGGAAACAAAGCATCCGTGTTGAACGTACTGCTGCCTGTCACGTAGATAGCTGGCAAAGAACCGAAGCAGTTTTGGCGAAAAGCCGATGTTGCATAACTTGCTTAATAATATGTCATTATCTACGCGGTCAAAGGCTTTTTTAAAATCGAAATACAATACGTCAACTTGAATTCCATTGTCCAAATGTTCAGAGATACAGTCAACCAGGGTTAAGAGATTACTTTCGACTGATCGCCTCGGCCTAAAACCATGCTGAGAGTCACAGAGGTAAGGTTTTATTTGAGAGGCTAATAGTTTGTTTATGATAGCCTCAAACAACTTGGCAATCGAAGAGAGAATGGCTATGGGACGATAATTTTCTACACTAGCTATATCACTGGACTTGGGAATAGGGCGCACCCGTGTGACCTTCCACTGGTTAGGGTACTCCCCAGTACTTAGAGCTAGGTTGAAAATATAAGCTAATGGAAGTACTAGAAAATCCCTACAGCCTTTCAGGATATATGCCGGAAGACTATCTGGACCTGGAGAGCTATTGGGCTTTAGGCGCGCTATGCCAATTTTTACGTCCTGAGGGGATATTGAGTCTATGTGGACATAGTTAGCAGTGTTCGAGGTATCTTTTTGCATAACCCTTGTATGGTCGAGGATGGGTACGTGGGGAAGAAAGACACTTGAGAAAAAGTCTGCAAAAGCCTGAGAAGCCTCTATACCTTCATGTAACTCTCCATTGTGTTACATTACAAGTACATATAGGGGAAAATCTGAAAACTATACTTTTGTAATTAAATCAGAAAAATACTTTAGTATTTGTACGGAACCCTCGGTGAGCGAGTCCGACTCGCACTTGTCCGGTTTTCTGATTTGTAGATACTTGAGCTTTTCTAACGTAGAAATTCGTTGTGACAAACGACCTACTTACAAATAACTAGCAACCCGCCCCGGCTTCGCACGGGTGCAATACTGATACTAAATGCATGTATTATACATATAAAATATAAACCTTCCTCTTGAATCACTCTATCTATTAAAACCGCTTTAAGAGGAAACAGTAAGGCCGAGAGAATTGAAAATTAGGTATTTGTAGAATGTGTCGCTGTCCCGCACTGCCCGCCTCTCCCCCGCAATAGAGATAGAGACAACTGCAGCTTGGACCGAAAATACCTTTTAAAATTTCATGAAAACAACGTTTTGTAGTCCCCTGATTTCTTCCCCAAAACGTGGCCTATTTAACTAATTTTTTCATTAAAGGGTAGTTCTCTGCGACTAAAAAGTCGCACCAATCGGATCATTACCATCGCCACATTATAGATGAGCTCCGTATAAACTATGGAGTCGTTTTTGGTTATCTTGTAGAAGTCGCGTGCCTCTGCTATTTTTATCATAATGATCCTGATTGCTTTTATAAAACCGCCAATAATAGTGGCGATGGTAATGACAAAAAAATCGCGGTATAAAATCGCAGAGAACTACCCTAAACATTAAAGAAAGGCTTTGGCCGTGTTCCTATGTTTTCTTTTTTTTAATAACTTAGTCAAATTTGTTTTCTGGATGTGTGAACACAGCGGAAAATCTGGCATTTTTTTTTAGGTTTTTGAAGGTTAATATCTCTTTTGAGAATCAATTTATCGTAAAAAAGGAAAACATAGGAACATATCATTAGTAGCCATAGATTTTTGGACAAAAAATTATTGCTCTACTGGCATTATCCAGGGAGGAAACAGGGGACTACGTTTGTATGGAAAAACTGCCCTCCTGTTTCCTCTTAAAATCCGTTGCGTAGTTTTAAAGATCTAAGCATACATAGGGACAGACAGCGGGAAGCGACTTTGTTTTACACTATGTAGTGAAATATAATTTTATTGAGGGACAAACTTACATTAATAGATCTAAGTAGATCCAAACTAAGTAATGCTTCTGTTGTGGATACCTACTAGAGTTACTAGACGAACGATATAGGTCCTTACATGCTTAAGCAGATAAAAAATACGTACTTAGCCCATATATGCCCATTGGGTCGAAAACGAACCAGTCCAAAAAAACTTCCTATGCTATTGTTAGTCGATAGTAGGTATATTCGAATTGCTCAAAAAAGATATGGGCAAGAAAAAAATGCTCTGGGCATATATGGGTTAGATGAATAGAAAGCGTTTGTCTGACAACTACATCACATAACCTAATTAAATCTCGTAGTCGTAAGTTTATGTCTATGGCTTTTATTTATTAGCTACGAGATCTATAGGTTTTGCGTGTTTTGGTTAGTGCGATGACGTCCAATGTGCACCGTACAATGATCGGTGCCTTATCAGTTATCACACTTGCGATTTACGGGCGGTTTAGTAGCGAAGTTCCATACAAATGTCGCTCGACTGGTTCTGTAAGGAAACTCGCCCGCAAATCGCAAGTGTGATAAAGCCCTTAGAATAGATGAAACAATACAAGTTGTAGGGGATTTTTCATCACCTGACCAACATCCGAAGGACTGTTTACGTAACGCCTAGGGATCTTACCATTCGCGGCCGATGACTAATCGGCACGTCACAAATATCTTTGCGGCGCCGAATTATCTCAAGGAATCCTTCATATCGTAATGGACGACATTATATAAACACGATCGCTTTGCATAGATATCATTAAGAGGGTGATCGACGTCGAGAACGGAAAATTGATTGTTTGAAGGGTAAGTAATTCCTATATTGTGCGTAGTAGGTACCTAGTGATAAATCGCGATCATTTGTTTATTTTGTTTTGAAAGAAAGAAAGCAACTTGCACTTCCTTCTAAGACAGGCCTAATCATTTCCAGGGTAGTTCTCTGCGATTTTTTTACCGTTTTGCTTGCTTCATTACCATTGCCACTATTATTGGCCGTTTTATAAAAGCAATCAGGTTCATTATGATAAAAATAGTAGAAGCATGCGACTTCTACAAGATAACCCAAAACGACTCCATAGTTTATAGGGAGCTCATCCATAATGTGGCGATGGTAATGATGCGATTGGTGCGACTGTTTAGTCGCAGAGAACTACCCTCCAGGCTTTCTTTTCAACAACATAAACATACATTTATTTGAGAAGAACTTTCATGTCTAATATTGTTATCTCGTATTTACCAATAAAAACAAACATCGTGAATATGTCTCAACTCTCAACACTACTAAAAACAAGGCAGTAAAGCTAACAAATGGCCATTTATTTTACTATAAAAAGGGATCGTGTCAATAGCTCATTTTAGTAGTAAGACCAAGGACCTTAAAAAAAATAACCGGGCGTAGCCTCGCTAACAAATAGTAACTGAAGCACCTCTAGTCCGCCGGTTTCGTTAACGCTGGTTGGTTAGGTCAGTGTGTGCATGCTGCGCGTAGTAGGAAAAAACTTGATGTGTGCGTGCGGCTCGTAAAAGTACAAAGCAACCGGACCACTAGAAATGCTTCAGTTATCTGTTGGCGAGGCTCCATCCGGCTAGTTAGTAAGACCATGCAAACGTAGTGCCAGATTTATTGTTTTCTAAATGATTAATTGGCAAAAACAATACGTAGGTACCTAAATGCATAAAGGTAGGTACTATTTATAATTACAGATAAAAAATGCTGAAGTCATGATATATTAATTTTTTTTTACCTTCCTTTTAACGTAACTTAGGTAGGTAAGCATCTACATTTCTACCTATTATATGGATACATACAATATACACAAGTTCAAAGATATTCAAAGTTCTTATAAAACAGGTTCTCGACTCAAATTAATAACCGCAAGATTAGAAATATCAAGCACGGTTTTTATGTTAATTAGGCATAAAGCTAAAAATAACCAACCATTTTGTACATCTAAAACCGCGACCGCAAAAAAACTTAAATGTTCACATGAATTCTTACCTACGAATTTTAATGCAAAATCTATCTAAACATATAATATAGTGTTAGTAAGGCCGTGTTTAAGTATACATTAAATATAAAAAAAGTAATAAAACGTCTAAATCAAAACAAAAATATTGCTTTGCTAATCCGCGATATGATAACGTGTTAGATAATAAGTGCGAGCCCGTTATAAATAGATACTTGCGTATTTCTTCATGCACTTACATGCAAAACGAAAAAACATGCAAATAAATATAACAAACCACCACCAAAAATACAAAGCTCCGTCCCGTCCAGCGACCACTGACGAAATGCTCATTTCGCTCGCCGGATGGTCAACATCTCCAGCAGCTCCTGAGGATGCCTCGTAGAGAGGCGAAACACATGTCAATTTTTGTATTTTTGGTGGTTTGTTATATTTATTTGCATGTTTTTTCGTTTTGCATGTAAGTGCATGAAAAAATACGCAAGTATTTATAACGGGGTTAGCACTAATTATCTAACACGTTATCATATCGCGGATTAGCAAAGCAATATTTTTGTTTTTATTTAACATGGACTTCCGCAAAGTAACGCCTGATTCAATCGATTAATAAAACGTCTGTTTTTGCGCGAATCACGCAGAAACTACTGGAGCGATTTCAATGAAATTTGGTGTAAGTAAGTACCTACATCTATGAGGTAGATTATCGGTCCCCGGTCAACACGTATTAGGATAATTTTACTCGACTATGGCAAAGCAAAAAACCGGCCAAATGCGGATCAAATCCGCGCACGAAGGGTTCCGTACCACCGTGGAACAAAAAACACCAAAAAACGTTTTAGATATGGGGCTTCCCAAGGACCTTAAAATAATTAGCCGGACGGAGCCTCGCCAACAGAGAACTGAAGCCATTTTAATGAGCCGGCTGCTTGTACTTACGTGCCGCATGCACATATCTAGTTTTTTCCTATTGCGAGCAGCACGCACACATAGGTAGCCCGCTTATTAGACATGCTTCAGTTCTTTGTAAGTGATACTCCCTCCGGCTATTTATTTTAAGGTCCTGGGGCTTCCCTTTTATTTATTTTTCTTTTTATTATTTTTGTTATAGCGGCGATAGAAATACACAGTCTGTGAAAATTGTAAGTCTCTACCCATTACGGTTCAAAAGATACAGTCCTGTGACAAACGGACAGCGGAGTATTTTAGTCGGTGAATAAATGTTAGTAACTTCCTTTGAAGAGTTTAAAGTATTTGTTAAGAAATCTTGAACTACGGAGTGGATACTTATATGAATGAGTAGTAGGTGTACCTTACCTACCTACTCGGCACAGTCATTAGCCACTCGAATGAAACAACTGAAACACGTGTAATTATAGATATAACCTATAATTATCAGTTATCCTATGGTATGAAACATGTGGTCGTGGTCTTACTTTTCAGATATGGCTGCATACATTTTCATATTTGCCTGTTTGGCAGTCAGTGCTTCGAGTTTGCCATTGGAACCCCAAAATACTGAATTAGGCCATAAGACGACCAAAGGTGAGTTTTTGCACTTACTTTATCTACGGCCTTATTACCTAATTCCAGAAATTCAATTCAATATGTTTATATCACATTACAAATATGGATGATTTTATAAATAAGGAGGTATGCGGTAGGACAGCGGTGGCTTCGTAAAAGGGTTCCATTGGAACCCTAAAAAGGAAGGACAAAGGTGAGACACGCGACGCAACCCTAATGATACTAGTGTGATTTTATGATTCTCGTGACTTTACAGTTTCTGACATTACATACTTACCTATTTTTTTTCTGTTATTAGGTCATAATTTGCCGTTCCCGTACTACTCAAAAGAAGACTGGGGCGGTAGGCCAGCCACAGCGACCACTCGGCTCAGCCTGCCCGTTCCTCTCGTCGTCATCCACCACACCTACCAACCTGCCGCGTGTTTCAACGCGGAGCAATGCAAGAGCGCCATGCGGAGCATACAGACATACCACCAGGACGGACAGGGCTGGGCTGATATCGGATACAAGTACGTATGCATATAATATTGTTAAACATGGACACTCTGCTCTTTCCATACTACCCAAAAGAGGACTGGGTCGGCAGGCCAGCCACAGGGACCACTCGGCTCAGCCTGCCCGTTCCTCTCGTCGTCATCCACCACACCTACCAACCGGCCGCGTGTTTCAATGCGGAGCAATGCAAGAGCGCCATGCGGAGCATACAGACATACCACCATGACGGACAGGGCTGGGCTGATATCGGATACAAGTACGTTTGCAAATAATATTGTTAAACATGGACAATCTGCTCTTTCCATACTACCCAAAAGAGGACTGGGTCGGCAGGCCAGCCTCAGCGATCACTTGGCTCAGCCTGCCCGTTCCTCTCGTCGTCATCCACCACACCTACCCACCAGCTGCGTGTTTCAACGCGGAGCAATGTATGAGCGCCATGCGGAGCATACAGACATACCACCCGGACAGGGAAACTCCATAAAATATATTTCATCACCAACTGACGGTATTTAAACATGGTTTAAGTGTAAGTTTCGCCTAAGGTTCCCTTTATTTGACATTCGTTTTATTTGTCCGAATGTATTGTTAGCCCGAATTTTATTTCGCATAATTTTTCTCTAGCTTTAACGAAAAATATATCGCAAAATCTTTTACGTAAGCCACTTAAGTTAGGTTTCTTTCATAATTATTGTGAAAAGTCTATGTTATCTGTAAAATAATAATTATGCTTAAATAGTATTCGGGCAAATAGAACATTAGGACAAATAAAATTATGCCACAACAAGGTGAACCGAACAAAAACACGGAACCCTAAAAACGTAGTTTTTGTCATCGCCAATCGCCGAGCCGAGTCCAGCCGACCGACGTCTGACGAGACCCTAAGCTAAGAGTCGACGAGGGGCGAAAAACTTGAATTATCGGAGTCGTGAGGTCACTGTTTGCTGCAAACTACCACGTAGTACGACGTACTTATTTCTTAATCAGTCACTCAGACCTAACAAGCATTGTAATCGTTAGTAAAAGCGATTAATCAAAATAACAATCGATTTATCTCTTACTATTAAAGTTAAAATATATGTATGTTTTTTACAATCTCGAACATTGTGCAAAATATGATTTTAATCTAATCAGATAATTTTCTGTGTTTATATGTATCAGGTATCTGGTGACGTTTAAACACCTACGGACACTATATCTAATGTTTCTTTAAGTTAAATGTTTTTAAGACTTTCGATGCAAAAAAATTCAAATACTATACAAAATTAATCCGCCGCGTAACAGATCCTAGGAAGCGTATTTTTTTTCCCTTTTCAGTGTTCTCATTTTTTTATCCCGACTTGAACTAAAAATTGGGCGGGTGGAGCTCTTGGTTCCGCGATCCGCGCTGTGAGGGCCCAAACTCGCAAGCCGTATTGTTAGCCGCGGCCACTTATGTTATGAGTTTTCACAGAGCACTTAAGAGGAAACAGGAGGGCAGTTTTTCCATACAAACGTAGTCCCCTGTTTCCTCCCTGGATAATGCCAGTAGAGCAATATTTTTTTGTCCAAAAATCTATGGCTACTATTGATATGTTCCTATATTTTCCTTTTTACGATAAATTGATTCTCAAAAGAGATATTAACCTTAAAAAACCTAAAAAAATGCCAGATTTTCCGCTGTGTCCAGAAAACAAATTTGACTAGATTATTAAAAAAAAGGAAAACATAGGAACACGGCCAAAGCCTTTCTTTAATGTTTAATGAAAAAAACATACAGACGAATTGAGAACCGTCCTTCTTTTGGAAGTCGGTTAAAAATAAGTTAAATAGGTTAAGTTTTGGGGAGGAAATCAGGGGACTACGAAACGTTGTTTTCATGAAATTTTAAAAGGTATTTTCGGTCGAAGCTGCAGTTGTCTCTATCGCGCTCTGCGGGGGAGAGGCGGGCAGTGCGGGACAGCGACACATTTTACAAATACCTAATTTTCAATTCTCTCGGCCTTACTGTTTCCTCTTATTTTTACGTTTACGTTACATTTTTACGTTTATTAATCTAATTTTGTTGACGATCCTTATTGGGAGACATGATTTGATTATTATTTGCTAATTCTGTTTTTATTGTATTTTGAAATTATGACATTTTTACTTTTATTATTCTAATTTTGTATATTGACGATCATGACGGGAATGCTTGTAACTTTGTACTACAAATGTATACTGTTATTTTCTCATGAAATAAATGATCTATCTATCTATCTATCTATCTTAAGTACCTACCTAGGTAAGCGCACGAACCGATAGGAACAAGTAGGAACAATTAAATCGATTCAAGCTATTCTTATTGAGTGTGTTCGAATTAATGGGAGTTTTAGTTGTCGGTGTGTTAACCCTAGTCCAGCTAAGAAGACTTCACAAAACGATACCACACAAGCCCTAGTAGCCTTAAACAGATCAGTGAAAAAAAAACTAAAAAGAGGTGTACTTGGTCACATTTACTCCGCTCTCCCCGCGCACAGATAACGAATCTGACTTCCCTCCGCGTCGGAAAATAATCACCGCGGAACACTCTATCTGCGGTAGAAATTTCATGCTTGTAACTCGATGCGCACAATTCTGCTAGGAAATTGCGGCTTACGAACTCTACTAATTACCTATGTCACAAACATTATGATTTAAACATTACGGTAGACATTGTAGATTTAAACCAAGTATGGCATTTTAGTAGATTGTGTCACACAAGGGAGCAAAAATGTATTTACGGCGAGGGCGTATATTGAATCCTGAACGAAGCGAAGGATTATACAATAGAATCCCGAGCGTAGCGAGGGATTCTAAAGTATAATCCGGAGTGTAGTGAGGGATTCAAGTGTTAACGCCCGAGGTGAAAATAATTTTGCTACCGAGTGACACATACTGCTTTTCACACCGACTATGAGGAAAATTCAAATACAAACGCTACCTACCAAAATAACGAAATATATAGTTACTCAAAGAGCATCACACATTATTATTAAAAATTAAATGTTAAATTGTCAAATGTATAGTCTATTATTATTTTATAAAACAATTATTATTTTTTACGGACGATACGAAAATACCACTTCCATATTATATTTATGGCCCTCGCCTGCGGCTCGGACCGCAAACACCTGTGATCTGGGCCATTCCTTATTATACCGCCCTCGGTGTGTAATTTAAGTCTATGGTATGGCATATTCTAAGTGGGTTCAAACTAAAAATACCCTGTTGTCCTTGAACAGAAAAGTGCTACTTTGATCCCTCTTATGAGGGAGCAAAATAGTTTTTTCTGAATAGGAGGTGTGAAAAATGAATTTATTATTGCAGCTTTGCAATCGGGAGCGATGGAGCCGTGTACGAAGGGCGCGGGTGGTCGGCGGTCGGCGCGCACGCCGTAGGAGTCAACTCCAGGAGTATGGGCATCGTCTTCATTGGGGACTATGTCTGTAAGTATTGGAAATTATTTAAACATTTTACTGTTTACGAGTATCCCGCAGAATCGTTACGTTAGCGACACTACCATTTTAATACTTTTTAACCGGCTTTCAAAAGAAGGACGGTGCTCTATTCGTCTGTATGTTTTTTTTGTGTGTTTGTTCACCGATTACCTACTCAAAGACGACTGAACCGATTTTGAAAATTCTTTTTTGTTTGAAAGTTTGTACCTCCGAGGTAGTTCCATTACAACTAAATCAGGATCTAATGATGGAATCTTGGAGAAATCGAGGGAATTCTTCAAATATTATAGGCACACATGTAATCAGTTGTTAATATCGCAGCATGTTTAGAGCTGAATTTTCTTTTTCACACCTCCTATTCAGAAAACAGTATTTTGCTCCCTCTTAAAAGGGATCAACGTGGTACTTTGCTGTTCAAGGACAACAGGGTATTTTTAGTTTGAACCCACTTAGAATATGCCATACCGTAGACAGCTTTATTAGAATATTATAGGTACACACAGATGACGGTATAATAAGGTATGGCCCAGATCACAGGTGTTTGCGGTCCGAGCCGCAGGTGTCATATTATGGAAGTGGTATTTTCGTCCCGTCCGTAAAAAATAATAATCGTTTTATAAAATAATAATGGACTATAAATGTATTATTTCATTTTTAATAATAATGAGTGAAGCTCTTTGATTAACTATATCTATACCTTTCGTTATTTTGTTAGGTAGCATTTGAATTTTCCTCATAGTCGGTGTGAAAAGCAGTATGTGTCACAAGGTAGCATAGTTATTTTCATCACGGGCGTTAACACTTGAATCCCTTACTACGCTCCAGATTATACTTTAGAATTCAATTGTACAATCCTTCGCTTCGTTCAGGATTTCATATACGCCCTCGCCGTAAATACATCATTTTGCTCCCTTGTAACACAATCTACTGCATATTCTTTTCTATTGTAGCTTTGTCTTTTGTATCCTCCTACCTATTAACGAATGCAATAACCAGTGAGATATGAAACCCGGGTATTACTCGACTTTAAATTAAGTAAGAAAGCATTCCCAACCTCCTATGTCTAAAAACCGGCTAGCGGCCAGGGAGTCGTATAGAAGTTAGTCAGATTTTAGCCATAGGATGGTATTTTTTCTTAGCCGCAATAAAATCCTTCTTTTATGTTTCTAAGAAAGAATATCATATATCCTTACCAGAAATATAATTATTTACTTTATTTCAGCGGATCTACCCCCTCCCAGGAGCTTACAAGTAGCTAAGGACCTGATAGCCGTTGGGGTTCAGCTTGGCTTCATCTCCCCCTCATACAACCTAATAGGACATCGCCAGGTCACGCCCACGGAGTGCCCCGGGCAGAGTCTGTATACGGAGATCTCCAGTTGGGAGCGATTTTTACCACATTTCGACGTGAACGCTTAAACTAATAAATTATTTAGCGCAATAACAATATGTTTTATTAGCATTTCCCTATTATTCCCGTTGTTATCCAAAAGGAACTCGTCACCAGGATGAAAAAATCCCATATCTTGTTTCAATCTAGGGCTTGGTCTATTTGTATGACAATATTTTATTTCAATCCACTTAATAGGTTACTTGATGACCAGACATAGAAGTTTTTATACGAGTAGCAAACACGTCAATTAACTAGGGACTTCCTGACGATGTTAATGTTATCGATAACTGTTTCAAATGCTGATTTCGAAGTGAGATTCATAGTAAATATTAAGTTCCGGATAAAATGGAAATTAACTACAATGCTGATGACTACCCATCGATGTTATATAATGATAATGACGACAGTTCAAATCAGCTTCTTTTTATCAAGTGTCAAAACGCTCAGAAAGTATGCAGTTTAGTATGAAATACTGAGTTGTGACGTCATGCTCAACATGGTACCTTATTTTTAGTTTTTGTCATTTTAAAATCGTTATTGGCACGAAATAGTATTTTATGCAACAGATGTATAAGTAGGCTCAAATAATGCGAATTGCGCGAGTTGCGATACCAGCCGCCTTGGCGGCGAGTATTGTAAATAGAGGCGCCATGAGCGTTTTTTGACTTAATTATACAACGTTGCATACAATACTTTTTCTACGACTAGGTTTTAAAATATAAAATACAACATTAAACATAGCACGCAAACAAGGCAAATATGACATATCACTGACAGTATGTGTCTATGGTAAACTTTTTTTAAATTTGACGTATACTCACTATAGTGACATGCAGTGAATATATTAAAAATACTTTTTTTTATGTTGGCATCAATGAATTTAGCTCGGAAAATTTGTTTTACTTAAAAACCGTAGGAATTTAATTTGTTTAAGTTGGTAGTAGTGCATTTGTATCGTAAAGTTAGAATTGAGCGCTTAATCCTTGACCTAAGTTTAACCTAGATTTAGAAGTCTGTGGCTGCTAGCAGTACCGTAGTCCGTAATGTGACTATAACGACACTAGTGCTGTTATGGGGAACAGAGTATAGACTTCTCTGAACTCAATTATGTATGTTCTTATATTAGTGTTCGTGACCAAGTAAAAGACAGATTAAAGTACAGGAGTAGAAAAATGAGTTTAATTTATTTTATCCGGGCAGTTTTGGAAACGTAATTTTGATGGTTAGAGTTAATTTATTTATTTTTATTGCTGGCAAATACCCTGTTGTTATCACATTATTTAGTAAGAAACATGCAAGTAAATATCTTCACAAGCTTTCACATTTATTATATTAGTAAGATATACTTCCACATGAACAAAATTGAAGCCTCGTCACCTACTCGTACAACCTGATAGCATACCGCCAGATGTCCGGTGGGAGACTGTGCACGGATATCGGAATATCTCCAGTATCTCCATCTCCACCTTCCGACGTTAACTCATAAGGTGGTTTTCCACTGACAGGGCGAGACGAAACGAGACGAGGATTGAATTGAAATTTGTATCAAGTAACGCACCGCGGTATACGCGCTTTCTTATTGGCTGCAAGAGTGTCGTATCGCGGTCTTCCTGTGATAGCTGTACAGGGGGCCTATGCTGGTAAGACTTGTAGCGTGATAAATAAATGATAAAGTCCATAAGTATGCAAGTTAATTTACATGAATTTATTTATCACGCGACCATCATAAGCCAGCAGTGGTATACAGTATGCTCATGGTACATCTTGTGTCTCGGATTCGAATCCTAACAGCGGTCACCATGTAGGTACCAATGCATTTGATATCAAAATTTGTTGAGCTTTATTTCATGTCTAGGTATACATTTATCATATGTATCATGTCATGAAATAAAACACATTTCAACCAATTTTAATGTCATTAAAAGTACATTACTAATCCTTTTTTCGTTTGTATGCCGAGCGAATCGAATCAACTTAAAATGGCATTGTCAACACGTATTTGGTAATATTCGGTTATTAACCGTATAATGAGGTTAGGGTACTTGAACTTATTTGTAAATACTGTGTGTCATACTAGGTAATTCCCGGCCAAGTTAGCTTTGACAGACTCCGTCAGGGTCTGTAGCGACTCAGTAGACCTTTCAGTAAAGGTAACGACTAGAGATGTTCCCGGGAACGGCACATCTCTAGTAACGACAAATAAAACGCACTGAACGGACAAGGCATATGTGTGTTCGTTCGAAGTTTGTCTTGTGCCGTTTCGCTCTCTTGTTATACATTTTAGTGAGCGGAACCGCAGGATACGAACTTCGATCGGAGCAGTCCGGAGTATACGCCCAGGTTCGCCTTGGCATTGACTGAAACAAAAGTTCAGTTCCCTTGTCCTTAATAATGTTGATTGCTAATTTAATTCAGTAGGCGCTAAGGTCAACGGCGTTTCAAAAAACATCGGTTATTAATGTCCAATTACTTAAAATGTAGAAAAAATACGCAGAAAATGTTTAAAACTCTCAATCTTGGCATCATTTCAACCCGGCCACTTTTACTGCTGAATACCTACAGAACATATAATTTTTGCATTGAGTCTTGAAAGAACGGAACGCCCGACTCTACGTAGGTGCAAACGTATTTTAATTCTAATGTAGAATTAGTATCTGTTAAGCGATTAGTTTTTAGGGTTCCACCAGTTGTAGGGGTATACAAGGAACCCTTAGTTTCGCCACGTCCGCTCGTGTGTCTCTCCGTCTGTCTCACTCTGGCTCTTAGCACTAAAACGCTGTATTATGACTAGTATAATATTGTAGTCTTTGATTATGACATTATGAATAAATCCGACAAAACGGTAAAATAAAATTTAGCTCTTTTTTTAGGATACCTTCCTCGCACGTAATAACGTGTAGTGGGGGTGATTTTATCTTTTCTTGTTTAGCCTATGACGTAGAGTTACGTTTTACATTAGACTTTAAAAGTTATCGAGTAGTAGTCGACCAACTTTGTAAAACAGGTAGCAAATAGGTATAAGTTTATGAATCTTATGGAATAATTTAAATTACAACATCAGAAATAATTACAAGTCTTAAACTACGATTTATAAATTTACGCGGACTATAGTTTTCTGGGTCATACACGTTCAGGAAAATGGGCGTCTTTTCTGTGGAAAATACAAAAGTTAACGACTTGGGTACATTTTACTTATCCTTTTATCATACAGGTTTTAAGAAAAAGACGGTTTGTATAAGCATCCAGTAAGAAAATTAGGCTTTAAAGCCTAACAATTTTATGATGTCCACTAACTCATACTAAAAATATTTTTGACCCTTCTGCAACTCGACATCTAAAATGCACCAGTTTTTCATTACTCTTGAAGTAATGGGCAGAGTTTTTAAAATCACAGCGACTGGTCGCATCTAGCCAGGCAGACCCAGCTGTTACGAAAGCCTAATGTTTATGTTCAAATATCGCATTGGAGTAAGTATTCTATTGCCGCTTTAACAACAAATAATAAAAATAATATAATATTAAAATTAAAAGGGGAAGACCCTACAAGAAATGTGCTTCTGTTCGGCTGTCATAGAGCTGTATCTTTTGAACCGTATCAGGTAGAGACCTGAAATTTTTCACAGAATGTGTATTGCTATTAGTCATATATGTTTTTATTGCGTTAAATAATACAAATTAATAAACAGAGTATGGTAAAATATAGTAAAAAGAGGAGAAATCTAGTGCTCCAGGATGGGTATTCCGCAGCCATCTTCGCATCCAAATCTTCCTATCTTTCTTCTCGTTCCCCTGATTCTAATAGAGACCGCTCTGATGATTGATATTTGTATTTTGACTTTGATCCAGTTTATTATTTGCGAGTGTGGCTTGGACCATTTTTCACATAGCTTAAGACATGTTTTTTTTATGAAGGATTCATATTCAGTTCCGACAACGCCATCACAAGAGACCACAAGGGGAGTAAATGAAGCTCTAAGATCTTCTGCAGCCAGATCGTATTTGCGATGTTTTTCACGAGCGTGTATTTGGGCAATTGTGGGCCATGTGAGTAGACCATACGATGCGGCGTCGGCATTTACAATGCGAATGTCAAAGAACGCCTTCCTCGCTGGCTCCCACACGCTTTCCATTATTGCTATTAGTGTTATATTAACTTAAGTATAGGTATATAATAAAATCAAAATAGTGTTAGTTGAGGAACGTCCTGCATTTTTTTTTTACTTGTGTCGAGCGTCCTTGCATGATGGCCACTACTGAAATTCGTATTATACCTATTACTGTCATGTTTAACACTACTATAATTTTTTCCAAATATTAACCTATATACGAGTATGTAAATCACCTTAGGGCCGATTTTTCAATAGCCAGATAAAATGTCAGTTAGTTATCTGTCCGATAACTTTACCTGAGACTTTAACGGACGAGTAAAGAGTTTCAATTTTTCAAAGCTCAGATAACACTCGGATAACTATCCGACTGTTATTTGTAACAAGTTCACACTGATTGTGCAAGAGCGAGACGCGCTTATTTAGGTTTTCTGTTTTACGAAAGAGACAAACAACTTTCAACTTATTGACAGCGAATGTCATACTGAACGTAAAAACATAACCTATTCTCTATTTGCTTGCTCCGTGGTAATATTTTGTTTGCGACTTGCGTTCTTACTGTTAAATTATGGAAAATAATACAATTATTAAAAGGGAACGATCAACAAATTTCACTAAAAATGAAGTTAGGTTACTAACTGAATTAGTGGCTAAACATCGGTTTATAATTGAAAATAAAAAGAGTGACGCCGTAACAAATAAAGAAAAGGAAGCAGCTTGGAAAAAGATAGGATCTCTATTTAATGCCGCTACAAGCTATACAGTACGGAGTACGAAGAGTTTAAGACTTAAGTATGAGAGTATCAAAAAAGAGACGAAGAAAACAATGGCTAAACATCGGCAGGAACTCTACAAAACTGGTGGCGGGCCAGCTTCAGGCCCAGATATCACGGAAATCGACGAAAAAGTCATAACTATTTGCTCCAACATCACCGGGCTAGATGCCCGCAATGATAGTGACAATATTTCAGGTGTTAAGTCAAATATTTTTAGCTATTTTTATTTTTTTTGGCGGAGATTATATTTGCTTACTATTGAATTACAATTATCTCACTGATGTTGTGTTGATAAAGTTGACACTCATAAGTTAATAACGCGCTACATTCATATCTTTTTAGCATTTTTTATTAGTTTCTATGTTACTGTTTTTCAGAACCAAAACCTAAAGAGACTACCAAAGTTACTGCGGAAACATTGCCCTTGCAAACATTAGACAACAACATATTATTTGGGTCATATGACAGTATTCCTAGTACTTCAGGTAAAGTAATCCCGTACAATAATAAATTATTTTATGGTTTAATCCCCAATCTTTATGACATTTTAATATTCATATCATATTTTTTTAGATCAAGAAGACTTTTGCCCTGCACAAGTTTTAAAGAATAATAATATTATTGGTGAAACTGAAAATGGTATGTTAACTGTGATGTTTTGGTTTTTTATGATGTACAATTTTACTGTGGAAATCCCCAGTACCTACATTAATGTGAGCTTCTAAGTTCCTTTTGAAATATCATTACTACTGATTTACTGGAAACTTCAAAATTATAATTTTATTTTAGAAAAAGGAGCCTTTGAAACCCCACATACTGTGCAGATACAAGATATAGAAGTGGAACAAACTCAAAAAGGTGTGTTAAATGTAATTTCAGTTTCTGTAACTGTAATTTCCATTTTAAAATGTAAGTTATATAAGATTAATTTAAACTTATCATTTTTTCAGAGTATAATTGGTCATCTTGGAATCCAAAGTCATTAAAAACTAGAATTAACCCAGGTTTAATACCACCTGCTCATAAAAATGTTACCAAAGCAGGAGTCGCTGCAAAACTGGACCAATTGAGTAAGGCTCGCTTAGAGTTGGTGGACCTACAAAAAGAAATTGCGAGAAAGGAGCACGAATTAAAAATGCTGCATCTGCAGAATGATGAAAAAAGGAAACAGGAGTTACATGAAATTCTTGTCCGTCAATTAAATAATAAAGTGCATTTTCAAAACTGATGTGTTAAATATAAATGAATAAAGATTTATATGGATAAGTACCTATTATTGTTTTTGTTATAATTTGTTTATGTGACAGTAATAATATTTAAGATGGTTAACCAGCAAATGAGAAATTTACAGTAAGGGCTATTTGTAGTAGTAAAAAGAACACATTTTGTTGAGTTTTTAAATCAAATCAGTTTATTGTGTTATAAAGTTCTGAAATACTAATACAGTACTAATAATTATGAGTGATTCAATAATTCGTATTACATATATCATAGCAATTGAACATACAATAATCATTATTACTATTAAAACAATAAACTAAAAAAACTAAATAGATTTGCCGAGTCAGTTCAGGACATAGAAATTATTTCTCATTTAAGAATTCTTCAATTGAGTAGTAGGACTTGTCTATTATCTTTTTAATTGGAATTTAAAATTATTTATATTAGTTTCTTCCTGAAGTAACTTTCGGATCTTATTGTATATCTTAACGCATATGGCAAAGGGACCTGAATTGACCATTTTCATGTTCGAGTTTGGCATTGCTAGTCTATTTTTGGGACGTAGGCTTGACAAATGGGAGTATTGTGGGAATAAGTATCTTTTATTTTTCACAAAAGTGCATGTCTCCAAAATGTACATAGATGGTAAAATTACTATTTTGCGTTCGATAAATAAAAAAAATTATAAAATAAAATTAAAACAGCACTGTTTAAATACACAATTCTCTAAATTAGACTTTCAAAATATTCCAATAATGAGTCCCTTGTGCTATTGCGTTGGCGTTCTGGCTGATCAGCAATAACTGGCTCAAATTGTGGTTGTTGTGGTATTTGGACTTCAGGATCAACAGGTGGTTCTCTCTCGTTTGCACTCCTTGCAAGGTTGTGTAAAATTGCTGTTGCCACAATAATGTCTTGCGCAAGTGGGATTCGGCATCTTAGCCCTATACTTAAAACTGGAAATCTCCTTTTCCAAACCCCAAAACACCTCTCAATAACATTTCGAGTGCGGATATGAGACTCATTATATAGACTTTCAACTTCTGTTCGAGGATCACTTAATGGAGTCAATAAATAATTATTTAAAAAATATCCACTGTCTCCTAGTACAACTGCATTCTGGAACCTGTTGCTGTCGAACTGAAACTTGGCTGCAGAGTTTGAGAATATCAAACTGTCATGTGTTGAACCTGGCCATCTTGTAACAATATCTTCAAATATTAAGTTGCTAGTGCACATAGCTTGTACGTTTAATGAGAAGAAACCTTTCCGATTTCTGTAGTCTTCTGCAGTATTCCCACCTAAAAGAATAAATATGTGTTAAGTAAATACTTATTAATTTAGCGTAAATACTTCATCATTCTCTTTAATCAGATCATCGGATCCCCAACAGAGTTCAAGAAATGTAATAATTTTTGGATCACACTAACTAACCTGGAGAAACTATTTTGATGTGAGTACAATCCAATGCAGCTATGACCCTTGGAAATCGGGCAATATTGTAAAATCCTTCCTGTACTGACAATATTTCTTCTCTGTTAGCTGGCAATTTAACATAATCCTGGCGAAGTGAGGCGATTGCTTCGGTTACTTTTTTTATAATTTTACATACGGTTGAATTGTGTAGGCCAGCAAAATCACCAATTGTTATATAGAAATTGGCACACGCATAGAACCGTAAAGTCAGTAATAATTGTTGTAATGGCGGAACTGATTCGTTTCTGTAAAATATGAGTTGTTGTAAGTGTAGGTATAATTAATGTTGATTGATACATAGATTGGTCTTTTAACAATATGTTTCTATACCAAAATACCCACTCGATTTTAATAAAAACGGTTTTTACCTGCTGGTAGTATTTGCAATTTTACTTTCAATGAGTGTTAATATAAATTGCACAGTGTTTTTTTCGAGACGAAATCTCCTGTGAAATTCCACATCGTCCCATGCTGACATATTATCAGGTCTCTCTCTTACAATTCTTTGTTTTCTGTCAGGATTTAAATAGTTTAGCACTGTGTAATCTTCTTCGATTGTTGCATCATCAATTAAATCAAAAATATCCATAGTTTTAAAAGTAACTAACGAAAACACAAATATAACCTACAATCGACACTTGCGCACTATGACAGAAACGTCAAATAACTCAACAGATAACGTGCTAACTGGGGCTTGAAGGGCCAGATAAGTTTATTCGCCAGTTACATAGTGTTACCGCTTCCGGGTGGCGCCACCAGTACAGTCAACCCGGGATACACCACGGCTACCCAAACCCGTTGAGATGCCTCATGCCACATAGTAAAGATTGTATAATAATTAAATATAATAATAATTTCCATAAATAAGTATAATTTAGTTACATACTGATTATTTTACATTAAACAATAATTTCATTTGATCACATCCGATGATAGGTAATCGAGTGACACACATTCTCTTATTAATTGAATTATGATTGTATACAATTAATAGTTGTAATAACCGTGGGATAATTGCCACATATAATTTTATTATTTAATATAATTGTTTTCAGTTTGTTGTTAGTGTAATTTTCATGATTAAGAATTCGAAGTATTTTGATTTGACTATCTCGGTACATTCGTTATAAAAGTGGCATGACGGTAGTATTGGCGCGTTAATCGTTGAGGTGACTTGTATGCGAGAACGTTATTCTAGTGTAATAATTATTAATTACAACCAAGTGCAAGTGAAGTTGGTGTTTTGTTTCGACAATTTTCCCCGAAGAGATTTCCCTGGCGTGGAAAATTTCAGAAGTGGGATATGTCGGGCCCATATATCGGTGGGCTAGGCCACCGAAAGCGGAAACGTAAGGATTCTTCATCATCGGACCAGGGAAGTATGCAAAATTTTTTTTCTTCTCCCGATCAACACACTCTCGATCAAGCGCCGTATAAAAAACGACGCATTTCTCCGACGGAAGCCGAGGTTATACCCAAATTTCGTCCAGATGATAAAATTAGTAACGTGATAGGGTGGCTTCATAAAATAGACCAACTCGGTGATGTGTACGGGTGGGATCATAAAGACCGTCAATTTGTGATGCAAATCCGTCTTAGAGGTTCCGCCAGAGAATGGTATGATGATTTAGAAGATTACAGACTTACTTGGGACCAATGGAAAGAAGCGCTTCAAACTGCTTTCCCACGAGCTACCGATTTTGTGGATCGATTAGAACAAATGTTAGCTAGAAACAAATCTGATTCTGAAACAATGACGAAGTATTATCACGAAAAATTGTCTTTGTTGAAAAAATGTAGCATCAACGGTACTGACGCCATATCATGCATCATTAAAGGTCTACCGCACGAATTAAGGGCCAATGCAAAAGCATACACGTGCGACACCCCTGAACAGTTATATTACGGATTTCTCTCGTCTCTGGAAAATTTCAGACGTGTGGAGTCAGCTCACAATGCAAGGAAAGCCACGTGGCGAAGAGGAGGCACTAGCACACCAACAACAGTTCCCGCACAACATCAGCTCCTGCCTAAGGTCTGCTACGCCTGCCGGAAGCCGGGACACGAAGCACGAGATTGCAGACAGCAACAACAATGCAGTATCTGCCGGCGCTTCGGGCACACGTCGGCTACGTGCTGGTATGCTGGGAACACGTCAACGCAGCAAAGCGCAGCAAAGGTTCGTGAAATTCTACACATTACTTATGATGTCTATCGTGATATTTATAAGAGGAGAGTGAGTGTGAACGGAAAACCTCTCGTTGCTTATATTGATACCGGTAGTAAGCTGAATATACTTACGCTAAACAAAGCCCAAGATTTAAATCTCCACACAAGTCCATCTTCTGTAGTCATGAAGGGGTTTGGAGGTTATCATTCACACTCGCTCGGTTCAGGCGACATATCCGTGTATATAGATGACATAATGTTGAAAGGCACAGTAGAGATAACATGTTGTGACTTATCTGATATTGATTTGATAATTGGACAAAGTATGATCAATCAAGCAGGTGTTAGTTTGGTTACTACCGAGTCTGTTGCAAAATTTGTTGAAACCACTACTCTAGACGATGTGTTATGTAATATCCAGTTGGAGAGTGACGAATTTATATCGACATTCTCGGTCTATGTAATGAATGATTGTTGCATTCCTAAACAGAGCTCTGCATATGTTAAAATCTATGTGAATGACCCTTCTGATGGTGAGAGAATTGAGCGTTCATTTCTCACGCATGCAGTATCTGTTTCAGTAGGTGCCATTTCATATCACATCCCTGAAGCGATCATTAAATCAAATGAGTGCTATTTGAGAGTTTTTAATGTCGGGAACAAGGATCTGTTCTGGAATGCAAATCGATTGGTAGCTAGGGCCGAGCTTGTAACAGAACGAGGCGGCACAGACTCATCACAGATATTGCGAATAGAGTCAGATAGTAATAGCGATAATTTTGAGATAAAGTCATCCGATATTGATGTAGGCGATCTTAATGAAACTGATCTCAACCAATTACTAGCCTTGCTTAACAAATACTCACACTCGTTTGCTAGAACAACTAGAGAATTAGGCTGCACCGACCTAATAAAGATGCATATTAAAACAACGACTGATCAGCCCGTGCATTGTAAGCCGTATCGACTTTCGCATAAGGAAAATCAAATAGTAAATGAAAAAGTGCAGGATCTCCTTGATGCCGGCATCATAAGAGAGTCTGCGTCGGACTATGCAAGTCCCATAGTATTGATCAAGAAGAAAGGGGGAGATTATAGGCTCTGCGTGGATTATAGAGCATTAAATTCACGCACTATTAAGGATCGCTACCCGCTACCGCATATTGAAGACCAGGTCACTAAGTTGTCAGGAAAATCTTTCTTTACAACTCTAGATCTTGCTCAGGGTTACTATCAAGTACCAGTCGATGAAGACTCTATAAGTAAGACCGCATTTGTTACGCCTACAGCCCAATTCGAATTTGTAAAAATGCCTTTTGGACTTTCCAATGCTCCTGCAGTATTTTCAAGGCTAATTCAAATGACTCTAGGTAGAGTAAGTCAAGAAATTGCTCTTTATTTGGATGATGTCATGATACCGACAGTATCAGTTCAACAAGGCTTACAGCTTTTAGAGAAAGTGTTAAAGCTGTTGACTGATGCTAATCTAAAATTAAATCTGAGTAAATGTTCATTTCTGAAAAACTCTGCGACCTATCTAGGTCATGAAATTACTGCAGGCACTATACAGCCAGGACTAGCGAAAATTAATTGTGTTGCCCAGTACCAACGGCCGCGTAATGTACACGAAATTAGGCAGTTTATAGGCTTAACTTCGTATTTCCGTAAATTCATTCAGGGTTTTGCTCAAATTGCCCAGCCTCTTACAGAACTCACAAAAAAAGACGTAGAGTGGCATTGGGGCCCTTCACAAGAGGAAGCATTTTTAAATCTGAAACAACGTCTAATTGAAAGGCCAGTATTGGGTATATACAATAAAGATGCGACCACAGAATTGCATACCGACGCCAGTAGCTTAGGGTTAGGTGGCATTCTAATGCAATACCAACGTGACGGTAGTTTGAAACCCATAGCTTTTTTCAGCAGAGTCACTAGTAAAGAAGAAAAGTCCTATCATAGCTACGAGCTTGAAACTCTCGCGGTAGTAGAGTCGCTTAAACGATTTCGAATTTACTTGTCGGGGATCCCGTGTAAAGTCATTACGGATTGCGCAGCGTTACGTACCACGCTAACTAAAAAGGATTTAATACCTCGTATAGCTCGCTGGTGGCTGACAATCCAAGATTTCGATCTCGAAATCGAATATAGACCGGGGGAGAGAATGAAGCACGTAGATGCTCTCAGTAGAAACCCAGTGTCGGGTACTATACTCATGATAGACAATTCAGACTGGCTGACAACTCTACAAATGCAGGATGAGGGAATACAACTTATATTAACGCAGCTTCGCGAAGATACAGCTAACCCTAATATAACCAGTAATTACGTGGCTAAAGACGGTTTGTTGTTTAGAAAGACTCTAGCAGGTGAACGTTTTGTAATTCCCAAACTAGCAAAATATGGTTTGTTGCAAAAGCTGCATGACCAAGCCGGGCACCCGGGTTTCGAAAAATGTGAACAAACCGTTAAAGCACAATTCTGGTTCCCAAAAATGACCAGGTTTATCCGGAAGTACACCAATTCATGCCTGCAGTGTGCCTTTGGTAAAGGTCATTATGGGAAACAAGAAGGAGAGCTGTATCCTATCCCTAAACCTGCTGTCCCTATGCATACTCTACATGCGGACCATCTAGGTCCGTTTGTAAAAACTCGCCGCGGAAATACATACGTCCTCGTTGTGATTGACTCATTCACGAAGTTCGTTTTCGCCAAGGCTGCTAAAAACTGTAGCTCGATAGAGACTATCAAGCTGCTTGATGAAATCATAAGTCAATTCGGTTTCCCCGTGCGAGTAATTACGGATAGAGGTAAAGCGTTTACCAGCCGCTACTTCAAGCAGTTTGCTGAAGAAAGACAATTTAAACATATATTAAATGCTATTGCGAGCCCTCGTTCCAACGGGCAAGTGGAACGCGTCAACAGGACTTTGCTGAATGGTTTAAACACCATGTCAGAAAGTGAGTGTACGTGGGACGACAAACTTGCCGACGTAGTATGGGGTATTAACAATACACCAAATGCCACCACTACGATTCCACCGTTTCAGTTGATGTTCAGTCATAATAACTCTCGTTTCCCAGCTTATCCATCACAAGCTCCGCAGGATCATGAAACCCAACGGCAACAGTTGAATACTCGAAGGGAAACTGCTAAGTTAAGGATTGACAGGAACATGACTCTTATGAAAAGTAGATTTGACCAGAAACGCAAAAAGTGCCGTAAATACAGAGTAGGACAATTAGTCTTGTGGAAAGGCGGCTTAGCTAGGGATGCTTCTGCTAATGTCACACGGAAATTAGATGGACGTTATAAAGGACCTTATAAAGTATTAAGGGCTGACCTGTCATTGGACCGTTATACAATTGTTAGTATAAAAGGAATGAAGGGTTACAGGCGATTCAGCGCAGTCGTTCGCGGTGAAACGCTTCGACCATATAAATCCACAATTTCTGATAATGATAGCTCGGGAAGTGATCATGAAGTGGATAGAGACGACTTAATCGATTTATTAGAAAGTTAATCTACGCATCTGCAATCTCACTTCTATTTAAGATTTAAAATGTATTCTTTTAAATTTCTAATTAAAATCATTACTTTAGAACGCACTCTTGATTCCATCACAGTCAGAATGATGTTTAATATTAAATTATTAATGACAGTTGAACAAATGTGTCACCCATTGTAGTATAAAAGTTAGATTAATATTATTTCGCTAATTGTTTAATAAATATCTTGCTCGATTCTATATAAAATAATAAATTATTGCATACGTCTAGAGAAAGTTAATTATTGGTCGCGACTCTCAACGTCTAACTATAAATATTTAAACGATTGGAAACGTGAAAAATATAAAATGGCTTATCATAATGATTCCTTGTTAGCTAAATATTGCCCAACGACAATAAAGCGATAACTGTGTGACGGGTAAAAACCCCAAGCATTACAACTGAGTAACAACATATTAGTTTCTGTGTGCTTAATAATTACCAGCATAATTTAAAGTTGGCATAATATTTTATGCCAACTTAAAAGAAAATAAACAATCAGATTTTCAACATTTATTAGCAGATCATAGTACAGGCAAATAACTGTGTGAACATAACAACATAAATCAACATAAAAGCTGTGTGAACATAAAAGCTTTGCTGTGTGAACCGATCTGTGTGAACATAAAAGCACTCATTATTTCTGATATATTCCTTGCTGTGTGTTACTGATTCCTTACTGTGTGAGCTGAACTGCGTGAATATAATATAATAACAGCATTAATTCATTGAAATACCTATTAATGTCTGTGTGGTCTTACAAATATTTTTATCTTCAAGTTAATATCACAACAAAGCTATCAGTCATCTATCTTTGCTGTGTGAATGTAACTATGTGCACTATTTGGTCTGTGTGGTCATATCAGCATTATCATAGAGTATTTAAAATAAAATAACCTAAAATTTTAAAAAAGAACTGTTACTGCCAGATATTTTTTTTCTCTGTTCCAGAATCCAATCCGGTCTGAAGCTCTGGGTCGTGGGACACGACCAATGCAGGATGGCCGAGTGTTACCGCTTCCGGGTGGCGCCACCAGTACAGTCAACCCGGGATACACCACGGCTACCCAAACCCGTTGAGATGCCTCATGCCACATAGTAAAGATTGTATAATAATTAAATATAATAATAATTTCCATAAATAAGTATAATTTAGTTACATACTGATTATTTTACATTAAACAATAATTTCATTTGATCACATCCGATGATAGGTAATCGAGTGACACACATTCTCTTATTAATTGAATTATGATTGTATACAATTAATAGTTGTAATAACCGTGGGATAATTGCCACATATAATTTTATTATTTAATATAATTGTTTTCAGTTTGTTGTTAGTGTAATTTTCATGATTAAGAATTCGAAGTATTTTGATTTGACTATCTCGGTACATTCGTTATAAAAGTGGCATGACGGTAGTATTGGCGCGTTAATCGTTGAGGTGACTTGTATGCGAGAACGTTATTCTAGTGTAATAATTATTAATTACAACCAAGTGCAAGTGAAGTTGGTGTTTTGTTTCGACAATTTTCCCCGAAGAGATTTCCCTGGCGTGGAAAAATAGTTTAACTGGCTGTTAGAGCCTATCTGTGAAATGAAAAATTGAGAATCTTGTTATCTGAAGAATAAACCTTATCTTGTTGTTTAACTGGGGATTGAAAAATCGGCCCTTATCGTACTGTGTCTTAAGCTAAGTCAAACTAAATAATTTTTCTTCTGCCAATACCTATGTAGGTATTTATATACTATTAGTACCTACTACTGTATTCGTTACGTACATTACATATTTTTTGTATGCAACCTCGACCGTCTTTATTTTAACGGCACGTCATCCGATTAAATAATCTCAGAGAATTGCTAGTTATCATGCACTTTCTTAGGTAATGCCCGGCACTTCATCGCCCTCCGGGAAAGTACCCATCACTTGACCACTTTAGTATAAAACACATACACCAACAGCTTATTGTTCAGTTGAACGCGTAATCAATCAGCAATCACTTGTTTTCGTAAAATAAATTGTCAATTTCCAGATAAACATGACGATATCTGTAACGAGTTATTATTTTATTGTGATTGTGTTATGTTTATACACGAACGCTCATCCGTGCTGTAATGGCAGTGATGGTAATTAAAATATATTGTAATAATATCTCCACGTGTGTTGATATTTATTATGGAATAAGGGAAAGTGTAGTGTGTAGTACTCATCTACTATACTATATGCTCAGTAGTATAAGTGCTTTGTGTCAGTTATTTTTATTAAAACTTACTGTAGTCTTAAGAGAGAACCTGCTTCCTTCATTAGTCAGAGATAATTGGTATAGGTAACACGAGATCGTACGAACGTATAACTTCGGTAGAGCAGAAAACAATCATCATTTATCACAATAGGGGTTAATCTTACCCTTGAAATTTAGTGAGCAAGGGCCCTTTAAGATTTCACATTATGGCTGGTCCTTGTGTTGTGCGGTACAAATATATGTGACGATACGTGACGTTCCGCGGTTAAAGGTACCTTATGGATATTGTCGCTTGCGTCCTTCTATCTTGACGTCCTATAGTAACGGAGTCGGATACGACGCAAGCGACAATATCCATAAGGTACCTTTAACCGTGGAACGTCACATATATTTGGCGCTTTGAATGTTACAAGACTATTTGATGCTGTCTGTACTATGACTATACTCAATGAGACACTTTGTTTATAGAACCCTTCCCATACTACACGCGCCAGTATTGGGCGGCGGCTCCCGCCACGGACGCCAGGCCTCTCATCACACCAGTACCGTACGTGGTCATCCATCACACGTACATCCCTGAAGCTTGCAACACCACCGCACAGTGCATCGCCGCCATGAGATCTATGCAGACGTACCACCAGAGCTTGGGTTGGGGCGACATTGGATACAAGTAAGAACTACACCTAGAGCGCTTAAAAATCCTTGCCATAGCACACGCGCTGGGACTGAGGCGCGGCTCCAGTCACGGACGCCAGGCTTCTCATTACACCAGTATCGTACGTGGTCATATACTACACGTACATCCTTGAAGCTTGCAACACCACCGCACAGTGCATCGCTACCATGAGGTCTATGCAGACGTACCACCAGAGCTTGGACTGGGCCGACATTGGATACAAGTAAGAACTACACCTAGAGTCTTAGAAACCCAAGTATAGATCGGTAAGTAGAAATCCTTGCCATAGCACACGCGCGAGGACTGAGGCGCGGTCTCAGCCACGGACGTCAGGCCTCTCACCGTACCAGCACAAAGACAGTAAGTAATGCGTCTTTTCATAACAAATTCGTATGTGTTCCTGTATGGACACCGACAGTCTTTAGCTATCCAGATATCACTTTGGTAAATTGGACTGTCTACCTTGGTTATAGGTTTACGCGCGCTAGTTTTCCGGAACTCTACGACAAGATATGCGCCTATTTTTCGGGACCCGACTATGTCTTCTCTATGACTCCATAAAATTGTTTTTTTTTTTCAAGAATCATATATTAATTACAATCCCTTGTAAGCACAAGCGCAGCCCTGGGGCAAAAAAACTGGATCTCATTGAGTCAAATAAACGGTATCGTGTTATGCGGGCAGCAAACTAGAATAGACACGATCTTTCTGCGAAACTCACCCAGATTCAGTTCTGGCAGTAGAATACTTATCGTGTAACTGCTTCCTAGCTATAAAACATGCGAACTAACATTTTCCCCAGAGGCTACGTGTTAGTCAACTATAATGTGACAATTTTCCTGCGTTTAAGGTAAATACTTACCTCTCGCGGTCGGAAGTGAGAAATTATCAGTCAGTATCATTAGTCTTTCGACCTCTGCATTGTAGATTATATCTAGCATGTGTTAATATAGTTTTTTTAATGCCTTCCCGCATTATAATCCTTGTAGTTATTTAGAAAATGCATTATTTACGGTTTTTTTATTGGAACCAGGGGCGTGTTTAGATGGACAACATTTACATCTGCGTAAGAGTCACTCTTGCTACAGATTGAAGTACTTAGGTACTCTAATAAGAACGTGAGGTGCACGTACACACTATGTTACTGTGTTATCGTAGTAGTCATGAGACATTTTTTTCCTGGCAGAAGTCCGCGATGTTTTAGACAATAACCCAATAGTTAATCCATCATTTCCTCACCATAGCACAGTACATTTAGATACAATCAATCCACACTAAGCCTTACATTTAGCGGGGCTGTCTCAATGTGCGTCCTATGACACGAGCAGGGACAGCATCCGCTTGGTGTATCCAGTATCCACCCCAATGATTTCAAAAGTAAGGATAGACCCATCCAAACAGTTCGGAACTATTTTCCCCGTAACAAAAAATGCAGCTATACAGACCAGCTGCGCAGTGCACGCGGGTCGCACTGCCGACTGGCACTGATTTGGCGGTATTTTTACCGCCAAAGCGTTGGAACCGTCTGCGCGCTCAGTTAGCCCTGTCCTTTGTATACGTCAATGATCTACCCCTTACCCTGCATATATTGTTAAATAGGGCTTCTACGCGTGCGCTTCCGCTTCGCACCTTCCAAACGTCTGGGACATATTGCGTAAACGGGAAAAATATAGGGTAACAGTGAATCATCAATATTATCACTGAAATTGAATCGTTTTAATTCTGATTGGTCCCCATGTATCCCAATTACTGCAATTTGACTATCTTAAAATAGCGATGAATGGGTAAACATGATAGACTTGTAATTAAGATGTAATGTTAAATAAATCAAAGCCTACTTACGAAATAAAAGCTATCGCATACTTCCAAGTTATAGTATGTACGCGGGCATGTATATGTTCTGACGTCAATACATCTGCAATTACTATAATTGTTGTTTGCTCGATTATGTTTTATTATACAATGCTAAAATATTCAAAATAGTTTTTACATTGATTGCATTTTTTAGGTACAAATACCTATTTCTGCTTAATATCGTCTACCGGTTTTAGTTAAACGAGTCTTTAGGTAAGTATATGTCATTTTATTTAAAAGGTAGTTTTGGGTTTGGGTTGTTTAACGAGATGACGTGTCGATTGTTTTTGTGAGTATTGTAGGTGTAATTGTCTTGGCAGGTTGATGGTGATGAGTGTAGCATAATTAGTAAAACATCTCAAAGAATAATGTTGTCACATCGATCACCTTTGAGGAAGATCGCCCGCTTGCCATGTTTATACATAATTTGGTCATTAGACAGTTAAAGGCAGGGTACTTACCTGCCTAGTGAGACTGAATTTTGCGGCCTTGCTGCTCTACTAATCTGAATCAGTTGTTCCATTACAATATTTTGGGGGTATTTTAAACCGATTTTAAATAAGGAGGTTCTGAGCTCGACACAATTGTTTTTATGTATAGTTTCCTCCCCTCCGGAGGCTGCCTCCTTTCCGGCCTCCGGAGGCTGCCTCCGTCGGTCACCGTTCGTGTTGGCGGTAACTTATGTAAGTAGTTACGGCTGTACAGAACAAAAAGCATACAGGTGAGTGTCACCAAGGAAGTTGCCAAGCTATAGTAGGTATATTCAAATATGTATACTCCGTATAGTTTGAAGTCGTTACTAACTGCTCAAATTTTTCACCATTTGGAATTAGAAACTAGAAAAACAGCCGTCATATACGTTTATTTTCTTTGTTTGCAAATGCGGTTCTTATCTCAGACACATAGGTAATTGTTTACCTTTTATTGCAAAACATTTGAATCGTAAGTAGTGTATACTAATGGGTTTTAGGGGGTCAAAGTTGAGTTTTTTTCGAAATAGGCAATTTTCACCACTGCATTTCTTATAAAAGACCTTATTCTACGACCATGATAACTATTTCATAGTATAAGGAGGGCTAGTTCTTTATTTTCCAGAAAAAAGAAATCCTTTATGTGCCACAGGGTTGACACAATACACAGGTGAAAATCGCAAAAACGAAGAAATTATATTAAGATTTTAGGTGGTCACCATTTTGTTTTTCATTTGTCCAGTTTCATTTTGTCATACAATACTTAATATAGCTTGGCAACTTCGTTGGTGACACTCACTTGTGTGCTTTTTGTTATGTGCAGCCGTAACTACTACACAAATTACCGCCAACATGAACAGCGACCGACGGAGGCTGCCCCTGTCGGTCGCCGTTCGTGTTGGCGGTAACTTGTGTAAGTAGTTACGGCTGTACAGAACAAAAAGCATACAGGTGAGTGTCACCAACGAAGTTGCCAAGCTATAGACATTTATTACTTTATTAACGAGATAAACTATCACTTTAATATATATTATGCCACACCTGGCCATAAAGTGTATTTTTCCGCACGCTGCGCGTACGGAAAAAGCCGCTTTCTGGCCAAGTGTAGACATAAAATAATGTACACAACACGGGAGGTAATAAAGAAAGCCCTCGATCGCATATTTACGTCCCTCGCTTGCAGCTCCGGCCGCAAACATCTGCGATCTCGGCCTTTCTTTATATTACCACCCTAGTTGTGTAATGTACTATTCTAATTAAAAAGTTAGAGCCTTAGTGTGTACAAGTATAAATTTGATACATTTTCTAACTTCGGACGACCACTACTAATACATTATACAATAAAAAAAAGAGACGGCAGTAGTTTAGCACTTAGATTATCCTATTTTTTTTTATTAAAATCAAAATTCATGCGGCACGCTTTTTAATTCAAATTTGTTGAATTCATATGGAATGGCCCATTTACGAGTATATATTCACGGCATGTACTCGAGGAGACATTCCATAGTTAAATAAGTAACATATGGCGAAAAGGACGAGGGAAAAAACGAGGTATAAGATTGATAGTTGTATTTCAGTTTCGGTGTCGGCAGCGAGGGAGGCGTCTATGAGGGCCGAGGCTGGCGAGTGCTCGGCATCCACGCTGGCAGGGCCAACAACTACAGTATAGGAATCACTTTGATTGGGGATTGGCGAGGTAAGCCAGCGGTATACCTTACCCAGTTTGAAGCGAGCTCATCCACTTACCTGTACTTACAATAGCATTGTATCTATACAATGCTATTATCTAATTTTGTTCTCGAACCGCCAACAAAATATTTACAAAAAAAAAGGTTAGAAGTACACTGTGTGTATATCGAATTTTCAACCATATTTCTTGTCGGGTAGGTTTGGCGTTTATTATCTTCTTTTACTACAAGCTCATTGTCATAATTTGTGGTTAACTACTCAATGGTATTGTAGGCTCAAGTAGAAGGGCTCACTTCAAACTGGGTAAGGTATAATCATAATTATACTTCTGCCCTGTTAAACAAAAAAGGCGTATTTTCATACGAGTGTCATAGATACTTACGGCTTTTTGGCTTATGACGGCAGACTTGTTCTATCATGCTATTATAAAACTCAAATATAGGTACACGGAAATAAATCAAGATAGAAGGAAATAAGTTCGATGATTTGTATGGGAACCAAGTGTGTAACGTTTTGCGTTTGGCGTTTGATGTCAAGAGTGTAATTTAGTGATGGAAACCATAAATTTTCCATTTCATTAGGTGGTATTTGAACAATTAATTATACCATTATTATCACAATTTTCAAATCTGATAATAATGTTGACGGCAACTAAAGTTAAGAGGAAACAGTAAGGTGGAGAGAATTGAAAATTAGGTATTTGTAAAATGTGTCGCTGTCCCGCACTGAGCGCCTCTCCCGCGCAGAGCGCGATAGAGACGACTGCAGCTTGGACCGAAAATACCTTTTAAAATTTCATGAAAACAACGTTTCGTAGTCCCTTGATTTCTTCCCCAAAACTTACCCTATTTAACTATTTTTTTCATTAAACATTAAAGAAAGGCTTTGGCCGTGTTCCTATGTTTTCCTTTTTTTTAATAATCTAGTCAAATTTGTTTTCTGGATGTGTGAACACAGCGGAAAATCTGGCATTTTTTTTAGGTTTTTGAAGGTTAATACCTCTTTTGAGACTCAATTTATCGTAAAAAGGAAAACATAGGAACATATCAATAGTAGCCATAGATTTTTGGACAAAAAATTATTGTTCTACTGGCATTATCCAGGGAGGAAACAGGGGACTACGTTTGTATGGAAAAACTGCCCTCCTGTTTCCTCTTAACGGGGAGCAAAGAAGGTCCCCGGCCGTTCTTTTTTAGCACGCCAGGTATGTACACTCTTTTCTTCTATCTCGATTTATGTAGGAACCGTAAATGCACTCTCACGCTAAGAGTCCAATACACTCAACTATGGTCCAAACTAGGGACGTAACGATTCGATATATCGGCCGATATATCGGCACTTTTAAGGTTGAGTCCTGTTAAATAAAGCCAATTTTTAGATATAATAAGGGCATTCAAATGTCTGAGTTGCCATTACTTGGTTATGTACAGTACAACTGCATTTTGTCGCTCTGAGGTCACCTGCACAATTGCACATGCAATCCATTAAACGGAGGCTCAACTAGCGACGGATGTCACGTATTAACTTGTGGAAAGGTTTAATTTAGGGGACTTTCCCGTGGGTAGATAGTAGGTACCAGACATTTCTCGGTTCCAACAATAGGTAAATTGGTACTTACTATGCTGGTAGGTATACACTGCAATCTATACACTCTTTTAGGTTCGTAGATAAGTATTTGAACTTTCCAGTGCAATATATTTATATTCCCATATAGAAAACTTGTCACAAACATTTGGAAACATTGTCGTTACCTTTGGACTTTAGTCAATTCGATACGTAACCACCGCCAAATAGGCCATTTTTAGCGCTCATAGACTTTCAAAGTAAGGAGCCACCATCCTGAATTGGGATATTCCTTATTTTACGTCACAACTGGCCATAAAGTGGCAATAACCGCCCGCTATGCGTGCGGAAATCCCACTACATGGCCTGGGGGAGACGTCAAATTTTGTACTTACCACGGGCGGTAATAAAGAAAGCCTCAGATCGCATATTTATATCGTCAAATACTGAGACATTCTTCGTTTTACCGCCCTAGCTAAGTAATGTACTATTTATTGTTAACTAGTGGACCAGCTCGCAATTTCCTTTGCGGAGGTGAAATAAGTTAGGTAAAGGTCTCTTTTTGCTTCGGCTTAGTTGGGTAAATAGTATCCTATGTGATATCTGGGGCCATAATCTGCCTGTATTCTAAATTTCATGGAAATGGGTGTCGCAGTTAAAGTGTGATACGTGTACAATAGTACATTACACAACTAGGGTGGTAATACAAAGAAAGGCCGAGATCGCAGAACTTTGCGACATGAGCTGCAAGAGGGCTTTCTTTATTTCCTCCCGTGTTGTGTACATCATTTTATGTCTACACTTGGCCAGAAAGCGGCTTGTTCCGTACGTGCAGCGTGCGGAAAAAGCCACTTTATGGCCAGGTGTGGCATAAACATAATTTTGCCACGATTTTCTCTGAGATATAGCACTCCATTTGTTCGTCAAGAAATGCTTAACTTCCCGTCCTCTGTACTAACATACTATTTCTGATCTACTTTTCACAGTTCACCTCCCACCCGCAAAACAGCTGGCCGCCACAAAAGCGCTCATCGCTAAGGGAGTGAAAGAAGGCACCCTCAGCCCACAGTACCGTCTCATAGCGCATAGCCAGGTCATGCCCACAGAGTGTCCTGGAGGGGCGCTCCTAGACCACATAGCCACGTGGGACCACTACTGGCCAGGCCATGTGGAGTTCGAGGCTCCAGGGATTAAACCAGCCAGACCATCTTCGTGATAAGTGGACCTGGAGTTGTGTTTATAGAATCTTAATTAGACTCCCTGTAGTTCAGTTGTTAATGTTTCGAACACCGGGCCAAGCGACCTGGTTCGATCCCAGGGGCTACGGCCCCCACCTAGTCCGAACCTTTCAAGGTGGTCCGGGTCAAGCGACCTGGTTCGATCCCAGGGAACGCCACGTCCCCCATCTGGTCCGATTTTTACAACAGTTAGTAAGACTTGTAAGTTTATCCGTTACAAAAAAAAAGTTTCGAACAGTGGGAGGCACCGTGGTCTGACGGAAGGTCATGTTCCTTTAAGAAAATATTCCTTACTTTTAATTTTGCCTCAAGCCAGGACGACTGGTATCATCTAAAGAATAACCCAACCTAACAGTTTGTGTAGACTTTTTTGACCAAAGAGAAGTATTGAAACTCGACTTAACTGAACTACTGAGACAGCACAAATAAGAGGTGGCGATTTATGATAGATACTCGTAGATAGATAAATCATTTATCCACGACAAAATAACAGTTTTTACAGACAAAATTATAAGTATTCACGCCATGATCGTCAAAAACAAAAATACAAAATGAGGATAAAATTAACAAAGTAGTAACAATTAATAATCAAATAATGTCTAGTCTGTATGTAATTTGTTCATTAGTAACTAAGGAAGGATTGTTATTTTTATAATTTACACATCACAAGTGTGTTATATTTTTTTTTGTAAATAGAATTTAAACGGGTTAAACGACGTAAGTATGTTGCTTAATTTTACATCTCGACGTTGCGTAACCCTTCACAGCGTCGTCACTTTATTTTTTTCCCTTCAGCGTTAATTTTATTTAAGGAATCGTTTTTAGGGTTCCGTACCAAAATGGTAAAAAAGGAACCCTTATGGTGCGACTCTGTCTGTCTGTCTGTCTGTCCGTCTGTCACAGCAAGATATCTCAGGATCTACTGATGCTATCGACTTGAAATTTGGAATAGTGTTAAGAACCACTAACCCGAGCTTATATATGGGATGTAAAAAAAGTCTTGTAACTTTTTTACTTTTTTTTTAAAGGGTTCCGTAATAAGACTTTGAAAATTGAAATTAGGGCTATTATATCGAGTGGGGTATCAAATGAAAGGGCTTGATTTGTAGATTAAAAGACTATTTTTGTATTTTTTTTCAATAAGTAGTGTTTGATTTATGGCGAAAAATGTTAAAAAAAATACCATTCCCCCCCTATTATCTTCGAAGTTACTGAACAGAAAAATCTGTAATAATTACCAATTATTAATGTCGTCCTATATATTAAAGGAAAAATAAAACGGTTTTCCTAACTTGCACCGTTTTTGAGAAATTTGCAAAAATCTTATCACATACTTATTTGCTCCTACTAAACTAATCGCCATATAGTTTTTCTTGAATTATTCATGTATCTACTTACGAGTTTGTACGGAACCCTCAGTGCGCGAGTCCGTCTCGCACTTGGCCGGTTTTTTCTTCATGTGCTACAAGTACCTACTATCGCATTGAAATAATCCTTAGTAATAATAAAATTACTATTTATATTTGTTGTGTTATTAACTTATGAACGTAAACTTTTACTTGATCAGTAAAATACTCTCTTCCTTAAACCTGTGGGTGTAATGACGGTATCCACAAGTAACATCGTAATAATTAGGGTCAATTGCAGAAAAAATTTACCTTTCACTTTTTTTGTCTGATCATGGTGTGTCTTATAACATTTTACTCAGAATCATGAGCACTTTTCATTTATAAAATAAAAAAGTAGTGCAAAATGTCCCAACTTTTCCATACAAATTTTGAATTTCTCAGTTTCGTTACGCCCAAACTAAATATAGGGGAAAATCGCAACGAAACTGAGATTTTATTTTTTCTCTGTTTCTTTATGATTTTCCCATACGAGCCAAAAAAAGTAAAAGGTACATTTTTTCTGCAATTGACCCATATATAAGTGCAAAAGGACTCAAGTCTTACATTAGAGTTATAACCTTTCGTCATCACATCATCATCATTTCAACCTTGATACGTCCACTGCTGAACATAGGTCTCCCCGTCTCTCCCAAAGATTTCCACAACGAACGGTCACACGCCTCCTGCGTCCATCGATTTCCGGTGACCCTAACCAGATCATCGGACCATCTGACGGTTTGACGACCGCTTTAGCTTAGTTGGTAGTGACCCTACGAAGCAGGAGGTCCTGGGTTCGAATCCCGGTAAGGGCATTTATTTGTGTGATGAGCACAAATATTTGTTCCTGAGTCATGGATGTTTTCTATGTATTTAAGTATTTGTATCTATTAAATATATCGTCGTCTAGTATCCATAACACAAGCCTTATTGAGCTTACTATGGGGCTAGTTCGATTTGTGTAAGATTGTCCCCTAATATTTATTTATTTATTTATCTAGTGGGGGTTCTAACGGTGCCTCTTTCGGTTCGCGGCCATTCGTACACCTTTACGCCCCATCGGCCATCGTGACCTTCGTACCTAGTTAATAAGTATGTGTTTTTTCACTACACCACCAAAACACAAATTTAAATAAAAACCTTGTATTTTCCCTAAGCGACCCATTGTACTTTCGACGAAGCCCTCCTGTATAACCAGTCACACTATGCTTCCATGAATTGTCAATTTTTAGGGAATCTCCTAGCAACTGACACAGTTCCCCAAGCAATTAAAAGGAAACGAGTGGTCGCTTACTTCCCTATTATAAGTACTTAAAATTGCTTCATCGGCATTAATAGGGTTAAGGCTTACTAAAATGAAGCAAACAATGTTAGAAATTATACATTACTACATTTACTAAAATTCAACTTTTTTTAACAATTTTTTAATTTGTACATTGATTTAGATGCGATTAAATAACGTTTTATATAATAGATATGTGTTTTATTTGGTTTCTCCAAGATCCCACTTCCATCCAGGTCCTGATCTGCTACCGATGGAACCACCTGGAAAGCTTTTCATAACCCTTTTTCAAACAAAAAAATAATTTTCCGTATTGGTATTTGTGTAATGTTGAAAATACAATATTAAAAAATACCGGTCAAGCGCGAGTCGGACTCGCGCACCGAGGGTTCCGTACCGTCGTCGAGCAAAAAGCGCCAAAAACACGTTTCTTGTATGGTATAACTTTAAATTTATTCTGTTTTACAGAATGGCAAAAGAAATAAACCATTCTGTATACATTTCAAGTCTCCACCTATTACGGTTCGAAAGATTTGACAGACGAACGGCAGGACAGCAGAGGCCTATTAAAAAAAAATATTTTTTTGAAGTCGCTTTAAAATTCGACGGAAAATCATCTAGCCTCGTTTTACCCTTCCTACAACTACATTCACATGTTTGATTCTGTATTTAATTCCATCATTCCATGGAGGTAAATGACTCTATACAATGTGTACAAAAAGCCTCGTGCGCTATGGACGTCACAGATCTTTATCAGACAATTAGTAACCCATGTGGTAACAATTTCTGTGTTGCAGTAGGCACTATTTAAATGTTATCTGAAGATATGTAAACAAATCCAAGCCTTAATCCCCAGATATAAAATCACATAAGTTAACTGTACCAACATGGATGCTAATTTTAGATGCGCGTGATTGGTTATAAATAGTACTGGAAACATTCGTTATTATTTTGCACGTTTACTTATTCAACTTATTAAATTAGGAAAAAAAACATGGAAATATGTGCAGGGGGACACACACACTACACAGTAAATTAAAGAAAGGAGTTGCTAAAATATTTAGTCACTGACATGAAATAAAAATAAAATGATGTACACAACACGGGAGGTAATAAAGAAAGCCCTCGATCGCATATTTACGAAGGCCAAGTGTAGACATATTTACGTCCCTCGCTTGCAGCTCGGGCCGCAAACGTCTGCCATCTCGGCCTTTCTTTGTATTACCACCCTAGTTGTGTAGTATACTATTTTGTTTAAAAAAATGTTATGAATCTGTAATAGTGACCGTTTTGAAAATACGGCATTTTACTTATTGCAACTCCGACTTTGAAGATCAATATAAGTATCATGGAGCGTTTCTATAGACCTGCTCTGGTGATGGTTCAATGCCATGAATGTCCGCTGTAATTTGGTCTTTGGCTGATTCCTTTAGCTGTCTCCCTCATCCCGCTTGCATCAGAAATTTATGAGAATCCAAAACGTTACGTAAAAAGTAGTTTTTATGTACCTAAAAATATAAATCCACGACATTTATTCTGCAGATGCTCAATTGGGCAATCATGAAGAGGATACTTAGATAACCTGTTTCAGAAGCATATTAACCTTTTGTTTTTTTGCATAGGATAGGAGTCGTAGAAATTGTCAAAAATTGAGCTCGATAGGCTTGTCCAAATATATTTCGGACAAGCCTATTTTAAAAGCATCAAAGTTCTAAAATAAAAAAAAGGAAACCACATTAAATCAGATTATACCTATGCATTAAAAATACCCTCAGACCGCAGAACATAGTAATATACAAAAAATATACATGTCAACTGTTACACTAGGTTTTATCTGTACCTATTATCTATAATTAACGAATTACGGTCCGTATTACCCGCGATAAGACCGCCTATTGTTTACCACTGTTTTTTATGAGTTTGCATTGTAATTTTTCTTTTGGTGTGGAATAAAGTATTGTATTGTATAAATGGAAAATCAACCGGAAAACGCAAATCCTGGTAAAATAACTGTAATAAGTATTGTTTTCTTTGCTTATTCTCACCGGTACATGGCGGTAGGTACGTCTGCCGCCATAACGCAAAAGGGCACATCTAACATTTTTCTTCGACACTGAGTTCTATACATAATATGTATACAACTCAGTGTCGAAAAAAAATGTTAGTTGTGCCCTTTTGCTTTATGGCGGCAGACGTAAACACATGCAATCATAAACGCTGGGCACATGGCAAGTATTATCTTTCATGTTCGTGTCAACATCAGTGTAGGTACGAGGATTTAGTCATTCAGCAAGTAAGTAGGTGCATTTCAAAGGTATCTTATAGCTTGTAATCATATCTAAGTAATATTACAAATGTGTTCAGGGACCGTACTTTTGGTGATGTTTGTCAGTAAATAGCGCAGTAAATAAATTTGATAAACAAGTACGTAGACCAAGTCCTAAATCGAAAAATATAGTACTGGGCAAAAATCTATCACTTTTTTATTAAGAATACTGCCATGTAAAATTAAAAAAATAAACAAGAAAAGACTGAGAAACAATCGCTCGCTATATTTGGCCAGGTTTTCTCACCGGTCGTTCAAGGTCAAGGAGCTCGTCGATATTCGAGAACCATCACGAGAGCCTCGTGAAGACCAAGAAGGACAAACTCAACAACAAGTACCTCGATTTGGCTCACGGGGTAGTCACCATGTTGATTATTAATCATTGTACTTGCCGATACTAGTTTCGAGAACGGTTTAATAAGCGAAGAGTCTCGTCCAATACCGAGCCTTCGCTAGTTTTTTTATATCATGAAAAAGGCAAACGAGCACACTGGTCACCTGATGGTAAGTAACTTCAGACTCTTCAGAGGCCCATGGACATTTGCAATCTTAATATAACAAATAAGTGCGTAGAAGGCTGGGTGAAGGGTCAGCTACCGAAGGACTCCTGGACTCGGCTTATATCGTCAGAAAGGTTCATCACTTTGCGGCCCTATCCAACGATAGCTTGGATATCGGTCTGTCTGTACCTATTCTGTATAGTATAGTACATTACACAACTAGGGTGGTAATACAAAGAAAGGCCGAGATCGCAGATGTTTGCGGCCCGAGCTGCAAGCGAGGGACGTAAATACGCGATCGAGGGCTTTCTTTATTACCTCCCGTGTTGTGTACATCATTTTATGTCTACACTTGGCCAGAAAGCGGCTTGTTCCGTACGCGCAGCGTGCGGAAAAAGCCACTTTATGGCCAGGTGTGGCATAAAGAATTATCTAAGGTGTCCGAATGTTTGTAAAGAGAATGAACAAACATTCAGACACCTTAGATAATTTTTACTTGGAACTTTTAATTATTATGGTGCAACATTAACGCACGTTGGGCTGAAGCATTAAGCATGGCAAGGCACTATTTTTGCACCATATCGTATTCTGCTAAACGCGGAAACAATCCAGAGTGATTCGAAAGTTGTACACAATAACATTATTTTGTTACGTTATAATTAATACATTTTTATTATTACATTCTTTAGGTGTAACTATGAGGTTACCCTACTTTTATGTTGAACTCTGATGGCATGCAGTTAAGATTTTTAATCAACCTCTTTGTATTTGTGGGCTGGAAACGTTAAGTTTCGTTGTGAACTAGATTGCAGCATTATCTACGGTTGCTAATTTTCAGGGTTCCGTTTTTTCTTTTTGAGTTACGGAACACTGAAAATTACAGGATCACTTTGTTGTCCGTCTGTCCGTCCGCCTGTCTGTCTGTTAAGTTAAGACCCTTTACCTCGGGAACGCGTGAAGCTAACCGAGTCAAAAATAAAACTAAGTCTACAGTCCCTTGAAGTTATGAAAAAATCAAACTTACATCAGTTAACTAAAATAACGTAAAAAAAGATATGGCCGTTTATGCAACGTATATCGAAATATACGTTGTATAAACGGCCACTCTCAAGGGAGTCCAAAAAAATTTATAGCTGACTTTCCGTTGACTAGAACTATGTAGGTATGAAATTCGGCAAATAATACCGTCTTATACTACAAGTATAGGGAAAAATCTAAAAACTGCTTACACATTTGTAATTAAACCATAAACAATATAGTCTTTATGTAAATTATTTATACGGAACCCTCGGTGGCAGAGTCCGACCCACAATTGTCCTGTTTTTCTTTTTAAAGTAAAAATAACTCCAATATTGAATCGTTTGCTAGGGTAAGTGCTCCAGTGAATGAACAAATCCATTGAACGAACAAAATGCATGTTTTTGTCGTAAAATAAGATTTCTGTACCTTTTTACCACGCGTGATATTTTTTTATCGGCGAGCAACATTATTTGACAAGTTCTGGTAGCACTTACTTCAACTCATGCGCATCAGTGTCAAAATAGCGGCGATGTAAAGTGGGCATGCGGTTGCTGTTCGTTTTTTATATGGAGGTGTAATAAGGGTTAAGGTAAGCTACGTTGTGTTTAATGTGCTACTGCGTGTGTCCCGTGCGTCTGCCTTGTACAGTGCGTGTTTTTTTAAGCCGTAAGGTCATGTTTGTGCTATTAATGTATAGTTTAATGTGATTTATTTTCAAATAGTGGCTTTTAATCGAGTGTTCTATAACTAGAAATCAAAATGGCTTAAATCCAATGAACGAACGGGGGGGTTCATTCACTGGAATCGCGTGATTTATTGTTTGTTCAATATCTGACGTTTCCTTAGTAGTTATAAGATTTGGTTTTCTATGACTTTGGTAGAAATGTGCTGTCTGACAAAAGGCCAGTGTTCGAACAAAACTTTAAATATTCAATTTTTAACAGTTTATTAAATTTTTAACAGTTTATTCACTGGTCTGAGTTTTCCAGTGAATGAACTACCGCAATGACAGCTAGTCCATTAATTAGTGTCCAAAACCAGTGAATGAACTACAACATTCATTGTATTTTTCTTGTTTTAAACATGGAAACTTCAAAAAAAACATACAAAATATTCCAATATGACCAAGAATCTCTCGACAAAGCCCTAAGAGCCCTTATACCAAAGTAAAGCATTATTTTTATGTTAGTTCATTCATTGGTTTCATTTGTTCATTTACTAGAATTGTGTGTTCATTCACTGGTGATTTTCCATTTTATCCTCTACAGCTTGCTATAATTTAAAACTGTGCAGCACTACTACAAAATAAAATTGATTTTAGAAAACAAGAATAGTTGTTTACTCTATAGGAACAGTAATATTTGAATTTAATTATTGCTATCAGCCAAAAATATTTTTTTAAAGTTGAAAATTTCCTTAAGTGTTCATTCACTGGAGCACTTACCCTACTGAACCAAATGCAGAACAGCAATTTCTGTTCACGACTTAGGAATCGCCCTGTATGTAAGTAGCTTATAATAATTATGCTTATTCTGCTTTTCTTTAGGGCAGCGTTAGATTATTTAATTGCGCAGCGTCAGGTAGTCACGTCGGTTTTCAGTGATAGTTAGCCGGGAGTGTGAATTGTGAAGCGTTGTGAAGTGTACATGATTATTTTGAGATTATTTTAATCATTAATTATTCTGTGTTACTTATTTAAATGATTCATAATATGAAGCCGTCATTAAACTTTCATAAAACAGGTAAGTGTAGAAAAATTAAGAAAAGATTTATGTGAAGAATTAAAACAAATAATGTCTCAGATTGCAGCTTTTTGACGCCAGAGGCAAAGGCAAGGGCGATAAATATTATGCGATATGAGGGTTTCTTTATTACCGTCCGTGGTAAGTCCCTACCAGGGATGTTGCGGATGCCGATTTTTTGACATCCGCGGACGCGGATGCGGATATTATTTTATGAGGCTCACATCCGCGGATGCGGCTTTTAATTTAATGCTTTTTAAATGTTATTTTTGTACTAAATGCCGTTTGTACAACATTATTATCTACGTAATAATCATAATTCCATTTTATGCCAAAAATGCCTTACATTATTTTGGAAAAGAGCTGATACTCTTCTAACTGCTGGATCGATTTTTACCAAACATATCTAAAAACCACCGCAAGAAAACTAGCTTTTACTTAAAAAAGAAACCGCATTGAAACCGGTCCATTCGTTTAAGACTCGATAGTTAACAGACAGGCATTGAACTTATAAAACTCCTCTTTTTGCGTCGGGGGTTAAAAATATCAAAATTTAAACTTACCTAATTCATAGTTTTTCTTAAAAATTTTTATCAACTACATCACTGCATTTTCGATTTAAGGTGTTTTTTCATAAAGTGGTTGTACTTGTACGTTCCTTCCAAGAATATATTTTGTGACACTTTTTACACTTTACCCTTTGACGACCGCTTTAGCTTAGTTGGTAGTGATCCTGTCTACGAAGCAATAGGTCCTGGGTTCGAATCCCGGTAAGGGCATTTATTTGTGTGATGAGCACGAATATTTGTTCCTGAGTCATGGATGTTTTCTATGTATTTAAGTATTTGTATCTATTAAATATATCGTCGTCTAGTATCCATAACACAAGCCTTATTGAGCTTACTATGGGGCTAGTTTGATTTGTGTAAGATTGTCCTCTAATATTTATTTATTTATTTAGCTTTTTCACGATCATGTTCATCTGTTTGAAATAAGTCCAAATAGCACTTTGCGCCGGCACTGCCACTGTTTTTATTCATAAACGAAGCACTAACAGCAATAGTACACCACACATTCACGACGTCTTTTTATAATAATAACTGTGTGCATAAATACTTAACACTAACACCTTTCACCCTACAACCACCACACAATATCTACTAAAGTCAACACAAAACAAACTTATCGCTGCTTGTTGCTGTTTGTCATAGGTTTAAGGGCTGGATCGACGAATCCCAAAAACAACGAGACTCCAATTGAGTAATGACGAAAATATCTAGCCCATGCGCTGTCGCTTAGTCGTTCCTGTTCCGACTTGTTCAACATCCGCATTCGCATCAGCATCAGCTCCGCATCGATTTTTGCTGATGCGGATGCAGATGCGGATTTCCAAAATGATGCGGATGTTTTGCGGTTGCGGATGCGAATGCGGATATTCGCAACATCCCTGGTGTCGACTATGGGGCATTAGCGTGTCGAGTACAAAGACGTTTACTTATCTAGATTGAATGTGCGCCGGCGGTAGTAGTGATCCAAAGGACTCGAGCCTTTTAGCCCTTTTTAAAAAGGCTCGCCTCGAAAAAAGGGCTAAAGGGCTAAAAAGTCCTTTAGCCTTTTTAAAAGGCTAGGCTTTTTAAAGGGCTCGAGCCTTTTTAAAAAGGCTAGCCTTTTAAAAAGGCTCGAGCCCTTTAAAAAGCCTAGCCTTTTTAAAAAGACTAGCCTTTTAAAAAGGCTCGAAGCCTTTAGGCTTCAAGCCTTTTTCATATGAGATAGTATAGTTGGTAGGTGGATAGATGGGTAGGCGGGTAGAAGGGTAGGTGGCTAGAAGGGTAGGTGGGTAGAAGGGTAGGTGGGTAGAAGGGTACGTGGGTAGAAGAGTACGTGGGTAGAAGGGTAGGTGGGTAGAAGGTGGGTGGGCTTTTTGGTTCGTGATGATGATGATCAGAGATCGGAATAGGCTGAGTATATTCACCTAAACTTCGCGGGAGGACGTAACTAAGAGTGGTTACATTACAACCATCAAAAATAATTGATTCTTTTTATTGAACCCGGGATTTCCCTGGTTTTGGGAACTCCGTAATTAAACGTCGGAACCCCATCGTGTTTGGGCTCATTTGTTTCGTCTTAACGAGTACTCTGAACGAGATGATATCCAGGGTCTCATGATGGAGCCGGAAGGTGGCCATGGAAACTCCGTAATAAAACGTCGGAACCCCATCGTGTTTGGGCTCATTTGTTTTGTCTTGACCAATACTCGGAACCAAAAGGATATCCAGGGTCTGTTGATGGAGCCGGAAGGTGGCCATGGGAACTCCGTAATAAAAGGTCGGAACCTCATCGTGTTTGGGCTCATTTGTTTCGTCTTGACGAGTACTCTGAACCGGAATGATATCCAGGGTCTGATGATGGAGCCGGAAGGTGGCCATGGGAACTCCGTAATAAAACGTCGGAACCCCATCGAGTTTGGGTTCATTTTTTTTTGTCTTGATGAGTTCTCTGAACCGAGATGATATCCAGAGTCTGATGATGGAGCCGGAAGGTGGCCATAGGAACTTCGTAATAAAATGTCGGAACCCCATCGTGTTTAGTCTCAGCGTATTTGCATATTATGCACAATTTAGAATAATTTGTTAGGAATTTTATAATCTGATTGAGTTTACAAACATAAATGTTTATTTACAAATATGCCAAGATATTAGATACAGATAAACTTGTCTAGACTTTAAATAAGTAATTAAATTCTGTAAGATTTATGTCTTGAAATGGAGTTGTATTTTTTTCACTATCATTCATTCACTATCAAATAACAAAACTACCAAACTAAGTAGCGGCTTGTACAAGACACCTACATTCCAAATGTCATCAATATACATCAAGTAGTTTTTGAGAAAAGTGCCTGTGACATACGGATAGACGGACGGACATGACGAAACTATAAGGGCTCCGTTTTTGCTATTTTGGCTACGGAACCCTAAAAAGTATTCCCATGTAGGTACCTAATTAAAAAAGTAAATTATTTCTCAAATAAAAATTACTTGTTTCAAATAAAGATTTCCTAATAAAAAAAATTAAATGCTTTAATTTTTAACTTTGGATTTCTCCAAGATTCCATCATCAGATCCTGATTTGGTTACAATGGGACCACCTCGGAAGTCTAGGTACCCTTTCAAACAAAAAAAGAATTTTCCAAATCGGTCCAGCCGTCTTCAAGTAATCGGTGAACAAACACACAAAAAAATAAAAAAAAACATACAGACGAATTGAGAACCGTCCTTCTTTTGGTAGTCGGTTAAAAAGAATCAATTATTTTTGATGGTTGTAACCACTCTTAGTTACGTCCTCCCGCGAAGTTGAGGTAAATATACTCAGCCTATTCCGATCTCTGATGATGATGGACTGATCCACCGCGGGCGGGTCATTGCATACCAAATTTTATCAAAATCATCACAATCAGCAGTACCGCGGTTTTAATGTGCAAAAGGCAACAAACAGACAGACAGATAGACTGACAGACAGAATTACTTTCGCATTTATGTATGAATTAATGAACAACGAATTAAGTAAAGATTCCCAAACGCCGCAAACCCAGACTGCGACAGCATTCATAAATGTTAAAAATTTCAATAGACTTTAAAAAGCCTCGAATCGTAAAAAAGCCTCGAGTCTTAAAAAAGGCTGAGGCTTAAAAAAAGGCTTGAGCCCTTTATAGGCTTAAAAAAGGCTCGAGTCCTTTTTAAAGCCTATGAGGGCTCGAGGCTTTTTTAAGACTCGAGTCCTACTAAGCCTTTTTTTTCAAGCCAGCTCTAAAAAAGGGCTCCGAGCCTTTTTAAAAAGGGCTAAAAGGCTCGAGTCCTTTGGATCACTAGGCGGTAGAGCAAAACACTGGTTTCAGATAAAAACATAGAGTATAAATGTTTATCGATGAGTATTTATGAAGCGAATTCAGAGAAATATATTTAGTTGCTGGTACGAGCCCCGATGCAAAAGATCTTGTCTAGTAAGAGCACTTTGTTAGGTTTTTTATCGTAGAGCCAGAGCTCTACAATAAAAAAAAATGTTAGAGACAATAAGTTTAATACAGGTGCTCTAATATTTTTATTTAAACCAAAAATATTTTACCCTACAATTTTAATGATAAGTATTTTTTTTTTATTTTCTAATTCAAATTATTTTTGTCACGAGCTCGAAAGGTGTAAGAAGGGCCATTACTAAGGAAAACAACACGGCACAGCGATATAACGACAATGTTGCTTTGAGCCCAAGTGTGCAGAAGTGCTGTAGGAGAGCACAATATGATTTCCTGGACAATATATTTAAAGAAAAGTGGCATATCACACGTCGAATACAGGTTATAAATTCAGTTTGAGATTCATTAGCCATTTGATGGCGTCGTCGTTGAGATTGATCAGGTCTACGGCGGGGTCCCCTGTGTACCGCGTCAGAGGACAGTCCTCAATAATGTGCGGTATAGAATCATAATATAACGATGGAACGAAAAGAAAAGATCATGGGTCCTATGACCACTCTAGATTGAATGTGCACCGGCGGAAGAGCAATCACTCAGTTGTTTGATCTAAACAGGTAATGAGTATTTACATAGAAAAGCGTGATAGTTGCTTCGTGCTAGGTAGACGAACTTTTATGCATTTGGGCTCGTATATTTTAAGGTGTTGTGGGAAAATAAACAAATTGTTACATTACGTCGCTAAAACTCGTAACATAGGTTTTTGATATGTGATTTGTTGAAATTTTCGACTTAGGTAACAACATAAAGAGCAGACTTAGCATACTAGTTATAATGTAATCTGAAATTTGAGTGCCTGAAGTTTCTGGTAGGTACCTACCTTAACGGAATTGTTTTCTTGCAAGGAGTATGCGAGTTAAATAAAATACGTAGAGTAGAGTACTGTACCTACCTATCACCTACCTACATATCCTATATACCCTTTGAGCACATTAGCAGAACATTTGTAAGTCTAAGAACTACCTAACACATAATATTTATGAATAGTAGGCATCAGTGGAGTGGCGTTCATAAAACCTGATTCCCTCGGCTTGCTTATTTTAATACATTCTGATAAGGCAAAATTGCTCTAGCCCAACATATTTTACATCTCTGGTAAGCATAGTAGGTACCTTTTTTTTAAGTTCATACTGCCTTGATACCCCAGACACGCCTTGAAAAAATGCAGTTACTTCTTCAGGATAGTATGAGTATCGCATCGCTCCTTTGTTAGTAAATCTATTACATAAAGCTTAATTAAATATTACAAAAATAATACTAAGAATTTAGGCCATTTTTCACTCAGAGGTTGTGAACTTGTGTCCAAGCATCTGATCGAGTATCGTCGGCGTCAGGGGAATCACCTCGATTGCCAAAGCAGCTATATATAAATGTATAAGTTTAAAGCAAGTTTAATACCATGTTTCTATAGTCACACGCCAGTCCACTTCACCGCTAGTTAAAACTGTGAGTTCGTATACGTCGGGTTGACAAAATTTTTTAGTCTCGGAATATAAAAATATTCGGACAATGCGCGTCGTTAGAACTGACTTGATCCGTTGTTGAGTGTAGTGTATGTTTTGTTTTAATTATGAATTTTGCCCATAATACGATAGTGATGTCATATAGATAGTTACAGGTATTCGTACATATTTAGTTCAATCAATTTTATAACTTTTATGTTAGTGTGGCAGTTGGCTAGAACAAGTGTTTCGGTTGAAAAATCGAGAAAGTATTTTGTACATAGCTATAATTAAAGTGTATATATTGCTATTAAGCGATAGACCGCAGTTTTTTCACGCTTGCCTAATGTTTTTACATTTAATGTAAAGTTGTGTTGTCTCACATAATAAGAAAGGACTTAGGTGACTTTTTGAAGAATGTCAATCGTCATGTCATATTAAACTTTGAAGTAAAATTATTTCAGGAATTCAATATTAATCAGAATCGTTGGGCTCTTTACATATGATAGACATAAGATTTATAGGCCCTTGGAGATTAACATTAAAAATATTAAAATCGCAAAGCATGATGTAGTTCTGACTTTTGGTATGTTGTTTGGACCAGTTAGGGTGGTGTGAATCTGATTTTGCACGTTTTAAAAAGTTGTGCTAGCTTAGGAACACGCGCAAAAGTACGCGATTTTTGGAGTTTTTTGAATTCCTGCTCTAACTATGCATTTTTGACAGTAACGTCTATTGCACAACTTACCTACATTAAATTTGCTATAAATTAGATTTTATTCATTTTTACTGTAAGTGTGATAATTACCAAGAGTTATGGTTTTGAAATTGATGAAACTCCAAAAAGCAGGGGTGCTCTTTAAGCTTTGTGTTCACCTTACCCGTTTAGATTCAGAGCTGATTCTCGGCACAGTTGTTTATGGTTAGTATTGAGTGCTTTGACATTGAGAACAATCAAGAAACCTCACGCGGGTGGTAGGGGGAGAGGCAAGAAGTTCGGTTTCGACATAAGACATTAGCAAACCATTAAAACATGACAAATTTATTTCTGCAACTAACTCTCTACACTATCATACAAAAAAATTGAAAAAAAAAAAACTACAAGTATTGTACAGTTTTCATACGTATATCTCTTTATTTTTTACCACGAGAGATGCCATGGAAGAATATTTGCTGATAATAAAACGAAACTCATTTAGTGTTAGAAAAATATACAGGATGGAAAGTTTAATCAAATCGGTAAGGGCAGTTTATCGAAATACCTAATGTTATCGAAAGCCACCTTGTAAACTATTTACTAATTTAACGTCATTTTAATTGCCAATTACGTAAAAATGCACAGTGAGCGAAAAAATTGTCAGTGTTGGTTTTTTTTACAATGCCAATAGATCCCATTAGGTACTAAGAAGGTCTCGAGGACTATCAACTAAACTAGAAAAAAGGTACAGAAAAAGCCAAAAATCGAAAAATAAAAGGAATTGCCGTACTTATAGTAGGAAAATAAATATGTGAGTTATCAAACCCTCTTGGTTGATTACACCACGCCAAGTTATGCTTTAGTATCATTAGTTCCTCATAATCAACAAACGACAAAATTTGTTCAAGCCATGGTATATTTCTTTAATGTGTATTGGTATAAAAGAAAAACTTACTTCTTCTTTTGACATTTCTAGTGCTACTTAACAGAATAAACTTTCAAGGTAACATTTATTCTTTATTTATCACCAAATATTCATGGTATACACATGACTTCGTTTGAGACTATTCAAGATTGTGCCTTTATAGTTATTAATTTGATGTTACTATTTTAATTATAATTATTTTTGCTTTTGACGATCATAATACTGATTCATATAAATTATCATGTAATTTTGTAATATGAAATAAATAAATCTATCCATATATTAAAATTATCACATATCATTTCAAGTTTATAAATAAGAAATGTGTAAATCATGAACTGATGTCGATTTTTAGCTTTTACAGTATCTTATTTCTACTTTGGTTGACAGTTTACGAGTCCTTCATAGCAATGGGATTGATTGGCATTGTAAAAAAATATATACCAAAGCTGACCATTTTTTCGCCAGCTGGGTATTGTCAATTAAATAACGTTATATATTAGTAAATATTTTACAGGGTTCGATATCAGGTATTTCGATAAACTGCCCTTACCGATTTGATTAAGTTTTCCATCCTGCATATTTTTGAAACACCAAATAAGTGTCATTTTATTATCAGCAAATATTCTTCCATGGCGTCTCTCGTGGTAAAAAATAAAGTTATATTATACCTATGAAAACTGTACAATCTTTGTGGTTTTTTAATTTTTGTATGAAAGTGTAGAGTTAGTTGCAGAAATAAATTTGTCATGTCTCAATGGTTCGCCAATGCAAGCCAATGTTCTTATACGACTTTCGCTGGGCTGCACAGTTTGGAGTAAAATAGCTTAAAAAAAGTGTCAAAACCGAACTTCTTACCTGTCTTACAACCCCCTCGAGGTTTCTTGATTGTTCTCAATGTCAAAGCACTCAAGACTATCGAAGTAACAACTGTGCCGAGAACCAGCTCTGAATCTAAATGGGCAAGGTGAACACAAAGCTTGAAAGAGCACCCCTACTTTTTGGAGTTTCATCAATTTCAAAACCTTAACTCTCGGTAACTATCACAATTACAGTACAAATGAATATAACCTAATTTATAGCAAATTTAATGTAATTAATTTGTGCAATAGACGTTACTGTCAAAAAATGCATAGTTAGAGCAGGAATTCAAAAAACTTCAAAAATAGCGTACTTTTGCGCGTGTTGCTCAGCTAGCACAACTTTTTAGAACGTGCAAAATCAGATTCACACTACCCTAACTGGTCCAAACAACATACCAAAAAATCAGAACTACATCGTGCTTTGCGGTTATAGCATTTTAACGCGTCGATTTCCACGGGCCTATAAGCAATATAATGATTTATCTTACCTGTCTAAGTCACGTAACTAAATCCAATGGGAAAATAAAAGACATGAAGGATTTTGTTCTTAAATATTAGGCTACTTTCCTGACAGATCAAATCAGTTACTTTTTATGAAGTGTCAAAACGCTCAGATAGTATGAAGTTTGTATGGAATAAAAGTGAAATGACGTCATTTTACTCAAACATCAAATCATCTTATTTATAGGTTTTGATCTTTTAAAAATCGTTTAAAACGCTAAATAGGTGATGATTAGTTCATTTTTGCAAATTTTCGAAAGCTGATTTAATGGCTAGCGTGTAGTAATTTATATTGTTTACAGGCAAATACCCTATTGCGTTTATATTGGTAGAGTTTGTGCTTTTAACTTGGTAGCATTATTTTATGGAAAACATCTTGGAAGTAGAATATGTAGTTTGTTAAAACTGTTAATTTTTACACAAAATAAAAAAATCAATTGTAGTATGGTATTATACATTCTACCTACCTTTAATTATGGCAATTCTGAACATAACATTCTATGTAAACACCTGCGATGTGGGACATTCTTTATTATATGCCACACCTGGCCAGAAAGTAGCTTTTACCGCACGCTACACGTACGGAAAAAGCCACTTTTTTCTGGCCAAGTGTACCCATAAAATGATGTACACAACACGGGAGGTAATGACTAATAAAGAAAGCCCTCGATCGCATATTTACGTCCCTCGCAGTTCGGGCCGCAAACATCTGCGATCTCGGCCTTTCTTTGTTTTATCATCCTAGTTGTGTAATGTACTATTATCGCCCTAGGTGTGTAATATACTAACATATGATGTACCTAAAAGCAGGCATGTATCTAACGCGAGTATTTATACAGGGCTCTCAAAGCAGCAACGTATAGGCAGCTGTGGCTCACTCCGTGAATTCGCCGCGCGTCTACTAGTTATGTTATAGAGAGAGACGGTCGGATGCGGTGCGTTCCGTCTGGTGGTCGGACCCGAACGTCAGTTTTATTAGAAAGAGAAACTTCTGTACGTTAGTTAGTACTATAACTTATTCTTTGGTACAGGCAGCTTCATCACTTTATTAAGTTGTTTGCTCTTTGTCTGCTCATTTGCCACTTATAACAAAAACCCTAAACGTATTCTACGCATTGCCGCACTCATAAAACTTATCTCCATAAACGTGCGATAAACTCGATCTATAGATTGTGGAAATCATTACCATACATAAACAGTACTCGTTTACCTTTCAAGGGCTTCACTTGTTTAGACTAATGTACAACATGGTTGCAGATACGTCGGATGTAGATAGTGATTTGGAGGAATCGCATCCAGTGAAAACTGAAAAGAGGTCAAGAACCATGAAGATCTGTATTGGGTTACTGCTAACTGGGCTGATGGCGGTAGCCGTGGCTATACCAACTGTTATGTTAACACGTAAGTAAACACATATCAACACATGTTTGTGAGGCCAAGCCGCAGAAAACAAAGAATAAAAAAAATTACATTTTAACTGCTGAGATATAGTTAGGTACGTTACTACGACAAAGTACTGAAACTATCACCTACTTTTGGAGTTGACTGCACTTACTTCCGCTCTCTCAAAGAAATCAGAGTAGGTATCGCTTAAAGCATTCGACAATGATCCATATGTATTTCCTATAATAGCTTTGATAGTGTATTGACAAGCTACCGTGTGTTTTTTATCACTAACAAAAATCAACTATAATGTAATGATCTTCAAAGAAAATAACATGCATCAAGATAATATAAAATAAAACATAATTGATACCGTGGAAGCAATCTATAACCCTCTTTATGTCTGTATGGAAAACCCATCGACTCGTATTACATTAATGTGTATGTAACAATTTAAAGCCTAACCACGTGGTTCCTCCGGAGGTTGGAAAGAAGGATTCCCGAACTTTTGATCACTTACCAAAGATAACGTACCAAATACGTTTGTTTGGTACGTTATCTTTTGTCACAACCATAAACCATCCGTCCTTGTCACTTTGAATCGTTAGAGAGAGGTAAACGATTTTTGTGACTATTAATGCCGACGAGCCAAAGTATTTTTTGCTTTGCTTAGTTAAAAGCGGAATCTCGCGGAGGCAAGACGTGGCAAGGAGTAAAAGAAACAAGTTCACAATTATTTTGTTGTAATTTGCTCGTTTAAAAATAAAATGGTCTTAGTCAACACAGGTGTGTATAGTGTGTTTTTTATTAATGTTGTATGTAACATCGCTACAGTGGTTGCAGTCAGCGTAGACATTTAGTAGTCTGTCATCTGACACAAATCTGCATGTCGCAGTGACTAACGCATAATGTAAAACTAACCTTCCCTTTAGCGAGCGTACCTACTTAAGAGGAAACATTTTTACCATTTTGGTACGGAACCCTAAAAACTACAACCAACTAGAGAATTTCCTCAATTTTGTATAGCCGGTTGAAAATAATGCTAAACTAAGTTTTAATTCCAGGTACACACGAAAAGCATATACACTCGGATCCAGCAGAAAACGAGGTTGTCATCTACAACTTCCCATTCACAAGCCGTTCGGAATGGGGTGCCAGGAAGCCCGTCCAGACGCTACCGCTGGCGACTCCAGTGCCATACGTCGTCATACACCACTCATACACCCCGAAGGCTTGTTACAATAGGCAGGAATGTGTAAAAGCTATGCAAAGCATGCAGAACTTCCACATGGATGATCGCCACTGGTGGGATATTGGATACAAGTAAGTGAACATGAATTAATAAGCGATTTCTGCTGCGTTTAAAGTGTACTTATAATCATTTTTATAAAATGAATAATAGCCTGTTTGGATGATAAACTATTTCATCATTTCAACCCGAGAGAGGTTTGGACTTTTCAGAGTCAGACCAGACGACTTGTCGTGACGACTGTGTAAGTTAGGTACTGTGAACTAACTATTCACTAAGCAATATTTTGACGTAGGTACCTCCTTGAATTGGGTAATGGATTGAAAATTAATTTCACAAATAAATATTGTGAGGACAATTTTACACAAATCGACCTAGTCCCAAACTAAGCAATGCTTCTATTATGGGTACTAGACGTCAATATACATACGTTATATAGATAAATATATACTTATGCCCTTTCCAGGATTTGAACCCGGGACCTCTAGCTTCGAAGGCGGTGTCACTCCCACTAGGCTAAACGTGCCATCATTTCGAAATTAACACTAATCGATTGATAATAGATTAGTGCTAATTTCTTTCGGTTTATCTAGGATAGGTATTAAGCGTAAATTTACATTATGTGCAGTTAAGGCGATTCGAATAAAATTGACGAAAAATGTCTTCGACGTTACTCATTGCATAGTTATCGAATTGAATTGCTGATTATTCAAGTCGCTGTTACTAATTTTACGGACGACGTCACACGGATTCGGACCGAATCATGTAGATAATATTAGATTGTGTCATAATCATAATAAGGGAGCTAAACGATATAATCTAATCATTTTACTACCAACAGACGCACTACTTTTCTCCCCAACTATAACGGACATGTGTTTGAGCAAATATGTACCTACCGGTAATTATACTATGTGCTAACTATCTGCAAAATTAAGATAATGACCGGAAATTGAAAGTACATAGTTATTAAGATGATCAGAAAAATAGAACTTTGACTACATTTGACATTTACTTCAGTCGTATGGGCGCTTATGCAGGAAGAAAAGGCCAAAAGTAGTTAAGAAAAGCCTTTTCTAACATGGGGTGTAAATGTAGTAATTTTCTTTCAGTTTCGGAGTGGGCAGTGACGGCGTAGCGTATGAAGGGCGAGGCTGGCCCATCCTCGGAGCGCACGCGCTGCACTTTAACAACGTCAGCTTAGGCATTTGCGTCGTCGGCGATTGGACAAGTAAGCATTAATACAGATTAGTTAAAAACTGTTTACATAAAATCACTTTAAGTACGTTAAGAAAGTAAGGGGTTTTGAATAATGCTCGGGCATGATCGTAGTAAACAGATCCTATTTAATAGAAAAATATACCTTTCTAACGGCTTCCACTTTATCTTCCCTCGCAATCTAACAGCATTTGATTAGCAACTTTACTTTTATTTTAAGCCCTTTAAACTTTTGCAACCGAAGACTAAGTCAGATGGGCTTGAGTGTAGACGATCGCCATTAATATGCGACGCTAACACGTATCTGCTGTCACTGAAAAATTATAACTCCATATCATATCATGTCATCTTTCAGATGAGGTCCCGCCAGCAGATCAGCTGAAAACAGTGAAAGCGTTGATTGTCGCCGGCGTTGACCTCGGCTACATCCAGCCTGACTACAAGCTGGTAGGACACCGGCAAGTCAGGGACACGGAGTGCCCGGGACAAGTTTTCTACGAAGAAATTCAGACCTGGGACCATTGGGTTAAGTTCCCAGCTTCATATAAAGACCTCGTTAACGTTCCCGAACTGAGTGAGGATTTTAAGATAGAATATAGGAAAACACTTAACTCAACGATTTAAGGTGATACTTAAACATAAGCTAGGTTAATTAATAGTATAATACTCACCAAGGGTGATAAAGTAAAGAAGTCCTAAATGGCGGGTGTTTGTGTCCCGAACTTTTTTTATTACGTCCCGTGGTGTGTACATAATTTTAAGTCTCCCTTGACCAGAAAGTGGGATTTTGTCTCCGCGTAGCAGACAGGAAAAAACCACTTACGGCCAGGGGTCAATTAAAAGAGTTTGAAGAACACTGTTGCAGGCATTTGAGGCGTTATATTTAAGTTTTTTTGGGTGACAATCTACGCGCCATACTTTCTGCATGAGTATAGCTGCAGTCTCTGCTTTTCGTGAGTTGAGCTGCAGGTATGCTTGGTTGTCAGAATAGCAAAGCGTCCCTGTGGTAGTTTGATTTGATCTGATTTGCTAATAAAATAAACTTTTCGTCCCTCCATTAGAATGTAAGTAAGGTCACGCGGTGCAGAAGCAACTATGACAAACTATGAGCAAAGGCAAAGGTAACTGAGTCCGTTAGTCTTTCTTCGTTAGTCTCTCATCCATTAAAGACTTTATAAATACAACTTTATCTAGCCGTACTTTGTTCCTATTATAGTTTTAGATAAAAATTGCACAATGCGTTTATTAGTGCTTTGATAAGGTACACATTTCGTCCTGGGAGCTCGACGTAAAGCATAATGGTTAGACAAAATTTATCCAACTCTTCCGAGTAACAATAACAAATCTGGACAAATACTACAAGACAATTTTCTGTTTGCGAATAAGATGATATGACAAAAGAAAAAAAACATACTACGCAAAACGTGATTCGTAAAGTTAAACATCTGGGCATAGTCTAATTCTTATTGTTCAGTCGCCATCAGATATATCTGAGCTGTCAGTGTACTCATAAATATCTGAACACGGCTCTATTTTCATAGCATTAGAGCCGTGTTCAGATATTTATGAGTACACTGACAGCTCAGATATATCTGATGGCGACTGTTCAAATATTTTTTATGGATCTGTGTATATTGGCCATTTTGAAAATATGGCATGTTACTTATTGTAACTCCGACTTTGATGTCCAATATAAGTATCATGGAGCGTTTCTATAGACCTGCGCTAGTGATGGTTCAACTACACGAATGTCCGCTGTACTTTGGTCCCTGGCTGATTCCTTTAGCTGTCCCCCTCATCCCGATTGCATCAGAAATTTATGGGAATCCAAAACGTTACGTAAAAAGTCGTTTTTATGTAAATATATAAATTCACCACATTTATTCTGCGAATGCCCAAAAAGGCAATCATGAAGAGGATACTTAGAAAACAAGTTTTAGCAGCATATGAACCTAAAGTTTTTTGAAATTATACATAGGAGTCGCTGAAATAGTCTCAAATTGAGCTCGATAGGCTTGTCCGAAATATATTTGCTGGGCGATTATGTATCATAATTCCTAAAATAAAAAAGTAAAACCATATTATATTAAAACAGATTATATTATGCATTAAAATACCCTCAGATCATACCTTCAGAACACAGCCTTTAGATTAAGAGAAAATCCAATTAGTTACCTTTGCATCATAGTTGCTTTTGCCCCAGGTGGTAAGTATGAATGCAGATACCTCGTACCCGTGGTCAAATAACGACGTATCTGCAAAATGACAACTTTTCAGGATCTGTGTGTAGTTCGTATGATTTGTATGACTTATTTTAAGCAATAAAAAAACTTTGGAACGTTATTTGACCAAGGGTCTAAACTTTCAGCTGCCGGATTTTTAAGTTATTTATTTTGATATTCTTATTTGCGTTCTGAAGTTTTAACAATTAGAAAATATAAGTACTTACGAGATTTAAAGACATGACACTTTTTGCTATGATTAAACGTGATAAAATGTCCAACGGGTAACTTTCCGACGGTTGTACATATATTGTGTGTTGTAATAAATGTATGAGAAATTATACCTCCTGACTTTTATTTAAATTTATAAATAGATGCCGCTCGTGACTTAGTTCGCGATTTTCCGAGTATTTCATACAAAATTTCAGCCCCCGTTTCAACATCCCGAGCTAAATTCCCTATTTGTCTTATCTTCCTACTACAAAATAATTATAAAAGAGATTAGGAAGATGTTTGAAAACTTCTTATTCATTAACGTGGTAACAGTTAAATTAGATCAAATTTGGCCGAGGTGCACGTACAGGTGAGGAATTCCCTTTGAATAAAATAAGCAGTCACGGGTAAAACTGACTTTGACAAAACAAATCGAATGACATTTGCAGGAAAGAAACGCAAATGACCGGCTTTTTCGGTTAGGGCGCATAAGGTCCCACTCGTAAAACGTCCCTCCTCCAAAATTTCGTCCCATGCGCAAAACGTCTTCTTTGCAAATAGTCCCTTGTGCAAAATACCCCATTCGTAAAACGTCCCTTTCTCAAACGGTTCCATCCCTTTTGCAAAATATCCCATCTGTAAAAGCCTCTTTCGCTAAACGTCACTACTGCATAATGACCCTTTCGCAAAACGTCCCGTCTACGTCTGCGAAATGACGCTCTCGCAAAATGTCCCGTCTGCAAAATGTTTGTATAAGTACAAAGAAGAAGCTAGGCTTATGTATCAAAGAGAGAGAGATGGGCAATAATAGCCCTTACATTGGCCTAGTATAGATTAGATTGGGGCCTTCAAATCGTACACCTTTGATACTGGCGGGCAAACTTGTAGACATTTTTTTTATTAGACAGATCTACTGCCCATACCTATGCACTTAACGGTTTTCTTGCGATTGGCCGCCACAATCATAGTAATATCAGTTAGGCATTACTAGCAGAAATAAGCGTAGACTTAGAGAGCTCAAAAAGTTTTGGCGAATGGAACATTTTGCGAAAGGAACGTATTGCGAACGGGGCATTTTGTGAAAGGGACGTTCTGCGAAAGGGACGTATTTTATGTGAAGGAACCTTTTGAAAACGGGATATTTTGCTGAAGGGTCGCTTTGGGAAAGGGACGTTTTGCGAAGGGACCAAGGGACAATTTGCGAACGGGACCTTATGCGCCTAAACCGCTTTTTCCCCGTGTTGTGGTCAAACTGATTTGCCAAACTGGTTTGGCTACGAGAAATTAAATTTCCTGGTGATCAAATTGTGAAATATTTCACGTGTTGTAAACAAATTTTCACACCCTATATCAAAATCAAACCAACATCAGTTGGGTCATTCCACGGTAAGAGGTAACGCGTTACGAACTTTTTGCCATCGACATCGCCATCTACACTAGCGCGACGCGACCTAACCTGATCACCGGATGTCTCCAATCCACTATGCCCTTGGGCAGTGCTGACACCAAATATGTTCGTGTGACCTCTGCAGAGCTCTGCCTCGTCCATGTCCAGTTGGACTATCTGTTTCTGGCTCGTCCTCGAGCCGATGGTCTCTCCATCAGATACCGTCCCAGCCTGGGGAACAGCACGCCTGCGGTCTTCAAGCCCTGTTGCTCACCTGCCTACTTACGACACGGTGCCTTTATCAAGGCGTGGTATACGTGTCAAATTAAATAATAAAAGTGCCGCACGTCGCCTTTGCCGAGGCGCACCCAGCGTACCCAGACCCAGCGTGGCACCCAGGCGCAGACAGCGAGTGGGACACATAGGTAGGTGCTATACAGGAGGAAGACAATATTGAGTTTGGCCACGAGGCATCGCATTTCTTCGTGGCCAAACCAGTTTGGCAAATCAGTTTGCCCTTAATGTAAACAGTGCGTCAGGTCGTAAATATGCATATTCGGTGAAATAGGTACCACTCGTTCAGAGACAAAGTGACGTCGCCTCATATTTATTGAAGAATCCTACGTTACGGATGCTGCGGGGCATCACCATCAGTACCTATCCTGCACACTGATCTGAAGTCATACCTATTGTTACTTGCGCAAACTTACTTTACATGAGGCTATTTATTTTATAGGGGAGTAAACACGATATAATTATATTAAAAATAGACGATCGAAAACAAGCGATCTGTGAGTGAAAACTGAAAAGTCATAGGCAAGGCATCTAGAGATGATGATGGCAATTCAAGTACAAGAGGAGCTGAATTCTGCCTTACGGCATTAAGTACGCGGGTTCACGTATTGTGCAAAGATTGGGTCCGTCTGGACAGTCCATTATGCAGGTAACTGCGTCCCGTGTGCTTCCCTATCGGGTGGCTGGCGAAACTGGTTGGTTATATAATTTATAGGTTAACGCGGGCTAATTTTCCGCAACTGGACAACAAATATGCGCCTATTTAGTTGGTTGGTTTGGAACTAGTTTTACTTCGCAAAATTATTAGTCGAAACTGTCAGTGTTTTATTTCTAAGATTTTTTTATGGACAGTCCCGTTTTTTAGGAGCGCCGTCCGTGAGTGTCAGGATGGCGGGTGTACATCAACAAATGGAGCTAGCAATATGCCAAATGTGCACCAAGATTGGAGTAATGTGCTCTTTAAACTCCAGAGATATTTAAGAAATAACGGTGCCCGCCATTCTGCCGTCAGGTTGGCGGGCGCATTTCCAGTTCTAGCTAATGCCTACTGAAGGGTGAAAGTACTGCCTAAGGTTAGTGCTCGCAATGTGCCTCCTCATGTATGAAGCACAATCAATTTCAGAGAGCGGTTAAAGAGTAATATGGAATCGAATAAATATATGGGTCAAATGCAGAAAATATGTAACTTTAACTTTTTTTGTCTTAGCCCTCAATACGGAAAACGGGGTCATGGGTCATGATCATAGGACGGCGGAAGGCACGTGTCCAGCGGTATCCAATCCTGTTGAACAATAAAACTACCATAAAAATGTAAACATATTTTAATGACAAGATGACTTTCACAAAAATAGTTCCATTATGAATCTATAAACAATGACAGTTAGGATGCCATTCATTAACATTGTTAAATATCTATCATTCTACTTTATAATGTTTACCATAGATTAATGCTACGCGAGAATAACAAAAATACAATGCGATGATACCTAAAATATAGATTAAGCGAACATATTTAATAGAAGTACTCTTTTTGCCGTCCAAAGAATTTACTCGTCATGTTTTAACTAAATAATCAATTAGGTATGAAAACTACATAATTATGTTTAATACAAGGGATTTTTAAGTTATAGATTTCTATGTGTACTGCCACACAGTAATCATACACCATTTTAAACACAACACTTAGGTAATATGAATGTGCTAGGTTTGGTTATTTTTAATTTTAATATTTAACAGAGCGTGTGTGGGGCAACAAGAGATGTGCCATTCTCGGAAACGTTCTCCGTTTCGTATGGAGAGAGAACGTTCTCGAGAACATTTCCTATACAAAACTGAGAACGTTTCCGAGAATTCTCGAGAACGGCACAACTCTAGGCAACAATATCTATGTTGAAAAGTTTATCGAAGGTAGACAAGTACAAAAAGACATCCAGGACAATTTTAATACAGTATCCCAATTGCTACTAAGACATCTAAATAGTGTCCGACCGAAAGTATTTTTCACGGCCGAAACCGAAACCGAATTTCGGCTTTGATCTCAGTTTCGGCCGAAACCAGAACCGAACCGAAGTTCATGTTTTCGTGGGAAGAAAAAAATTACAATCGTAATCAGTCAGTCTTCATTATTAATTAACACATTTAGTCTCTGATATTTAGAGTAATCATCAATTATAACATACTATAACCTTTTATTTAAAATAAATTATCTTTGCTTTTTAAAATAAAGACTGTCCGATCGCAGCACGAAACCCCTCAAATTCAGTTTCGGTTTCAGCCGTAGTTTCGGCCGGAAGACAGCCGAAACAGAAACTATGCCGAAACCCGTTTTTTCGACGAACCTAGGCCGAAACCGAAATTTCAGTCGGACTCTACATCTAAACATTCATCTATAGGTACAACTGTACACTAAACGAAATTAAAACATTTCATCTCCTTAATTAACAAGTGCAATAAAATAGTAATATTCATAACATTGATTCGTACAAACATTTATCTGATTAATTTTATAAAACACCTTTTATAATTTCTAATTTTATAATCTGGAATGCGACCAAAAAGTTCAAAAATTGATCTAGAATTAGCTTCAATAGCAACACCTATTAGTTCCAAAATTACCGAAGAGTTGCCATACGAAAATAATTTTGAGAAAAAAAAACAATTTTCACTCATTTTGGCCGCACTATTTTTTTTTAATCATTTTAAATATTTTACTAAATTTGACACCAGTTAATGTGTTCTTAACACAATAGCTTAGCTAATATATCGGACTTAGGCCAGTGTTAGACAGAATGTAAGTGTACACATTTAATGATAGGGTAAGCGTATTGATCATCACAAACACCTGGACTGACGGACACCGATCGTTCGTTATAGAAACACGGAGGAAGCCGTACTGATAATGATAAAATCATTCACGTAAGGCTGCATTTCTACCTGAGCTGTGCGAGGTAGCGTAAAAAATCCACCAATTAACATGTTAGTACCAAGGACCTTCAAATAAATAGCCGGACGGAGCATCGCTAACAAAGAACTGAAGCATGTCTAATCGGCCGGCTACCTATCTGTGTGTGCTGCTCGCAATAGGAAAAACTAGTTGATGTGTGCGTGCGGCTCGTAAGTACAAGCAGCCGGCGCATTAGAAATGGCTTCAGTTCTCTGTTGGCGAGCCTCCGTCCGGTTATTTATTTTAAGGTCCTTGGTTAGTACTAGCCTCGCTCAGCGCGGGCCTTGGTGGAATTTTTCCTCGTAAAGCTCTGGTGGAAACGCACCCTAACAGTCGCGTGGTGTCAATGCAACCCAATTTTCGTCAAGACTACTAAATGTAGTCGTAGACCTTTACAAACCCTAAAAACGATTGTAAAAAAAAATAGAAAAGTCACGATAGAGAACCTGCACAACGAAGGTGTTGCCAACTGCTGCCGCCAATTCGAAAATTGTACTCTATCATGCTGAGGCATTTATAACCAGCTTTTTTTTTCAGCCCTGATAAGTTTCCTTTACTTTCCGCATACTGTCTCTTTTGTCGATTTAGTGCTGCCACACATACCTAGTTCCTTTCCTGCATGTTCCCTATAGGCTATGACTGTGAGCTATAGTTTCTTAAAAACATTTTATAAATGTTCACTCATTCTAGATTAGTTTCAGGTACTACTTACTGGGTTGCCCGACATCACGCCACCACCAAAGATTACACAGTATACATATAAATTTATTTATAAAGATAATATCAGAATAGAGGCTACACTTAATAAAATTATAAATAAATATCATTTTAGTATATTTAAATATTTTTCCTTCCTTAAGTAGGTATAAGCTACACGATGAATTTTGAGAATATATTAACTTTTAAATTTCTTTTTTTCTCGCTCTAGTCTTTGGTATAAGTCATAAATATTTTAAATATTGACCAGTAATAATAGCGCTTTTGATAATTTTGTACGTTTATCTAAATATTTTTCTTAATTCAACGCATTAATTAAAACTATAGCGACACATTTTCGATACTGAAGTATAGTATATGTACATAAATAATAATAAAGTAGGTTGGGCGATACCTGCAGAAAGCAGTAGTCCTGCAGACGATGTGTTATTTCAGGAGTTTTTTAGTTAAAGGTAACCTATATATTATAGGCCATAATTTTGATAAATAATAATTTTATTAACACCTAGACTAAGTAATAATTCAAATAAATACATGGATTACAATATAAACCATAATAATAATAATTTAATATATTTCATAACATAATGAATGGAAGCGCTAATTAAGGTAGGTACTGTTTTATACTTAATGTCAATTTAATATACCAAACTAATGAGCTGGCATATGTGAAGGGCACACGCAAAGAACACGTCTAGTCACCGTATTTTGAAAATGAGATTTAAATCTCAAAATGTAGAGCTCGAAATTAACTATAACTTACCACTTGGTTACAGGTGAATACCTTAAAATAATATTATTATTAGAGATGGTTGCCATAGTAATTGTTCCCGATTACTAACTTTCAAACCACTAAGTTTAACTCAAAAAGTTACTTAGGGGCGATTCCATTATCGCGGGTGCAACATTTTGACTCATTCAAGGCCTCCTCCTAATAAAACAAAAACATTTATTATAAAAATATTGTTTTAAAGATTACATTTTAACCTCTTTTCTACAGATTTGTGTATAAGAATTTAAAATAAAATGTTTAAATATCCACAATAGAGGGTTAAAGTGCTATCGCGGGTGCAACCAAATCGGCCCACCTCTCCGGATCACAGTATAAAAACAGAAATATCTTTTAATTGTCAAATATTTAAAATGTTTTGCCTATTTATATTGAAAGACAATAAACAATCAACTATAGAAACATAAAAAAAGTATTAAAAACTGCAACTATCAATAAATTATTCACTGTTAAAACGATCGCGGGTGCAACATCGTATGATTCGCAGTTGGTCCTAAATCTTAGAATGCTAAGGTTTTCAAGCGCTTTAACATCCTGAATATGAAGTTAAGTCCATAACAATTAATTTAAGACCTCACCCTACACGATGGTTGGTAAAAAGTAATAAATTTTGGGACTTGAAAATTGATGTCAAGGTTCGTCTCTAGCGGAATCGCCCTTAGGTGACTAGACATTTTCTTTCTGTGGACCCTTTATGTTGAATTATTATTAATTGATAGAATGTTTAATGAAGTTTCAATACATAATGTGCGTGTGGCTAACGTAGACATTTATTAGATATTCTTTAAAGGAGGCCTGTGACCAATATATTCAATAATCCATTGTCTTTCATTTTTAAAGAAACCTAGTCTAGGTAGGTAGGTACATAATACAAAGGCTTTGCAAATGCAAAGCCATGGTACAAGATACGCTACACATACAAAGACATAGTTTTTTTTTTTAAATAATGACTAAGTATATCAAAGTGACAGTAGGTACAATTATCCTTGCGTCTTATAAGTTACATGTGTCCATGTGTGCACAATCCATTACTGATAAATATGATTTAACTGAGCTTCATTCGAGGTATTTTTTTTAATGGTTTTAAACCAGAAGTACACTGAAATTTATGAGTAAAGGGTATAAGGACAAGGCACGGAGGGAAGTATATACTTAAGACGATATGCAGATGTTCGATAAACTGCATAAGTATAAGTAGGCATCTATGTACTCGTAAATACTTAAATTAGTGGTAGGTACTGAATCGATATTATTGAACAAATCTTCAATTTGTCGTAGATATGACATTTTAAGCGTACTTTAGTCAACTAGAGTAAATGCGTTTTTTAAATAAGTCAAGCATTTACTTGATTGTACTACAAATCAAATTATTTTTACAAATCTTGTGACATTTATTGGTTCATAACATACCTACTATCCTTGATAAACAGTGTAAGGTGCTAAAAATTTTTAGTTCTTATTGTTATATCAAACTCAGATCATAATCTCATTCAGGCGTTTACTAATCAAGCACATTGTTATACATGTTTAAACGTCATATGCCCAAGGATAGTGAAGTCCCATAGTTGGCAAAGGTTATTCACGTTGTTATTCACGTGTTAAAACATTCGTCATACTAATGCTAAACTGATAGAAGTCACAAAAACTCATCTCATGGTGACGTAACCGTAGTAATTAATCACTCGGGCTCTTTTTAAGGCATAACGCAAGCGATCATTTTAATCAGCCTATCAATAAATAAATAACCCTCCTAAGGCTCCTATTAAATAAAAAAATATCAATACTTAACCAAAATACGGAATTCTAGGCTTGGAACTTAAAATAACTTTAAACATGCCATTTAGAGTCTGTGCGGAAAGAGAATAGGATTTAGATTGGGGGGCGCTGCCGCTGTATTGCTTTTCTACCGTATGTGCCATATTTTCTGTTCTGTGGCCATACTGGTTAGGTTAGTTCCGTTTTTCGCCACGCCTATTCTCTTTCCGCACAGACTCTACCACTGTTTTGTGTGACTTTCGTTAGTGTTTCTGTTTGACTTTTATTTATTTAATACCTAAGTACTTACCAACGAAAAAAAAAACAAATCGTTAACCAAAATAAAAACTAATTGTTTGCGTAATGCCTAATAGAGGTGCCGAAGCGCGAAGTTAGAAAAAAGGAATGTTGTTTTTGTCGACAATAGCGGGGAATCCTTTACAAACTGGCGGTAGTGAGTAAATATTATGTAGTAGGCTAATTCGTGGAACTGTGTAGTACTCACATTCATAAGCTTATCAGTTTACTTCCGATGAACGCAATTTTATGAATGGAATAAGTAAGTTCCCGCATATTATCCTCGTTTAATTTTAGAATAGGCATTTAGTGTCGGAATTAATAATGTGAAAGTGATTATATGACTATAGCCTAAGGCAATACAGTCGTAATTATTATTCATAAATTATTTGAGCTTGTATAAATCTGAATAGGCTTTAAACGAATATTTTTAATGAGCATATCGTCAAGTAACAACCAAAACTCTCTAAATACACTAAACAAATCACTGAAACAGTCAACCTTATAACTCTTCTAACACGGTTGATTTTCCTTTGAGATTTCTTTGGTAATTAATGAGATTTGGTTATTACCCGATGATATAATGGAAACGATGATTCAATATAGCAGATATCGTATCAAATATAAGTACCTATCTCGAGATGAATCCATCTGATAGAGGCGTAGCATATTCAGATGTTTCTAAATTTCTTTGTTCACTATGAATTAGGTTAGTTGCACTAAAGGGTTTTTTTTTTCTAAAAACCAGACTTGCCTACGCAGACGAACGACTAAATTAGTAACACGTTAACTACAGTCGTAAAATGTACCAAAATAATGATTTTGTAATAGTAACATCACGTTTGAGTGTGTGCACTCGAGTTTTTATATTGTACGTATATATATACTTGTATATTTTCTCTGTAAATAATTAATGACCATGGCAAACTAGTACAGCACGCACAAATAATTGTATTTAGGTTTAGACAAAATGTATCTTTTGTGAATTTCAAATACTACAGTTGAACTTTACTATTGTATACCGGGTGTTGCCTGTAACAGGATCAAATAATTAAAACGTAGATTCTACTCATGAAACAATAAAACTTTCGTTCAAAAAGTTTTAAAAATTATGTAATCTTTAGTTTTTATCTTTTTCATACAAATTAAATAGTATTTTCAATGTACGTTAACATCAGTCTATATGACGTCGCTTGTCGTCGCTACAAACATAAAAAAACATCGCAATACATTGCGGCTTCAAATAAACTTTAAAGTGTACTAAAAACCAAAACATAAGTTATTTTTAAATGTCGCTGAACAAATGTTGTTTCTATTACCTATTACAGTCAACACCTTATATATGTATGCAAATAGTTACCTGTATATTTCTGAATATAAATATTGAATTTGGTATACAAAACTCTTCAATACATTTATTACTAAGCTATAAACAATTAGTTGTCCTACGTTCGATGATCCATACAGCTATGTAGAACAGTGATTAAGTCAATATTATTGTTACAATTTGAACCTTATTTGTTCTCTATTAAGGTTTGAACTTGCAACACGAGATCCCTGGCGAGAGACAGCACTGCTGATGCGTCGTGTCGTTCCGCCATTTCTGAAAAACCATTCAGTTTAGAAAAAAATGGTTTAAGGCTGAGCCACACCGGCTGCGTACACGTCTGCGTGCGCATGCCGTACGCGTTATATAGTATGAATGTTTTTCAAAATGGCGGCTAGTCACGCTCAAAGTCAAGGAGCTGCAGCGTACAGTGCGTGCACACGCAGCCGGTGTGGCTCGGCCTTTAATGCCGCAAAAAGTGTTAGAGAGGCGACTTTTAAGGGCGTCACACACGGTGCGGATACTATAATATTTTATATTAAGATGCATGGATATAAAATATAATGGGGTTAAGATTCGATGTTAATGACGTCAATTTTGCTTGAAACCTGTCTTATTTAATAGTTTTATACATTTTATCTGCGCGACATAAAATGAGAAGCGGTAATCAAAGCTTTATTTTCGTTCATGCATACATGGCGGACCATAAACGTTTTTTCTAACTTTTTTGGAATTCTCATGTTGTATCGCACATATGCTGACTGATAGAGTAACGGACTGATGCCTGAAGAAGCACCCAAGAACATTATTACAAGAAATTTGCGTCTTCGACGGTTCACAATGACTTTTTTACTCTTTTTCTACTCCTGTACTGTTATCTGTCTTTTACTTGGTCACGAACACTAATATAAGAACATACATAATATGAGTTCATAGAAGTCTATACTCTATTCCCCATAACAGCACTAGTGTCGTTATAGTCACTTTACGTTATTGATAGCAGCCACAGACTTCTAAATCTAGGTTAAACTTAGGTCAAGGATTACGCGCTCAATTTTAACTTTGCGGTAAAAATGCACAACTACCAACTTAACAAACAATTAAATTCCTACGGTTTTTAAGAAAAACAAAACTTTCCGAACTACATTCAGTGATGCCAACATAAAAAAAAAATTAATATCGTCATTGCGTGTCACTAGCGAGTATACGTAAAATAAATAAAGTTTACCATATACACATACTGTCAGTCATACGTCATATTTACCTTATTTGCAGGTTATGCTTTTAATTTTGTATTTTATATTTTAAAACCTAGTCGTAGAAAAGGTATTGTATGCAATGTTGTATAATTAAGTCAAAAAACGCTCATTGCGTCTCTATTTGCGATACTCGCCGCATTCGCGGCTCGTATCGCAACTCACGCAATTCGCATTTTTTGAACCCACTTATACAACTGTTGCATAATAGTATTTTATGCAACAGTTGTATAAGTGGGTTCAATAAATGCGAATTGCGTGAGTTGCGATACGAGCCGCGAATGCGGCGAGTATCGCAAATAGAGACGCAATGAGCGTTTTTTGACTTAATTATACAACGTTGCATACAATACTTTTTCTACGACTAGGTTTTATCAGGTCATAAAATAAAAAAATAATCATAACCTGGAAACAAGGCAAATATGACGTTTGACTTACAGTATGTGTCTATGATTTTTTAATTTAAAATATACTTAAATTAAAAATACTCTTTTTATGTTGGCATCAATGAATTTAGTTTGGAAAGTTTTGTTTTTCTTAAAAACCGTAGGAATTTAATTGTTTGTTAAGCTGGTAGTTGTGCATTTTTACCGTAAAGTTAAAATTGAGCGCTTAATCCTTGACCTAAGTTTAACCTAGACTTAGAAGTCTGTGGCTGATAGCAATAACGTAAAGTGACTATAACGACACTAGTGCTGTTATGGGGAATAGAGTATAGACTATAGACTTCTCTGAACTCATATTATGTATGTTCTTATATTAGTGTTCGTGACCAAGTAAAAGACAGATAACAGTACAGGAGTAGAAAAAATACTATTCCTTACTTTTTCTTCAACAATAATCATCATAATATTGTCTTCGGTTTCCGCGATTATCATTCATAGTAATAAAACAACTTAAACGGAATGATTTTGAAAGTGGGAAGGTTTGCACAACAGTAATTTTGACAGAGGAAATTTATGATTTTCTCAGTCTACCCGCGACCACGAACGCTGAAAAGGGTTACGAAACGTCGGGACTTAAAATCGATCGATCGATTGATTTGTTTTATTACAATAATCATCATCATCATCACTTCAAGTTTGAGACGTCCACTGCTGAACATAGGTCAAACACTTCCATAACGAACGGGCACAGGCTTTTTGTCTTCGACATCAACTGTAATAGCCCATCTCTTTCTACGATATTGTAAGTGGAATTGTTTATCCACTACTATAAAGCAACCGTGATACGAGTACGCGTGCAATACTTCGAGACAAACAAGTATTTACTCCGGTTATTCTGCAGTAGAAACACAAGAATCATTATAATTAGAAATAATTACCTAGCAATATAACAAACACAAACCGGCCTCATATGTGCAATATAATAAGGCATTGACCCAAAATCTAACATACATTAAGTGATCTTATCTTGTACAAAAACTACCGACAGTGTTTTTTCATTATCATCAACAAACTAATTCGAACTCGTTATCTAATGATCTCTAATGAGATCGGATATGTCAATGCTACGTGCGTAATTCAGGTCGGTGATTCCCCTGAGCTCTTATCTCATTAATGTATTGATGCTGACGTATGTTTAGATGAATAGCATTATGTAAGTGACAACTACGGAATAATGCATTATTTATGTTAGTATGATAAAGTACAGGATATCTCGTGTTATCTGTTTTTACCTACAATATCCATCTACGTACTTAGGCACTTGTCCCACAGCTGGCGAGTAAGCGAGTAAAATTGGGCGAGTAGCATTACAGTATGGGCTGTGGCGACTCCGCCACCTAGTGACATACGCTGGTAGCAGACATCAACATCGACAATGGATAGATGGCGCTTACAATCAACGTACATACAAATAGCGTCATCTCCATATTAAAAGTGTGTTACAACTAGGGATGTAACGAATATTCGTATTCGCGAATATTCGCAAGATTTTCAATATTCGCATTCGCATGCGTATTCGCAAAAATCGATGCGAATATATTGCGAATATTTTTGGTGCATTTTAGATCCTAAAATTCATGGAAAAGAAAAAATACGGCCAAGTCCGAGTCGGATTTCGAAACTATCAATGAGTAATTAAGAACTCTGTTAGATAAGTACCGAAATAAAATGAAAATAAGATATTTTTAACTCCCACCGGTTCCAATGTTTCTACCACATGCATAATCATTATCATTATCTTTAGCTGACGAATTATTCCAACTTAAACTTCAATTACTTATTGCAAAACTGAATTAAATTTAGGTTAATCGTAATTGAAAACGAAGTACAGTAAACGGCTATAAAGAATGCACATCGATCTTTGGAAAGAGGCAATCGGCTAATTTCGACTTCGTATAGCGATATCTGTGTCGCACACACCATGACGTTGTTTTGTCAGTCGTGGTTCAAATGCGAGAGAGTACAGTCGCATATCCAAGTCAATATATATATAGAGTTGCTAAAACTTTTACAAAATTAAATTTGTACTATGGCATCTATAGGAAAAAAAGGGAAGCCGTTACTTTGCCAGTCACGCGAAATTATCTACAATGTTTATATACCGTCACCGCAATATTGCAATTTTTGTCGATCTTTAAACCCACATTTAAATATGCTAAGTAGTATAACATCAGTGCTAATGCTCAGTCAACCCCTTGTAGGAATATGGGCGTCAATATATGTGTGTATATTATTTTTCCCCATCAAGCAATTATTAAATATAATTAATTACATCGTATTTTACAGCTCTATATATTCCACGTGAAATCAAAACAAAACAACAATAAAGTACTTAGTTCTAAATTCAAATTCTGATGAACAATTAATCTAATAATTGATATACATGGAAACTAGCATTCGGGTGTATTCGGAAATGCGATGATTGCCGATGTGCATTCTTTATGGCCGTTTACTGTATTGAATTTTCATAGTTATTAATTTTGTTTATTTCTAGTATTATAAAATTTTATAACCAATATTCGTATTCGCATTCGGATTCGCGAATGTTCAAAAACCGATATTCGTTACATCCCTAGTTACAACATCGCGCTATCGAAGTGGTGTAACACCAATTGTAACACACACTTTCAATATACAGCGTGAAATTTTAATGGTTGTTTTCTGTTTAAGGGCATGTTTAGTATCGTGTTCTGATTACGAAAAAGTGGAAGATTTTTTTTTTTTAACGCGAAATAAATATATATTTTCTAGGGAGTAGGGCGTTCCAATTAGCCGACCCTCCATACAAAAGACAATGTTTTTTTTTGTCAAAAATTTATTTTTTTCTTTTTTTTCCTATTCAGAACACGATACTGAAGATGCCCTTAAACGGAAAACAACCACTAAAATTTCACGGTGTATAACACTTCCAACCATCTTCCTTCGGACTTCGGTCCCCTGCAGGCACAACACCCGCCTGGAGAGAGATCACTATTGTCGTCTCTTCCACATGGCATTTTCATTTAAAATTTCCTATTAACTAACAGTTAACAAGTCGGTACAAAGCTCACGATTAGTCTCAAGGAGCATAAATATTTCGTCACCAACAATCACATACTTTCCGAGCCGAGCAAAGCGCTATATGTATCGCGCCTACATTACACCGCCAAGGCTGATGAGGTGGCGGAGTACGTTCGTCAGAAAACCGGCTTCTCGCTGAGGGTGTTCCAGCTGTGTTCGCGCCACTATGTGCACTTCAGCTCGTGTGTGGTGCGCGTGCCGCGGCCGCTGCAAGAAACCCTCGCAAGTGCTGACTTCTGGCCGAAGAGTGTCGTGTTTCGACGGTTCCGGGGCAACCTGCCGAAACCTACACCGGAGACGATGACGCAACGGGGCCACGCCGTTTCGTCGCCTAAATAGATATTTTATTTCTACGTTTCATGACGCATTGGTTTTTTTTTTACTGTAATGTCATGTTAACATGTATTAATAAATAAATAAATAAATAAATAAATAAATAAATAAATAAATACTTAACTTAAATTTCGCCTCAGCGTAGATTTTAAAATAAAAACGCCATGTAGATCTGGAAAGGTCGATCGATCACACTGTACCTCGACAGCCCACTGTGAACTGTTACTCGCCCAATTTTAGTCGCTTACTCGCCGGCTCTGGGACAAGTGTGATTTTGTGGTGTTTACTTATTTTTGCCCTTGACCGTATGTGTTTGCGCCGCGAACGAACGCACTACAAAGCACCGTTTTACGAATGCGTAAGCATGAGCCAGTACGGATCGCGCCATCTGCGCCTCGACCTTGAATAGGTATCGCGCGCTCCTAAATGGCCGAAGAGTGACTACTTGTCTGTCTTTATATTTTGTCTGTGTGGTATAGTCGACGACAAAAATATGTTAAACACTTTTCGACCTTATTTTATTGGAATAAGGTCGAAAGGTGTATACATATTTGTGCCGTCGTCTGTGCTGTTAGTGCCACTAGATATTATGAGTTAGGTAAGTCAATGTCGTACAGTAGAACTCACCGTTGAAGAACTTGATGATATCTGTAAAGTCCATGGTGTTGGCAAGGATGACGTCACGGTACGTCTCGAGCAGAGCGAGTGCTAGAAATAGCACCATATGCTCCGAGGCAACGTGCCGCGCCGCCCAGATCAGCTCCCACGCAGCGAACACCTTCGAAAATTGAGTTTCATTAAATAAATCGTCGACCGTAGGCTGAATTACGGTAAGGGACAGGCAAAACAATGTCCCTTACGCTAATTCAGCCTACGGTCGACGAAATTCACAGTGCTTTCTTCTCTGAATAATCGATCAAGATACGAGAGAAGCTACCCGAAGAAAGGAATTATTTGGGTTATTCTTCAGAAATATGTCTGTTACCATATTCCTCCGGTCCCTTTACTATGCCCTATACTAAATGTATGGAGACCGAGAAATAAGTCGCAGACATATTTCTGAAGAATAATCCATTTTCATCAGGTCTGAAAGTGAAAAGGGAGTTACCTACTTAAGATCAAGAACGAAGAGCGCGCTAGAGAAGATGGTAAACAACATTGTCACCCCAGGTAGGTACTCCAGGGAGTTCACACCGAGACCCTATGGAGATGAGAGAGAGACACAAGGTTTTAGTGCGTTTTAGTGCCTAGAACCTATGCTCCAATGCTAAAGCTGCATAAAACAGCCTAGTCCACGAGTCGCAGGTGTTCTTGAAAAAAATATCGTTTTTTTTTATGTGATAATGTGGGTGGGTAATGGTTAACGATCCGACGAGCAACCCGATTGAAATCACTAGCAGTCCTCGTCTCCCATGAATATCTGCGACACCAAAGGAATTGCCTATACGATGCCGACATTGGAGTGCCCTGTTTACTCGCTTCTTCAAGTACCCCATGTCATAGCCCGGGAACACCGCGGGATTTGTGATGAACTTACGTCCTGGTAGAGTAGTTCGCGCTTGAAGTCGAGCAGAAACCAGCGGTAGCAGAAATAGAAATGCGTGTAGTCGCCGTGCGCGTGCATCAGCTCATAGAGCTCGCAATCCAAGATCTGGATCAGCGACCTGTTCAAACAATAATCAAGTTACCTACCAGATATGTAAGGTGTGGTTATATGGAGGAAGAGAGACAATTTCGGGGTTTATTCAGACTTTCGTTCTCTATTTGTTATTTGATAGTCTATATCCCGTTTATTCAGTATGACGACCATTTCTGGGCAATCTATGGTGGCGGAACTGGCGGAGTCGGGAATTGAGATCTTTCTCCGCTGCATTTCTGGGACCTGTTTGTACTTATTCGTATTACATTTTCCAGTTATATTAAAATTATAATAAATCATACAAAGAAAATGAAACGTAAACTTAAAATTATCAAATTATCTAATCTGAATAATGTTGTCGTTGCACATGTACTGCGAATAGTCCATCTCCGGATGATCTTATGTCATGGGAGCCAACGCTGACCTCGTATTCACGAAGTGCGCATCCATGGCCTGTCCAGAAGGGAAGCTATCTTTGGCGCGGCCTATGAGCCTCGCGAACAGCGCGTGCGCGGTGCCCTGCTCGCGCATCACTAGTAGTGGCTCCGCCAGGTCTAAGGTCGTACTGAGGTACGGGCAGGGAGGGTGGCTGCTGCCCCCCCCCCCCCCTCCCCCCCTTTAGAAGATGCTGTCCCATTGCTCATGCAGCATATACCTTAGATATATTCTTGGTTTGTCTACGCTTGCCCCCCACCCCCTTAACAAAATTCTAGCTATGACTTGGCCAGGTCGCACATGCCCTGCATGTAGCTCATTTCCAGATGATTTCATAGGGACCAACACTGACCTCATATCCGCGAAGTGCGCGTCCATGGCCTGTCCGGAGGGGAAGTTGTCCTTGGCACGACCCATGAGACTCGCGAACAGCGCGTGCGCGGCGCCCTCCTCGCGCATCATCACCAGCAGCGGCGCCGCCAGGTCGCACATGCCCTGCATGTAGCCCATCTCCAGATGCTCCCATACGTATCTGTGCACCGACATTGAATTAAAAATGCTTAATAAACGAGAGAATAGACAAAAGGTAACAGATGAAAAATAGAAACAGTGTAGTGGAAGCAAAAATGTTGGTTTGCTAAGGATTCGAGTTAAGAGGGTATATTCTTAGAAACCTTGCAATCTTCATTAGGTACTTATTTTGCATTATTTCAATGAACCTTAAAAATGTGATCTAGATAAGTACCAGTGTAAGGTCGATTCATAAGAGCTGGCGCGGATTTGGACTGTATTTTAATACAGTCCAAAACTTGTTGCTTGACTTACTCTTATTTCGTAGAAAAGTCCTAGAACTACTTTCACAAAACCAGATAGATCATGACATCGTTATTGTCATGGCCAACTTACGTGCACATGATATTCCTTAGCTTGTCCAGGTTTTCATCGGTGAAGAACGGATAATTCCTGTCACATCTTTGCACATCCTTTTCAATGCGATGCAAGTTCAGGGCGAAACTTTCGACTAATTCATTCTGAAAATGGAGCATTTTTTAAGAAAATTCGGTAAAACCACGCTTGTATAGGAGATAGATAGCTAATATAAAGGGAAATTGTATTTTGTGGAAGACAATATTATCTTATATCTCTGTCTAATTGTCTATTTGCAAAAATTTGTGCTACGATGGTCCCCGAAGCCTTATTTTTACTTGAAATCGGAGCTTTAATTTCCGCCTCAGGGAAAGGGTAGGAAAAAAGAAAGCAACTTGCCTTACACATTCTAGTGTATTGCAAAGTGAAACTCTGTTGCTGACTGTTAAACTAACTAGGGCTCGCTGTCGCGTCCGGGTTTTGTGTTACACGGCATAGATTTTCTGTCCCGTTCGGCACGTGTAGAGGTAGGTAATTAGGGTCCGCGAAATTAAGATCCGGAAGGATCTCAATGTATTGCCTCCAGTAGTGTGTCCAAAAACGCGCCGGCCGAATGTGATTCCTCTCGATTCCCTCGAACCACACCGAGCTGACGATGTGCGGGACGCACGAGTGCTTCAACTTCAACCAACGTTGAAGATATTATATAACTTACCGAATAAACGCCGCCATTGGAGCTGGCAGGCGAGACGCAATTGGAGCGGTTCTCGGGCCGGGCGTCGTTGGTCGGCTCCAGTGTATCGAACGACGCGCCGGCGGAGTGCGACTCCTCTCGCACCACGCCGAGCGGGCTGCGCGCTGGACTTACGTTCGCTGGATAAAATAGCATTAAATGAATTCTGATGCGATTTTCAAAAACAAGCGTCTGGGCACGCATTGGCTTCCCCATACATCCAACCGTGTCTCGGACCGATCACAAAAACATGTTAGCGGTGAAATTGCAAGGCGTGCAAGCTAAACATAAATGTAGGTACATGTACTCCAAATTTGCGATTCATTGATCATTTCTTAGTGGTACTTAATTCCGATGACGGTTAAGAATAAAACGGTGTCGACCTGGTTAAATTTTACCTAGATAGAAAGCTCAATTCTCTAAGAGACCACTAGAACATGCAGAATTGCAAATGCTACAATGAAAAGAACCGGACTACTTTAGACAAGCGTTCAAAGTTTATAGCAGTGAATGGCGCCTGTCATATTATAAGCTAAACAAAACAAGAAACAAACATTTAGATATCTTACCAGTAGTTCCTCCTGAAGCAGGTGAACCACCAGCAGCCAGATCAACTGATGGATTTGTAATTATCACACTTGTATGCTGCTGCGGAGGAGGAGGCTGGGGAGCGCTCGGTTGGCTCTCATCTAAAGACGACCTTAGGTCGTTCCCATTAAGGTTTACATTCGCGCTATCCACGCTACACAGCGGACCTCGACCATTCCCTTTCTGCACTATACCTTCAGCTAACCTCTTTATCTCAGCTATGCTCTCCCTTCTCATATCAGGGTTATCAACCGTACTCTTAATGTGTACTTCTTCCTCTTCATCTAAGTCTTTCAGACTGTCTAAATCTACATCCCTACTATCACCCTTCTCAGTCTCTCCGTTAACATTCTCTTTATCTTCCGAGTCCATCTCTATGTTGTCCACTTCGTCTATGCTCGGTGCCCGGGACAGTACCGGTTTGGATTCTGGTTTCCTTTGCTCGTTTTCGTTCGGTTCAGGTGAAACCACAGGTGGGTTATCAGATATAATGCTGCAGTCGTCTTCGAACACCTGAAAAATAATAATAGAATTCATTTATGATATTATAGAATTATAAAAATTAAATGTAAGGTAACATGGAAGGTATTTAGATGAAAATAACTGAGATGGGTTATTTAGAGGTTATTTTTTGGATGATTGTATGTAAGTGGGTAGTCGCGGTGTCACGAACATTCTTTACAATGCGTTTGTAAAGCATCTCGGATATCACTGTTATGTATTGATGACAGCAAGCTGATGGCTCTAGTCAAACCTTATTCTGTCATTGGAATTGTTACCTCGCTGGGCGAAGCGTTATCGACAGGCTTCAACCTCCCAGAAGCTTCGCTAAGGCGCGCAATGGAGGCCGCCGTGGCCTCTCGGTCCCTCTGTCGTACGATGGCCTCAACGCAGAGCCACTCCGACATCACTGTCTCGTACTGGCGGCGACAGGCCGTGTCTTGCTCGGCGCGCTGTTCGGTTGTTGAACCAAATCTAATGAGACAGAAAAAACGTTAGTAATTTCATTCAGTCTCATCTTGTGTTTTTCACTAAATATGTAGCCGAGCCTGCGATCCTAGATTTGCTTCTCTCTCTCTTCGTATAAATAAGTACCTACATAATGTGGAACCAGTCTGATCTGTTCTTTAAAGACCCGTCTTACCCCTTTCCAGATGGGAAATATGTTGTATGAAAACTTCCGACTTGTAACAGCTCATAGCACCCGTTCAAGCACAAAAAAAACCTTTAACTATTCGAGTGCAGCGCTAGAGTCTGCAACTCTGCATGATAGATCGATATCGTCCCGGACACGAAAAAAGGACTTGCGCGTCCACAGAAAGTTCCAAAGCTTATTGCACGATTGTATAGGAGCCGGTCGGAAAGGGTTACAAGATGGTTACAAGCTTAAGTTTATGGTTTGAGACATTTATTCATATATAAGTGTAGCCGGATGGCTAACAGAAACAACTTTTAGCGTAAACGTCTTGTATTCTTTGGATAAAACAGTTATAAAAGTAAGTTCACATAAGCGAGCACGTCGTTCGTCTTTCGTCGTATAATCAAACTGACATACCTCTCGCACTGACACCTTCATTCATTCGATTCTATCATAATCTCTCTCGATCACCAGCCAGTCATCACTACCAGTCCTACAGTCGGCCATCCTGCATCCTTGCCTGCCCTCAGGCATACAACCACGAGTATCCTCCTATGTCAACAGCCTGGCTGAGACAGCTATCAGCTGCTCCAACTTAAATAACAAACACAAATACCTACTCCTGGAACATAACACCATAAAATAAACATCTTAAAAACACATCTAAACAATAAACTACCTAACCTACCCAATAACAACAGGATGTAACGTCGTTATAGAGACAATCGTCAGTTAAAAGTTGCCAAAAAAACTCACCAGATGTGGCGTCGTCATCGTCCTGGTCTATCAACTCCATCATCTTTCTTTTAGCAAAATGTCCTTTCTCATGCACCTTTTTAATAACATCGTGTTCCATTCCACTAGGTATAACTAGCTTCTGTCCTTTATAAAGTACGTCGTCATCAACAACATAATCCAGGTATGCCTTTTCCGTTAAAATTTCTCTTATCGCTTTCAACCCGCCGTCTTGCTCTTGGGCTTTCTTTATTCGCTCGTGAAGCTCTCTCGTCACCACTCCGACGTAAGGTGCTCGGCTTAAAGCGTCGACATGTCTCATTAGCGACCCAGTTCGGTGCTCAACTTCGTAGTCGTACTCCTGTAGCACCAAAGCCCATCTCGCTACTCGCGTTGACAAGTCCTTCTTTCTCAACGTCATCTCAAATGCCTGGCAATCTGTAATAATTTTGAATCTTAACCCAAACAAATAATGTCTAAACTTCTTGACACTTTCTATCACCGCCAATGCCTCTAACTCGTAGCTTGTGTATTTTTTCTCAGCGTCGCTAGTCTTTTTGCTCATGTAGTACACAGGATGCAACTGACCGTCCCCCGAACATCGTTGCAGCAATATAGCTGACAGTGCCAACATAGACGCATCCGTATGCAGCTCAGTGTACAACTGTGGGTCAAAAATCTGTAAAACCGGTTTGTTAGCCAACTTCATTTTCAATTCCTGAAATGCTACTTTTTGCGGTTCTCCAAACACAAACTCAGCGTCCTTTTTCAACAGTTCTGTCAACGGTCTGGCAATGAGCGCATAGTTCTGAATGTACTTCCTAAAGTATGACGTCAATCCCACAAAGCTATGAAGTTGCTTTACGTTAATAGGTTCAGGAAACCTTACCACAGCGTCTGTTTTCTCCGGCGATGGTCGCACCGTACCATTCTCCACGACATGTCCAAGGTACTCAACCTTGCGTTGCACCAACTGCGTCTTCTTCCAGTTGATTTGCAATCCATACTGCGACGCTCTGCGCAGTACCTCCTTTAGCCGCGTGACGGCCTGTACTTCGTCCTCTACAAGTATTATTACGTCGTCAATAAAAACCAAAACATACTCTTTCTCTATAAAATCTCTAAAAATCGCTGTTATAAATCGAGTGAACACCTTTGGACAAACTGACAGGCCAAAAGGGGCCTTTAAGAACTCGTACTGTGCGTTGTGCGTCACAAACGCAGTATATTTTATGGAGTCCTCGTGAACTGCCAAATGAAAATACCCATTCTTCAAATCGAGTGTACTAAAAACTCTCGCCTTTGCTAACTTGTCGATGTGATCTTCTATGACCGGTAGTGGATATTCGTCCTTAATCATCTTCTTGTTAATCAGCCTATAATCCACACAGATCCTCGTACTACCATCTTTCTTCTTGACAAGCACCAAGGGACTAGCATACTCGGAATGACTTACTCTAATGACCCCGTCCATAAGCCACTGTTTCACCTGACGCTCAACTTCTTGCTGTTCCGCCACAGCCAATCGTCGTGGTCGTTGAGCTACTGGGACGTCATCCCTCAACGTAATGCGTAGCTGCACTGGAGCCTCGCATGTCTTCGTAGGTCGGTAGGTTTCCACTAGCTGGTTGACGTCTTCGCGCAGCTCTGGATCCCCCACGTAACCTATAACATCGGAAACACACACACCACATCTGAAATTACGAAGCCAACTCTCGTCAGACTTCATCAACCAAACCTGATTGCCCTCCATAACGAACGTTACATCTTTTAAAAAAGCTTGACCTAAAATCATCGAATACGGCATAGTGTCTCTAGGAATAATATAAAATAACACATCTTCAAAAATTTGTCCGTCGATCGTAATATTAGTTTTCAAATATCCTAGCGACCGCACTCGCGTCGCGCCTAGTCCAGACATCGCGATCTCTTGCCGCACGTATTCCGGCGCGTTTAATGAAGTATAGCAATCAAATGATATCAAATTAATGTCGCTACCTGAGTCCACCAAACAAGGAATACTTTTATTCAAAATCAACACGTCTTTTAAAGGTTTTCTATAAGCCGTCGTTTCTTCGAATTCTTCGTTGCTATTTACATTTTGCACGGTTGTCAATTTGACCGTCGATGCGTCAACGTCACGTTCACTCGTTACGTTCGTGTCAATCCCGTTCAATCCAGTCTCAGTCGTCTGAACGCACATCTGTTTTCCCGCCAATTTGCCGGGCCGACTTGCCGACGTTGATGGTGTAGCGCATTGCGATGAAATGTGCCCGAACTCGTTGCAGCGAAAACACTTAAGCCCTCTGTGCTTATGTGGACACTCGGTCGCCCTATGATCGACTTCACCGCAATTATAGCATCCTTTGGTCTTCCTTTCAGCTACTTTCGGCCGGCTACTCTTCGCCTCGTGACGGTGTACGGTATGTGACTTCTCTTTCACAGTCTCGTAAATCCGTAGCTTTTCTTTAAGGTCTTTGTACGTTGTCACGCCATACAGCAACATTTTGTTGACCGGGCTGTCTTGGATCCCTTCAACAATATATTTTATTGCTACGTCGTCAGTCATTTTACCTCGCTTCCCTAATTCCTTCATGACTAACATGTAGTCCAAGCAAGATTCTTCACTGCCTTTTGTGCGTGCACTCATCAGCTCGTGGATGGTCTTGCTGTCAATCACATCGGGAAACTCTCTCAATACGGCCGTCTTCAAATCTTCCCAAGTTTTGAAGGTCTTTTCTGCACGCAACCAGAGCGCCGCGGTGCCAGACAGCGACCGCCTCGCTACCAATAACTGCTGGACAGGCGTCCACGAAAATATCTCGGCGTTGTCCTCCACATCCTCGACCCATCGTGTGGCTGGATAGGCCTTGTCTTGGCCAGTGAAGGTAGGCACCAGCCCTTCCGTCAAGTGCAGCATTGCTCCGCTCTGAGCCACATGCTCCGTCTTCTCCTCGGCGTCAGCCTGCCGACTCAAACGTCTGGTCGTAGGCATCGTCGTCTCGCCGTAGTCTTCTCTACAGTCGTAGTAGAAATCGTCGTCTTCTTTGTCCGTCGTCGTCTTTTTTTTTCCGTCGTTGTCGTCGTCGTCGTCGATTGTTTGCTCCCGTCACGTCGTAAAATTTTGAATTTCAAATATTTTTTATCCCTATCCCGGACGAGCCCCCAAAACTGTAGCCGGATGGCTAACAGAAACAACTTTTAGCGTAAACGTCTTGTATTCTTTGGATAAAACAGTTATAAAAGTAAGTTCACATAAGCGAGCACGTCGTTCGTCTTTCGTCGTATAATCAAACTGACATACCTCTCGCACTGACACCTTCATTCATTCGATTCTATCATAATCTCTCTCGATCACCAGCCAGTCATCACTACCAGTCCTACATAAGTACCTAATACATATCAGTGGCGTGGCCTCAAACTTCTTCGAAGGCAAGCCAGAGTACTTGAGCGTAAATACTGTTTCTTTGAGAGCGAGAAGAATATAGTACTAAAAAATTATAATAGATTTGAAAATAGGCATGCCAGTAGGAATCGAATTCTATGGCCACTGATACATATTCACTTAAACAGGAAGTGAAATCTAAAGTGTTTTTTTTTTGTATTTTACAAATTTACTCGCTTAGATCCCGCATTTCTTACTCGTAGTATCCCAGCAGGTACGGCCACACCTCGCGGCGTATGTCGTGCTGGACCCCGCCGTAGTAGACCAGCCGGTACACCTCGTCCTTGTCACTGACGGCTCCGTGCTCGTCTGTCATAGACCGCCACCGCTCCTCCGTCAGACCGCCCTCGGCTCCCTCTGAAGAGCCAAAACCAAGTCGTTGTTGGTTCTTGTGTATTTTTTTATCTACAGCTTGCAAGCACCTACTCCTACATTATAAATAACTGATATAGAAATTTATAATTAACTGATACTACAAAAAAGTTCTCACAGATTACGACTTCCTGGACGAGAATAAAGCATTTCATAGTACTTTACTGAGCTAGGGCGGTAAAAAAAAGAATGTCTCGTATTTGACGCCCGAGCCGAAGGCCAGGGCGATAAATATGCGATCTGAGGCTTTCTTTATGACCGCCCGTGGTGAGTACACAATTTTACGTCTCCCCCAGGCTAGGAAGTGGGAATTTCCGCATGCGTAGCGGGCGGTAATTGCCACTTTATGGCCAGGTGTGACGTAAAAACGAATGCCACATTAGCATTCTATTCTATCCACACCCAATTTATCGTTTTTCGCAATGCCTAATCCGATAGCACCACGCGACCAAGTTATTTATCATTATCACACTCCACGCGACTGAAAGATGCTGGATGGAGGTTTCTTAGCCTCCCAACTAAGTACCAAAAGCTATTTATAGGGCAGAATCAAAATTGTAAAGCAAAATTTACCACCTTACAACATCGTCTTTGGGATTTTTTTCTTAACCAGAATCATTCTTAGGACAATTGAGCCCCGAGAAGGCTTGAACTCCCGATGATTTTTGGGCGTTAAAGGGTCTAGGCAACAAATAAGGTACCTCGAGGAACAATATTGGGATGCACCAAGCCGCTCAAATGCGTGCGCACGGTGGACAGGTGCCGGCAATAAGCCAGCCAGCCGTAGAACGCGCGTGAGATGATCTGCCGGCGCATCGTGCTGCATACCAGCTCGATCGACGCCGTCTGAAACAGAATTATAAGAGTTGTATATTATGCGACAAAGCCATCGAAATATCATAAGTACCTATGGAAGCGTAACTGAAACTCAAAATCGGCCGGAGCTAGCACTTAGTACTGAAGAAAAAACTGTAGGTACCTAGCGGCAAATGAAATTCGCACGTCTGATTGTAACCAATCACAGATTTTTGTCTTTTAAACAACCTATCCAATAATGAAGACTTCTCAAACTTAATACTTTTTTGATCAAATTATGAACCATTTCGAATCACTATTTTCAGTTGTGTTCTAGAATGCCAAACCTTTAGAAAATACCTCAATATGATAATCCGAATCTACAGGAAATTGGTGAATAATGCGATCAGGAAAGTAGAGCGTTTGAAACACAAATACAACTGAGCATTTTTCCGAGAATTTCAGTTAACTAGCGGTTAGCGGCGGTGACAAAACTGACAGTTAATATCAACAGCAAAGGTTTGGTTACAAAGTGGAAAGTTTAGACATTTAAACACAACTTAAGTATAACCTAAAGGGTCATTCCTCGGTAAGAGGTAACGTGAGTCACAATTTTCATTAAGTTTTAAACCATCATGATGCAAATTAAAGTGTTAATAAATCTCTAAAGAAGTGTTACTTATCATCCCTAGATATATTAACACTAAAATTTGTATATTAAATGAAAAAAACACGCAATGAAATCGTGACTCGCGTTACATTTACGCGGAATGACCTTAAAGGACTTCTCGGGAAAATGCTCAACTGCGCTCAGAAGAGTGCCATGGCTGGAAGCAGTGACAAAATGTCCCACGATACCTGTTCTATCGGCTGATGCGCTATGAGCGGCGGTGGATGCCCGTTGAGTCCGGCGGATGGTGGGCAGTCCACGGACATAGTGCTGGAGTCCGAGGACGTTGTGGATGTGGATGCGAGTGGGAGCCGCGGCGTGCGAGGCGGGGACTGCACTGAACGCTCCAACAGGGAGTGGCGCATGGCTGGAAAATATTACCCACAATTAATTTTATAATCCAAGGAACAAGTAATAGTACCTTACATATCGAGGCCAGTAAAGTAAGAAATGTCTCATGTAAACATGTGATCTGGCTTTCTTATTTACTGGCCAAGGTTTGACATACCTACTATTTTTCTGTTCGACGGAGCCAGAAAGCGGCATCTTCATTTAGCGCAGCGGCCGGCAAGGTGACGCTTTCCGGCAGAAAATATATTTATTGAAAAGTTTAGCCTTTATTCTAATTTTCTATTACCAAATCTTTGACATAGCTTTTGCTAGTTGCCTAATAACAACTGCCTTACACAATTTTTATATATTAAAATAAATCTCCGAAATGTACGTAAGTACGCGCATAGCTTCCGAACAACTGCACCAAGTGAGATCATTCTTTTTTGCGTTCGTTATTGTTATGACAAGGTTTATACACCTCCAGTGCGAAGCCAGGGCGGGCGGCTAGTTCAAAATAAATAGGCCTCGTATGATAACCCACAGCGGCTTTAACATAAACTTTAGTTTTAGCACACTGGCAAAGTATTATGACGAACAAGTAGTCCAACTTCGGTCGTTTAGGAGCGCGCGACACTTATTTACGCGCGATAGCTCGTCTGTGGGAGCGCGATCCATACTGGAGCATTCTTACGCATTCTTAAAATTCTGCTTGTAGTGCGATCGTACACGGCGCGCACACATTCAAGCGCGCGATGTACCTTTTGCAGGAAGAAACATTGCTGCTATCATACTGTGACACTGGTTTTACCTTCTCGGTCAGCAATAGCGTTGTTTACAATGCGGAACACGTAGTCTCCTGCTGCCTCCTCCCACTCTGCCTCCTCGTTTTCCCCACTCTCGCACAGGCTTGGCATCGGTCGCCTCCGACCTTTGCCTCGACCAAACACCTGAAAACCACGCAACGTAAAAAAAGTTGCCTAAATAGCTTTTGAACAGTGTTTTTCACTCTTAAGTTCAGTTGATGGGCAGAAAAAAAATATTTCTTACCTTTCCAGCTCCTCTTTGTGACCAGAGAGGAGGATCGAGTTGCCCATGTGGTAGTAGACCAGTCTCCAAGTTGCTCAGGAATGAGAGGAGATGTCCACCTGCAAACGGAGAAGTACATTATTTTTCTATATTTAAATTCTTGCGCTTTAGCCTCTGAGACTGACACCTCCAAGTATAGGTACTGAAGGATGGAAATATCGCATGCTGACCTTGGGGAAAGAGTATGGGAGGGCGCTGCACGATGAGCGTGTAGACACAAACTCTCAGCAACACTCAGTATACTGCACGGGAATTATATGCTGACCTTTAGGGAAGTGTATCGGCGGGCGCTGCACGCTGTTCTGGCCGACGAGGATGTGCGCGTCGATGCGTACTTGCAGCAACACTCAGTATAAAGCACAGTAACATTGTAAGCTAACCTTTAGGGAAGTGTATCGGCGGGCGCTGCACGACGTCCTGGCCGACGAGGATGGGCGCGTCGACACGTACTGGCAGCAACACTCAGTATAAAGCACGGGAACATTGTAAGGTGTAAGCTAACCTTTAGGGAAGTGTATCGGCGGGCGCTGCACGCCGTCCTGGCCGACGAGGATGAGCGCGTCGGCGCCGGGCGCGCGGTGCACGTGCACATATACAACCTCCCACACGCACACTTGCAGCGACATCGCCCAGTAGACGCTGTAGGTACAATGGGAAAATTATTAAGGTAATTCGAGTCGGTCGGTTTTCCATACAAATATAAAGAGGGTCATTGTCTGCTTTCACGGCATCAATTATATTTGAAATATGTTTTATTTTATAGAATTCTGGTTTTAAAGAGTTCTCATGTCATTTCGCGCAGATAAAATGTATCAAGCTATAAAATAAAACACATTTCAAACACAATTGATGCCGTAGAACCAAACAATGACCCTCTTTTGGATTATGCAATCCAAAAAACCGTCTGACTCGAATCACCTTGTGCTAATTAATTGCCGTAAGGACCTTGTACCTCTAGCATATCCTATGTAAAACTTGAGATCCGTATCGTTCGGGTTTTAATAAAGAGGATGTTGTTTGTTACGAGATAGGCAGCAGGTAATTTAAGCAACACGACGGGGAGTTGGGGATTCATTAATTAACTCATTATTAACATGTGCGTGTTACCAGATAAACAAGGCTTATTACGTATCACAGGATCGTGTAAAAAATTCAACCGGTGTACATCCGGTCAACATTTATATTTGAGAAAAATGTGGGTCTAAGTTTGATAATACATACCACGTAAAATTTAAGTTCTATACTTTATCAACGCGTCCATAACCCAGCTTTTGCGTAACACTTTCAACACCGGGAACTCGCTCCGCGAGCGTTAGGCTCGTAATAACTACGGGCTACATACGGGTTTTGACATGTTCTCGGCTACAAGCGTAGCGCTACGAAATGTTTGGTAGCGAAAATGTTAACTCGTAATTGTAAGTACCTAATCGTATAACGATCTACTTAAAAATCAGAGAGATCAGGTGGGGTAAAAAGGGCACCCACAGAAATAATCGAGGTAGAAGGAAAACGTTTATGTACCTCGCGTGCTAAAGAGAAGTGGCAACGACCTACTTTGCACACCGTTAACTTGAGTTATCGTCAATATTATTATCAGATTTGAAAATCTGATAATAATGGTATAATTAATTGTTCAAATACCACCAAATAAAATGGAAAATCTATGTTTTCTATCACTAAATTACACTTTTGGCGTCAAACGCCAAACGATAAACGTTACACGCTAGATTCCCATACAAATCAACGAACAATTTGCTTCTATTGCGATATATTTCTGTGAGGGTACCTTAGTTTCAGAACTAGTATAAAAGCATTCCATGAAAATATCTAGGTACTTTGTTTCGCTGAAGTAACGGTATGGTAGCTATCATGCTATAATAAAACTTATTAGCTACTAAGAAACACTATCAATCTTAAAACGAAGTTATGTTATGATATTACCATACAGATGTTCAGCTTCCTAATTTGACGTGTCAAAAGTATTAATAACTGGCCAAGAGCATGTCGGACCATGCTCAGTGTAGGGTTCCATAGTCGTAACTATAAGGTAAAAAATACGATGTAAAAAAAGTACAACAACAAAAGAGCGTACCTTCATAGCAATTACGTCCTTTTGTTGAGAAGCGCAGTTTATCGGCAATAACTCAAAAACGGTACTTCGATCTTGTTGAAAATAATTTTCGTTGAAAGTATTAATTAAGCGTTACCTTCGTGATTTTTTTCATATTTTTCGGACGCACGGTTTAAAAATAGAGGGGGGGGGGGACACAATTTACACAACTTTCGGAGCGATTATTTCCAAATAAATTCACTTAATCAAAAACATTACTTAGGAACCTTATAGTGTTTTTTAAAGAGCTGTCGAACTATGTACCACACGTTGATATTTGCTGAAAAAAAAATTATTACTGTCTTTATCATGTATGGAGTGCCCTCCTAAAAATATTTATTTTAATTATTTATATACCAAACTAAGTAGCGGCTCTCATAAAACACACCTATATTCCAAATTTCACCAATATCCAACATGTAGTTTCTGAGTAAAATGCCTGTGACATACGGACAGACAGACAGACAGACAGACAGACAGACAGACAGACAGACAGACGGACATGACGAAACTATAAGGGTTCCGTTTCTGCCATTTTGGCTACGGAACCCTAAAAAGGTAGTGTCGCGTACGTGACGTTTCCATGGACTGCTCCTATAGCGATTACTTTGATATTCACCACAGAAGAATTTGAAGAATCGAACCCTCGGTGGCTAAAACATTCACAGTCACTTACCCCGCTTGATTTAAGCTAAGAAAGTTTTCACACCTACCGATCAACGACATCCTTTCTCTCTACAGTGATGGAGAGCAAGGACCTGGGCCACAGTGGCCACATCACCACAGCGCGGCATCGTTCTCGTGAAACGGCACCGGGAAACATATGCGTACGAGTAGGAACAAACGGGTTATTCTTCAGAAATATGTCTGCGACTCATTCGTCTGTCTCCATACATTAAGTATGAGAAAGGGCCATAGGAATAAGGTGACCGCAGACATATTTCTGAAGACATATCGTGGAGATACACAACGCGGTAACGTTTTCCGACGTGACGTTGTTTCATGTCGACGCGCCGCCGTGCCGTATACAACACAAGATGCGAGGCAAAGTTTTAAAGGCTGTTAAGGAGCGCGCGATAGCACGTCTGTGTAAGTGCGATCCATACTGGAGCATTCTTACGCATTCTTATTTCTTTGCTTGTATTGCGTTCGTACACGGCACGTACACATTCAACTGAAAAAAATATACTGTGGTGTCGTGGTGATGTGGAAAGGCCCAAAGGAACAGGGGATATAGACGTCGCATATTCGTGTTGTTATCGGTAGGTGTGGAAGCGCTCTAAGAATTATAGAACAAAAGCATACCAGTCTATACAGAGGGGCCCCGAGCAGCGGCGTCTGTACACAGTGCAGGGCGCCGGGCTGCACATAACACACGTGTGGGGGCAGGCGGACGCATGCACTAGGTGACAGCGGAAACTACACAACAGGCAAGCTACATACAGCCACTATCTACATTACGTAAGATTCTCACTTCCCGCGCCGCACCGGATCGCATTTTGCTATGTGCGTATGGAAACTGAAGCGTCAGTAAAGTACCAAATTATTAGGCGCACATTGAGTCACTAGTGGCGGCCACTAAACGCGGCCACAAGTAGCGAGCGCGCGCCACTCCCGCAACTTGTGGCGCGAACGCGGCCACTCGAACGCCCGGTGTGCGCCAGTGCCATACAAAATGTATGAAAAACCTCGCCCGCAGCTTGTGGTGGCCTCCAGTGGCTGGGCTGTCACCGCCACCAGTGGCCCAATGTGCGGGGTCTCTTAATAGTACGTCACTACAGACAGAGGCCGGGAAATGAGGGGTTGCCGGTATAGTCACGAAGCTGGCAACCGCATTTCACGCCGAGGTATGTATAGTACTTTTCTCAAATATGCAATGAAATAAATTAAAAACACTCGAAAAAATCAACCTTTATTTTCTAGAGACACTAAAAGTAAAGTAGACAAAAAATACAATTACAGAATGAAAACTTTTCAATATCCTTTCCAAAAACTGTTTCAGTATACGTTTTTACCGCGAATATTGAGATGAAATATTTTAAATGTGTATTCTTGAAGTTGATTTTGCAATTTAAAATTATTGGAAATTGTTTATACTTAACGTGTTATATGTTATGTTCATGTCGATTTTATAATGTAAGTACATGGCAATGTTGTATGAAATTCCATTATATGCCAGGTGTCAAGCACCGGAAACGAGGTAGTTTGCGGCCTATTATAAGGCACGTAATGTCAACATTTCATTGCATGTTTGAGAAAAGTTCATTTTTGCACACGGTTGGGCATCCGGTCGGCTCCTCGTGGACGCGGATGACTGCGCTCGGCTACCGTCACTCCATTTCATTTAGCACAGGGCTGCGGCGCGCTCCGACGCCGCCCGGTAGCTGATAATCTTACATTAAAGTTGATGACATACGAAGCCGAAATCAAACTACCAAAGTGGTGGAAGCCGAAATCAAACTAGCCGGCAATGTATCAAAAATTAAGTCATTTCGCAGAAAACACCAGAATTAGGAGAACAAGATTAATTAACAGTTCAACATACACAAAGTTGAAATAATTCAACCAGTGCTGTTCTTATCGATACTATAAAAGAATAATTGTCTGTACCTACCTAGTTTAAATAAAAACCGGCTAAGTGCGAGTCCGGTTCACACACTAAGGGTTCCGTTCCACCGTCGAGCGAAAAATGCCAAAAAGACGTTTTTTACATGGGGGCACTCTTTAATTTAATTTCGTTTTTTTTGTTTTTTTAGTACATTTGTTTTATTTTAATAGAAATAACCTCCTGACACCGAGCATTTAACTGAAATTCCTTGCCACTATAGCCGAATGTACTTTACAAAGCATTAAACTGTTTCTGTTGCAAAGTCCGAGACCTTGGCTGTTGAAAAAAACGTAAACTAAGGTGTTTCTCAAGTTTTCACTAAAACAAATGTTTTTTGATATTGTTTGATAAAGACATTGAGCATATTTCTGTTTAGGTATTTTTTGTCTTTTATAAAGGACTTTAGGTCATTCAAGCATAGTAGGTTACGTGAATAAATTAAACAAATTATTTAAAATTTTAATGAAATTTAATGTAATGTTACACATTAAGTACTAAACATAATCATATTTTTAATATAATCATAAAAAGTAAAAAAATACGCAATCAACACTTAGTTTTATAATGTTTTTCATGAAAAAAACACATACACTACGAACGACAGGACTTTGTATAGGTTTAATATTTTTACGACGGTTTATTTACTTTACTGTACTTCATATCTACACAAAAGTATGTGATTTTGAAAGAATGTTTACTAATTTGCAATTCTATAAAAAACCTATGTTAAAACGAGCGAATTTAATAAAAATAATATAAGTTTTACTTACTGCGTCGACCACGTGCCGCCATAGCTGTATACTCCTGAGCACGGGTCGCAAGAGTGGCGGCCACTAGGTAGGATATCTCTATCAAACTTCGAGGACAAACTATCGCCATTACTTAAATTTCATTGGCTGTGAGCAATCACGTGTCCAATACCTTTTTAGCGGGAAAAAACAAACACTCGGGAATTGAGGATACCTGTAGGTCGTCGTCCATTATCGACATACGGTGTTAAAAAATATTCGGACTTTAGAGTACAGTTTATTTAGCACTTTGTAAAGGACGCCAGGTGTCAGGAGGATAAACATTCTCTGAAAGCTTCAAGTCTCTCTATTACAGTGCAAAAGATACCGTCTTTCGAGATTCTGACAGACGGACGGACAGACCGACAACGGCCTACCTAAAATAATAGGATCCCGTTGGCGCCCTTTCGGTATGAATTCCTCAAGATGGAGCAAAGTTATGCCGATTTCATAGGTTCACCTATGACTATTACATTTTTTGTAGGTGATATTGGCAACATTTTCATCTGTTAAACTAGTTCGCCTAAACTAGCGTTCACTGCAGGTATCAAGTAGCCGAACCTTATTTGTAGGTACCTCGGGTAAAAACTACCACCTAAGTGCCAACTTATACCCGGTAGTAGGTCGCATAACTTCGTCATTGTATGTCATCACATTTAGCATTTTGTGCACTACTACGCGAAATTCAAAGTAAAGGCCGAAATTAAAATGAGGTCACACATATACACACATGTAATCTAGGATTAGAGGTGGGCGCTGGCGAATAAACATGGGAATGTAACCGGGTAAATACTTAATGTCCCAGGTTAGATTAGGTATTTACTCATTGTCAGAACCAGCACTCATCTCTAATAGAGCAAAATTCGTATCAAATAGATAATATCTTAAGATCTTGGTCATTGGTTCTGATCTAAGTTTGCTTTAAAATTATAATAAACTCGGTTGTATTTAATAACAACATAAAGTTAAGAGAAAATAAAATACGTTAAAACAGCCAATTAAATCCTTCGCGTTAAATATGCGAATAGCAAAAACAACGAAGTGTAAGTCTCAAAGGGCGCAAGTGACTTGCGCCCTTTGATACTAGGGATGGGTAACTACCCGGGTAAATACCCAAAGCTGGGTATTTACCCGGTAAATACCCGATATTTACCTACCCATGGGTAGATACGCGGGTATTTATCTTTATTTCTAAATTTAGTGAATTAAGAGTTTAAGTATTAATTATTTAAGCATATTAACGCCATATTGCTTGTATTTCTGAACTGTTTGATTGTTATAAATTGTGGCAAAAAAAGTTACACCTCTTTGCTATTAATGACATAAAATTTTACCAATGCATTATTGAATCAGGTGATAAAAAATATAAAAATAAAGTAATTTGAGTCAGTCGGTTTTCCATACAAACATAAAGAGGGTCATCGTTTGTTTCCACGGTATTAATTATGTTTTATTTTAGAGCCGAATATGTCTAGCGAGGGCGTGACATTCGCACAGTATGCGTTTAATTGTCTCTGTTTCCTCGCCACACATTCTACAGTCAGCGAAGTCCGATAGTCCCAACTTGGTCTGGAGTCAGGAGTCCTTTAACCCCAAAGTGACCTGTAAACAGTAAACACCCCAGTTAAGATTCTGAGATTTTGCTGTGCTTCCTTAGTTTCTTGGTCCAGCGGTGATGACACTTTCCATAAAGAGCTTCGATTGCCTCAGGCCCGAGGTGCCCTTCCACTCTTGTTGGTGTTGGTTCTTGACGTGGTCCTTGTTGGCTGTTGTTATATGGTTCCCTGTGAGAGTCCCACACATGGTTCAAGCCCAATGAATGTACCTTCCGAGCCCTTTCTGACCAGTCCATCTGCATTTGCATTGCCAATGAAGCCTTCGTGCCTTGGGATGGGATCTACATCAGTTTCATCTTCTTGTGCCTTCTAAGCTTATTTAAGACTTGGACGCCATTATATACCAGCCTAGATTGGGTGCCGTCAGCACTTTAAGTGCCGCTTGACTGTCACTGAGTATTTGGTTCTTTTTCCCTTTGGTATGTCCATCTATATTCTCCTGGGCACAGGCGATTATCGCAAATGTTTCCGCTTGGAACACAGTAGCATAACCTCCCATCTCAATACTGACATTGTAGTCTCTAGCATGGATGCCTTCTCCCAATACCGGTGCCCATTTTAGACCCGTCTGTGTACCATATGTTGTCATTGCCATCCTCAATTGGTGGTATACTACCTTCAGCCCATTCAGCCCTAGTTGGAACTTGAACCTCTTTTGGAACCTCCAGCGCCGCTGGTGGCGTTGTTCGGAACGCCCCGGTTAGAGCCATGCATGCTGTTCTCTGTACTCTCGTCAAGGCATCTCTGCAGTGCTCTTCAATGTCCTCGGCCACCAGACCAGGCTGCCGTACAGAATGATAGGTCGTATAGATCAATCTAAGTACCTCAGGATTTTAGATCCCACGTCATCCCGTATGCTGATCTGCACATTCCAAACACTCTAGCTTTAGCTTTAGTTTTGGTACCTATTGTCAACCAACATTAATTTAAAGCCATAGGAAAATTACTCTTTCAGGTAAATGGTACTATCACTGTTTTGCCCAGGTTGAAGAAGAGCTGATGACTATTGCACCATCTCATCACATTCATCAGTGCTTCATTCATGATTCCTGATACCGTGCTGGGGAACTTCCCATTCACAAGTCACCAAATCATCTGCATATCCTACCGTGTCGGTGGGCTTAATGTTAAATTTCTCCAGTAATTAGTCCACCACCAAGCCCCAAGGAGTAGGTGATAGCACTCCATCTTGTGGACATCCCTATGTGGCCGTAGCTATTTCGTCCCCCATCAGGGTGGATTTCACGTTAATTCTGATTTTTTTGAGATTTCTGGTGTCATTTCGCGTAGATAAATGTATCAAGCTATAAAACGAAACACATTGCAACCACGACTTATGTCGCGGAAGCAAATGATGACCCTCTTTGTGTTTGTACGTAAAATTCTCGATAATTTCGGATTGTCTATTTACTATTTCGTTGATTATTATTAATAGAGTCAGTATATTTGCATTAAATTCAGGATTTTTTTGTTTCTGATTATTAAACCAAAACTAATTAGCCAAATTCTTATACCTTGTATACAAACGAGTACTTGTATATTTAACAGGTAGGTAATACCTCTAACTCCATGTAGTTATTGGCACTCAATAGGGCGAATGCCTTTGATAAACATGAAAAATACCTAAATTATATCTGTTGGCTATGTAGATTTTTTGCCCCGAATTACACATATAATTACTCTGATTGTACACTTTTTTTACAAATCTAAACCTTCATACTTAATTTGAAAAATATCTACCCGTCCATTTGGGTAGATAACGGGTAAATACCCATAAATGGGTATTTACCGGGTATTTACCTGGGTGGGTAGATTGGGTAAATACCCACGACCCATCTCTAGGCGCAACACGCACTCAAAGCTGAAAGTTTGCAAACAAAGCAACAAACTCGAATTAATAACAAAGTAAAATACTCGGGATTAAAACTTTACAGAATCCAAGCCCATGTTTGAAACAACGAAGTATTCCAACTCTTTAATAACAGCCAACAAGTTTCCAAGAGAAAAGTAAGTCTGAAGTAAAATGTGCACTTTTATGCCCTCACAAAGGCCGTGAAATCTGAATTCTCGAATGAAAAGTCGCAAGTATACCACGGACTTGTGATTAAAGTTTACAATTCAGTGAACCAGTGGGTAGTGAATGGCACTTTTTAATTATAAGCTTTTCACTTCACTTCTGTTTCCAGTTAAGTGGTAATAAGTGGCTTTGGAAAGTAAAATAAAAAACCGGTCAAGTGCGAGTCGGACTCGCTCACCGAGGGTTCCGTGCAAACTCGTAAGTAGATACGTGAATAGTTCAACAAAAACTGTATGGCCGTTAGCTTAGTAGGAGCAAATAAGTATGTGTACGATTTTTGAAAATTTCTAAAAAACGATGCAATTTAGCAAAACCGTTTTATTTTTCCTGTAATATTTAAGATGATATTAATAATTGGTAATTATTACAGATTTTTCTGTTCAGTAACTTCGAAGATAATAGGGGGGGAATGGTATTTTTTTGAACGTTTTTGGTCATAAATCAAAAAGTACAAAATTAAGAAAAAAAACAAAAATGGTTTTGGAATCTACAAATTAAGCCCTTTCATTTGATATCCCACTCGATATAATAGCTCTACTTTTCTTTTTCCACATCCCATTTCGGACCCCTTTAAAAAAAAAGTAAAAAAGCTATAAGATTTTTTTTCTATCCAATAGGCTCGAGTCAGCAACTTTTAACACCTTTCCAAGTTTCAAGTCGATAGCATCAGTAGATCCTGAGATATCTTGCTGTGACAGACGGACAGACAGACAGACAGACAGACAGACAGACAGAGTCGCACCATAAGGGTTCCTTTTTTACCATTTTGGTACGGAACCCTAAAAGGGTTATTACAACGCCAATTAGAGGCCTGGCCCGAAAAAGGAAATAAGGTTTTCGAGCGCGGTCAGGGTCCTAATTATAGAGTTTTAAAACTGTATTAAATGTAACTTAAAACGAAAATACTGTGGAATAAAAGAACAACAAAAATGTACGTTTATTACAAGGAAAAAGAACACTTTGCAGGGAGCCATGCGTTTTGACTAACTAAATATAAGAAGCCCGGGCGGATTTGTATTGACTCATAATAATTATATCAAAGTTTATTAAAAACGGTAATGGAGTAAGTATTTTCTAATTAAAAAAAAATCTGCAAATAAGCCACAGTGACACTTCTACAATTCTTAATCTAACAGTGCTTCGCAAAAGCTTGTGATGCTACGCTTTGTCACGCCATAAATAAATGATAAAGCATCCGTCACGTTCTGACAAATAGTGTGTGACAGTGACGGATGCTTTATCGTTTATTTATCGCGCGACAAAGCGTAGCATCATAACCCTACTGAAGAAAAGAAACGCCTCAAGAAACGCCTCAAGAAACGCCGCAAGGTTCGAGTATAGCAACCTCTCAGTTACTTAGGCAAGTTTAATATGAATCGATTGACATATTTATCTGATTTATGTCATTGAAACCTAATTCTAAGTATGCAACTACAATTTAGGTAAACCGAAAATAATAGGTACGTACCTCTATGTACAACACGTAAAATAGTTGCGGAAGAGACTAGCCTACGTAAACTATGTTATATCGTACTTTCAGTGGTTACGATATAGATTGCACGTATTGCAACCCCTATAAGTACAGTCGAGTTCATTTACATCCACACATACGAGTATAAGAGAACAAAAATATCTGAACACGCTTTTATGCTCCTGACAATAGGGTCGTGTTCAGATATTTTTGTTCACGTAAGTGTGTAGATGTAAATGAACTCGATGTACTTATAGGGGTCGCGACTGTACAACAAACTATCTCACATTACTGTCATACCTTTTGTCAACTCCTTCACTCTCCGCGTACCCGTTCATGAGCTGATTGGGAGTCCACTTGATGATGAGGCCAGCCGCCGTCTGGTGCAGGCTGAGATAACCCGGCATGGGTTCCGCCACGTCTTTCTGCCGTTAAAATATTTATAATAATTACCAAGTAGTTACCGTTCTTAGTACCAAAAAGTTTTTCGGAACGTCGCTTTTCGGTGGAAGAATTATACGAAGGAACCTACATATACTACCTATGTGAAGTCCCTAAACTCACTGGGCCAGCATGAGGACTGCAGCACATTCATTCTCATCTATGAGAGTAGGCCTGTATACCCAGCATCAGCAGCAGTGGGGTGTATGATGAGCACGAGTTTTAATTCTTTTCTTTGAGCTTTTAAACAACGTATTAAACACAGGAGATCAATGGGCTAAAGGGACAAAACCAAATCTTGGGTTTCCATTGTTTTATTACAATAAATACTACTATTTTGATGTCCTCTTGAGAAAGGTAGGCTCAAAATGCTTTGTACAAATCAATGGAGTACCAACAGCATAATATGGGTGGAACCAACGTGTAAACGCTTACCGGCTGTACTCGGACGTTGTTCTTCCCGTACAAGAGAGCTGCGCGAGAGTTCTGATGCAAACTCTCCACGTAATCCTTAGCTGTGGATCCAGCAGCGTTGACTGCACCTGAATTGGGTACGCACATTGTAATCTCGTGAGCTATAATAATAAAGAGTTACTTTATGGCACGAATCCAAACACACGATAATCCCAACAGGTTCAACCTAGTTAATTTATGTCTATATTTTCACGCAATAATTTTAAGCACAATAGTAGACATGACATAGGTATATAAATGACAGAGCGTGGCTGTCTAACGTAGGTAATCTAAACGTATGAAAAAACAGTAATCTTTATAATTAATAGGTACATTTTTTTATAAAGAATACATTCTTTGCTTTGCTTCACTATAGGGAAATAATATTGATCAGAATAAGTATTGTTTATCGTTTGTACCAGTGCTAGCAGAACCGCTATCATCAGAAGACGTGTTGAGACTCCTCCTGAAGTTAAGGATCGGACGCCGCACAGAGGGCGGCGTGGTCGTCCCAGCAGACATCCTGTGGCGTTGCACCTTTGGGTAAAAACGAATTCCATCAAGGACCTTAAAATAAATAGCCGGACGGAGCCTCGCCAACAGAGAACTAAAGCCATTTTTGATAAGCCGGCTGCTTGTACAGTCGAGTTCATTTACATTTACACACTTACGGGAACAAAAATATCTGAACACGACCCTAATGTCAGGAGCATAAAAGCGTGTTCAGATATTTTTGTTCTCTTATATGTGTAGATGTAAATGAACTCAACTGTACTTACGAGCCGAACGCACACATCAACTAGTTTTTCCTATAGCGAGCAGCACGCACACATAGGTAGCCGGCTTATTAGACATGCTTCAGTTCCCCTTCTTAACCGTGGTATGGTTGTGTAGTCCGGCCGGCCCTAGCCGGTCTGTGGAAAATTTATTTTATGCCACACCTGGCCATAAAGTGGCTTTTTCACAAACTGATTTGTTTTTTTTTAAAAAGCCGCTTTCTGGCCAAGTGTAGACATAAAATGACGTACACAACACGGGAGGTAATAAAGAAAGCCCTCGATCGCATATTTACGTCCCTCGCTTGCAGCTTGGGCCGCAAACTTCTGCGATCTCGGCCTTTCTTTGTATTACCACCCTAGTTATATAAAACACAGGCACGTAATGTCAACATTTCATTGCATGTTTGAGAAAAAATACTAACAGAACTTCAGCGCGCTATTCAGCGCTGAAAACGATTTTTAAAAGAATCAAAATAAGAAGATGATTTGACCACTGACTAAAATGACGTCATATTACTCTTTTAATATCTTTATTTTCAAGAAGCTTTTGTCAAATAATATTACTCTTTTTCATAGAAAATACTATCTGAGGCATCTGAGCGTTTTGCCCCTTCATAAGGAGTAACTGATGTAATCAGTCAGTAAAGTACCCAATTAATCTTAGATGAATCTTATCTGTTAGATATACTAGAATGCGTCTAAAGAAAAGGTATACGGACGATATACGTAGTCTTTACTACGCTACCTTTTGTACATAAACATAGCTAAAACGCAAAAGGCGGCTTAGAAAACAAAGCCATTGCTCAAGGTGTCGCACCGCCCTTGGCCTGTAAGTAGCGCTCAGAAAGTGCTCTAAAAATGCACTTGGCCATCAACGTCGCACGTTAAGCCCGCACTCAAGTTTGCTCAAGTTACGGTCAGCGTAATGGAGTTATTTCATTACCGGCCACAGAATATGACCGTACCTAAATGAAAAGCGAAGTGCAAAACTAGATTAATATAACAAACATACAAAAAAGAAAAAAAACATACAGACGAATAGAGAGCCGTCCTTCTTTTGGAAGTCGGTTAAAAAGTGTCGATTTCCCGATATGATATTTATGAAATGAAGAAACGTTAATTGAAACGGTTGATCATTCGCAATTCGATTAATGGTATATGATAAATAGCTAATTATTTTGATTTTCTTTGTTATGTGTTGTATCGATGTTGCATTGATAAATTAATTCTAATCCAGAAACCTAAACAACGCATAAACAGGGAAGAACATGTTTCACAAATCTTTATTTTGTCTGTTTAATCTATTCAAGATAGACTCGAACAAAACTTAACTTAGTTACTATTTTTATAAAGGTTTTCATGATCGAAAAACATTGAGGAGAGATGATTGGATATTTACTGTACATATGGTAAATCCTGAATTCTATAATCCCAAGTAACCGGATTAGGTACTGATTTAATGGATTATACTTAACTTCAGTAGAAATTAGGTACATTCAATACGGACACTGAATTTACGAGTATAAGCTTATGAATTTAGTTAATAGTAAGTAATCCTTAATCCACTTGATTAATCGATTCATCATGAGCTCCCTGATTTGTTTTCAATTAGAGCGGCTTTACTGAAAATGTCACTGTCACTACCGATACTTGTTTAGTGAAAAGAAAGATGACAAGAAAAAAAATCACATATAGTTGATTCTGTACCGTAATCATCAGTCGGTGTTCATTACACGGATGACAAATTATGACGGGCCGAGCTCCAAATAGAATAAATAATATTATCAGTCTAACTGTCGACAAAGCGCCGCACGATAAGCTCGTATTCGTATCGTCGTAATAAAGTTACATCGCTGGCGTACTCATCTCATAATGGAGTTATTTCATTACCGGCCCCTGGAATGTCGCCGTAAATAAAATGCGAAATGCATAATCTAGGTTAATACAGCGTCCATCAAATAAACAGAATGAAAAGTCTGATAGGCTTACGTACATTGAAAATACCCATATGGAAATAGTACATTGTGTATCAAGGGCGGTAAGTAAGGAATTACAAACGAGTGTTTGTTACAAGGCCGAGGCGAAGCCGAGGGCTTTAATAACACGAATTTGTAATTCTTTTACCGCCCGTGGCACACACAATGTTGTTCATCACACTTGTGAGGAAATCTGATTAAAATAACCTTACTTATCCTAAATAAAATTGTAAAACAGACAGTGACATTAGTGACATATATCCATAGACAATGCGAATGTCAAGTCACGTTCGGAAACCATAGCGGCAAAGGCAAACCATAGCGGTTGATTTTATATTTGCAAAATACTGAAATACACTATTTAAACATTTAATTAATGTTACAAAAATATGTGTTTATATGTATTTGCAATAACAGTTCTCTTTAAATAAATATTTCAGTGATAAAAGTTAAAAAAGTATGTTGGCATTTCCTTTGAAAATGACAAATAAGAGTAAAACAGAACCAGCGTTTCAAATTTAAAAAGAAAACCATTACGCCCTAGGGCGTAGTAGGTCATTTACGGCCCGCAGAACCTTCGCGTAATGACACCATTTTCGAGCAAGTGTGATGAAAAATAAATAAAACCACCTAAAATGTTATGAACGCTTCGAATAAGTAGCTTGTTTGCTAATTTGCCTGAACATTTTTGAGAGAAACTTATTTATAGAGTCTGTGCGGAAAGAGAATGGGATTTAGATTTGAGGGCGCTGTAATGCTTTTCTACCGTATTTGCCATACTGATTAGGTTTGTTCCGTTTTTCGCCACGCCTATTCTCTTTCCGCACAGACTCTAATAAAATGTATTTTTGAGACAAGTTTTTATTGCAGACTGTACTTTTTAAAAAAAGTAGTCAAAACTAATCTTATGAGCCCAAATAGGGGGGGATTTATCTTAAATAATTTAGATGATCCTAAGACCACCTTTCGGCTCCATCATCAGATCATCAGAAGTGGGTCAAATTTAACTTGTAAGATTTGATTACATAGGTACCTACATACAGACATACAGACTGACACCGGGACCGGTGAAACTAAATAAAAACATGTAAAATAGGTAGGTACGATAAAGTGACGAATTATGATTGGTAAAGTCCCTGTCTATAAAGATTCAGTGCCTAATTCTGATGATAGGTTTTTTAATCCTTCTATATACCTAGGTTCAATTTCAATAATCCTATATATAGGCGGGTAAAAAATACGACTGCAAATTTCGGGATCGTCAAGCTGTTGACTAGAGCTGCCCACGATAAGCTCGTAATAAAGTTACCGTCTGAGGCTACTCGTAATAGAGTAATTCGTTGCTGTCCGCTAAATGTGACAGTAAATGTTCCAAAATACCCGTGGAGGCGATCTACGAAACTATACCCTACGATAGCAATAACATAAACCCGACTCGTCTGTGACTTGATGTTGGGACGATGACTGTGTTAAGACGTGACTTACGAAGAAAATTGGTATTACAGAATTTGTCTATCACTAGAAATTGAGTAAATCAGAGAGAAATACCTACATAAACGCTATCGCTAGCATACTGCTGTTAAACATCTACTTATGATGCTACGTTTTGTTGCGAAATAAATAAATGATAAAGCATCCAACACGTTCTGACAATATGTGTCTGAGAGTGACGGATGCTTTATCATTTATTTATCGTGCGACAAAGCGTAGCATCATAAACCTTCTGAAGGCGTTAACGCCTATCATAGCGTAGGAACGCTACGAAGGATTTTTAAGGAGGACAGTTTCAGTGTACGGACAGTCCTCATGGCAATAAGTACCTTACCCACTTGGTAGGCACCTAAAAATAAATTAGTCTTTATTTAACGAGTTAGTAACAGTGAGAGAGATGAATGTTTTACGTCGGTGACTATTGTTGGAGCAGATATCAAAATATTAAACGCTAGGGCCTCGGTCGTTCTGACCCGCCGCCCGCGGCGTGCAGCGGATGGGGGTACACGCTGGACGCCGCGGACAGCGGGTGCTTGGTCGTTCTAGATTTCTAGAACGTAACCGCGGCGGCCAAAACGGCGGCAGTTTCCGAGGTTTTGTGTTTGCGAAGAGACGTGTACGCGAAATGGAAAAAACACTAGCATATTTATTGCTTCAGGAGGAAAAGGATGAGGATCTATTAATAATGTTGAAGCTAAAACAAAGGAAAAAGAAAGCTAGACAAAAGGAGCGTGCCTACAATATTTTGGTGTATCGTACAAAATACTGTTGCACTTCCCAAACTCAATCAAAAGTCCGTCTTTCTCTTTGGTAAATTTTTCCATATTGAACGCTAGCGTCCACCCGCCGCAATGCTTCAAAATGACTAAAGCCGCAGCGTGCAGCGGGCGGCAGTCGCGGGCGGCGGGCGAGAACGACCGCTCCCGAACATTTTCGATAGTCCAGGAAACGAGGAGATTCTTTGTATGGAGACCTCGGAATAATTCCTCTGTCGCTGAAACTTTGCAGTGTGATAAAGTAGGGTATAAAGCATACGTTTGACAAATTATCTAGGATTTTTGATATTTCGAAGTTAGGTATTTCTGCCAAAACATGAAAATCGCTTATAACTGCTTGTGAAAAATTCCTCCGTCCGAAATTCCATCGGTATATGATATTATATATTAATAAGAGTATATATTATCATTATCTAGGAAAATTTCGATTTCGAATAGGTAGAAATTTTAAAATACCTATTTTGCATCATAACTTCTTCAGGAAAATTGCTCCGTCAATATTTATTTTTTTATATGCCCTAAATTCTTTAAATATATCCATTTTCACAATTATCTAGGAAATTTTCCTCATCGATCACACCTTTACAGATTTTCGGCAATAACTCATGGGGAAAAATTGCTCCGTCAATTTTTATTTTTTTATATGCCCTAAATCCTTTAAATATATCGCTTTTCACAATTATCTAGGAAATTCTCCTTATCGATCACACCTTACAGATTTTCCGCAATAACTCACTGGGAAAAACTCCTCCGTCCATTTGTATGAAATTAACTTATTAGACACAGAACATAAAAATATAATATAATTGTGTATTATCCAGTAAATATTCGCCCTTAAACATTAACTTTCGAATATCGCAATATTTAAAAAGCGCGCTTTCAAACAACACCGAGCGCGTAGTGCGGGAGTGGGGTAACCCCGCCCGCACCGTCAAGTTTTCCGTGCCCATTGAGTTATTATGTATACTAGAGTGGGCACCTCAACTTGATTTCTTGTAAAACCTGTTTGAGTCGATCGGCACAAACACGCTTAGTCTGTGCCGGACGGCTGCGGTAGCTGGACGCATTGGAGTGAAAAATAATTACGTCTAAATATGCCGTCATGTGTAGTGAGGTCCTGTACAAACTGCTCAGGAAAATCAAATAAAAGTCAAGGAGTGACTTTTCACACGTAAGTTTACTGCATTTTCGTTTAATCACGCTTAATTTAATAATTTTTGAATCAATTTAAACTCGGCAGTCGCGCCATGTGGTGGCGGCCATGTTTTGTTGAAATCAAAGAGTAAAAAAAAAGGTTTACACAGACGTGACAATATCGAGGTGTTATGTTAATATAGATAATGAAATTATTTTGAAGTTCCCTATCGGATATTAAATTTTATATTATTCGATTTTTTTTATATTATATTATGGGACAATCTTACACAAATCGACCTAGTCTCACAGTAAGCTCAATATGGCTTCTGTTGTTGGTCCTAGGCGACGACATATACAGGGTGTCCCTAAACTATGAAGGGAAAGTACCTCAAATATTGGAGATAGGATATTTTACTGAAAGGACACTTTATTTTATTTTTAAAAGTAAGTAATACTGCATTCAAAGATTTTTTTAAAAATTACTTGTTTTGTATGGGAAATAATTTTCTTAACCCTTAAATGGACACATGTGTTTCCCCTGCTGTTTTTTTTTTGAAATCCTGATTATAGTTTTGTATTTGGGGAGGAAAAGAAATTTTTTTTCGTAATTGTCAATAATTTATAATTTTTTTATGATTTTCAGCATGTCACTTAAAAAGGACATTGCCCGTTTATGTGTTAACTATGCGTACTCGAGATCTGTCACACAGGACGGACATTGCCCATTTAACCTAATGCAATATTCTTAGGACACAAACAATGAAATTAATAAAAATTATATGTAATCACAGCTTTTGAGATCACGACTCATGTTTATTATATAGGAAACATTTACCTTCCACATATACATACGTTCTTATTATTAAACTTGCAAAACAATGAAATCATTATCATGCTTCTCAAAAAAAATCTAAACATAAACTAGTCTTTTCCCTTTCGGAATATAAGAAAACAAATAAATATAAAATAAGCTTATATTACCGCCTGTACTTTTTTGTACAATCGCAAACTGTATGTGTACGTCAGAACTAATGAAATGAACCCAAACACGGTGAATTTATCTTATGTGAATTTAGATCATCATACCGTCTGGTTCCACCATATTCATGCAAAATTTCAGTTCCATCGGTTGAAGATATCTGCTACAAAATTGAGTTGCAAGATTCGATCTGAACAAACATAGTTACATACATACATACATACTTACATGCTTACATACATAGATTGCGCCAGTGGCATGGCAGATGCGATCGGCTCAAATCTGAGGTCGTTGCTCTAGTAATGTTCAATAGCCAGCTTCCTTACAATACCCATGAGCATCTCTATCATCATTATTTCAGGCATAGGACGTCCACTGCTGGACACAGGCTTCCTCAATAGATTTCCAGATGGACCGGATATTATATGGGCATATATGATGGGCATCCAGCGAGTCCCTGCAATCCTAACCAGGTCATCCGAGCACCTGGCAGGTGGCCGTCCCACGCTGCGCTTACCAGTACGTGGTCTTCACTCGAGAACCTGTCTGCCCCAACGGCCATCGGTTCTTCGATCTATGTGCCCTGTCCATATCCATTTCAGTATGCTTACCCGGTTTGCTATATCGGTGACCTTAGTTCGTCTACAAATCTCCTCATTTCTGATTGGATCACGCAGAGATCCCGAGCACAGCCCTTTCCATCGCTCGCTGAGTAACGCTGAGCTTCCTTAAGTGGCCCATAGTTATAGACCACGTCTCGGCTCTGTAGGTCATCACCGGTAATACGCACAGGTTGAAGACTTTCATCTTCAAGCACTGAGGTATCTCGGACGAGAAGATACTTTGCCGTTTCCCAAACGCTGCCCATCCTAGTTCGATCCGTCGATCCGTCGGTATGTGATCTCTTTCTCGCAGTTGGACCTACCTAGCTTGATTGTTTGTCCTAGATAGACGTATTCGTCGACAACTTCGAGGACCGAGATACAATGCAATACTGTGGTGGGCGCTACATGGACATTCGACACGATCTTCATCTTGTCCATGTTCATCTTAAGGCCCACCTGTTAGAATACTCTGTTGAGATCTTCGAGCATTGTATTGTGTCTCTGCCACGATATCGTCGGTAAACTGAAGGTGCGTGATGTAATCGCCATTAATTCTGGTGCCAAGTCCTTGCAATTCCAAGAGCTTGAAGGCGTCTTCCATTGCTTTGGTGAAGAGCTTTGGAGATATCATATCTCCTTGTCTCACACCCCTCTGCAACAGAATCGCCTCCATACACTGGTATAGTACTTGGACCGACATAATGGCGTTGTTGTGCACATCTCTCAGTTAATTCGGTATTGCTGGAGCGACTATAGTACTGCCCATGTCTCGACAGAATAGTAAGTAAGCAGTGGACTTTGTCCGTTATAAGTGACAAATAACTTTTAAGGGATCACAGGCAAAGTCCGTTATAAATGACATATGTTCAAATCACTACTTTTAGGGAACGTGGGCAATGTCCGTTATAAAGGACAAACATTAAAATCACAACTTTAAGGTATTACGGGCAATTTCCGTTTTAAGTGACACTCTGATTATTTCAAGCATCATGAAGAAATTACAGATCATTTTAGCAAAATAACTACTTTATACTGTTATTACAACTTATTTACACAATAAAATAACATAAATCCTAGTAATACTTACGAAAAAAATGTTTTGACGATGAGCCTACACCGTTTCGGTCGTTATACTTTTAGGAATGCTTGCTCCTTGTCACGCGTCGCGTGCGCACGGCTTCTCGATACGCAAGGAGGAAAGGGGATAGCCTAACGAACGTCACGTGACACTTGAACCGCGCGGAAGTTCGTTCAAATTTGAATTGTGTGCGTTTTATTGGTATGTCCTTTAAAACGGACAAAATCCATTTAAGGGTTAACATTTAAATCAAATATTTTACGCTATTCCTCTCTTTTGGGATACTATGTTACTTAAGAGGAATTATTTGTTTTTAACCACTCTTTTGATTGTCATCTTAAAAATATGGGCTGTTGTTTTTTCACATTTGAGTCGGTTCGATTCTCCGACGAAGCAAGTAATTTTTAGAAAATCTTTGAATGCAGTATGTCTTACTTTGAAAAATAAAATAATGTTCCCTTTCAGCAAAACATCCTATCTACAATATTTGAGATACTTTTCCTTGATGTGCCATAATCTTGGACACCCAGTATAATAAATAGATATATATGTCAGATGATTCGCGCGTGACTGACTGTCAGGACAGGATGGGTTAGCTGCAGAATCCTGGCCGTTGAGGTATGTTGGTTAAAGAAGTGGATTCATGTCAGATCAAATCATTTATTCGTCTGATTCTTTTGGCGACTTCGGTAATGACATTCTGGTGAGAAGAAGCGCCGAAGAAACTCACCAGTTTCTCTTTTAAATCATCAGGCATTACAATAGTTGTTACAATATTATGGCGTAGGTACTTGAGTGAGCAAATCTAGTCAATTACGTTACACAGTATGATTCATTTCACTATTAATCGACAGAATTACAATTATCAAGTATCAACTTTAACTACTGGCAGACGAACTGACAGAATCGTAAGACAAGTGTTGTCGCCACGACAGTCAGAAAGAGAATCGACACTCTTGTCCAACGAGCCCGTCGACGTGCACCGCAACCGGACGTTACGTCACACGGCGTTCGCCGCCATTTTAAATCTACTTAGTACTACAGTAGTCAATTGATGATCTAGGATTTCTTGAATTATCGCTACTGTCTCCGACATATATAAATGCTTAAATACATAGAAAACATCCATAACTCAGGTACAAATATCTGTGATAAGCACACAAATAAATGGCCTGACCAGGATTTGAACCCGGGACCTCCTGCTTCGTAGGCTGGGTCACTACCGACTGGGCTAGAAAGCCGTTATTAAATGAAATATTTATTTTTGCCCGACTACGGAAAAAAGGTTATTTTTATTAACACAACATTTATTCAAGGTTTCCTCGGCCGGACCATGAAAAAAAGAGAGCCATGGATTAATATTTATTTTGTTATATTATATCTACACCCATGTCCCTTCTATTCTACGGCTTCTATTTTAATCTATACAGGGATCAACATCGCGACAAAAACGTCATAAGCGCCGTGTAAATCATCTATCCGTCCGTCCGTCGGTTACACGCAGATATCTCCAGATGTACTGAATAATATAGAAAAAAGTTTAAAAAAAGCTTTTATTTATCAAATTGCCTACAAATTACAATTCAAATGACTTTGTTAATCATAATTTCATAAAAGTTTAGTTGTATTATATGTACAGGTATAATATTTTCTAAATGAACTAAGAAGAAGAGAATAAACTTTAAATTAAATCAAATCACAAGATTTACATGATATAAAAAGCTTGTCGCGAGATTCCTTAGAATTACTCATATCGAGCTCATGATCATATCGATAGGTACATATTGTATTCATGCATAAAGCTTCTATATCATATAAATCATGTGATTTGATTTAATTTAAAGTTTATTTTCTTCTATTTAGGTCATTTAAATAAAAAAAAATCAAGGGGGGCGGGAGGGTCGTGTCGTCGTCGTCGGTACGAAGAACGATGATGAGCTGCGAGCGGGTATGCGGGCGGGGCGACGCGGCGTCGGCGGTGCGGCGGCGGTGGCCTTGTAGGCTTGTAGTTCTTCTCCACTCCCCGCAGTCCTCCCGCACCCCGCGCTCGGTGCTGTTCGAAAGCGCGCTTTTTAAAAATAGTTTATTATATCTGTACTGATAATACACAATTATTTTGATGTTCTGTGTCTAATAAGTTAATAAAAATGGACGGAGGAATTTTTCCCAGTGAGTTATTGCCGAAAATCTGTAAGGTGTGGTCGATAAGGAGAATTTCCTAGATAATTGTGAAAAGCGATATCTTTAAATAATTTAGGGCATATAAAAAATTAAAAATTGACGGAGCAATTTTTCCCAGTGAGTTATTGCGGAAAATCTGTAGGGTGTGATCGATAAGGAGAATTTCCTAGATAATTGTGAAAAGCGATATATTTAAAGGATTTAGGGCATATTAAAAAAATAAAAATTGACGGAGCAATTTTTCCCCATGAGTTATTGCCGAAAATCTGTAAAGGTGTGATCGATGAGGAAAATTTCCTAGATAATTGTGAAAATGGATATATTTAAAGGATTTAGGGCATATAAAAAAATAAATATTGACGGAGCAATTTTCCTGAAGAAGTTATGATGCAAAATAGGTATTTTAAAATTTCTACCTATTCGAAATCGAAATTTTCCTAGATAATGATAATATATACTCTTATTAATATATAATATCATATACCGATGGAATTTCGGACGGAGGAATTTTCCACAAGCAGTTATAAGCGATTTTCATGTTTTGGCAGAAATACCTAACTTCGAAATATCAAAAATCCTAGATAATTTGTCAAACGTATGCTTTATACCCTACTTTATCACACTGCAAAGTTTCAGCGACAGAGGAATTATTCCGAGGTGAAATGCTTCATTAATCGGACTAATATAGACGCCGCGGGCGACGACGGGCCGCTCGCTGCCCGTCGCGGGTGGCGGGTGAGAACGGCCAGGGCCTTAAAGTTGAGGCTCATGTGAAAGTCCCTATGCAATGACGGATTAATAGCATTACGTTATATACCACGTCTATAGTATAATATGTAGGTAAGGTACAATCGAACACTCTGTTAACTGTACACTTGTAAACGAACGTCAACTTTATTGCAACGTGTTAAAGTCTATGGGTGGTCAGTTAGCAGTGGCTTCGTTTGTACGTGTACTTCCAAGCAAACAAATTAGTCTTCAGTCTACGTAAATATTACGCTAGGTGCGTTCAATATAATATTTCCCGCAAAATTATTGCAGTATATAGGTAAAACTGACGTTCACACGCGGCGCACATAAATTGATTCGGGACCGATATCTGGTCGCAAGGTCAGGTGCAAATAGGATGATTTCCAACCGTCAAGCGGAAACTCGCTTCTTTGATTGGAGTATCGACTGACAAGCTCCAAGTTCGTTATTATGCAAATAATGGTTCCAACCAAATCTTTCGCGTCCCGAATTGAATTTTACGAGGATCGTTTAAAGCTGATACAATTTTGTATTTTATCGATTGGAACAGAGAATGGAATTCAAAGGAGTCTGCATTGAATTGCCGGTAAAGAATCCTTTGGCATTATAATACTGAAGATAATATCGTATGTCACAATATAAGCATTAAGTATAAATACATGCCCTGTAAATGATCAGGCCTCTGAGAAGGTAGAGTAATACTTGTAAGTTAAAATAAAAATAGTAATCGAGTATTCGCATAATAAGTACCTACATATACTTTTTACCTACGAAGCTAGAGGTTCCGCGTTCAAACCCTGGTAAGGGCAAATATTTGTGTGATGAGCACAAGTATTGTATTATAAAATGTGTATGTTATGTATATCGTCATTAGTACAAGGTAGGTACAAGCATTGATTAGTTTGGGACTAGATCAATTTGTGTAAGATTGTCCCGCAATGTGTATGTATTTATCCCGGGTCCATATCAAGTCGCATAAACTTGAAAGGCATAATTCATCATTTGGCATAATGCTTTTTTTTCTTAACACGTAAACTTTTCAGGATTATTATAATACAAACCTAACCTAACCTATTTAACAGGATGAGGCCTTAAAGAGTCCTGAAAATTATACAGTTTAAGAGGCTGACAAGACCTACTTTTGTTGAAATTGATGTTATTTAAGCAGTTTTTTAAGAAAAACCATTTGTTCTAGCACATCAAAAAAAATATATGTTAATATTCATCATATTTCGAAGACCGTGGACGGACGCGATACATAATTTCACGAAATCGGCTCGATAGAAAAAAATTGCAAAGATTGGTCTTAAAGTCATCATTAAACGGTTCTATGTCTTTATTTTTTTAACGTATGCGTCTGCAAATAAAAACATGAAGTCAACATATTCATACCTAAACCGCTAACGAGTCACATTTCACAAATAGTCCACACTTTTTTTTATTTCAATTTTTATTTATTATTATCTTCTAAGACCCGGCTGCCCAGAAACAGTGACAGTAGGCTCTCGTTTACTCCGATACAAATAGACAGTGTGCGCTGACGCGCCGTGCTAGACGGACCTATGCTTCTCGTTTGCGCATCGAAAACATCGCAAAAATTTGTGTAACCTTGTGTTAAAAATCTAAAATACTGTATACGTACTTATATAAATCAAAGTTATAATATAAGAAGTGTAAATATTTAGTTAAGTGTGTTAAATGTATGATCACCGCAATAGCCACTGGCCTGTCCAAATGAATACTCATTCAGTTTTACACCTTCATAGCGTTGAAATGTGGACCTTATGTCACTGGATATAAGGTCCACATTTCAACGCTTCTTCAGATGCGGTTTTGGCTACGCCCATCGAGAAACTAGGGCTTGCATTCCGGAATTCCGGAATTCGGAAATTCCGGAATTCCGGACGATTTTTCCGATATTACAGTTCCGGAATTCAAGTGCTAAATATCGAAAATTCCGGAATTGAAAATAGTGTAATGAAATTCGGCATTAAGACGGATATTTTACAAAATTACCACGTTACAAAATTGTCAAACGTTAATTATTATATGGCCCAGTCTTCAGGTAGTATTTTTCGAGCGCGGGGTCTAAACCTGTACTTGTTAGAACGAGACAGAACGATTTTGGACCAACTACTTATTGTTTGTCTGTATCTGTTTTTGAATTTAAACAATAAACACAATCAGTACTAAGTGCAACGCCATTAACGTTAGTTGTGGGTTTCTGGTGCCCTGTGAAGTTATAATTGTGAATTTTGCAGATTTCGTGTGTGTTATGCATGCGACACAATGAAAGTATTATTGTTGCATTCAATTTATAATAACGCCTTAACATTTATCAGAATATTTCTGCAATAAAGTCCAATTAATTATTTCATACGACTTCACATCATTATAATATTACACGGCATAATAGTCGATATACATATAGGAGTCTTCTCAAGGCATTTACGAAAGTACAAGAATATTTGAACTAATTTCAAGACATACTAGTGTTTTAATGTTTTGAGGATAAATTAATTGAAATGGCATTTCATCATGCTTTTAGAAATTATTTAACGTCGTTTCGTATTAACGTTTAAGCTTTTTATAATATTCACACGATTCATGTATTTTGTATGGTTATTCTACATGAATAGTTATTTTACGTGGTCACGAAAAGGATAACCTTGGTACAGAAATTGTTGTTACTCCGTGGTTGTTACAAATAATTGAAAAGCTCATTGTACCTGTGTTGTGTTTGTGTTTAATGATTAATTGAGAAATTTTGCCCTACTTCGTAATATTTTTGGAATTTTGAGAATGGTCTTATTTAAATACCAAATGCAATTTTTAGAATTTAAATTTTATATGTCATACTATTTCGTTATTAATTCATACCTACTTTTTGTAATAATCTACCGTGCTAGCTAAGTGCACCTAGTATTAATGCATTACTTTACCAGTGTTGATTTTTTAATAATTATGTCTCGATTTTTTCGTATTTTGTACTTGGAATACGTTCTACACATTTGTTGATTATTAATAAATCTATTTTAATACAATTGCTCGTTTCATTCGGACAAAAAATGTATTAGAAATCAAAGCCGGTACAGCCGCATTAATTCCGGAACCAGTTCCGGAATTCCGGAATTGAAGGTAAAATTCGAAGTCAATTCCGGAATTGGAAAATCGACCGATTTTGCAAGCCCTACGAGAAACGTTTTGTTTGCATAGATCTATAAAGTTTTGGAGTCGACGGTAATAGTTATGTATTATGGGAGGCATCAATACACGAGTGTGGTTTTAGGAAACGAGCCGAAGCAGGCATGTCTCACTCCGCGATTTTATTTTGACGTAATTATTATTCTTCCTTGCCTAATGCATTAGGCAAGCTCAGGGCTGCGCCCACACCCGGCAGCGCCTGTGTGCGAAACCCTGTGCATGAAGGCCTAAGGTGTATGTATGTATGTATGTATGTATGTATGTATGTATGTAAGTGTGTGTGTGTGTGTGTGTGTGTGTGTGTGTGTGTGTGTGTGTGTGTGTGTGTGTGTGTGTATGTGTGTATGTATGTATGTATGTATGTATGTATGTATGTATGTATGTATGTATGTATGTATGGATATATGTATGTATGTATTATCATACACCGCACTCCAGGGTAATTTTTCGGGCACGTCAGTTAGTAAGGTTTACAAATAAACCAATCAATTTTCGATTTGACAGTATAAGGTATTTGTACTAAGTATTTATTATATTGTATATTATATTCAATCTCATTTAATTTAATTACCTACGTAACATACATTATCATTAGCTACTAAAGGTACTCGGAGTTGCATGGTACATATCTGGGGGCACGGCAGTGGCCCCGCCAAGTCGAGCGCGAAGCAAACACTGCCGTACCATCCTTTACTGGAACCATTTCGCCGCATTTTCAGGCCCCTATTTGAAAACCTCTAGATAAGACCAGAACGCAGAAATTTTCGTCATCCAGTAAGCTATAATCACATACTTAAAATCTAAAATGTCAAGTCTGTAGGTCATTTAGTTCCGAAGTTAAGCGAAAGCAAAGTTTCGCATTTACGACAGACACTCACTGACTCATGATCATCAGAATAGAACTAGTACTTCCCATAAACTCAGAGAGCTGAAATTTTAAACATAGTTAGTTTTTAGCCTATCAAGTCCTAAAAAACCTCCAAATATTGCAACTGCACACATAAGTTTGTAATCCTATACAAATACATGCGATTACAAAGTTTCTTTGTTGACTTGTACCTACTATAACGAATAAAGAATGTTCAACGGCCAAGTCACACAACATTAAGTATAATAATAAAGAAATCGCAGTAAGGTACCTTAAACTTGACACGATTTTGTCTAGATTTCATTACTTTTTAGAGATAAACAAGCAGCTCCATCGAGACTTGGCTAGTTTTTTACAGAATGTTTTTGATGGGATACCAGGTTACGGATACTAAGTATAAATACCTTATACTGTCAAATCGAAAATCGATTGATTTATTTGTAACCTTACCTTACCTTTATGTTTTTCTCGATGACCTTACATTGCAGGTCGTCAAGAAAAACATAAAGGAAGTGCTGTATATTTTAATTCAATATAATCGTATTACTACTTACAAAAATACTGTATTTTTTTCTAATAAATCTTAACTACTTATATTACATATCCAAAATTCATTAAATGTGTTTGAAAGTTTTCATTACTTATTTACGTATTACATATCCAAATTTCATTCTATCTGTTCACGCTTTAATTATGAAAATAAATTAAAAACCAACTATATTATTTTAACGACGCCCTGTCTATTTTATTCTGCGCTCTATGGGAAACCTACAGGAGTTTAACGCCAATAACGCCATCTACCGGCAGGCGTGTTTATTTCGATCGCGATCGCAAGCCGAATGCAAACAGTTACGCTTCTCGCCGCTCACTTGTGAATAGCGCTGGGAGCAATTAGGCGGGGCTAGGGGATGGGCCAAAATCCTGAATCCTCAAGGGCATTTTGCTGTTGACAGCGTCTTAAGAAAAAAATGCATTATGCTGAATGATAAATTATGCCTTTCAAATTTATGCGACCCGATACGCACACCTATTTATCGCAGCTCAGTAGTTTATTTATTTATTTAATTCTAAAAAACTTGGTAAATTTGTTTCTTTTGAACTCGCCAAACATGCGTTTATTGATTTGATAGGATAGAATTTAGACTTTTCAGAGATTGGGGTTTGGATGTAATAAGTACCTACATAAGATCGGTTCTATAAGGCGTAAGATATAGTACATTGTGCACCGAGGGTAGTAAGAAGGGATTTACTAACGAGAGTCTATTAGAAGCCCGACGCCGTAGGCGGAGGGCTTTTAATGACTCGAGTTTGTAATCCCCTTACTGCCCGTGGTACACACAATGTTTTTCATCACATTTGCGAGGAAAATAAAATAAGACAAAAATAAAATTATTTACTGTCAACTTTTTCATATAGTATTCCACAGATAATGCTAAGAACTGCGTTTAGTTTTCAAACTTGACAGCTCGTCTCGCCCCGCCGGTGGAAAACCACCTTTAGACTTACGTAGAGAGGGTTCCGTACGTTCAAAACAATACAACACAATTATACTTTATTGCACAGACTTCTTATAGGTTTTCCTGTAATCTATACGTGTAGGACTATTTTCGTATTTTTTTTCAAAATGTTAGGTCCACTAGTTTCGGAGATGAGGGGGGGGGGGGGTGTTAAATTTTTGCCTACTTTCTTAAAGAACTTCAAAACGATCTATATTAAAATTATAAAAAAATATATTTTATGCCACACCTGGCCATAAATGGCTGCGCGTACGGAAAAAGCCGCTTTCTGGCCAAGTGTAGACATAAAATTATGTACAAACAGCAACACACTTAACTGCCCATTAAAGATAGAGCAGAGAGAAAATGATAACGATTGAAAGAGATATATATATTTGTATTATGTCAACTTCAAATCAAATAATAAATAATGTGTAATGTGCCTTTGAGCTTTGTCATTGTAGTTGTTTGGGCAAAGATTTCTTTTTTCATACTGTAAATAAAGGTTTTATTTCAACAAGACAGGTGAATTTGTCAAAATTATGATTTAGCTTTCAGACGAACGTTGGGATGGAATAAACTAATTATATTGCTAATGCTTTTATTGGTGCTTCATATTTTTGATATGATGCACCAATATAATGTAATTTATATTTATTATTCATTCATTCTTTTCCACGAATTCAATAATATGGCATTAATGTCAATAATGACGTTGGATCAGCCATAAAAGAAAAAAATATTGTTTCAAAACTCTTTTGTATAATAGCCAATTTATACTCATAAACACACGCGCACATGCATAACACGACGCCTTCAAGTGTGATTCTCTTTCTTGCAGTATTTCCCATTTTTGAAGTGTATAGTTAACTGTGTTGCTGTTTGTACACAACATGGGAGGTAATAAAGAAAGCCCTCGATCGCATATTTACGTCCCTCGCCTGCGGCTCGGGTCGGAAACATCTGCGATCTCGGCCTTTCTTTGTATTACCACCCTAGTTGTATAATGTACTATAAGATCCTCACAGTGAGTTTTTTTATTTGATATGTTACACGATATAGTTTGCTAACATTTTCAACCAAATTTCAACTCAATCGGTCCAGTACTTTCGGAGCAAATTGGCTGTGACAGACAGACCACTCTTGGTTTGTATGGTAATCGACAGCCTCGAATGACTTAGACCTGGCCTTTGCATAATAAAATAACTACTACTGTATGGAATCCAATTCAATCTGTACTCGGCTACATTACAACTAGAAGAAAATATGAAAACGAACTAACGTGCTCGTATTTACCTACAAAATTATTTGATGAACAAAGTAAATTATTACAAAGTAATTCAACAAAGTGTTGGCGGGTTTACTTTTTGTACCTACTTATACTTGACCCCGTTAGGTATCCGTAACCAGAACTCGGAAAATTAAGGTTGTTATATACTTACTAACACATTAAGAGCAAAAATGTGATCGATAGGTACCTATTACGTCATTCTAGAAGCTTCGCTTCGTAGAGGTCTTAGAGTATTTCTTGTTCGTAATGATTGATGAGTAATTGAATTACGTAACGCCACGTAGAATCTATCATGTACCGTGATGGATTTTCTTCCGCACACGACATGTTACTAAGAAATAGAGAACATTTTAACGTTTCACAATGTTGGGGCGTCAAAATGAGCTACTTACCTGTTGCTTATGTATGACACCAACACATCACGCCTCGTTCGAACGAGGATCGATTGAGAGTTGACACTCGAATCTATTAATTTAAGCAACGCGCAGCCAAACTAAAACACGGCAAATACGCGAACCTGGAACCAGTGTACGATTTCGTCCCGGTTGCTGTTGAGACCGCTGGGCCATGGTGTGCTGAGGCGAAACACCTAATAAAAAACATAAGGCGCCGATTGAGAGACATGTGACCCCCGGTCTGGCTTTTATCTGGTCCAACAAATATCATTGGCCATACAGCGGGGCAATGCGGCTGGCATATTTGGCACTTTTGGACCAGGTGTGTCGGGCCGGGATATAATTTAGAAATTTAGAAAAGTATTTAGTTCTAGTAATTTATTCCATATAGTATATATAATTTTAATTTAGTTTTATCTTTAGGTAGTTACTGTTTTTATATTTAATCTTTCTGTTAAATAAATGACGACTTTATATTTAAGCAACAATTACAAAATAGTCGATCATCACTTACGAAAGTTTTCGGTATATCCACCCAGCACGCAGGAGTTGTTACTTTACAGAATTTCAGAGTCCCTACAATACCTAAAATAATTCTTCACTGGGACCAGTGCGTCCACTCCGAGCACCGGTTATCGATCGCGAGATTTTCAAAGATTTCGTAAGTAGACGCTGGAGCCGGCTAATGTTTAAACAACCGTAGCAGAAATGGAATGAAAAGCGACTTACCAACTCATCTGCTGGTGGATCCGTCCAGAAGCAAGCTGGGGCCTTCGCTTTAGAGTACTCCAGAGCGCAAGGCCCCACGAGCAGCGAGCTGAGAATACTCCCGAAGTCTGGATCGGCGACTAGAGCGTCTCGCTCGTAGTATCGATTAGCGTTGTTCACGAGATGCTCGATTATTTTAGCGAGCTGACGCTCGAACAAAGCTATCCGAATCCAGAGATATCTGAAACAAAAGGACATTGTCAATGTGCGGTTTATAGGAATTTGTAATACGGTATGATATGTTATTTATTGTTAGGTCTCAATTTACAATTGTAGGTATATAACATAATGTTTTATAAGTACCATTGTATCTGTATCAATCTGTTGGTGTACAATTCTCATTAATTAAACTACGTAGCAAAACAATTGTTAAAATTTCTAATGTGTCGTTATTCCGAAATCGCCGACTGAGCAATGTTTCTTAATTATTCCAATATCGTTGGCCCTTCTTCTCGCATGCCACGAGGAGTTAAAATTTACATATTTTGTGAACCCGTATCCGAAATTTCATTATAATGGCTTAGGTATCCATAAAATCTTATTGGTCCCGAGCAGAAATAACCGCGAACTACTTAAACCAATAAGCGCAGCGCAATCTGCAACTGAAACGTTCTGGAATAGCAAACTTTATTTATATGATTCCAGCGCGCTTCAGAGCGCAACCTAACTGCATTAATGAAAACATGGTTGACTGACTAGGGTACATTCGTTATTGTGTCAATATGGTGAGGCCTCCGACTTCCCACACTATCCAAACAATTTGATGTCGCACTCGTGTAGTTTTAATTAATTTGGTGTATTTTAGCGGTAATTTATCATCGTGAATCCCAGAGCCCCTTTTAAGTTTTAGGCATGCATGGATCCTCCTTTGATTATATAAAAACGTATTTGGAATATCTTCTTTTTATACGAAGGACGCGGGGATTACGACTTTGCGAGTTATTGTTTATTGATACCACGTCATGCAGTACCTACTTAAGTAGATATTGGTTTTGTTATATTGTGGAAAGGCGCTGGTTGATGTTTTATTAACATGAAAGGTGCCTAGTATTGATTCTGTCGTGGACGTGTAATGAAAATAGGAGCACGAAATGTCGCTTTCTTATTCTTTATAGCCGTAAATACACGTGTAATTACACGGTGATTTTAATCTTGATTAGAAACTTCGTAATTGACAACCTTTAATTTTTTTGAGCCTTTAATTTATTGGTTCTCTGTATTTGGTTTGAAAAGACGAATACGCTGATAGTTTATTTGTTTGACTAGGATTTGTAATTAATTTATAATTAATATATTAATATTTACTTATTCTAAAAGGGCGTAACTACAGTTCTACGGTAGAATAAACCATTACTTTAGTCTTATCGCGATCGAAAAAAGTAAGCGATCTAACAGTATGCATTGACAATGTCAAATTCAAAATTATGACAGCTTATTTTTTCTGTGGCAAAAGGCACTGGCATTTCATCTATTGTGCCGTAGAACTGGTAAAATGAGAACATATTTTTTATTAATTTGTATTTTTTATATTAAGCGATATAAAAAAATTATAAAAATAGTGTAGTGTTCAGGAGACGAAATGCTTTCGAATCGTATATACATTTTAAAGTGTTCTTAAAATGAAATGTTGTCAATAGTTGGTGGAAGAACCCTCTAATACCTACCTACCTATGTTAAAAATAAATGAATTTGTCGAATATGTCAAAAACTAAATTTAATATAATTGCATTTTATTTTAACATCTGACGAAATTAACAAATGTTGCGAATTTTTCATGTATTTATTTATTACAAGTACAATTAGTCTTAATACTATTTAAAAGCACAGCCGTGTTCTAAGACATTACACAATTCACAAAGCTTAGGTGTTGCGGATATTGCCCACCTTGGAAATTGTGAAAAAGCCTGCGTTGAGCATGAAAGTTCTATATTGATAAGGTATGTTTGCTTCGAATGTAATATTATCTCAACAAAACCTTTTTTCATCGGTTGAAATTCTAATTTCTGTCATATTTATATCGCGTGAAAAATTAGTTCAGAAATCATTATTATACCCACGTTATCATTACATTAAAATAACTATTATGTAGTACTTAAACACATGCAAACTAGTGATTATTCGTGACTTAATTCATTTACATTTCATAAATCGATTAACTTTGAACTCGGACAAGCTCAGTCGCAGGTTGCTTTGATCAAAATTATATGAAATACAGTTAATTAAATACAAATCTTAATTAATTACTAAATTAAAGCCTAATCCAATACTTGTATAGGTATGTCTAATCTTTCGCAATTGAAACAGATTGCCATTTAAAAAGATATTATTTATTAAGACGCAATTTAATATTAAATTAGAATTTTAACGGTCATTTTAGCCCACGTTTCTTAATTTTTCAAGGATATAAAATAGAAGGTAATATTATATTAAGCTCACTGATTTCAGTATCTTATGATATCTCCCTCTGTGTCTGTGGCTTAAAGATGGTAGGTATGACTCGTATTTTATGGTTTAAAGCCGGTTTACCTTGAAATCGCATAACGGATAACGCACGATTTATCTAATTTAAAATGAAACGAGGTATAAACTAGGTACATAAACGGGTCATTCTCATTTAGATTTGTGACTTGTCACAGCTATGTGCAGAAACTTAACGTTCCTAATACTTAATCTTTCCTTCTTTTTATATACGAACCGAAAGCTTGACCACGGGGCTTATTTAAGAATAAGTATTAGAATATTTAATTTCCTGGGAACCCTTAACTTTTGTACAAGGTTGTGTTAAGTTATGACATATCTGTGAAACTATAAGAGAATGACCCAAACAGACTGCTTTTTGACGTAAGAACCCCTGCTTCGTCCGCGATCCGACAATAAGAACATAATTTATCATAGTAAGTGCAATATCAAAAATGTCGCACATTTTTACCTTACCCTAATAAAATTCCAATTTCTCCAAGTAAATGTCGTCGTTACAAATGCTTAGAATTTCAGATGCTACTTACGAGCGGTCGCAAAACGGCAATAAAGCGAAAACGTGGCAAAACAGACTGTGAAATGCTAAAGAGAGTTTTCTTCCTCCACCATAGAGCATAAACCAGTGTATCCTGTCCGACACAATGTCCCACATCAAATGACGCAATAAAACAAAAAAATACAATCTCAGGACACCTCGACAATACAAAGGACGTTTTTATTGACACTTCAATTTCAGTCCTTTATTTGGTTCGTCAACTTTTTTAAAATAGAGTGAGAAATATTTCATTGTGCTTCCCAAGCCGGGAAATGTTTTGTTGCGCCTCCGAATAATAAATATTATTTAATTAGAGTAAAGTTCAAACGATTCTTAAAACATTTTCTCTTTTGCTTTGGTTGTGTACCTGGTAATTATTTTCTCGGGTACATAATGGCGCTTGAGAGCCGGCTTCACGCTTGTTAAGTGTCATCTTTTGACGTCAGTTTAGGCCTCTCCGTCTTTGGCCCAATTTCATTTTTCCTTGACGTGTCACGCCACATCCCCTCGACGGGAATATGATTATTTGACTCTTCCAGTGAATTTTTTTTTCATATTTCGCTACACATCCGAGTAATTCATTTTACAACGTCATTGAAACATCAAAGCGAGTAAAATACGTTTCTCCTGTCAAATGCGTCTACAACGTACACACGCATCGTATCATATAAGTCACGATATACCAACAATTTGTGTGCTGATTTTTAACAGACTTTCAAAAGAAGGATGGTTCTCAATTCGTCTGCATATATTTTTTGTATGTTTGTTACGCGATCACTCGAAGACGACTGGACCGATTTGGAGAATTGAAAGGGTACACCTTCGTGGTGTTTGGCTCTTTGCAACCAAACAAGATCTGATGATAGAATCTTGGAGAAATGTAATATTTGATGGGTTCCCTTTAAATATTACATACACACATATGAGTCATTTTCAAAAAAAATGTACACAATTAAGGGATTTATTAAAACAAAACTTAATTCATTCCTCTGTGTTACGAAAGTCACCCATATATTTCGTATGCCTAACTTTCGTAACACAGAGGAAGCGATCGTGATTTTGTTTTTATTAGGCCCTTAACTATGTACTTTTTTTTTAAATTACTCATATAGCGTATTGGGTATTGTTCTTAGTCACTCGTGGATTTCTTATCTAAGGAGGATCGGCTACGTATAGGTAAATTAAAATCTATAATATTATAATATAATAATAATTAATATTATTTCTCTAGCTAGAGACGATGACAATTAGGTACATCCTATCAGGTGGCAAAGTAACATTGCAGTATTTTAGTAAACTACATTTAGGGTTGGGACTCCTCGTGGCATTTTGGAAACAAAGTGCTGTGGAGTCGTTGTTACCTAGTTAGTTTTTATGATTGAATGAATAAATTATTTTCAATGTTCAAAAGTAGGTATCTTCTTATTACCTAAACAAAATAATATGATATTTAGATGGATTATATGTATGTTTTATCTTGTTTTTGTAATCTTTAATCGTATGACCAAAAAGTTTTGACTAATAATTTTACAATATGGCATATTGACACGATAAAAGTCATGTCTAAATTGTCAAATTTAGACAACTACTTAATTTATCCCATTTATATAAATTCAATTTCGTAGTAGATGACTGTTGGTAAGTACTTACTAAAGTATTTTTAATAGTACATGGTGTTAACAAAATATACAAATGTTTATATAGGTTTATGGGTATAAACATTTTATTGAGTAGGTTTGTGGAATAGGCTACTAGAGTCATATCAAATCTGGTGCAATAAATTATTATTTTTTGTACTTTAAAAAGGGGTCAAGTAGCCTATTACGGGTCAAAGGATAGGTTTAGATACCTAACTTATATTGCAAAATGAGTATAGAGCAAATACCAAGAAATATTAATCATTCAATCATTATTCATTCAATCATAAAAAGTAGGTAGCGACTGCATTGCACTCTATGTCCAAATTGCCACGAGAATCCTAACCCTACATTATATAGTTATACACGATGACATCTAATCGGTAATCAGGTACCAGTTTTTCTAACTCAGTAATTGATAACGGTCACGTTGATGTCGTAATTAGTTACATCTAAACAATTTTTTTTCTGTGATAATTTTTTTTCGATATCAGTTTTATCCCAAATTCCTTGTCACCCTCATCATCTGTATCTGTGAGATTACAACCTCTTTAAAAAATTAATGGCAATGATAATTTATGAGTAATAACTTGTCACTGTCATGTATGTAAACAAAGTCATAGAAGTCGCAAATATTGAATGAGAAAAGTAAATTAGTAATTAAAAAAACATGCCTCGACCATATCTGTGCTCAAATATCGAGCGTTACAATATTGTAGGTAAGTGTATCAATACAAACCAAACAGCTCAAGATGAACTCAAGAATTATTCCACAAAATTCATCCAAACGTACCATTCTCACGCACAGTTTGATAATCCGCATGAACTAAAACCTCCGTGACTTCGGACAGTTCACAGTGCCAAACCACGCTCAAGCACGGCCGGCCTCGACGTCGTCCTGACGATTTGAATCGACGCATTTTAAGATAGTCAAGCAGCGAGAAGGTTTCATGTGAGTCAGTCCTTCGTGTGGCGGCTATTTAAATCGTCGGAATTGCATCCTTTTCATTTTCGGCCATTTTGTCAATTTTAATTCGTTATCTATCACGCCCTCACTACTCATACTTACTCGTTGGAAAGTTTATTTACTTAAGATCTGTCAAATTTTCCGCGAAAGCGATGGCACTTGACGTATCATGATCACGTGATTTTACTTCAATTATTAATGTAGGTGACCATGTATCCAGAGGTTATTAGTTTAAATTATGTTTTAACCTTTAATTAATTAAACAGTGAGGTATTTGTGTGAGACCTCGCCTATTAAGTTTGATTTAGTTATTTGTCTACTCCTGATTACCGATTAGAATTCACCGTGTATAGTCTTAAGTCTACGCATCAAATTGCTTTCGCTGCCTTTCTGTCTTCGTTACGCGGAAACCTCACGAGACCAATAATTTATTAAAGAACCTCTAGAAAAAAGCGGATCAATTTGAGGGACGTCTAATTATTTTAAGTAGAAACGCTAACGTCAGAAAAATTGCCTCTCTCAGTATATTTATCGTCGATCGTTCGATCTCCAAACCTCAAGGGGGATCATTACTCCCCTTGCTCGGAAACAGTGGAAAAATTAGAATTCCAACCAACCATCAGAGAGTTCATTCAGAGCCAATTTAGTTTGAACTCACGCGATTCATTGTTGCGGGCCACTCGCTGTTTTTTTTCGCTATGCAAAGAGGAATATACAGTTCAGGCTGAATTTGCTTCTCGTAAATGTATTCAGAGCACGTAGCCAGAGATTCGCATGGAAAATGCCGGTGCGTTCGGAAATTCAGAGTTATTCCTTTTGTAAGTGGAACAGAATTACTATTGATTGTGTTTGTGTGAATGAAGCAATTTTATCGCTTCGCCTTTTATTAATGAGTTGTTTGGTGTGTGGACTTGAATGATAGCCGCCTGAAAATCGAGGCAGATTTGGTAAAAATCTTCGCGGTTTTACAGTTTAAATTAAGTATGTGTATGGAGAAAAATAAATACCAGTGAAAGGTTCAATTCAAAGTATTGACACTAGAAATTTATGGATTATTTTCTATTAATTAAGATAAATTCTTTGTATTAACGAAAATAAAAAACTATTTAACAGTGAGTGCTTTAGACGTAAATCCTTTGTCACTTAGAAATAACGATAATGTTTGAATTTAAATAAACATCAAATTATTTTACTAAAGTTTAGACTCTAAAAAATATTCGTGCTTCTAAATGTTTTATTTACGGTAATAATTGTGACACAAGCATACAGCTACTTCTGGGATTCGAAAACTGCAGTTAAAGCTAAATCTAAAGCTTCGCCCTAAGGTTAACTGGTAGAGAATGCCCTATGGCAATAAGTTTTTCTTTTGTACGATAAGTTTTCTTTTGTGCAATAAAGTTTAAATAAATAAAAGCACAATTGTTCAGAATAGTTCTTTTCTCTCTTCTTATACATACCTAGATAAAGGCGAATAAAACTCATCTCAATGCCCTATCAACGGCCAAAGCTTTAAGCATGACGTCACTATGTGTGTCCAGTGCTAACAGGTGTTACAAACAGAGAACGGAATAGTATGACGTACTATCCTGTTGACGTTATACTCGCCCCTTCGTGCCCAAACCTCAAATATTTGTTTGAGGTTAAGATTTATCGACCAAACTTTGTGTTAAAGACTGCTAACAATATTTACGATTAAGGTAACTTTTCGAAAAAAACTGACTTCGTACATTGAATGTATAACATGAAGCAAATTCAATAGAGAAGACTACTGAAATTGCAATACATGTCCCTCAATTCCTTATGGATTTCGTCATAAGAACTGGATTTTTATTAAATGGCCCTTACTGGAAGAATAGGGCAGGTATGTATAATTCAACAATTCAACTCAATAAATAAATCATGGTTCATAAACAGCCGAGGTAACGAACATTAAAAAATACAATCGACAAAATCTTCCTTTTGTGAAGTCGGATCAAAAGATACAACTTCTTCGTATCACAAATGAATTAACCCGCAACCACGAACCTTGAAAAGGGTTACAAAACGTCGGGACGCAAAAAATTTAATAAAATACGCGATTTAATGATTTAATCCTTAAAGTTGTTGTTTTTTTTACAATTAAGAATACCTAATCGCAGAAACCGAAAACTGACAATTAAGTGAATTAAATTAAAAAGATGGGCACTCAGAGTTAGATTCTCATTTGTATTTCCTGTTCCTAATAGTTAAGAAAATAGTAATGCGTTACCATTCCAAATCGCTATCTGAGTCATTTTCAAAAAAATTGTACATAGTTAAGGGCCTAATAAAAACAAAATCACGATCGCTTCCTCTGTGTTACGAAAGTTAGGCATACAAACTATATGGGTAACTTTCGTAACACAGAGGAATAAATTAAGTTTTGTAATCCCTTAATTGTGTACAATTTTTTTGAAAATGACTCATCTAGTGACGTCATAATACGACTCACATAACATATTTGGGTAAGGCCGTAAAAAAGGGATGATTTCGTGACTTGTAAGCGTCCGGCATTGTTTTTACGAAAAGTAATTACAAAATTTTACTTTTTTAATTTTCCGTGCAAAATACAAAACTTTTTCTACTAGTTCTAGTCCACTAATAAATGTAAATCTCTGTGTTTGTATTCCAATTTTTTTTTTCTTCTATGCAATTGCATCGATTTCCATACAAATAAAAATGTCCCAAAAATGTTCCTGAAAGATTGTAATTATCGTTTTTTAGTTTTGTGATATTATACTGATATGTTGGAGTTTTTTTTATAACTGTCATATATTAATGCAACGTTTTTCGAGCTTTAACATTAGCATTGCCCATTTAAAATAATAATTTACGCGTAACATAAGACAAGTCAACATATTGAAGCTTTTAAGTTACTTAATTTAAGTAACCGTTCTGTCTTGCTATTTTAGCAGTTGATTTGCGGAATTTGATTTCATTATAACGGCAACGCTATTTATTCTTTAGTCTTGGTATACCTCTCACTGGTCGGCCATTTTGTGGGTAGTTCAGTGCGTCGATTCAACTTGTGCCGAGGATTTTTTATGGAATTTAAAAGTTACGAGTGAATTTCATGGTAAATTTGTTCTGTTTTTTATTACGTAATACATTATTAATATAATCTTCATATTAGTTTATAGCTAGGTGTCGTGTTCGAGTTAATATGTTTGTTATTGTTCTATATAATGCAAATGAAAGTGAATAGAGGCTAACTTTTATGTTACTTTTAAGTTACTTATGTTACCATTTTAATTTATTTTTAAGTTACGTAACATAAAAGTAAAGTAAAGCTTTGTTCACGCTTTCTTTTCAGTTACAAGTTCTTGCAGTCGGGTTTTTAGTTTAAAATATTTGGTTTGTTTTAATTTTTATACCCAACTGCGCAACACAAAGAAGAGTAACGTGTTTTTTATTTTATTTTACATAATTACAATGATTATAACAAGTAATCCGGGGAAAAATTATGATTTAATTTTATTTGTGAAGACAGCTTTTGTGTGGCTATCAGCCTTTAATTACTTATTCATCTTTGTTCAAAAATGTACCAAAGTATATAAGGTCCTAATTTATTAGTTGCAGATATTTTAACACATTATACTTTACATTAAAATAATTAACTTTAAATAGAAATTCAGAAATCTTTTCATATAACTTTTCTGATTTCATTTACCTAACAATAAAATTTATTATAATTTCGTCTAAATAAATCATCATGTGCATTATCACATGTCACAATGACACTATCTGTCATATCAACAATTTGTTGTCGTAAATGTCGTAACGGTTCGGCGGGAAAACTGCAAATGTCTTTTAATTTATCTACGTGAAGTGGCCAGTTACAGTTACAGGGTGACCACTATTTACAACAATCAAAATTCCCTGACTTTTCCCGGTTTTCCAGCCGTTTTTTCTAATTTTTCCCTGACTATAATCTTAACCCTTAAAGGCATGATTTTTTTTATCGTTACTAAAAAAAAATATATGGATACCTAATGGCGTAATAAACACTAGAAAAATATAAAAAAAAATTAGTAAACTTGTAATCTTTATGATATGTGCTACAACATTATACTAAAAAATAATTACTTATTTTGTTAAAAACCGTTATAAACACACTGAACGAAAACCTTAAATATTTAACTTTTTCAAAATTGCCGCCATTTTGCTCAAAAAATCTAATACCTTTTTTTTAAATACAATTTTGCCAAAAATATTTATGGATGTATTCGGAATCTAACACGTAAATGTCACATCTATTAAAAAAAGTAATAAATGTGATTTTGGATAGCTGCATATTGCTGCACTGGCCATAAAATATACGATGCAGATATACATCATTATGACATGTCATGTACAATTTATCATGTAATTTTGTATTATGAAATAAATAAATCTATCTATCTATCTATGCATTTAAGGGTTAAATGTAATAAGGATGAAATATACAGGGTGTTTGGTCCATCGTTTGCCAAATTAAAATGGCGGATAGGTGGGGTTATTTTCTATCCCTCTACGCTCTCTAAAAAAATGTTTGGCCCACGTGTATTTTTTTTTCTTTCTTTTGTTGTTTTTAAAGAATTTACAGGGCCGACGCGTTTAAATTTGAATTAAAAAAAAAGTAAGTGCAAAAGAGATGAAATGTTTATTGCATCGTGATGTGTAACGTTTCACGGTTGTATCAGAGTTAAAATAACTGACATGTTACTGCTAGTTTTTTTTTTTAATGACCTGCAAATGTTTTACAACATGTAAAAATTTAGTCAAAGATGAATTTTGATTTGCAATAAAAAAAACTAAATGAGACCCACGTTCTTAAAATTGTTTTAAAAAATTCTGTGCTCTATCCTCTTTCTAATGATGTACCTACAATAATCCCAAACAACCTTTCATGAACTTTATTTTTTCCCGATTTTTTGTAACGGACGCAACAGGCAAATTAACGATGCCCAAACATTGACGCTGTATCTTCGCGGGTTTTCATTTTTCGGCGACCAGGCTTGCAGGTTGTAAAGATGTAAATTCCCTGACCTTCAATAAATTTCCCTGACAATTCCCTGACTTTTCCATGACTAGAGAAATTCCCTGACATTTCCCGGTTTTCCCGGTTTTCCAGAAAGTGGCCACCCTGAGTTAAGTGGTACGTAAAAGAGCTACTAGAATCTTTTCAATGAGTTTTCATTTAGTAATCACATTAACAGGGTGTTATTACGTAGCAAATTTGTTTTTCCTTTTTCTCCAAAAAAACATCGTAAAAGCTATAATGTTTCATGCTTTAATATACTCCAGAGACCGAGTACTATCAGCTGTAAAAATATCTGCAACTAATAAATTAGGACCTTATATACCTATTTGATCTCTTAAATAAACACTTAGTACAAAAAGTGTTTGTATTGTAGACATTGTGAATATCCCTTTAGAATACTTTTATGTAACTTTTAAGTTACTCAGTAACATATATTTTTAGTTACTTTTATGTTACATAAGCCCAATTTTTCAGCCTTACCCATTTATATGAGAAATCTGTGACTAAATAATCGAATTAAAAAGATAATAAATATAAATGGCGTCAGCTGTGTTGTCCATTAAAATTAACTTCAAAACAAACTCTTGCTAATAGAATCAAGCAAACTTTACATCGTCAGACGCCTTGGAAATTTCAGCGAGCTAATTTTAAATTGCAAAGTATTAATAATTGATTTCGATCTAATTGAGTTCTACCCAGTTTTCGACCCATTGGTTTCAGCTGCCGGCTTCAGCTTCATTAAATCGACATTGTTGCTTAATTTAGTTGAAGCGAGTGAGTTTTCAAAATATTAGCAATGTTTTACAAGTCCGCCGTCCGTGAAACTGATTCTTGGTGCGGTGCTGTTGAGCTCCAGCCAGATTAAAAAAAAAACGTGACAAGTGCGAGTCGGACTCGCCCACCGAGGGTTCTGTACAAATAGCTTAAATAAAAACTATATTTTTTATGTTTGATCACAAATGTATAGTTTTTAGATTTTTCCCTATACATGTAGTATACGACGGTATTCGTTGCCATTTTTCATAGTTCTAGGTCACCGGAAAGTACCGGCGTACCGTGTTGGTTTTCTTGAGTCTCGAAATATACATTTTTAGCGGCATAAACGGCCATATTTTTTTTTACGTTAACATAGAAGTTTGATTTTTTCACAGCTTCAAGGAACTGTAAACCTGAGTATATGGTTTTATTTTTAACTTGATACCTCTACGCGTTCCCGAGATAAAGGGTCTTGACAGACAGACAGACGGACGGAAGGACAGACGGACAACAAAGTGATCTTATAAGGGTTCGGTTTTTTTCCTTTTGTGGTACGGAACCCTTAAAATACCACAGATATTTACACCAAATAAATACTTATTTCTTTCGTTATGTATATAGATATACAGTCTTTACTAAAAGTACCACCGACCGCGTCATCAATCACGACTCCAAGACGTAAAAAGTTAGGTAAGTCTGTATTAGACTTAACTTTATATTATACTATAAATATCAAAATAAAGACATTATTATTATTTAAAATATCTCTTAGCGGAGCAAAATAAAATTTTCCACGTAATATTACTCAAGTTCTCAACATGAAATAAATCTACCCCCTACCTATCCCACTGCCGATCTCCGTGCGGACCCTTTTGTGATTTATTGAGAATTCCCTTGACCTTGGACGGGGTTTACAAAAGATCTTAAAGATTTTCCCTTTCAACCCGAATGACGTGGGAAAAAACAAATAAAATCTCGTTATGCACGTACAGCTATTGCTGTAGAAAATGAGGTTTTGTAAGGTATTTGTATGACTCGACTCATGAACATCGGATAGGGCTTCTTATACATGTCATTATCGTTCTTGCATGTTCGCTAATCCTGGATCCTAGTTATTAGGTTATAGAATTGTAAATCGTTGTTGTATCATGCGAAACACAAGCGAAATATTATTGCTAGCTACATTTCGTTTTGTTATTACACTCATCTCTTTAGTAATCCGATTATGAATCTAAAAATCTAGCCTATGAAAACAGTATATTGTTTTAAAGGCGAAGAGTAAGCAATAGAACGACGACGACGACGAATAGTTCGAGGACTGACTACACTTTCGGCCAACATTTAAGATAGTGCGTTTCACACCTACTGCCAGTTAATACAAAAACAAAGAAATAATACATATTTAGACTCAGACTTGTAAAACAGCCCTACTTGCAGAAATAAACTATTTTATTTTTTTATTTTTAATGTGGCTTATCTAACAATTCCTCTCCAGTCGTCTAAAGTGTGCGTCTAAAGGCTTGGGTACACGTACCGAGAAGAATGGCGAGACAGTGCTCGGCCCAGTACGTTTCTTCCCGTACTGGGCCGAGCACACCGTTCCCACGAACCGAGCACTCGGTCGAGGGCACTGTCTCGCCACTGTACTCGGTACGTGTGATCAAGGCATAAAGCTTGGATGCGCGGCACGGAGGAGCACACCAGGGCGCGCGCCGCCGCCGCTAGACGCGGTCTCGTAGCGATGCTGGCGTCGTGCTCTCATTGGTCAATTACTATTACAAACAAATTAACAATAATATTGTTGGCCTGTTCGATTAGATTGTTGTCTAGTTTCATTCGTTGTCGAAGAACTAGGCGTTTCGCGTACGAGCAGTGACGTGAAAAGTAATCGCATTTTACTGCGTGGTGCTGGCTCTTTCATAAGTGCCAGTTTCATAAGTGCTATAAAAGAGCCGTATTTTGAAAAGGAATGTTCTCTAATTAATTTCAAACTAAATTCAAGGCAATCAGATATTCACATACGTAGTATCACGACAATTTGCCCATGGCAAAAGTGAAAGAAAAAGCCTAGAGGCTAAGGGAAGGGGCAGATTTCTTACAAAGTTCCAGAGAGCAAGGTCACGGACCGTCTTCTAAAGAATTTGCTGAAATTATGTAGAAAATTGAAAAACTTTTATGGATGTATCAAAAATCCCTATTTCGTGGAAGATAAATTGAGTAGGTATTTATTTCCTTTTAGTCGCTAAGAGTTATTATTTAATTTTAAATGGATTCTTCTTAATTTAAACACAGTTAATAAAAACGAAGATAAACTGAAGGTTAAATCATATAAAATTTGATTTAACGACAGAGATTTAAGTAGGTACTATAATAAATATCTGAAATCTCCTGACAAAGTATAAATTACAGTTGCCGGGCTTCAATTACCGACACAAAAATCAATGCAAACTTAATCTACTCGCTTGAAAACAGAGATGCTCCATGCCGTTAATAGGCATTAAATATTCTAATTTAAATGTCTGTTACTTACTGAAAGGAGCTTATCGCTTTTTACAATTCTTGTTTAATTCGAAAGCAGGTATAAATTTAAATAGTAATTTAGTTTTATTTGGAGACTGGCTGGATCTCAAAGTTTGAATTATTCTAGCATTATTGCAGCAAAATTCAAAGTTTCTTCAAGAACGTACCTCTGTTATCGAATCAACGTTCAGGAAAGAGGTTCATGCGAGGGGCAAAATACGCAGATATTTAAATATTCCCGAAATAATTCTGCAGCACCGACTTTGGCAACAAACGTGACGCTTAAATTAATGGTGGCCGGTTTAACCCGGGTGACAAATTTAATTTCCTCCATAACCAGGGGGAAATCCAGGCGAATAAATACCGAGAGATGTCGTAGAAAAACAATCACGGAAAGCTAATAAGTATTGCAATTGATTTTGAAGCAATAAGCCATGTTGATTTACGAGCAACTGTGTCGGCCTGCAATTGCTTGGTTGTGTATTGTTACTTAAAGCTAAGCTTATACAAATATTTTTCTTCCTCTCAAACCGAATTTATTTCCACGTGGCCCGCAAATTTATGGAATGAACTTTCATGTTTACTTTTACCTGTAAGTGATTGTGACATCATTCTATACAAATGTACTAGTTAGTAAGTTCGCAAGATACTGTTGTCAACAATTGTTGGTAGACCTTAAATAAATAAAAAAAAAAAAAAAAAAAAAGTTTAGGAAGCTTTTTACCGAGGTAGTTACACTTTGCATTAGTACAATACTTACCTAGGGCGGTAAAACAAAGAATGTCTCAGATCTCAGGTATTTGATGCCCGAGCCGAAGGCAAGAGCGATAAATATGCGATCTGAGGTTTCCTTTATTACCGCCCGAGGTAAGTAAAAAATTTTACGTCTCCCCCAGGAAAGTGGAATTGTCCGCACGCGTAGCGAGCGGCAATTGCTACTTTATGGCCAGGTCTGTCGTAAAGGTATTTTTCTCAAACATGCAATGAAATATGGACATTAAGTAGTATAATAGGCCGCAAGTAGTTTTATTTATAAAAACTCGACATGAACATAACAAATAACAAATTATAAACAATTTCTAATAATTTAAAATTGCAAATTTAATTAACTACACGAATACACTTTTAAAATATTTCATCTAAATATTCGCGATAAAAATGTGTACTGAAACAGTTTTTGGAAAGTAAATTGAACATTTTTCATTCTATAATTCTATTTTTTGTCTACTTTGCTTTTAGTGTCTCTAGAAATGTTTGTTTTTTTTTTTTTTGTTTTTAATTTATTTCATTGCATGTTTGAGAAAATCACTATACATACCTCGGCGTGAAAAGGGGTTGCCACCCTCGTAACTATCTATATGTACTTACTCGGCCTGCAACCCCTTACTACCCGGCCTCTGCAGTAATGTAGGTACTATTGTAATCTATCTGGAAGATTCTATGTAAGTATCTGGAAGAGATCGCTTCTTTGGCGATAAAACCGCCTCTTGTCTACAATTATATTCGTTTTTTTTAATATCTTATTACATATTTAAAGATCTCTGTATTTTTTTGAGTGCTATAAACCTTGAAAAATAATGTCTACATAGCAAGATTAATCCATCAACTTGTCGTTACAATATTATTTCTCCCAATAAATATTATTAGAAAAATTCAATTCGCTATCATCTTCACACAATAATAGTGTATATTTACTCACATTATCTGATATCTATTGTTAACCCTCGCATATCGGCTTCCATCTACATAATCTATTCCTGGTACCTACATAATAAATAGAGGTCAACACGTCTTGCAGGCTATCCTTTGGGACGGGAGACGGACAAAGGCAAATTAAAAATAGCCTCACCGATCATACAAGGAGATTAGAATGATGATGATGATGATGATGCTGATAATGATGAAATTCGTCAATATCTGGTACCTACTTATACTTAATTATACAACCACCTTACTGTAAAAATTTCAAGTTTCTAGCTTCAGTAGTTTCGGCTGTGCGTTGATGAGCCAGTAAGTCAGTCAGTCAGTAAGGACATCTTCTTTTATATATATAGATAACCGCTTTACCCAAGCGGCTTAAATGTAGGAGGATTGAAGGAGATTGTAAACTTTTTAATCCGCGAACACGAAATTTATGAGAAAATTCCAGCATTCACGACTGTTAGAATTTTATAAGTATGACAGAAAAAAGGGATATGTATAAAATTATAAAGCGAGAAAAAATAAAATTGAGACAGCTATTTTTCAGCAGATACTACCTATACCTATAACTTCTTCTTTTGTTACAAATTTTCTACAAAACTATATTTTTTCTATGTATTATGTACATCTTTGCTAAATACGGCTTTAAATAGGTTTGTGAATATGAGGGATTATACATAGTTAGCTGACATACGAAGACTAATCTACGAGTAATAGAATACATTTAGGTACACGTAGATATTGTCAGGGAGGGGAAATGCAAGGGCCGACGTTCTACAGCCGACGCCCCGAATGCATTATCTAGGGAACTTTCCGTAGCTAACATTGTCAACAGTACTGCTTCCAGACTGAGCTATGAATTGAATACTCACCTCAGCTGGGGCGGTGCAGTAGACAACAAAGAGCCTGAACCTCGTTTGTTAAGTGGAGGCCGTGGGACAGTGGACCGACACTCCAGCCCGAAGCTGAACGAGTGGCCGGGGTGCCTTCTGCAGATAGCACTCTAGCAGAGACTAGCGCCGCTTCTGGACAGTGTTATTGCTGCAGCTAAGCGAGTATTGCGTTACTTAAAAGGCACAATGAATTTAGGTCTTGTGTATAGAAAGAGTACTGTGCATGACAAATTTCGTGTTTTTGGATTTACGGACGCTGATTGGGCTAATGGGTCGGATCGTAAATCATACACGGGCTATATCTTTAAGCTAGGTAGGAATGTAATTTCCTGGGGTTGTTACAAGCAATCTTGTATCGCACTTTCGTCTACCGAGGCGGAGTACATAGCTTTGTCTGAAGCTGCTAAAGAGGCGGTATACGTCCGTGCGGTTCTTGCTGAGCTGACAGGTGAAAGTCAAAGTGTAACCCTGTATAGTGATAACCAGTCTGCTGCGAAGCTTGCCACTAATCCGGTGTTTCATAAACGGTCGAAGCATGTCGATATTAGGTTTCACTATATTCGGGAGGCTGTTGATAATAAGGTCATTGAGTTGTCATATATGCCTACTGAACAGATGACTGCTGACGTGCTCACGAAGGCGCTGCCCAATTGTAAGCACAAGTCATTTGTTCACGATTTGCTGGAAGTTGTCCAAGATTAAGAGGGCGTGTTGGAGGTTTCACATTACCAGAATAAAACCTACATATATAATCCTGGCCAACTGCCTAATCGTCACTGTGATTGACATTGTAGTTTTACAGATTGTACTCTTGTGTCATGGCTTGTGCTGAATAAAACTCTGCTTTATATTTTCATAGAAAATGTGTTTAAATTAACATTACAATAGTTATTAATTACTAACTTGGGTTGAGGTGGTGCAGATGACAGCAAGGAGCCTGAGCCTCGTTTATTGAGCGGTGGCCGTGGTGCAGATGGCCGACGCTCCACGCCCGAGGCCGAACGAGTGGCCGGGGTGCCTTCTGCAGATAGCACTCTAGCAGAGACTAGCGCCGCTTCGGGACAATGCTGTGGACAATAAACAGTTTAAAAACAACGTCTGAATATTATACTACTAAGTACATTTCTTACTAAGGCACTGAGGCTGAAAATCCACTAAGCCTAAGTCTCCGATATCCATATTATAGAAATTTGGACGTGCGGTAGAACACGCCTCAAGATACAACGTATAACCGAGTGATTTCACAACGCTAGTATGCTTTAGAATGAAGCGTTTTTTGGGAAAGTCTAAAAATGAGATTTTAACATTGTTGTATTCCCGTGAGTTTTTATGATATTAAAGTAGTTTTTCCACTAATATTCAATACTTTGTAAAATAGCCAAAATATTTTTTTCATCACACTTGCTCGAAAATGGTGTCATTACACGTAGGTTCTGCGGGCCGTAAATGACCTATTACGCCCTAGGGCGTAATGGTTTTCTTTTTAAATTTGAAACGATGGTTTTATTTTACTCTTATTTGTCGTGTTCAAAGGAAATGCCAATTTACTTTTTTAACTTTTATCACTGAAATATTATTTAAAGTGAACTGATATTGCAAATACATATGAACACATATTTCTCTAACATTAATTTAATGTTTAAATAGTGTATTTCAGTATTTTGCAAATATAAAATCAACCGTTTTAGGTCTTTACCGTTATGGTTTCCGAACATGACTTGAATTTCGCATTGTCTATGGATATAATGTCACTGTCAGTTTTACAATTTTTTTAGGTTAAGTAAGGTTATTTTAATTAGATTTCCTCACAAGTGTGATGAAAAACATTGTGTGTGCCACGGGCGGTAAAGGAATTACAAACTCGTGTTATTAAAGCCCTCGGCTTCGCCTCGGCCTTGTAACAAACACTCGTTTGTAATTCCTTACTTACCGCCCTTGATACACAATGTACTAATGTTTGCTTTGTTTTTAACCACGGAATAATTTGAGCACAACGTAATGAAAATGTGATGCTCTGTAGACTTTCGTTTAAGTAATACTAGTACTAGCTGTCTCGAAACTTCGTTCCACCCCAGTTTTTTTTTAGATATTTTAATAGTTGTTCTGTTATTTGGGGCAGAGACAAACCCAACAAATCAAAAATCATTAAAATCGGTCCAACCGTTCTCGAGTTATAAATGGTGTAACTATCACGACTTTGTTTTATGTACATGTCGGGAATTCGTAGAAGCACTCTCAAGTACTTCGGGGTGCGGGCTGCGGAGGAAGACCCGGCAGAGATTCAGCGAGCCCTTGTCGTGCGCGGACGCACATGCGTGTTGACGAGTGATTAATTTAATAATTGGACTAATTACCTAGTGTTAGAGATTTATCAAGGACAATCGACCTGTAATATTGTGTAACCTAATTAAATCGTGTAATGGACTAATTTGACTGTTTTTATCATCTCGGGGAACCCACTGGTGATTTACCCATCAAAATGCCCACAGATGACGAAATATCTAATTTGCAGAACGAAACTGCGACATCAGAACTGGGATCACCCCGAGATAATTATGGTGGTAATAGTGAAAGTGACAATAACAGTGAATTTTGGTGTGAAATGCTGCGAATGCAAAATGGGTTAAAACCTCCAGTGTTTCACTTCGCTGTTTTCAATGTGTCGAGACAGGCCATAAAGCTGTGGATTTTCAATAAGAACGCCTGAAAATGCAGGAACGAAAACATGAAGAACAAAGGAAAGTGACCTGTTTCCGATGTGGAGTGGAGGGCCACATCGCTTCTGCGTGTCGGACGTCGGCAGACGTCGGGAGGTACCCCGTCGGGCCCGAGTACGTGAAGCAGCGCTAACCTTTGTGTGGTTGGCAAATCAGCGTGGTCACTAGATGAATAACGGTCAGTCGTATTCATTTTGTTTAGATTTTGGAACTGAGATTTCACGAATTAAGGAGAGTTTTGATGACAATAAACCTGAATAGCGATTACTTAATGTTGTAGCATTAAGATGGCTTAGTTAACAGATGCAAGTACATAGAATCGGTTGTGCGTAGTAACGTACGTTGTTTAAAAGTGCTTTTTCATGTCGTTCCCGACTATTGTTTATGTTATGAAGTTGCGCGAGAATCTTATCGCTGGGGTTTCAAGTTGCTATTACTACGAATGCCGTCGTTCTGTTTCGGGACAACGCTCAAGTGTTTTATAACGACGTAGGTGTTAAAACTGATTGTGGGAATGAAATAAGTTTTGACGACATCAATACGAGTAGTGATGTTCCCATGAGTTTTAAAACGCAATTGATGGAAACCTTACAAGAATATTCTTTGTTCTTTACTGACAAAATTTCTGAGCGTAGAGTGACCTCAGGACAGTTAGAGATACGTCTAATTGATCAATCACGTATTGTTCAACGACGCCCTTATCGAATGAGTACAGAGGAGCGCAAGATTGTTAGAGAAAAAGTTAGACAAGTTACTGCATTAGTAGCTGCCATTTGCCTGACCATCAAATTTTGTGTGATTTTAATGTGGTGTCCGATGAAATTGAGAAAATAGTTTGAGCGCTTCACAGACTAGGGTTACTCGGTCTGAACTGAAAGTCGTTGGAGCGACTTGAGCTGTGTTGAAGCACAGTGGGCATGTCTAAGGGCATGAGTGAGCTGATGGAGCAGCTAGAGTCTGATTGAAGTCGGTTTGAAGCTCATACTAATCTGATGAAGTCAGGAATTGACGGTTTAGCATCTGGCAAAGAAGTAATTGTAAAAGTTTAGTTTTGACACGTAATTTAAGGCTTGTTTGGATTTTCTGGATGGAAATACTGTGCTATGGCTGTATTGTTTCAGGAGATGTACCCGAGGACGGGTGATGGTCAGTGATGGCCGTGTCGGGAATTCGTAGAAGCACTCTCAAGTACTTCGGGGTGCGGGCTGCGGAGGAAGACCCGGCAGAGATTCAGCGAGCCCTTGTCGTGCGCGGACGCACATGCGTGTTGACGAGTGATTAATTTAATAATTGGACTAATTACCTAGTGTTAGAGATTTATCAAGGACAATCGACCTGTAATATTGTGTAACCTAATTAAATCGTGTAATGGACTAATTTGACTGTTTTTATCATCTCGGGGAGCCCACTGGTGATTTACCCATCATAATGCCCACAGATGACGAAATATCTAATTTGCAGAACGAAACTGCGACATCCGCGCAGGGTGACGCGCATTCCTAAGCGCAATGTTTATATTAACAGCATTATTGGTTTGAAAATATGGCAAAATATGTCCGTAAGTTTGTTAAAAGTTGTGTAACTAGCAAAATAGCTAAACCATGTTCTGGTAAAATACAAGTTGAACTTCATCCAATCCCAAAAGTTAGTGTGCCTTGGCATACAGTACATATAGACGCATAAGGCAAATTAAGTGGTAAAAATTACGTTAAGGAGTATGTCTTTGTTATTATTGATGCGTTTACAAAGTTCGTTCTACTGCATCATTCGCAGAATATTGATTCCAAAAGTAGTATCAGGGCGTTGAATTCCGGAATCAGCTTATTTGGGGCACCCAGTCGCGTCGTAGCAGATCAAGGTCGCTGCTTTGCTAGCAAGGAATTTGGTGATTTTTGTAATTCGTCGAACATTCAGTTACATCTTATAGCTACAGGCGGGAGTCGTGCAAACGGACAAGTGGAAAGGACACGAGTACACTTAAAAGTATGCTCACTGCTGTCGAAGCTAGTAGTAATCTTTCATGGCAAGATGAGTTAGGCAGCATTTAGCTAGCTATCAATTCTACTGTGAATCGAGTGACTAAGGCCAGCCATTTGGAGTTAATGATTGGTAAAGTGGCGAGGCCATTGGCTCTTATGGCTGTTGATAACGATAGTGTAGAGATCAATGTTAAAAAAAGTAGAGAACAAGCAAATCAAAATATTATTAAAAATGCTAGTTATGACAAGACTAGGTTTGATAGTAGAAAAGCCTCTGTTTCAAAGTTCTGTGTTATAGACTATGTGTTAATTGAAAATGAAGAAAGAAATCAGACAACAAGTAACAGTTTAGTATGAGCGCTTCACAGACTATGGTTACTAGCGTCAGTGTGTCTAGTAACTGATACCGTTGGAGCGGTGTGGTAAGCCGTTGGGGCGGCTGGATTCTTTGTGTTGGAGCACAAAAATGGTGGATTATGACTGTGAGAGAGTCGTTAGAGCGACTGGAGCCGTAGCGTCGGCTGAAATCTTGTGCACAAGTAGGTCTGAAAGTCGTTGGAGCGACTTGAGCTGTGTTGAAGCACAGTGGGCATGTCTAAGGGCATGTGCGAGCTGTTGGAGCAGCTGGAGTCTGATTGAAGTTGGTTTGAAGCTCATACTAATCTGATGAAGTCAGGAATTGACGGTTTGGCATCTGGCAAAGAAGTAATTGGAAAAGTTTAGTTTTGACACGTATTTTAAGGCTTGTTTGGATTTTCTGGATGGAAATACTGTGCTATGGCTGTATTGTTTCAGGAGATGCACCCGAGGACGGGTGATGGTCAGTGATGGCCGTGTCGGGAATTCGTAGAAGCACTCTCAAGTACTTCGGGGTGCGGGCAGCGGAGGAAGGACCGGCAGAGATTCAGCGAGCCCTTGTCGTGCGCGGACGCACATGCGTGTTGACGAGTGATTAATTTGATAATTGGACTAATTACCTAGTGTTAGAGATTTATCAAGGACAATCGACCTGTAATATTGTGTAACCTAATTAAATCGTGTAATGGACTAATTTGACTGTTTTTATCATCTCGGGGAACCCACTGGTGATTTACCCATCAAAATGCCCACAGATGACGAAATATCTAATTTGCAGAACGAAACTGCGACATACATATATAAGGAGTAGTTCCACGAAATTTAAGTTGCATTAATATCAAAATCTGAAACTCATTACTCACATATCTGTACATAAAACATGAAATGTTGGCCAACTCGCTACAATGACTTCGTGATAAATCAAATTAATTCGTCCTTTCCCATTATCGTACTATACCAAACTATCTTGGAACTCCCAAACTACAAATAACTAATAGTTGTAAAACTGAAGTTGGCACGATATTATATTAATTAAAAGTTATCGGGACCGAGGCAAACCCCGATTAGAGTGAGGCTTTTAAACTTTACTCGCTACGGCAACCTTGTTATTACCCGACTGCGGCGAAGCCCAAAAGAGGGTTATGTGTTTGACCTGTATGTATGTATATATGTGTCGTATCGTGATAAAATAACAACGTTACATTAGCCAAAAATATCTGATTATTGGCTTGGATAAAGTCGCAGAGAGGGCGCTAGTTATGACTGACCATTTAGTATTAGATCCTTTTTGAGTAATGCAGGCAGTTTAGATTAAAAGGAGGAAATATGACGTTGATGAATTGTCAGTCATCTTTAGAGAATGTACGGAATTACGTGGCTCTTTGGGAATTTATCGTGTAACTTCGTTTATTATCACTGCGACATTTAGATTGTGTAAAGAAAGACATGAAGAGCAATACACCAGTACTCAAACTGGTGCGGATACTGGATTATTGGATGATTATTGGACCATACCACTAGGGTGGCCAAAGGTGATCCGGAACCCAAAGGTATGGTTGTAGGCCTTCCTCGTCATCAGAAGTGGGATACGGAGCTACTTGCCCCACATAAATTCGAAGATTTGGTATGTCATAATTTTCATGTAATCTTAAATGCGACGGTCTAGGAAAAGACATTACGTGTCATAGTTTACGAGCACGGAGAACGCAGGCAAGGGTAGCATGTCAAACTAACCCAGCAACGTAGCAAATGTAGAGTAAACGCACCTATGGGAGTCATGTTGTAATTCAACGAGTAATGTCCGTTTCTTTGTGTATCGGAAACGTATACAGTTTGTACTTAAATAACAATAAAACATAGACACGCGTTTGGAGCACCTTAGTGCCATATCCCTCTCTCCAGAGGATGACAGTTGGAGCACTTCGGTGCCATATCCCTCTATTTCAGAGGACGACGGTTGGAGCACCTCGGTGCCATATCCCTCTATTTCAGAGGACGACGATTGGAGCACCTCGGTGCCATATCCCTCTATTCAGAGGACGACGATTGGAGCACCTCGGTGCCATATCCCTCTATTTCAGAGGACGACGGTTGGAGCACCTCGGTGCCATATCCCTCTATTTCAGAGGATGACGTTTGGAGCACCTCGGTGCCATATCCCTCTATTTCAGAGGACGACGATTGGAGCAACTCGGTGCCATATCCCTCTATTTCAGAGGACGACGATTGGAGCACCTCGGTGCCATATCCCTCTATTTCGGAGGATGACGGTTGGAGCACCTCGGTGCCATATCCCTCTATTTCAGAGGACGACAGTTGGAGCACCTCGGTGCCATATCCCTCTATTTCAGAGGACGACGATTGGAGCACCTCGGTGCCATATCCCTCTATTTCAGAGGACGACGGTTGGAGCACCTCGGTGCCATATCCCTCTATTTCAGAGGACGACGATTGGAGCACCTCGGTGCCATATCCCTCTATTTGAGAGGATGACAGTTGGAGCACCTCGGTGCCATATCCCTCTATTTGGGAGGATGACTATTGGAGCACCTCGGTGCCATATCCCTCTATTCGGAGGATGAACAGTGGAGCACCTCGGTGCCATAACCCTCTGCTTATTCAGAGGATGACATTCATAAATCACACTCAGTATACACAACACATGCCAAACCGTATCCGTATCCGTTTTTTTTCTTATTATAATGATAGTAGTCATTGTTGCTGAAGTTTAATTAAGTAGTGAAGTACGAATTGTGGTCAGGAAACGGCCGAGTCGGTAAATAGAAGTTCTGTCCTTTCGCTGTCTCATGTTACAGAAGAGTCACACGAGGACGTGTGACTGGTCAGGACGGCCGTGTCGTATCGTGATAAAATAACAACGTTACATTAGCCAAAAATATCTGATTATTGGCTTGGATAAAGTCGCAGAGAGGGCGCTAGTTATGACTGACCATTTAGTATTAGATCCTTTTTGAGTAATGCAGGCAGTTTAGATTAAAAGGAGGAAATATGACGTTGATGGATGAATTGTCAGTCATCTTTAGAGAATGTACGGAATTACGTGGCTCTTTGGGAATTTATCGTGTAACTTCGTTTATTATCACTGCGACATTTAGATTGTGTAAAGAAAGACATGAAGAGCAATACACCAGTACTCAAACTGGTGCGGATACTGGATTATTGGATGATTATTGGACCATACCACTAGGGTGGCCAAAGGTGATCCGGAACCCAAAGGTATGGTTGTAGGCCTTCCTCGTCATATGTATGTCCGTTCCTGTGTCCGCTAGTAACTACTCAACGGCACAACCGATTTTGATAAATGATACATCATTAGATTCGTCTTGATGGCGCGAGTGTCACTGCGTTAAAATAAACAAAATGGCGGATTTTATGCATTTTTAAAGTGGACCGCGGTCGGGTTTTTTTTTAGTAAAAATATTTAGTTATTGACAATACTTTTCTTGGTCACATACGCTAGAGTTATATGTTAAACATTATAATATTCATAATGCTTACTGTTAATGTACCTACTAATGGATTTAGTTTAGAAACATTTTCCGCACATCAGTAAAAAACTTAGTCTTACACGGTAACCACTCATTCAAGTACATTAGCATAACAAAAATTGCGTATTTATGTAACAAAAACAAAACAGTGTCGAAGAAAAAAATCTATATATTAGTACATTTTGTATCTAGGGCGGTAAGTAAGGAATTACAAACGAGTGTTTGTTATAAGCCCGAGGTGAAACCGAGGGCTTTAATAACACGAGTTTATAATTGCTTTACCGCCCGTGGCACACACAATGTTTTTCATCACACTTGTGAGGAAATCTTAATAATATAACCTTATTAATCGCCCCCAGTATGACAAGAAAATATTAAAACAGACAGTGACGTTAGTGACATATGTCCATAGACAATGCGAATGTCAAGTCACGTTCGGAAACCATAGCGGTAACGGCCATTTTATTTGATCTTATCTTTGCAAAATAAAGAAATACATTATTTAAATATTTAATTAATGTTACCGAAATATTTGTTTACATGTATTTGCAATAACAGTTACCTATCTTTAAATAAATATTTCAGTGATAAAAGTTAAAAAAGTAAGTTGGCGTTTCCTTTGAACATGACAAATAAGAGTAAAACAGAACCAGCATTTCAAATTTAAAAAGAAAACCATTACGCTCTAGGGCGTAATAGGCCATTTACGGCCCGCAGAACCTACGTGTAATGACACCATTTTCGAACAAGTGTGATGAAAAATATTATGTAGATGTAGAACTAATAGTGCTACATTCTACAAAATACAAGCAGTGATTTATCTTGAAACGTACATATACCTAAATTACTACTACTACCTACCACAAAACTACGTCGCCCTTGCTCAGAATTTCTGGTCTATTTTTTGAACCAAAGAAAAGCTGGCATACCTATACCATTTCACTAATGAAACGATTCTATGCGAGCACCGAATATAATATGTATGAGACCGAGCCTCCTTTGTAGAAAATTCATCCTTGAGAAGCAAAAGTAAAAAAAAAGTTATGTAATATGTAGGTACATACTTTTAAACCTTTTTATGAAAAAAAAATTAAGATTTTTTTTCCGGAATTCGGAGCATAGTATCGAAACAAGTTACACTGAGAGTACAGTACGTACAGTGAAACTGATTCATGAAAATTTCGGCCAATTATCCTCCGGCCAGAAATAGAGATTTTCTCTATGCATAGCGGAAGGTCACAATGCTGCTTACGGTCGCAACTCGCAATCGCATAGAGTCTGTGCGGAAAGAGAATAGGCGTGGCGAAAAACAGAACTAACCTAACCAGTATGGCCACAGAACAGAAAATACGGCACATACGGTAGAAAAGCATTACAGCGCCCCCCAAAATTAATCCTATTCTCTTTCCGCACAGACTCTATTTATGGCCTTTTCCTGAGGTTCGCGCCACAAACACCTGCAACCTGGTTACCCAACTAGCAAAATCGCTCTTATAACAGTCTCAAGACTACACATTTTCGCTCTTATATTGGTTCTATATCAGCTTATAAGCCTGGATTTGGGCACAAATTATAAGCGTATTTAGTCTTATATAGACCTTATATCAGTCTTATTGAAGACTATTCGCACTTACAACAATCTTGCTAAAACTAATTTAAGCTGCCTTAGGCTAATATCGCTTTCACGTAAGTACTTTGTAAGCCTACATAAGCTTATATTGGTCCAACGTTAGAGGCTTGTAAGCCTAAACAAGCTTATTTTGATTTTTTGTAAGATCACACGGTATTTGAAACATTTCGCCGGTACTGCTTGAGTTAAACCGCAACGTGACAATAAAAAACTTGAAAAAACCGTGTTTGTACACGGTAAGCTAAATAAAACCGTTTAAAAAATAAATGTTATCGTGAAAAACTGTGTTCGTTATCACGTGGTGTGTGTGTTGTACGGTAAGTATTCACGTTGGAAAATATTATTTACTGTAAAGTAGACCCTATTTTACGCTTCAAACTTCATGCGCTTTCAATTTAAATGGTATTTTCTATCCTCTTATAATTTATCATTTCTTAATTTGTATTAAAAGTGACGCCATTGCTATAGTTGCATTTTTCAAGCGCACTATAAGACTATTGTAAGATCGTTTACACTTATATTAGCATTCTGAATACAAATGGTATGGCCATGTTGAATTAATTTAGGGTTCCTTGCTTTACCTACATAAAACCAAATTTTTTCAACCTTAACCAGATCACTTATAACTATAAATACAAGTATACTAAAAGTTTTCACTTTTTATATAAGTGACAACGTTGCTGAAGTGAAATGGTTGTATACAGGGTGTCTGGACAACGATGTCGGAGCTTTTAAGGGCGTATAGTACAATCGATTTTATCGATAAATCACCATGTGGTTTTTTTTTAGTAGATGGTAAAAAAAAAATTAAAAACTAAAAGTAATGCATTTTTGTCATGATTATTTACTTATTTTTTTGCCCTGTTATTGGAATATTTGAATAAAATTATTAGTTTAAATTGATTGCTTACACATTTAGCTATCCAATAACACTCTTTTTGCATCTGTAGGACGGATAATGGACACATAATGTAATTACCACGTGCGCCTGTGCTCAGTTATTTGAAATGTTTAAATTGCCGCCATTTAATTACCATCTATTCAAAAATAAATCCGGTTGGAGATTTATCAATAAGATTGATAGTACTATACGCCCTTAAAAGCTCCGACATTGTTGCCCAGACACCCTGTATATGGATATAGACCGTTACTTGATCAAGAAAGACTTCCGTATGTTAAAGAATTTAAGATGGCCTTTGGAAAGAAACACATTTCTTGTTGAGTGAAACATGTCACGGATGTGGCCATTACAGTAACTTTATGAATGACAAACCTAAACATTTCATTATGAATGCAAGAAACATAAGGAACCTATTAAACTACGGTTTTTTTTGGAGTGATAATTGTTTCATACACACAATTTATGACCACTACATCAAGGACGAATGTGAACTAGAACTAGTAACTTCAATTCATTAAGCACCAAGTAGGTTATTTTATTGCCCTCGCTATGATATAGGTACATAAAGGTAGTTATAATATAGACGTAGATCGGGGAATACCCCTGCTATAGACAGGTTTTTGACGCTGTTTCCTTCACTTATTGTTTATCTCGCTCATTTATATCAAAAGTGCGTGAGACCGAAATCACAGAATATAGGTATATAAGCTAAAGCAGTAACGATCGAAACGCACGCACACATAGACGCGCGCTTTTACAAGGCCCCTAAGGGAATCTCGCGGTGCCTTCAGTTGCGAGTGCCGCATGGAGGCGAGAGGTTGTGCTTTGTGTTACGTGCGCGCGCCTAGACGACCTAGAGGATTGGCTACGCGATCACAACGCCCGGATCGCCCCGCACCGACTCCGCGCCGCCGTAAGGCTGGTCGCCGCGCGATCGCGTTTTCGCGACACATTCAGATCGCCGCGCAAGTAATACCGACTGCGCTTCACTCCCAACACCACTTGGAGCCGCCCCCGCCCTGCCCGGGCAAGGCAGGGGGCGCTTTTTGGCAAACCCTGAAGACTCTTCTTCTCACCAACCCAGACCCACGGACGCACTGGACCCCTAGAAGCGCACTGCAGAGCGTAGGATTCCCGCCTGCAGTGCGCACCTCCGCGCACCTCCGCACACACCAGCGTCTCCAAACAACAACAGAAGCACAAACAGTAGACGCAACCACCGGAAAAGACTCTCGCGCCCGCGAGGCAGCAGCGCACTGAGCCGCACCAACGCGCTCCGCCGTGCAGCAGCGCCCGCGAGGCTGCAAACAACTGGACCACCACCAACGCGACAGGAGCCGTAGCTGCAGAAGGCGCGCGGCTCCTGTCCCCCTGAAACCGGAAATGACAATTACACCTCATCGCCGAAGCATCCAGCAACCCCGAAGCTCCCATCGAGGTCGGCTGCGCCGCGCCCGCGCCAGAGAGGCGACGGCGCCCCCGTGATGCGGCAGGCGCTCTGCGGTGTAGCAGCGCCGCGAGGCTGCGAACCGCCCGCCAGGCTGCCAACGCGCCGGCGTTGCGGTGCCGCGCCCGCGTGTCGTCGCGCCCGCGAAGTGGCCAGCGCTCATGGGAGGCAGCACGACGCCCTCGAGGCTGCAAGAGGCAGCAGAAGGCAGCACCCGACCCGACCAGCCAGGCTGCACAGATGCTCCCACCACCGGCAAACGAAGACTCCTTCATAAGAAGAGCAAACCACCGCTGGCTGGATACCTCCACTACTCCCCGTCGAGCAGTTAGGACCGTGTCCAGCGGCAAGGAAGCCGAAGTTCCCTCTCTCCCAGCCTCTGGCTGAGTGTCGCTTGCTGGGCCTCCCGCAAGGGTCTCACCCGGCACGGCTGACCTCGCCGAGGCGAGAAAAAGAGAGGAGGCATCCGTAGGGCCCCCCCCAGGAGCCCCCCCCAACCACCGGCCCGTAGTTACGGGCTGCGGTAGCACCCGCCGAAGGGGGCACGTACGCCCCGAACGGCTCCCCCAACCGCCTGACGGCGGTTGTGCGACGACCACGAACGTACCCGCGATCCTTTCAGTGCCGAAATACATTTACCTATACTGAGCATTCGCTTATTCACTTCCGCCGATCGACGACTTGACAATCGACAGAGTCGTCCTGCCACTGTTGTTGATAGCTCACGCGTTTACGTCGTGTTCATGGTTTTCACACGACATCGGATTATAGGTAGTAATTAAATATAAATATAGTAATTGTTAAGATAGGATTATTTTTAGTAAATGGTTACATTAGAAATAATACAAATTTTAGTAAGTAGTATTTTCTTGCTGTTACAGATATTAAAATAAATCATGCCATTCAAGATTGTGCAGACTATTGAGAAAGGAGCAATTAAGTTAACAACAGTACCAGAGCAGTGGGAACTTAATGGCGTACTATATTGGCCTGAAAAAAAACAAGAAAAACGTAGAAAAATTGAAAGTTCAGTCGCGGATTATGATAAATGGTCAAAAATTAACTGCATAGTGAAGCGGAAAGACATTCGGACATTTTATGAGGCAGAGGATGAAATCGACGCCATGAGTAACAATTCAGAAACGGAGACTGATATTGAAAATCAACCACCAAATAAAATAAAACGATTACCCCAGAAGACTTTTAATGATATGGCAGAAGTAAGTAAATAAATTGTCACTTTAACTTGTCGTCTCCCCCAAGCCAGGAAGTGAGATTTTCCGCACGCGTGGCGAGCGGTAATTGCCACTTTATGGTTATGTGTGACGTAAAAATTATACTAAGGCTGCGTTTCCACCTGGGATGTGTAGCTAGGGATAATTATGTTTGTGGTAACCAATGGAAACAGCTCAGCGGAGCGAGGATAAGTAAATGAAGTGTTTCCATTGGTTACCACAAACACATTCCTCGCTACGCATCCCTGGTGGCTACACAGACTAACTATCCCTTTTTTCTGAATCAACTAATTGCAAGAGCAGTGGGCACACAATTTAATTTCCATTTTTTGAATATTTTATACGTATCGTTATATCGGTCGTTTATATTGTGTCCTACCTTTTGTTCCAATATGAGCTAAAGTAAAGTAAATAAAAACCATTGTGTATATTTATTAAGTATGTACTCTATTAACGATGCTGTATCGCGCCTCGTCGGATGTGATACAGTCATTCTGTATATTTCTGGCCAAAATAAAATGGAAATGGAAAGCTTATATTTCTACTCATTTGATAATATTGCTCCATCATACTGATATTATTAATATATATTAATATTATTTCCAGGCTGCTTCAACTTCCAGTATACCCTTACCAGTGACCAAAACCCAATCCACGGATCATAATCAATTTATCGCACGAAGAAAACGTCCCATTAACCCGGACCCGGATGCACTGGTAAGATTATTACGTTATTTTATCAGATTTTCGGAACCCATAGTACGGACTCTGCTCTGTTGGAGGATCGTAGGGCGCGCATGAGAATATTGTTATATTCCTATATAGGTATAATTAGTATTTCTATTTATAACATTATACTATTCTTGCAGAACGACGCTTCAGGAGTAGAAGCAAATAGCTTTCCAATAATCAATTTAAATGAGACGGACTTAATATTTCAAGAGATTTCATTACAAGAAGAATCTAAAGAAAATGAAAATAATGTAACAGTTACAGAAACTCCATCGGAATCAATTCTAAACGAAATAAAATCCTTAAAAAATGATATTGAGACGGTTAAAAATAATATTGAGACCGTTACGGAAAATCAAACTGTTCTAGAGAGCAATCAAAACACAATTATTTCACAAATTTCAGAACTTTCAATTAAATTAGAAGAGTTTATTAAGCTTTCCCTAAGCACGAAAAAAAAGGAAAACTCTGGCGCTAGCATCATAAAAATTCATAATCAGAAAAATTTTGAAGAATTTGAAAGAAAACTTGAGGAACCGGATTCGAGAGATGAATTGTATAGACAATATTCTGTTATATTAAGTGAAGGAATAGGAAAAGGGACAACTAATGCGTATACCCTTGTTGATGCTATGTTCGAAAGAAAATTTTTCACGCAATGTTCATGGACGGGAGTTTCAAAGGGAGATGCAACAAAAATTTGTTTTAAAGGATTTACAAAAACTATAAACTTTTTCTTCAATGTCGTCCACCAATCCGATAACACCTTCACTAAAGCGCAATTAATAAAGTTTTTCAAGACGATATTGCGAAATGCCCGAAGTCGGTCCCTGAATGAACAGGTGAGGATGTCTGGGCAAAGACAAAAGAAAAAAGCAAGTAAAAAGCAAACAAAAAGTCTTTCATCAGTGCCAGATAATTTGGAGAATCCTTCTTCAGATCAAAATCAAAGCGAGTTGCCAGATTTGGAAAGCGAGACAAACCAGCTACGTAGTGTACCCTTACTCCAAGAGAACCAACAAACCAAGTCTGCAAATGGTGATGATGAGTAGGTATAGTGGATAATAGTTATTCTACCAGTGTACGCAATTTTGTGCAATTGAAGATTAGATTATTTATTAAATTTTGTACCAATGTTCCTACTCTCAGTTCCTGAACAGGGTGAATTCTAACTCTGTGGGTCTAGTGAAAAGAGGTACAAGTTAAATTTATACCAGGACCAAAAGGTCTATAGTATGACTTAAGCTCTTTTGCTCCTAGGTTAAATGTGACTTGTACACCTTTTAACTAAACCCACAGAATTATTCCTTGATACCATACCTATATGCATGTGCTCAAGATAACAAACAACTTTTCCAAAGTTTTTTTTTTATTTTTCTTATACTTAATACATAGAGTAAATGCTTTGTCGTCATTGGACCCATTGTCCTATGGCAGTATAGCGTAAAAATGTTGTTTTATGGGAAAGTTATTTGTTTCATGAACACATGCATAACCCTTTGGTATCAAAGACTATATATTTTCGAAATGAAAAACTTTCAATATTTCTACGAGATTTATAAGGTTTAAGAGTTACCATAGATACCTTTCTAAAGAATGTTCAAGTTTTGTTTTATAATAGTACATTGTGCACCGAGGGTAGTAAGAAGGGGATTACTAACGAGAGTCTATTAGAAGCCCGACGCCGTAGGCGGAGGGCTTTTAATGACTCGAGTTTGTAATCTTCTTACTGCCCGTGATACACACAATGTCTATAGTAGTAATAGTTGGTCTATAAGCGCGTGTGTTATACACCCTTTACGAGCAAGTGTGATGAAAAATATTTTATGCCACACCTGGCCATAAAGTGGCTTTTTCCGCTCGCTGCGCGTACGGAAAAAGCCGCTTTCTGGCCAAGTATAGACATAAAATGATGTACACAACACGGGAGGTAATAAAGAAAGGCCTCGATCGCATATTTACGTCCCTCACTTGCAGCTCGAGGCGGAAACTTCTGCGATCTCGGCCTTTCTTTGTATTACCACCCTAGTTGTTGTGTAATGTACTATTATTAGATACATACCCTCAAGACTGGTTGATATTTCAAAAATATATTTAAGTTTTGTTAATGTGTATAAGATAATAACATTATGTTTTAAACCCTTGGTTTTGATTGACTGATTTTCTTAGTTCAAGTGTTGTTAATAATACGTTTTTGTATGATACATCGTTAATTCAAAAATTTGTTTAGTAAGTACGGTAGTAAACAATCATTATTTTGAATTGTTATTTAGTTAATGCAATAATCACATTGAGGTGATTATTGCATTAACTAAATAACAATTCAAAATAATTATTACTTGACAAAAAAGAATTAATTTTTCTAAACAAATCCCTTCATTTTAAAATGGTTGTTTATTAAGTTGATTTAAGGTGCTTGTGCACACCTGGCCATAAAGTGGCTTTAACCGCACGCTACGCGTATGAAAAAAGCCGCTTTCTGGCCAAGTGTCGGCATAAAATGATGTTCACAACACGGGAGGTAATAAAGCCCTCGATCGCATATTTACGACCCTCGCTTGCAGCTCGGGCCGCAAACGTCTGCGATCTCGGCCTTTCTTTATTTTACCACCCTAGTTGTGTAATGTACTATTATTCGGATTCTACCTGTAACACTTTGTAAAATTAAAATAGGTACTTATAAAGTAACCACTTTTCTTTTAGCTGATTATTAAAACAATACCATTTTTTTTGTCTTTTATTTCAAAGTATGTAATAATGGTACAAAATACAAATTTTGATCATATAAGACACTCACTAGTTTACATTGTATGTCAGAAACTTTGTAGACATTCTTTGTCTTATTAATACTTGTGTATGAACACTGATATATGTGTAAATATGAAGACTTCAAAGGCTCTTCAAATGCATCGTGCGTGTTTTCAATGCGATAGCCATGTATTTCAATTTCTTGTCCAAGATTATTTTTCACACTCACAGATTCCAATTCTACAACATGATTTTCATAGCTTAGAAACCACCTGTCTTGCTGCTTTGAAGATAAAGAAAACGTTTTGAAATGCAAACTGAAACCAGACTCGCCTCGCCGATTTTTTTTTACATATGGGTATTCTGTTTCATCTTCTAACATAGTTTCAGGTATTTCACACAGCTGCTTCTCATTCAGTCGTTTGGCTACTTGATGAAGCGTTTTGTTGCCGTGTCTTATCATGTTTTTAATGCCATAAAGTTTGTTTTCAAATGGGTATGCGTTGAAACTTTGGAGTATCCCAAATTTCCTTACCTCGTCTACTAAATGTGTTAAGTTATGTATGTTACTAGTTACATAATCTTTACCATAAACTGCTTTGAAGTTTTCAGCAAAATATTGTAGCATTCCTTCAGCGATTGTCAAAAGATAAAAATATTTTTCGTTTGAGCATATTGTTATGGCACAAAAAAAATACATGAAGTGAGCATATGCTTCAGGTCTCAATACATCTTTCAATATTATGAAACTTAGATAGTACAGAAAAGATCTGAATTCGGAACCCTTCCAATGCACAAGGACGTCGACTGCTCTGACTGATCGATGTATTTCTTTCGGCATTTTACGATTCACTAAGAAGCTATTGACTTTATTTATATCTTGAGCCCTCCATTTCGTTAGGTAGATTCCAAAGTTCCCATCTCTCCATCCAATTAATAGTCGCTTCATTACACCAAGGTCAATAAGATGAAGAGAATCAGACACGGGAATATCTTCAACCATGTCAATTTTCAACTTCAATAATGGTGAATCCTGCTTATGGTGTCCTCTGTATTTTTTTTCACGAAAATCTTCGTCATTCCTTTTGGGGCAATCGAATTTGGGAAATGTCACAATATTAGACTTATGAGAATATTCACCCACCACTGTACATTTTAGACACCCATGTTTGCCATTAAAATTGCAAACACCTGAAATAGGAGACACAAATAATATAATTATTATTAGGTACCTAATGATTGTATCTTGATTTTAATTATATTGGTAGGTGTATTAGAAGAACCTACTTGAAACCGGTGTTTCAAGTAGATACTTAAAATTTATTTTCATATTGACAGGTCTTAACAGGGCTATATTCATATATGTAATTCCGAAAAAGCACCTTTTATCATTGCTCTTGCAGGAGAATCACATATTAAGGCTCTAATTCTGACTTGCACATTTTTTTCAGCTCCTGTCTTAGTAGTGATAGTAAGTCCTTTTTCAAGCTGATTCATTTCGTCAACAAAAGGCCCCAGAAAAGCATCTAAATTTGATGGCTTCGCATCTCCTGAGTAAATACCTGTAAAAAAAGATGCAAACCGTAAAATCAAACAAATATTTATAATAACAACAATGTAAAATATCCCTTAATACAATATTTACACTTAATAAAATATAACCTTATATATGCTCACGAATATATAAGGTTATATTTTAGTAAGTGCAAATATTTTAACAGAACATCTAATTATATCAGAGATACAAGACCTAACCATTAAAAAACAAAAATACAGGCTAGTTTTTTTTTCAACCTTTCCTAACAAAAAAAAATCAAGAACACCCTGACACTCATTTCCGTTCATAAGACGAATTACCTACATTAAATATAGGCGTGTCGGCGCGGCGTGGCGGCTTCTTTGTCGTTTTGTTTGATGCACAGTCGCGATGCGTGAGCGGGTATTCCCAGGGTGTTTTATTTTACTATCTCTACAAAATGGTTTTTGGAGTTTTTCTTGAAAACTAGCGAACGAATTTCTAAACTTTTTTCACAAAAATATTTTATTTATGTTGCTGAATCTGTCCGTAAAATATTTGCACTTACTAAAATATGACCTTATATAATTAATATATTGTATCAATGTATGTCATATATATACGTACGAGTATACTATATCGTGTCTTATCATAAATATTAAAACTTTAAAAAAATAATATTTACCAATTACGAACGGAGGCAAGGCAGGTATTTCGAAAATATTACATAATATAGGCCAGAGTTGTTGTCGTGAACTTTTAGAAACTGGCAATCCGTCTATATTGATGTTAAGATGAATAATATCTGGAATGCATGTTAAACGTTCCAAAATATCATTGAGACTTGTCATCAAGCCATTATGCCAATACATTCCCGGAGATAACTCACTGATGTGTACTATCTCTTTGTTTGTTTTAAGCAGTGTTCGTGCGTCCCTTGGTAGAACATTATTTAGTCTTTTGTTTAAAATAAATAGCAACTCATTTACGTGTGCATGAGGTATATTAAATTTTAACGCCCATTTTCGTAAATCACTTTTTAAGGCAAAATCTTTTTCATAATCTGTTTCATCCTCGGTCGAAGATTCATTTTCACTAAAATCATTCATGTCACAGACCGAATCATTATTCTCAATATCGAATTCTTGTATGGAAGCAAAACCTGCAGAACCCTCACTAACATTTTTCTCATCACTGCCTTGTCCGGGCAGCAACTGTACATTTGATTTATTTATAATTTCTTTGTACTTCTTCTGAACTTTCCGCCGATAGCCACCACTTCTCGAACGTTTTTTCCAGTCTCTGTAATCCATGCCTATATTTACACAAAATTTGAATTCACACTCTCACTTTTACTTACTCACAAAACAATATAATTGACCAAGTAAATGTTATTCTTAACATTGTGTTCCCAAAATCGATTTAAGACCAAACCATCTTATATTGATCTTGTCTTTTGTATTGTAAGTATGTTAATCCTATATCACTCTTATATCTTACTTAACTACTGCTATTGATCTTTTGATAGTTTTAAATAAGATCAGAAATGCTGATATAAGTCTGACATTCTTACAAGAGCATTTATCAAGACTATTATAAAACCAAATGAACTTAGAGAATGCTGTTATAAGAACAGGTATTCTCAAGTGCAATGAGTCTTTGTAAATGTTATTATAGGAGTAAGAGGCTTATAATAGTATTATAAAATGCGCATATGGACATATATGAGACTCGGTAATAAATACGCACTTATAGCGGTTTTATGTAATGCTCATATAAGTCTGACATTCTTACAAGAGCATTTATCAAGACTATTATAAAACCAAATGAACTTAGAGAATGCTGTTATAAGAACAGGTATTCTCAAGTGCAATGAGTCTTTGTAAATGTTATTATAGGAGTAAGAGGCTTATAATAGTATTATAAAATGCGCATATGGACATATATGAGACTCGGTAATAAATACGCACTTATAGCGGTTTTATGTAATGCTCATATAAGTCTGACATTCTTACAAGAGCATTTATCAAGACTATTATAAAACCAAATGAACTTAGAGAATGCGGTTATAAGAACAGGTATTCTCAAAGTGCAATGAGTCTTCGTAAATGTTTTTGTAGGAGTAAGAGGCTTATAATAGTCTTATAAAATGCGCTTATATACATATATAAGACTAGCTAATAAGACGGAATGCTCTTGAGCCTGTACTGGCTTATGTAAAGCTAATATAAGAGCAATAATATGTTCCAAAACAATTATAAGCGCACTATAAGACTACCGCTCTTATAAAGTGCGCAATCTAAGACTTTTTTGCTGGTTGGGTATATTTTATTATTCTTAGGAATACGAGTATTAGGATACATGCTAAGAGTAGTAATTATACATTACAATATATAAAACGTAGGTATTTTTGATAGATCTTATATTTACACTTATGAGGGTAGTGTATGTGTATCTACTCAGATGAAACAAACCAAGCAGGTGGAGGCGATGTTAATCAAAACACTATAAATCAAAGCTAACGGAATATAACAAGGAGGCCACATTATTAAACTGAAGCCTTGCGTTCAGGCTGTTAGGGTTGTCGCTATATCAAACACTATCACAAGAGGAAAAAATTTAACCCTTATAGAATCGCTTTGTTGTTCGTCTGTCTATCTGTGGAAATAAAAACTGATTTTTCTCAGGAACGGCTTTAGATATTGAGTTGAAAACACGGACATGTCACAAAAATATATGAATTTTAATCATGGGGGCTTTTGGGGGATCAACTAGAAAAAAAAAGTTAGCGAACTATATAGTGTGACATATTAAATGAAAAGGCTCACTGTGAGAATCTCAAATAATTTTTTTATACATAAGAAAATAGGCAAAAATTTGATTGCGCGGAGCAATTGATTGAACTGTGTTGAAACTTAGGACTTTATATCCCGGGCCCGGTAAGGAGTTTCCTTGGGAAAATAATGTAACATGAGAATAGCACGGGCGAAGCCGCGAGTAAATACTAGTATAATATAAGTAGGTACAAATATGTTCCGATACATATTCCCATATACGGCTCTGACCGTCGTTAACTAACCTCTAAATAGCGGTCGGCAACCTTTTAGCAGCCAAGGGCCACATAAAAGCTAACGAAATTGACACGGGCCGCACTTTGTTAATAATTTGTGACTTTATACGATTCTGAATGACCTTTACATTCAAAATAGCCAGGGAGGCTCGCGGGACGCAAGAGAGCTGTTCGCGGGCCGCAAGAGAGCTGTTCACGGGCCGCAGGTTGCCGACCGCTCCTCTAACTAAAAAACAGTAACCTATTTCAAATCCTTATTTAGCCCTTTCCCTATAAGATAGTAAAAACTTATACACCCGTTTGGACTTTGTGAATTATTGGTTACGGAGGTAGAGGTAACCCTGTTCAGAACTCGTTTGTGAAACCGCTTTCATCTAGTTAAAAGCAATGCGTCCGCCCCATTAACAACACATTGTTGCCTTTACTACACACGTTTATCACTACCCACTAACTTATACCCTCTCACAAGAAAATATAGACAACATGAGCGGTGAATTTATCCACCGACTTCAAAAAAGAGGAGGTTTTCACTTCGTCGAATATTTTTTTATGTACATCATAGGTACCTAGGTAGTGGGAACGGCGGCTGGATTTTTTTTTTGTTTGGAAGTTCAGGATTGTTGATGATTTGCTCTAGAGATTCCATATACAGGGTAAATTTTTTTTCACTGTCCAAATTTTGACAGTGGATTCTTTAGCGAAAAATAGAAAATATGTGTTTTTTCAGTCAGTATCTGCCAGTACTAAAATATTCAGAAACAGTAGCTGAAAGATATACCAAAAAAAACATACGTTTGTGTATACCGCGATAGCGCACTCCGCGGGAAACCGCAATGGTCCCCTCCCCGCGACCCCTACCCCGCTCCCGCGTTGAGTCGCCGAGACAACGTACGGCTAGATACGCGTAATCCTCACATTACTAATTATTTTTTCGGACAGCACATTTTATGGTGAAAATTTTACCTACATATTTTATTGATACCTAATGCCTAGGAAAAAATTGGACGAACAATAAAATTTCACCCTGTATACATATTTGACAACGTATCATGCCAATATTAGAAATCTATTAATACCTATTACTAACTAGCTCACCACTTCTTCAATCCCTTTACACAACATTGACGAATCGGATTAAGCTCAGCTTTGCCAGAATTTCGATACAGAAACCTGATCTGTCATTAGTTGACGTTAATCGTAATCTGCTTTGTCAATGATTCGTGAAAGGGTGCTGGGGGCGAAGTTTAAGGCAAGGCAAAGGAGCGTGTAAAACCAAGCTCCCCGTAATTTATAACTGTACTTGTTGACCGAGCGAGCGTGGAAATTTGGGCTGTTCTGCTCTACAGGTCGCAGCCGATTCTCCTGAAATGTTGTGAGCTGCACCTCTAGCACAACTGTGACACTCGACTCTGTTGTGCGACAAAAGCTACCTATCTCTTTCCACTAAATATCGTGTGGCAGTGACAGGTGATTCTCTGTCGCGCGAGAAACGTCGCGGCGGTATGTTAGACGTAGGTTCGATAATTTCATAGATTTGTAGATTCAGTCTTTGTTTTTAGGGTTCCGTACCGTCAAAAGGAAAAAATGGAACCATTATAACAACAACAAAAGGGACATTTAAAAATAACTTAAATTATGTACTCATTTTTAGTACACATTGAAATTTACTTGACGGCGCAATGTATTGCGAGATTTTTTGTGTTTGTAGCGTGAGAAGCGTGAGAAGCGACGTCAATTAGACTGATGTTAACATACATTGAAAATACTATTTAATTAGTATGAAAATGAGAAAATCTTAATTTTACATAATTTTGTAAGTGTTTGAACAAAAGTTACATTGTTTGAGGAGTAAAATCTACATTTTGATTTTTGGATCTTGTTACAGGGCCCACGGTGTATAGCAGTTTCTACAGAAATATAGCGAAATAGAAGAAAAAGTGTATGTACCTCGCGTGCTATAAAGAAGGACCAGGGACCTTCTTTGCTCCCCGTCAACTTCAGTCAACATTATTGTAAATTTTAAAAGTCTGATAATAATGGTATAATTAATTGTTCAAATACTACCGAATGAAATATATGTTTTCAATCACTAAATTACACTCTTGACGTCAAAGGTCTACCGCAAAATCTTACACGCTCGGTCAAACAAATCGACGAACTATTTCTTTAAATAACTATTCTCGGAGCCGACTGTTACATTGTCAGACTGTGTCGAATCCACAATTTTGAGAGTAATTTTATCAATTACTTATTTGTATTACAATTTAAAGTAGCAATTTCAAGATTCAATTTAAATGTAAATGTAGGAAAGCCACCGCTTTTAGCTGACAATAACTAATTGAAAAATTAAATTACTCCAAACCACATTTCTGAATTAATTTTGTTGGGAATACTTTACAGATTCTTCAAAACATTTAATGATATTACGAAGAAAGATGTACTTTTTTTACTGGCTAACAAGATCCCCGCGACTTCGTCTGTGTGAATTAACATTATTTTTCAAATAAAATTTTATTGTACGTCACATTATATTCTCTGTTCTCTGACGGGTTGAATTTTGCTTAATGTAACTGTATTAGTGCACTGCGCCTCATTAAGGCCCCCAAAGAAAATTTGTGTTAAATTTCAATCCACTATGTGAAGTGGTTTAGGCTGTTTCTTGTTTGTCATTACCTTAGTAACAGAACTGTTATATATATTATGTATAGATTAGAAAGAGCATGAAATCAAGCATGTTCCTAAAAAAATATTCCACCTATCTAAACGAACTAGATACTGAAATTGATGAAATTAAGATTACAGAAAATAGAAAACTTAATGGGCAAAGCCACAATAAGATAAGAAACTAAGTAGGTAGGTACCTAATTAAAAATATTTTACAAGTTAAATGTAAATGTCGATCTCCTTTACAAAACAAACCTCACTCGGCGCCCTAATATATTGTGGTCAGTGGTGACCGAACAAAAACCAACAATGCGACCATTTGATTAAGAGTACATCCCGTAACGATCAAATAACGTACGACGCTGCGGGGTCCGACGTGCCCAACTGACCCTAATAACGGTCGACGAGCCGCTCTCACACAATATGCTAACCATTCCCCACTTTTCCTACTCCCCCCGTGATCTCGTGACATTTTCCTCAAACTCATAAGTACCTATCGCTTTTGTTACGTTTTCTATGTGTAATCAAGCGTAGAGAACTTACGAGCCGGCGCCTAATCAAATCAATGGAAGGAATACAGGATATTTCGACCTCATTCGATTCAATAACGTCCAATTTATCTGTCTGAATAAGTAACTGATCACGATCATCTACCTTCCTTCCCAAAATACCTTTATGTATCCGTAATCATATTAAGGTATATAAAAACTATTCGATTTCCCTAGACGTTTCAACAAGGACGGTTTCACCCCTTCCCGCGCTTTGGAATGATCAAAAACATCCCTTTTAAGAATGCTTACGTTACAAACCTTTTCGCTAAATTTGATATTTAGGGCTTAGGCAGGACTTTTGTGCGAATAATATTTAGCCGAAGATTAAGGCTGCGGCTCCACTGGGGCGGAGACGAGGAGATGTGTAGGGATCGACCAATCACATTAGTGTTCGCTGTTTTCATTGACATTGGTATTGACGAGATGTGGATTTCAACTAATGTGATTGGTCAATCCTACACGACCGTCTTCTCTCCGCTCCGCTCGTCTCCGCGTCAATAAAGCCGCAGCCTAAATCAGGAGCCCGATCAGAGTACTTCTTAATCTGAATAATCTTCCAACGTCTATCCAATAACCTTCGAATCATTACGTAACAAAAATAAGTCCCCCAAAGCTTTGACATTCGTCTTGTCCGTCACAACTCACCTTAATTCATCACTAGCGGGTTGAAATTGTATACGCAGATGGCACTAACAAGCTCAATTTAGGAGTGAAAACATTTTTTCCCTTCCAAGAACAGATTTTCTGAGCGCTAGATTTATATAATTAATTTCAAGCAGATATCAACTTTCTTTTACAAGGACAAATGCCCAACCTATTGAAACTTAATAGAGGAAAACGGTGTTGTCGGCAACTTTCTCATTTCCAGGAACTTTAAGACTTCGTATTATAGGTAAACAGGGAAGAAATGATTTAATTTGTCCCATTTCTTATCGCAAGATATATCCACTCGATTAAGTAAAACCATACGTGAGTCGATTTTGTTAGGATCATGGTACAAGAAGGTATCCATTTTCTTCCCGAGACTGACAATGATGACCTCGGATATGCTGACGTCATAAGCTTGAGTTGCAATTATGTGCAAAAAATTATTCAGGTAAAATGCGTTTCTTGAATTATTTGCTTGTAAAAAAATTGAATATTCAGCTACTTAGGTAGTAACATTATTTTCACCCAAATGAAAAATAAAAACAAATAATTTCGCGGGCCAGTAATTTATTTAATTATGGATTGTGGGGGATACATTTTCGTAAATTATTGAAGTTCTTAATCACTCACTGGCAACATTAACATGACGCAAGCATGTCTGATTTCAGGAAGAAAAGACCTGGTTTTCTTGTACCATGAATAATGCGAGAAAATGTAACAAGAGGGGAGGGATGCCCACTAAGTGAACGATTAAAAAAACGTTGACTTTTTTATTTAAGTTTACTAATAAATTTGCTCAAGAGGCATGTGTCATGTGGTAACAACATCATTTTCATCTTGGATGTTATTACTTGATCCGTCGCTACTCTCAGTGCCTTGTGACACAATTTCCTATTATTTAATGGTTACAATTGTAATCAATACAATCGTAATAGAATTTGAACTTTAATTATCCAATCTTACTTACCTACTAATTATATATTATTATTAAGTTAGAAATACGTGCACTGAATTACTTATTCGTAAAGCAGTTGATCGTTACCTATAATAATATATTGTCAGTGAATTAATTAACATTACCAACTAGCTGTGTATAATAATTATCAAATTATCACTTGTCTCCATACTTCGGGGTTTCTCCGCCCAGCAAATGTCCCGCATCTATGACAAACTCCGATCCAGTGATGCTTCTAGCTTTGTCGCTAGCCAGAAACTCTATCAGCTCCGCCACTTCTTCACATTCTATCATTCGACGCAGCGGCAACTGAGCCGCTCGTCTTTTATTGTGCACGTCCAAGTCTGTGACACCTAAAGTCTTACACATCTCTGTCTTGACACCAGCAGGGACTATGGAATTCACCCTGACGTTGGGAGCGAGCTCGATAGCAGCGCATTTAGTGAAGTGCCGTAACGCCGCTTTAGAAGTATTATAAATCGTGCAGTATGGCATCGGCTTTAATCCACAAACGCTGGTTACGTTTATGATATTTCCTTTCGATTTTATGAGATACGGTGCCGCTAGATGCGTCAGCAGCATAGGAGCGTGAAGGTTGACAGCGAAGGTTTTTTCATAGTGATCAAAAAAGCCGACATCAGTGATGGAATCCTTAGCTGATATACCTGCGTTGTTAATTAAGACGTCAAGCCCGCCGTAGATTTCAACTGTTTTAGCGATGACTCTTCTAACTTCTTCTTCTTTGCTCAAATCTATGGTCATGAACAGTGGCGAATTGCCTTTCAATTCGTATAGCTCGCTTTTGGTGTTTTCCAGTGCTTGTTCATTGATGTCGATTAGGACAAGTTTAGCGGCTTGTTGGTAGAAGTATTTGCTTACAGCTCGTCCAATGCCTCCGCCGGCGCCAGTTATGATAACGATTTTGTCTGTGAATGCCATCTCAAAGTGTTTGTGAGACTGATAAAGTTTGAACAATGTTGGAGCTATTTATAGTAAAACATATGTACCTATTGCACAATATTGTGTATTGCATCGATGAAGATAAAGTGATCTTAACACATTGTAGAATTAAACGATAAGTACCTATTATAAGGACTTAGTCAAGTGCTTAAACATGTCATTCTAAGGCAGGGGTCTCCAAACGTTTTTAGCAAAGGGCCACACTGCCTGCACCTTTGAAAATCTCGAGCGGGCCAAACGACATGGTCGACCATGGAGTTCAGTAATCTTTTTATGCCACACCTGGCCATAAAGTGGCTTTTCCCGCACGCTACGCGTACGGAAAAAGCCGCTTTCTGGCCAAGTGTAGACATAAAATTATGGACAAAACTCGGGAGGTAATAAAGAAAGCCCTCGATCGCATATTTACGTCCCTCACTTGCAGCTCGGGCCGCAAACATCTGCGATCTCGGCCTTTCTTTGTTTTACCTCCCTAGTTATGTAATGTACTATTTCTCAGCCACTTAGTGTTTCCCTGGAGAGCGAGCTGTCACGGGCCGGACCATGGACTCTTTCGCGGGCCGGATTAGCCGGGCTTGCGGGCCGGATTTGGCCCGCGGGCGATGTTTTAAGGCAAAAGATCCCACTCGCAGTTAAAGGTACACTTAATTGTCAGTAGGGTTTTAGAAATAGTCCGCTGCCATGAAGATGTAGCTAATTACCGGATGGCTCCATCACCTTAGATCATAAAATATGTATTATTATAAAATAAAGAATTTTGAATTTTTGAATTTTTGAATTAAAAATCGCCCTCATCAATAATTAGCCAAGACAGCAGCAAAGTGGTATTGCTAAAAATAGTAACGTATTCTTGTTCAATTTGTTTAATAGTGTAGGTAATAGACTAATGAAGACCTACCTATATACCCACCTAAGTAACTACATAAGTAACTTCTTGTCAGTACACTGATAGTTAAAAAAGTTCAGAGTCTCGTGCAAACTTTTTAATTCTACGTCTGGAAACTGCACATAGGTACTAGCTTCCGTATTGATAGCTACTAGCTTATTTAGTCCAGTTTCGTGTCGAACATCGACAAAAACTTATCTTGTATCGATTTTAATTTACTTACACACTAGTATTATCACAGGTCAAACATCCATTCCTTATTACACATTAGGTACACTCGTTAGTATTACCATGTTCACAGAACATAAAAACCGTTTTGAATGTTTAAGAAGCTAAAAACGCTTTCCAAATTAGTTTATCATTTAAATTTAACTACACTCGGGTGCAAAGAAATCGAGCCACCTGCGCAACTTTCATGTTTGTTCGATTTATTCAAGATCTGCACATGAAAACAAACAAATTAGGATGTCGTTAGAAAGGTAATTTATTCAGCTTTTAAATAAAGCTAATTTTATAATCAAGAATGGTGTCATTACGAAATTATGGGTGAAAATGTTGTTCCATTACTAATGAGCTAATTAATGCACGTGTGGATTATGCCGTTTGGGAAGGTATAAAATGATAAATTTTCAGTAATTGCCCATCAATTGTGAATTACAACTCTACCGGTGACATTGTTCTTTATTAAATTTGCCAGAAAGTTCATAAAAAATGGATAATACCCCTGCTGAAGCCGCCCAAGCCGTAGCTCTGCTCCAAACTGGGCTTAGTCAGCGTCAAGTGGCCCAACAACTGAATTTAAGTCGATCAGCAGTCCAACGAGTGTTCCAGAGGTACCGAGAGACTGGTGCCTTTACGAGAAGACCCGGCACAGGCAGGGTACGGTCTACCTCACAAACAGACGACCGCTTCATCGTCATGACTTCTCTACGGGCGCGCCGACTCAATGCTGTTAAGCTACAGCAGAAACTGCAGGAGGTCCGGAATGTGTCCATAAGTCGATGGACCGTGAGAAGACGTCTCAAAGAACGAGATCTGATACCACATCGAGCTGCCAATGGGCCCAAGTTGACTGCAGCTCATCGCACAGCTCGCCGTGTTTTCGCTCAGGACCATATCAATTGGACCCTTGAGCATTGGAGGACCGTGATGTTTTCTGATGAGTGCAGGATCTGTATTTTTGGCAACGATGGAAGAGAAAGGGTCTACTGAAGACCAGGAGAGCGATTTTCGCAGTGTTGCATCGAAGAAAAGGTCGCATATGGCGGTGGATCAGTCATGGTTTGGGCCGGTATTTCATTGGAGGCGAAGACCGATATTGTATTCGTCGTAGGGCCTGATAGGCCTAACGCAGGAGGCTTAACTGCTCATCGCTACATAGAGGAGATCTTAGCTGAACATGTGGTTCCGTTTGCGGGCTTTATCGGTGATAATTTTTTATTTATGCACGATAATGTTAGGCCGCACACCGCCACAATCACCAAGAATTACCTTAGGAGCGTCAGTATTCCTGTCATGGATTAGCCAGCAAGAAGTCCTAACCTCAATCCAATAGAACACCTCTGGGACGAACTGAAAAGAAGAGTTCGAGAAAGGAATCCAGTTCCTGAAACTCTTCGTGAGCTGAAAACCGCCGTTGAAGAGGTTTGGGCCGACATCCCTCAAGAATACATCCGCAACTTGGTTCGATCCATGCATAATCGCATGGAAGCATGTCGTAGAGCTAGAGGAGGGAATACAAAATACTGAAAGAAAAAAAAAATGTTTAATTTTCCATGAATTTTTTCCCTATACTCGAATTTTCATAGCGGTGCTGCAATAGCATTTTCACATGAGTTTTGTTTTCCGCCCTAAACGTATGGAAAATCACCCGATTTTCACGTGAAAATAAGCTCATTCGATAGAAATCAAAATTATCTTTCAAACGATACTCCATTTTTCAGATTTCCTTTTACAGTTTTTCCATAAAATTGATTTTAGAAAAAATGTGAAGGTGGCTCGATTTCTTTGCACCCGAGTGTAAATAACAATCTAAAATCTGTAAATAATATAATGCATAGTAAAACCTCTTTTATTTAATCAGATTTTGTAAATACCGTCGTTTACAAACAATGATTGATTAGAGGTAGGTACAGAGTTCAAGGGCGATTCGTCCAGGGACGAGCATAGCCCGGGCAGGCCCTGAAGGCAACTAGGCTTTAATTGGATCCCTAACGCCTTAGGCTAGGCTAGCCTGGGATATTATTATGCGTGAGTATTAGTTTAGCAAAAAAATATTGCTGAACATTCGACTGGCACGTATAACATACGGTTACATTGTTATTGGGGAGCAGCTGTGATAAATAACTTAAAATAGATTTCGTTTCGCCTGGATTATGATTATGACACGTACATAATTTTATAATACCTATATATAATATATAATGTTCCCATAATCCTTATCATCATTATCAGCCTATAGGTATACACATCCCACTGCTGGGCACAGGAGTACTGTCATAATTAATAATCTTATCCACTTTAAAAATTCAAACTAGCAACATCGAAGTAGTTTTATGCATAAGATACCTGTAGAATATAGACGGGAGAATGACGATGTCAAAGTAGTCCTTTATATCGTTCCTGAAGTAAATGATAAAATAAATAAGTACGTTTATTACGAGGACGGATCCTCGAGAAAATACTGACTACCTAGGTGTATAATAAATCTACAACGCTAAACAATGTTTGTCAAATCCTTGTTCAATCTGTATTTTTTTGCTATCCTTGCAGTATATTGATATTTGACAAAATGTTATAGATACTTAATGCTTTTATAATGAATTTTGGGAAACCTAATTCAACCTCGTAGGTACACATATTGCATTAAAATAAGAAAAACATTTTAACTAAGCGTAAACGGTTTTATTCGGTCGCATATATGTATAATACGAACAAGTATATATGGCAAAATATACGATTCTGTGAACTGGCCAAAAGTAGGTTAAGCAAATATTGCCTTAGCGGAACCATCAATTAGGAACACTTTGTTTACGAAAATGTGCTTATAGTGGAAGAACTCGACTGACGTTGATTTACTCTTATCCGTTATTAGAATGTGATATTTTTTTCTGATGGAAAAGATATAAAATTGCGACCTGATCATCTTTTATGTATTCGAGTAAGTCAAACACAGAAAAGACAAATACTCACGTAGGTACCTAACTGCAATATGGACCTTAAAATAAATAGCCGGACGGAGCCTCGCCAACAGGTAACTGAAGCAATTCTAGTCGGCCGGTTGCTTTGTACTTACGAGCCGCACGCACACATCAACAAGTTTTTTCCTACTACCCGCAGTACGCACACATTGACACAATTGCCTGCAAAATCAACATAATAATATGTAGTACATTACATACCGATGCCAGTAAAGTAAGAAATGTCTCAGATTACGTGTAAGTCCAACATGTGATCTGAGGCTTTCTTATTTACTAGCCAAGGTTTGTATCTGGGCGCACGGTAGTGCGTCGCCAAGTCGAGCAAAACAAAGGCACGGCCGTACCTTACTATCCTTTTCTCGATTCTATTTTTCTATCCGACGGAGCCAGAAAGTGGCATCTTCGTTTATCGCAGCGGCAAAGCGTCACCTTTCCGGATGACGCTTTCCGATCGGAGGGCTAATTTCTTGAACAGAAAATCACCATTTTAGTCCCTCATGCGAGGGAAGAAAAACCTATTTTCTGTATAGGTGTGGAATAGTATATTATATTAGGTACACTTCTAGAGCGTTAAAATAAAGAATGTGCAGGATCGCAGGTGTTTGTGGCCCGAAATGTAGGCAGAGGTCATAAACATGCGATCTGGTACATAGGTACTTTCTTTTTTACCGCCCAAGATGTGTTACATCATTTTACGTTAACAGTAGGTAAGTGGGATTTATTTTACCGCCCTAAGTGTGTAACATACTGTATTATTTCTAAAAACAGATGACTTCATGCGGTAGTTGGGAGGGCTCCAGTCCAAACTTCCCAAACTTTTTTATACTTTGACTCCTTTGGCAGGTTCTATTCTTTTTGCGACGCCCTTGTAAACCAAGATCGGTCGTTCTAGGCTTAACTTACGGCAGCTTGAATCTTCCGTGTCGCGACGCCCCTGGGACAGTGTCGCGACTCCTCGGGGCGTCGCGACGCACAGTTTGGGAAACCCTGCTCCAGTCTATTACTAATCCGTTTAAACTGTCCATCAGAACTCCTCCCAAGCGGGTTTGTACAACTCACCGCAACGCTCTAAGTTAGGTGCTTTCAAACCCACAGAGGGATTTAACTGCAAAGGGCCACGCATATATTATGTAATCGTACGAACGGGATTTTAATGCTGTTCGCATAAAACCCGGTCTGGCATTAGCAAATCAGATTTCGGGCTACATTATGATTTATGTTATGTAAATGTTTTAAAGCTATACCGTGGTTTCGGATTCGGATCGCTAAATCGTTAAATGATAAAACATCCTTGAAGCATCCGTGAGAGTGACGCATGTTTTGTCATTGTTTTATCATTCCCTAAGTCACATTGTTTCGCATGAATTTGTCATTTTAAACTGAAAATTTATGTTGAAAATAAATTAAAAGTAACTATTTTCGCTACATTTAAATTGAATATTTGACTAATCTATACATGGAACTTACATGTATGTACTCTGACGCGTGTATAATAATCGCTTTTAGACCAAGCCCCGCATTGTTTCGAAGTCTGCAGCCACGCTCGACGGGAGCGTAAAAGCCTGTCCGTGCTTACAATGGAACACTATAGGATATGCGCCGTATCAGGATTTATGGGCGGTACTCCGTTTGAAACATGAAGCAGCTTATGTTTCAAAAGTCCCATTATTACCAGTTTAAAGATGTTTTATTCTCATAAGAATTTATACAATTCTCTTAGATGAGAACTTAAAACTAGTACAATTAAGATTACGTGAAGTAAGTATGCACAAGAAATATAACAATGAAGTTTAAATTTGCCATTATCAGGTGCTTTTACACTCAGCCAATAGATGCGAAATTATCGGGGAGGTTAACAAGTCCACACGAAGTGTCCATTACTTGGCTAAAAGCTATTTGATTATTTAGCGTTTGCGTAGAATTAAAGTTAGGTATATCCCCAACTTGAGAAATGATTGAATCCTCATACAATCTTTCACCACGCTTTTCACCTTCTTTTTTTATGTTATAAGTGGCAAACGAGCAGACGAGCTGCCTGATGGAAAGCAGTCCACGCCGCCCATGGATATCTGCATCACGTTCACGTTGCCGCTCTTTAAGAGCCCTGTTTACTCGTTTCTTGAAGTACCCCATGTCATAGCGCGCTGGGAACACCTCAGGTGGGAGTTCATTCCACATCCTACCGGTTCTTGGCAAAAAAGAGCGTGATGCTCGCTTGTTATTGGGATGCCAAGCATCTAAAAAGTGTGGATGAGCCTTATTCCTGACGCGGCAGGTACGGTGATAGAAGTGTGACGGAGGCACGAGCCCAAAAAGTTCCTTAGAACACTTCCCGTTGTACATATGGTAGAACAAACACAGAGAGCCAACGTCTCTTCTGAGGCTAAGTGGTTCCAAACAGTATGTCAGTACGTGATCGTCGACAATACGAACTGCTCGGCGTTGGATCGAGTCCATAGCAAGAAGCTGGTATTGGGATGCTCCAGCCCAGAGATGAGAACAATACTTCATATATGGTCGCATCTGGGCTTTATATAGCCACACCGTGACCAGCCTGGGCTTTTTTCTTAAAAGATTATTGCCCTTCTTATGGTCTCAGCCAATCTTCATACCAAATTTGAACTAAATTGGTTCACCGAATTTAGTGTGAAAAGGTGACAGACAGACAGATAGGCAGAGTTACTTTCATATCTCGTCGCAGGAAAATGGCCAAAACCGAGATTTGATCAAATCTCTAAGGAATATGACCAAATCACGCAGGATGTTAAAATGGCGAATCCATTTTAACATTTGCCTAGAAAAATACCGTTTTTAAAATACTTAGTTTAGTCATAATCTTAATTTAATCACCAACCAGTATTTAAAATGAGCTGTCATAATCCCAACACTATCATAGTTGGCGTTAATTTTTCACTAACTCAGAAGTGTCTTTTAAAATGGTTATCAACTCAATATTAATTTATTTTGTATGAAAAGTAAAAAAAAAATCGAATTTAACAAAAAGCGATATACCAGGTAGCTTCTGTTGACGTACGAAGCAACGTGTCGAATTTAACGGAAATAAAAAAAAAACACGGTGTATACCTATTAGATATTTAACATGTGTGTAGATAAATATTGTATAGTTCTATACATTTAATTAAACAGAAATATTTTTAGGTACACTTTTTGACTTTATTCCAAAGAGGTCGAATAGTGTAAACATATTTCTGACGTCGACTGTACATAACTAGGCCTTAAAACACTCATGTGATCTTATTATGAAACTCGCTTCGATGAGCCGTTGAGCCTACTCATCTCATAAAACCACAGTCGTGTTTTAATACCCCTCATTATGTATCAGTTGCATAAACTATTGAAAGTATAGATTTTGCTTACTAATGCGTACTGTTTTCTGGCTAACCGTCAATGATTATTTAGAAATAAAAGAAAAACAATACGAAAGTCAATGGCCATTTACTACTTAAATACCTATTTTTTTAAGTGGCCACTGGTTGACGATTTACCTACGTCTGAATAAATTGGGTAGGTAAAGTTTTTCAAGGGTGTGTAATTTCTTTATTTTTTTGATAGTCCTCGACTTAATTATCTAGAAAATACCGCTATTGCATTTTTATTCCCTGTAATTTTACCAAAATATTCTTTAAAATTTTCGATTTGACACTTAAAAAAAGGGACGCCAGTAGGCTTATGATGCTACGTTTTGTCACGTGATAAATAAGTGATAAAGCATCCGTCACTCTCACACACTATTTGTTAGAAGGTGACGGATGCTTTATCATTTATTTATCGCGTGACAAAACGTAGCATCATAAGCCTACAGGCTGACAAAATTAGTGCCTACGTTCGTAATAAAAACAAAACAATTATAAATATAGATACATTGAGCAAATGCATTGAAAAATCAAATACGATCGACTACAGCTAATCCGGCATTAGCTGTAGTCGATCGTATTTGGTTTTTCAATGCATTTGCTCAATGTATCTATATTTATAATAAAATTGTGGTGTTTCCACATTAAGCTATGAGGATTCAAAATATTTTCAGTAAATATGATGATTCCTTAAAATAGTGCATTAACAAAACAATTGTCTATGTCGGCTGTCAGCTGCCAATTGTGACAAAACAAAATGTAAATAAATACTATGAAAATGATTATAAGAGAAGTTTGATAGGTATTTAGGTATACAGTTATCGCAAACTTTATGCTAATGACGAGTACGTACACCAATGCTTTAACACCTCTAATTTCAGCAATATTGTGCTTATCGCTCGTCTGAAAATATTCAAGGATCATAGCCACAACTCGCAAATTCTAGTCTCCGCGCACGAACTTATTGTTATGTATATATTTTGACATCAAGGGTGAAACTCTAGAATTCTTGAATTTTTTTCTACTTTTTTCTTCAATCCAAAGGCCAGCATAAAGATCCAATAACACTGAACGCACAAATAAACGGAATCATTAATTGTTTGGGTTTTGTCGCAAATGACAGTTGTCAATCGATACACCACAGACCTCATACAGATACCTATTTTGTTAATACGGATATTCATTTACGACATTTTGGCGTCCTTAATTCGGAGCTGTCATATCGAGGATTTACAGAAATAATTTGGAAAAATTACAAGAAATGAAAATGCAGTAGCAGTATTTTCTGGATCTTTAAGACGAGAACTATCGAAAAAAATATATACTTAAATTACACATTTGGAAAACTTTAGCTTCCCAATTTAAATCATCAAATTGTTCACATGAATTATATTATACGTTTTTCCTACGCTACAATAATAATTATGTTGATCCGCTCGCTACCTTAATAACTGTGGCAATCGCTGCAATAAGCTCGCTGTGGAATAAGCTAAAATAATCCCGTCTTACGGATTTTGTTTGAACATAATAAAATATCTCAACTTAGCAAGATATCTTGTACAAGCATTCCGTAATATTCTTTCAATATCATTTTATAATAAATACTCTTCATGATATTGAAATGTTCGTTTTACGTATTTATCTTATTCGAAATTAATATTGTAAAATCGGTAAGTTTTTGTTGCTTGTTATACATTCTAACTGTGAGGCTTTGTCAATATCAAAGGTTATTTAGGAAAATGACAGAAGCAGCCTGATCGCATAAATTAGGTTAAACTCCCAATAAATTTATTGCCAGCTTCTGAAAAGTGGGTAAAATCGCTTGATTTGTGTCTATACACTTAAACAAGGAGACTGGGTAGAAAATAAGTACCTAACACATAAACCTCCACTGCGCATTCTTCAATTGCATCTTGTCTTGCCACTCGTTTTCATTTCCTGGCAAGGACCTTCGCGGCGCAAACAAACAAGCCGCATGTTGATTGGGCAGGGAATAGCGCGAGGAATTTCATTATGGCTCGACAACAAACAAACAAATAAACAAATATAACAATACAGACCATTACTCGTACAAAGAGCTTTCAACAAAGCCAACAATTTTCCTATTCCGTTTATGTTCTAGTTTTTCCTAGAGTTGGACCGATCGATTGCGTGCTTTGTGGGATATCCGTCATACCTATTAAGGTGGGTTTAGACCAAACGAATTCTAACACATTCTAACCCCACTCTACCAAATTCTTTGTGTACACACAAAAATAATTAAGTAGAGGTAATTTGGTAGAGTGGGGTTAGAATGTGTTAGAATTCGTTTGGTCTAAATCCACCTTTAGGTTTCGCAGTTTTCTTTTTCTAGGGTCCGGAATCTTTATACCTAGGTCTTGAAAAACTAAAAACCTGTGTTCTCAAATATACTATACGCGTTCGACGATTACTCCAAAATCCAAGATTTTACACTCCTAAAATCAGTTGTACATGTCCATAGTACCAATTAAAACTTTATTACTCAAACAAAAGTCGGGGTCCCCTTGTCTTAACTAAACAATTGAGAACTTTACTCTGGGCTCAATACAAACACCAAACAAGGTAACGTACAACTACCTACCTACAAATAACTTTCCAGCACCGACTTTATCATGATAAAATCATAAAATATATGTGAAATTATGCCAACCTTTTAGGCATACCATACTACCGCCCGAGTAGAGGCTTTTATCTTCAGTTATTAATAATTGTGATATTATAATATAACAAATTGTTGATTATAAACCTGACTGACACTGACCTGACACCTGACCTTGTATTAAAATACAAGGTCAGGTGAAATCACAGTTCTCTTTGCATTGAAGAAGATGATCGCGTCGTCTTTGCTGTAAGGAGCACTTGCTCTATATTGTAACTTCCTCGATATCGTAAACTGTAAATTATTACTTAAATCCCGGACAACAGGAAGGGTAGGGTCATTATTTGAGCGTTTCACCCGCCTCACTTTCGTGGACACATTATTGTTGAGATTCCGGCAGATTTTAATGTAATTTTAAGGCATTTGTTAGCAGTCCCGGATGTGTACCAAATAGCTCGATATGAGACCAAAATCTGAGGGAAGTTCGACAATAATGTGTCCACAAAAGTGAGGAGGGTGAAACCCACCCACTAACAAAACATTCCAAAACATATTTATTGGCGTGTACATAAGTTAGGCATCTAGTGTATCTAAGGACAATAAAAAAATATGGGTCACTTTAAACAAATTATAACACAATGGCAATGTTTTGGTGGTTTACTTTTGTATTTTAAGTTCGGCTATGAGTCATCTTAACTATTAGTATACCTTATTTTTACGGAAGAGGAAAATAATAAACTCTCCTTATTCTACGGTTTTATACCATTTATACGTAATAGTCTGGGACCCAATGAGAATAAAATTCATTTCCGTGGGACTTACCTCCGCCATACGGACTACTGGTATGTACTTATTTGGCATACTTTCCTGAACATAAAAAGTGCGGTAGTCACTTTCTAGGGGTATGGAGGGGGTAGCTATGACGTAACAAAGATGGCGGCCGGGCCTATTCTATTTACGCTATGTTTAGATAACTACTGGGCCGATTTACTCAAATAGGGTGTCAAATGAAAGATAATTAAATGAACATTATTTTATTCGAAGGGTTCAATACTGTAAACCTAAAACCAAATGAAATATTTTCAAAAAACTACAATTTGTAAAATCAAACTTTTTTTAACAAGTGAAAAACTCGGAAACCGTTAGGATTATGGAAATTTGGAGTATTATAAAAAAAATAGATACATTTCTCACCTTTCGAATAAACTTTAAATCATTAAAATCAAGCTATAAACAACGGAACTGCAGTCGTCTAAGTGAGCGTGGGTAGCGCCGAACTGACTATGGTACTTAGATTTTGGTACGAATAATCTTGTAAATAACCTAACAAAACGGCTACAATCACAGCAAAATAAAAAAGTATTATGGGTGCTTGACTAAATTTCATAGAGGTTTGCAAGACAAAGAGTGTGGCATTTGTTTTTTTTTTCAAGATGGCGACTTCAATATGGCGGCTGATTTTCAAATTAGTCCGAGGGGGCCGAAATTCAGTATGGGGGGGTTTTTGGGGCCTACGAGTCTAAATCTGAAATCCGAATTTTTTCGTTCATACAAAATTTTTTTTTTTTCATACAACTAAAAAAAGTAAATTTTGCGAGCCCGAAGGGTGAGCTTCAGGGTACAAGGACGAGCCCCCGCGGAGGGCCGCAGACCCGACGCGTCGTCACCTTGGTAAGCTCTCCTCATCCCCAAAGCGAGGCCGAAGGCCGAGCTCCGCGTAGGGCCGAAGGCCCGAAGCGTCCGAATATTCCCAATTTTCTCTATATCCAAGTATATTTAAGCTCACCCGAGGGCCGCAGGCCCTCGGGGGAGTATCAGCGATGCGAGGCCAAAGGCCGAGCTTTGCGTGGCACCGAAGGTGCGGAGCGTCACGGCGCCGCTCCCAATTACGCGAGCCCACCCAGATCCTTACTACCCTCATAGTATCTTATAGCTCTCCCGAGGACGGCAGGCCCTCGGGGGAGCGTCAGTGACGCGAGGCCGAAGGCCGAGCTCCGCGTAGCACCGAAGGTGCGGAGCGTCACAGCACCGCTCCCACTTACGCGAGTCCAAGGGCCGCAGGCCCGAAGGGCGAGCCCACCTAGATTCTTACTATCCCCTAAGTATCTTATAGCTCTCCCGAGGGCTGCAGGCCCTCGGGGGAGCGTATGCGACGCGAGGCCGAAGGCCGAGCTCCGCGTAGCACCGAAGGGGCCCTCGGGTGAGCTGAAAGACACTTGGGGATTAGTAAGGATCTGGGTGAGCTCGTCCTTCGGGCCTGCGGCCCTTGGGCTCGCATAAGTGGGAGCGGCACTGTGAGGCTTCGCATCTTCGGTGCTATGCGGAGCTCCGCCTTCGGCCTCGCGTCGCTGGTGCTCCCCCGGGGGCCTGCGGCCCTCGGGAGAGCTATAAGATACTATGAGGGTAGTAAGGATCTGGGTGGGCTCGCCCTTCGGGCCTGCGGCCCTTGGACTCACGTAAGTGGGAGCGGTGCTGTGACCCTCCGCACCTTCGGTGCTACGCGGAGCTCGGCCTTCGGCCTCGCGTCACTGACGCTCCCCCGAGGGCCTGCCGTCCTCGGGAGAGCTATAAGATACTATGAGGGTAGTAAGGATCTGGGTGGGCTCGCCCTTCGGGACTGCGGCCCTTGGGCTCGCGTAATTGGGAGCGGCGCTGTGACGCTCCGCACCTTCGGTGCTACGCGGAGTTCGGCCTTCGGCCTCGCATCGCTGACAGTCGCCCGAGGGCCTGCAGCCCTCGGGTGACCTTAAATATACTTGGATATAGAGAAAATTGGGACTATTCGGATGCTTCGGGCCTTCGGCCCTACGCGGAGCTCGGCCTTCGGCCTCGCTTTAGGTTACTTAGGGGATGAGGAGAGCTTGCCAAGGGGACGACGCGTCGGGCCTGCGGCCCTCCGCGGGGGCTCGGCCTCGCACCCTGAAGCTCGCAGTTCGGGCTCGCAAAATTGACTTTTTTTAGTTGTATGAAAAAAAATATCTTTTGTATGAACGAAAAAATTCTGATTTCATATTTAGACTCGTAGGCCCCAAAAACCCCCCCATACTGAATTTCGGCCCCCTCGGACTAATTTGAAAATCAGCCACCATATTGAAGTCGCCATCTTGAAAAAAAAAACAAATGCCACTCTCTTTGTCTTGCAAACCTCTATGACATTTAGTCAAGCACCCATAATACTTTTTTATTTTGCTGTGATTGTACCCGTTTTGTTACGTTATTAACAAGATTATTCGTACCAAAATCGAAGTACCATAGTCAGTTCGGCGCTACCCACGCTCACTTAGACGACTGCAGTTCCGTTGTTTATAGCTTGATTTTAATGATTTAAAGTTTATTCGAAAGGTGAGAAATGTATCTATTTTTTTTATAATACTCCAAATTTCCATAATCCTAACGGTTTCCGAGTTTTTCACATGTTAAAAAAAGTTTGATTTTACAAATTGTAGTTTTTTGAAAATATTTCATTTGGTTTTAGGTTTACAGTATTAAATCCTTAGAATAAAATAATGTTCATTTGACACCCTATTTGAGTAAATCGGCCCAGTAGTTATCTAAACATAGCGTAAGTAGAATAGGCCCGGCCGCCATCTTTGTTACGTCATAGCTACCCCCTCCTTACCCCTACGAAGTGACTACCGCACTTTTTATGTTCAGGAAAATATGCCGAATAAGTACATACCAGTAGTTCGTATGGCGGAGATGAGTCACACGAAAATCGTTATTTGAAGACTTTTTTACAATTGGGTCCCACACTATAAGACAATTTGTATTGTTTTTATTTCGTTGAATCCTCAATCCGCTTCCCTGTCATGGTCCTTCTTCCTCGATTATAAGAACGCGATGGTAGTCGATATTGTATATAACGCCAGAGTAATATTTAGCTACCTTCAAGTCATCAGGTCACTTTAAATAAATAAATAAAATAAAATAATTTATTTCTGTAAGTAGGCCCTCAAGGGCTCTTTTACATGTCTTACATTTGTATTTTCTTTTCTTTTGGCGCTTCAGGTAATGACCTTCTGGTGAGAAGAAGCGCCGGAAGAAACTCACCACTTTTATGGGGGCATTCTCATTGCTGCAACTTCTGGTGCGTGCACCCATCGATGCTGATAATTAAACACCGAAATTGATGGAACAATAAATTACCTAATAACTCAAAACTCGTTCTCGTCCTTCACTTCTTGGCGTTTTTCATCAATTTTAGACTCTTCATGCTCCATACAATCCTTTGTGTCTTCGCCCATCGCTTCCCAATAAGATGGTGGATCGTCATTGGGACAATCAGCTCGTGAAAGACAAATCGAAGGAGCTCGATAGTGTATTAATAACTTAGAATGGCATTTCTAGCGGTAAATTTATATGTGGATCTGGTAACCTAACCACAGTAACTACAGAGTAGTCTCGAGAGAAAAATTTACAGTGGTCAATAGAAGCGCAATGTTCAAGAATCATAAGTTCTGTAGCAAATTTCACAGTCTCACCACCTGGTATAGCCTCGTGTATGAATGCTGCACCTTCAACTTTTGTGTTTACTTTAACGACTCGTCCTCCCATGGTAGTATATTGGTCAACTTCAAACATTTTCACTTGTACATCTTTGATTATTTTATTGGTGTTATTGATGATCTCATAATCGACTTTAACACATTCTCAAGGTCTATGTACTGAGTTGACGATAGTAGCTTTCAAGTTAACTGTGCCTTTCTTATTTGAAAACAAGGAGCTCAGTTGAATTAAGTTTTTCTGATCGCCATATATCAAAGGTTCCGTTATCAGCCGTGGCGTCTGTCCAGAAATCACATTTAGTTCTTTTTCATAGCGCTTGTTTAGTTTTAACCATCCCGCTCTCTCGAATTTAATGCCTATTAAATATTTAACATAGCAATGCGCATAGTAACTAGACGTTCTCTTCTTGTAGTCTATAGACGCTGGAATATTATAAGGCAGTTGAAATCTGAACTGAGTTTCGTATTGCCCTGCAGGTAATGGTTCTTGCTTTTCCTTAGTGTGCACAACATTTTTTAAATCAACGTACACTTCGTCGTTGCTGTATTGATACATACGACCTCTTCCCTTTTCGCTTAGGTCTTCTAAATAGAGATGTCCAAGACCTTTTAATGACACAATTATCGAAGTAAATTCATATTGCTCGTGTAAGTAGTACCTTATTCCTCCAGATATAACGCTCCCTGGTTGGTACGTGTACATGCCGTCGGCCGGCTTGCACAAATTGATCTCACAAAAAATACCCATCCCGCCACAAACAGATTTGTTGTCTTTTTTACAGGCTAATTTCACAATACAATCGGTATGTTTCACTGATAACTCTTTGTCGTTTGAAGTTTATGAGCTGTCCTTTTATGTATACTACGTTTATTATCGGTTCATAGATAATACTGCCATTATCTCATTATCGGGAATTGTAGTTTTTCAGATTGTTGAGCATCTGTTTCACAACTGTATGAATAGAGGACGTAACTTTTAAGATTCATCCTGTCTTTTCAACATAATTATCAAAAAGTACGAAGGACGAAGGAAGGTTCAAGCAGTTTAGGTCTAAAGAGAGTCATTTTAATTATAATTAATTATACCAACTATCTTTATGTAGCAGTAAACAATTTAAAAAACTGTACCTCTTGAGCATGATAAACTTCCTACAAATTGACATCCCTGCCAGATTCACTCTCCGTAGAGTACATTTTAATGAAATTGTTTGGAACGATTCACCCTAAGTAGTTAATGTAACAATTCCACCCGCACACTACGGTTTGATTCATTAGCACGTGGGTCTTGTGAAAAGTTGTAGGTAAGTTTAGCTGCACGCGTCCTGGTTTCAGTATCAATTCCTCTCTAAATCCTTAGGGCAGTGTTTTTTAAACTATTTCACAGCACGACCCCCTTTTTATGTGAAAATATTTCGCGACCCCTTATCCTCCACGATTTCAAACCTGAATTTTATTACGTTACGATTTTATCCTTTTTTGTGTTTTTTTCCTTTTTTCCTGAGGTTTCTCGACCCTTGCAACCTACAGGCTCTGCAACCTCCCAGAGAGTCGCGACATACACTTTGAAAAACACTGCTTTAGAGGATTCTTTTGGCCATTCAAGCACCATCAGTAAAGACCAATTAGTGGTGTTGCGTCTATACATCTACTTTGTACTTATGCATAACCGTATTGGAAGGGTCTCCAATTTTAAATCATTATTCTAAGACATATTTACCACTCTGTTCAGGAGTCACTAGAAATGTTCAATTTTCCCAACAAGTTAAGGTAGATGGCTGAACAAAAACGCTGAAATCGCAAAAGCTCTTGACTTGCGGTAGTCATATTCACTATGCAATTTGATACGTGTAGCAGTAGGCTCAGGGCGTTGCCTCACAACAACTTGTTGCACACATTCCACCCAAGTATGCTGATACAATGAGGCGAGGAGGGTGCCTATCTCAAGAATTTGTCGTCTGTGCAAGATAGGGAAGAACTTCAAAGATCGCTATTTGTACCGAACTTCAGACATTGCAATCGGGGTATATATTTATTAAGAGACTGAGCCGCTATTAATAATTTATAGCACATATTGGTTACCAATATTTTGGTGGATTTTGTGTAAAATTAAGTTCTCTCTCTCTCTACCTCTTCTCTCTATCTCTATTTCTCGTTCTCTCTATCTCTTTTTACGGAAAAGGAAAATAAATTTATTCCTTCTCTCTTTCAAACTATCAGCGATCACGTTTCGTCTAAATAAATGATTAAGTAATAAGAGTCTTGAAGAACTCTGCCGTGGCGCCCGTCTAAGGTAGAAGACTCCTACATCTCCAAAAGCATATAGTTATACATATAGAATTTAACACACTGAAAAGATTAGCTGTAGATGTGTACATTACGTAGAGTAAGTAATAATAGAAGGAGTTAAAGTACTCAAAAGATCTTCTGAATGTCGAGTACAAAGAGATCGATGCGGTCGAAATTACAAAAATATGTATTTTTGTAACTTTGGCCGTATCGATATCTTTGTAGTCGACTGTACATTCAGCTCTTTTAAGCATTGAGATAGGAATAAAAGATCTTTTGAGATAGGCCTAGAAACACAGAATGGGATTCTAGGGACCAGTGGCGTGGCGTTGAAGAAATCCTTGGGCAAGTCAGAGCAGCTTTGGCTTCAATTATCTCCAAGAGCACTAGAATTAAGTGCCGAACTGCGTAATATTAGGCAAGCCGATGGGAATCGAGTTCTATGGACGCCACGCCACTGCTAGGGACTTACCTTAGCGATCTTATGCAGCAATGCAGTCGTGGAGTTAGTTTTGAAGAGCCCTAGCGCTCGCCGGCGTAGACCCTGGCCGAGACAGGCTTCCACTGCTCCGCAGAGTGCTGTGACTCCGCCGCTGTCTTCATGAACGAACTTGCGGGTGACGGCCTGATGGACGAAATTATTAATTTATATTTTTAATATAAATTATTAATATAAATTTATATATTTAATTAGCCAAAAAAATATATAATTTTAGCAAAAGAACGTTTACTATATGAAAGAAACATGATGTTTCTTTATTAGTTTGGTTAGGGTGGTCGAGTGATTTGAGACACTGGGCCGGAAATCCAGAGGTACCAGGTTCGATTCCTGGTCTGGACCATAGGTCGGCGCTATATAATTTTTCTATTTATTTTGATTTCTCGTTTCTATACATGTAAAAAAACGTTAGTTTCAAATGATAATAATAGACGGAGATGAACTTTAAGGCCTAATTACACTTCTCATGTCATTACTTTATAAAATAAAACACGTTTTAAACATAATTGATGCCGTGGAAGTAAACGATGGTTCTTTATGTGTACGTGGAACACCAACGGAATCGAGTTACCTTAAAAATACTGGATACTTAAGTAGGTAATTATATATACAAGGACGTTGTTCTGCCAGCTGAGAACGTATGTGATGAAGACAGGAACATGGAGAAGGCGTGCAATCCAAACTTACTGCTTTACTTATTAATAAATAAATAATTTCTCAAAAATCCTCATGATTTACCAAGAAACAAATTGTTAATTTAATGAATTCTACATTATATTTTCATTCTAAACTCAGCCCTAAACTTATCCTATTTTGTGTAGGTATGTTACCTCTAACAACTCAGAATTAAACTTCACGCATATTAATTAAATAGAATTGGCATTCGACACAATGGTCGAAATTTGTGAATAGTGATCCCAAAATTCCCAAACAAGGCCTTTTCAATAATTACTATGCGCTTTCTGAAACATCTGGATTATTCACTTACGCGCGTTAGGTGAGGTAAGGTTAGGTTAAGTAGGTACCTATACTTATTTACTTATCACACCTCACCGCACAAATTTTAAACGGAATATAAAGAAAAACTTCCAACAGACGGACGTTTTATGTTTAGAGTTCAGTACCTAACTCGAAATGATAAAAAGGAAACCCATATAGATAGGGCAACTTTATTATCTCCCGGCCAGTGATGACAGACAAAAACCCCTTTAACTCAAGAACGAGTTCATGTGTCCAGTTGGATATTGATATTGATATCGTATATCGATACCCTAATTCACACTCGTACTAATTACAATTATTTTGCCAGTGAAATTGCTAATTTATTTTGATTTGTCCACTAACTTGGTAATTACAGCCATTTTCTTCAAAAAGTTGGTACCTACGACTGTGCTGGGTATCGATATTAAAATCGACGGGGCATCAACGGTCAACAATCAAGTAGGTACTTTTCGTTGACCTAGATTACCTAGAATCATGAATGTGACTAGGATAACGTTACCTATCAATGTATTAGACCTGTTTTAATTACTGTATATATATGTCTTACGGTTAAATAACCTACAGAATAATCATGAAGGAAATAAGTCCGGAAACAGAAACTTTACCTGTCACTGTGGGTGTCCTTATTAAGAAGAACAAGTATGCTACATACCTATACATATACAATACATATATTGAACACATTCTTTTTATGTATAGGTAGTATTCTATGTATAGGTACGTTCGTACTTATAAAGTTATGGAAAAGATCAGTTTTATCTATTTCCAAGTGGAGAGAGCCTCGGCAAGTAATTGAAAGCGTATTTCTTTAAGGCGGGAAAAATGATCGAACATCTCAATTGATCTTTATTCTTATTACCCTTGAGCGTCTTGGTAAGAAGGGTTCCGGAAGTATTTCCATTTACTAGAGACATCAGAGAATCGTCTCTGAAATATATACGTATTTAGTCTAGTGATGGGCAATTTTAGAACTAGGGTAATACAATACAAAGAAAGGCCGAGATCGCAGAAGTTTGCGGCCCGAGCTGCAAGTGAGGGACGTAAATATGCGATCGAGGGCTTTCTTTATTACCTCCCGTGTTGTGTGTGTACATCATTTTCTGTCTACACTTGGCCAGAAAGCGGCTTTTTCCGTACGCCGCGTACGCGCAGCGTGCGGAAAAAGCTACTTTATGGCCAGGTGTGGCATAATAGTACATTACACAACTAGGGTGATAAAACAAAGAAAGGCCGAGATCACAGATTTTTGCGGCCCGAGCTGCAAGCGAGGGACGTAATTATGCGATCGAGGATTTTCTTTATTATCACCCGTGTTGTGTAGGTACATTACATCATTTTATGTCTACACTTGGCCAGACAGCGTATAGCAGCGGACATAGCCACTTTACGGCCAGGTGTGGCATAAATACTATTGTCTTTGCCTACTTTGCGCTATCATAAGAAAAAACAATAAAGATTTGAAAAAGAAATATATATATACATATATATATATATCAGTGATCGTTTATAGTAAAAAAAATACTTCAGGCACATTTTTGAAAAAAACTGATACTTAAATGGATATAGAAGTTTCACTTTGGAAACATGCATAGCCCATCCATCACTAATCTGGTATCAATTGTACATATATTTATTCCTTTTTCCTTTGAAGTATTTAATGCCGGATGACAATAACGGTCTCGTTATAAAAAGAGGAGTTACTCGTATTCGATCGAGTACGTATTGTTTAGTGAGCCGTTTACGAGTAGGTATGTCTTGTTTGCGACCTTTGTTCGAATTGATCGTAAATATCGACCCCATATTTTGTGTAATTGCTTTGTTGAATGATCAATCCCGGAAATTTACTCTATACTTCAGCATTCAACTATTTAGGCATATTCGTCAGTTACTTTGTAATATAAATATATTATATTTCTTTATAAGAACTAACTACTTATCAACTGCTGTAATATCCCCAATTATATCAAAGAAAAGTAGAAGTTCAAGAAAAAAAAATCTCGGAAATATACTTACCTACGAGGGGTGGCTGAAAAGTAATCTACCTCACTATGAAAGAAAAGACATAACTGGCCAGTTATTTTTTATTTTTCTATGTAATCCCCATCTACCAAGGTGTATTTATTACATTTGTCAAATAATGACATTAGGCCATTAAAAAAAAAATCTTTCGGTTTGTCGTCAAAATACTCGTTCACCGCGGCTATCATCTCATTATCCGTTGAAAATCTTCGCCCCCTGAGATCTTCCTTCAGAAGTCTGAACAGGAAATAATCACAGGGGGCTAAATCTAGGCTGTAGGGGGGATGGTCGCTGACTTCGAAGCCATTTCTGGCCATGGCTAGCTGTGTGGTGCGGGCCGTATGCACAGGTGCATTGTCGTGCAATATCAGAACTCCTTTGTTGAGTTTGCCCCTTCTTTTTAGGGTTCCGTAGCCAAAATGGCTAAACAGGAACCCTTATAGTTTCGTCATGTCCGTCCGTCCGTCCGTCCGTCCGTCCGTCCGTCCGTCCGTCCGTCCGTATGTCACAGGCATTTTACTCAAAAACTACAAGACCTATACTGATGAAATTTGGAATATAGATGTCTTGTAGATGCCGCAACTAAGTTTGGTAATTAAATAATAAAAATAAAAAATCTAGGGGGGGCACTCCATACATGTAACAGAATCTAAAAATAATTTTTTTCACAAAATGTCAACGTGTGGTACATAGTTCGACAGCTCTTTTGAAAAGATTTTAAGGTTCTTAAGTAATGTTTTTGATTAAGTGAATACCTTTGGAAATAATCGCTCCGAAAGTTGTGAAAATTGTGTCCCCCCCCCTCTATCTTCTAAACCGTGAGTCCGAAAAATATGAAAAAAATTACAAAGATAACGCTCAATTAATACTTTCAACGAAAATTATTTTCAACAAGATCGGATTAACTGTTTTTGAGTTATTGCCGATAAACTGCGCTTCGCAACAAAAGGACATAATTGCTATGAAGATACGCTCTTTTGTTGTTGTACTTTTTTACGTCGTATTTTTTACCTTATGGCTATGGAACCCTACACTGAGCATGGTCCGACATGCTCTTGGCCAGTTATTTCTTTTATGTTATCCCGAAGTTGGCAAAGTAAATTTGCATAATAATTAGCATTCATTGTAGAATTTTTTGGCAAATAATCTATTAGTAAAATGCCTTCAGCATCCCAAAAAATTGTCGCCATAAGTTTGCCAGCTGGTGGGCGAATGTTGTACTTCCGAGGAGGCTTTTCGTCCTGGAATTTCCATAGTAGTGACTCTTGGTTACTTTCCGGATCCCATTGTCTAATCCAAGTATCGTCACATGTCACGACCCTGGAAATAATTTCTTCCTCTTTCCCGCGACTCATGTCTAAAAACTCCTGACAACATTTGACACGCCTGTCCTTGTCTAACGCAGTCAGCATTTTAGGGACCCAACGTGCACTGACCTTAGGCATATTCAAATCGCCATGAATTATTTCATTTACCCGTTCTTTACTAATGCCCATATCTCTAGCTATCTCCCACTGTTTCACTCGACGGTCTTCTAAAATGATTTTTTTCACCTTGGCGACATTTTCACCAGTGACAGCAGAAATTGGCCGCCCACTACGAGGGTCATCTTCTCGACTGTCACGGCCCGATTTAAACTGCTTAGACCAGAATTTTATGGTGAAATCAGAAGGACACGAATCACCAAACACGGGCAACATGCGCTGTTTAATCTGTGAAGGCGTATTACCTTCTTTAGGAGGGATATAATCACTGCACGCTGTTCAATTTTGGTCAAATTATTTTTTTCTACCGACATGCTGCAAGTATTCAAGCGCCAAAAACAAATGAAGAGCAAGGAACAAATGAATGTTCGAAATTTTGAAAAAAGAATAGTCAATGAAAACGAATTCATACCGGTCAGTGTTTTTTTTAAACTATTTCTAGCCAAGGTAGATTACTTTTCAGCCACCCCTCGTATTTCAATGATCAATGACAAAAAAGCGATCCTTAGACTCTGATTTAATTTTTTTGTATTACTAACTAATCAGAACAAAGCTATGCCTATTCTGAGATTCCATATGAATGTTTATGTCACACCCACTTAGTGGTCTGTGGTCACACCTAGCCATAAAGTGGCAATTAGGTACAAAAGAAAAGAAAATCCCGCTTCCTGTCCTAGGGGAGATGTAAAATTTTGTACTCACCATGGGCGGTAATAAAGAAAGCCTCAGATTGCATATTTATCGCCCTTGCCTTCGACTCAGGCGTCCAATACTTCCGATTTGGGATATTCTTTGTTTTACCGCCCTAAGTAAGTAATGTACTATTTATGGCGACATCATTTTCCTACACGTACAATATGCTCGTATATATAATTAAAAATATCGGCAAGTAGAGCAACGTTTTTATACGAGATTAGGTCCCGGTTTACTAGACAATAAATATTTTATAGGTACAGTCGAGGTCATAAATATGTTCACACTTTTCGACCTTATTCCAAGGAAATAAGGTCGAAAAGTGTAAACATATTTATGACCTCGACTGTACTAGTTTTACGAGTAAGTTGGCAACCCTATCTAGAACCTCTCTGCGTTGTGGGGCACAGAGTATATCGATACCTTTAGACTCAAAGGGCGTAAGCGCCATTAGAACCTACGGCGTTTACGTCCTTTGAGTCTAAAGGTATCGATATAGCGTAATCAGGACCATACATTGGGGCCATAACATGGATTTCATTAGATTGAAATACATTTTTGGCTGTTTTCAAATATTGCAAACGGCTCATCATCAGCCCACTTCCGTCCACTGCTGGACATAGGCCTCTCCGATGGCATTCTACTGAACTCGATCTTGGGTTTTTTTGCAAACGGTTATTTATGTACATTATTTTTAACCCCCCACGCAAAAAGAGGGGTGCTATGTGTGTCTGTGGTACCGTAACTCTTAAACGGGTAACCCGATTTGGATACGACTTTTGTCTATTGGAAAGCACGTTTTCTGGCGATGGTTCTTATGCATGTTTTATCCAAATCGGCTTAGCCGCTCATGAAATATCCTGAATTGAAATTAATCTCGTCGGTGTTTTTTAGAGTTTTTTCAGTTGGGGGTTTTGTAAATGTTTCATTTAAGTTTTACTATCCAGCGTATAGTATACACCTATGGGGACACAAAACCGTTTGCAACATTAAAAATAGATTCCGATTCCGAAACACTTTCCACTCCGGGCAAATGAACACTGTGCTAGAATTTAAATATAATAAATAAATAAATAAATATTAGGGGACAATCTGACACAAATCGAACTAGCCCCATAGTAAGCTCAATAAGGCTTGTGTTATGGATACTAGACGACGATATATTTAATAGATACAAATACATAAATACATAGAAAACATCCATGACTCAGGAACAAATATTCGTGCTCATCACACAAATAAATGCCCTTACCGGGATTCGAATTTCGAACCCAGGACCTCGTGCTTCGTAGGCAGGGTCAATACCAACTAAGCTAAAGCGGTCGTCAAAATGAGGTTATAAACAGTTTTTTTATGGCTAGTCAGTAGCTAGGCAACGAGACGTTTTACGCCTAGGTACAAGTAAAAGGTCTGAAAAGGTAAGACCAACAGAAAGTAGGTAATAAAGCATCGCTACAATAGGATAGAAAAACCGGCCAGTCGGACTCGCCCACCGAGGGTTCCGTACATTATATACGTTGTAGGTACATTATATTAAAGTACCCTATAAATTTTGATTCCCTTATTAAAGTCAATTTTTTATGGTTTAATTAAAAATGTACTGTTTTCAGATTTTTCCCTATACTTGTAGTATAAGACGGTATTACTTGCCCAATTGCACAGTTCTAGGTCAACGGAATTTTGGTTTCCTTGAGAGTATCGAAATTTACGTTTGTACGTAATTTGGCATAAACGGCCGTATCTTTTTTCATGTTCACTTAGAAGTTTCATTTTTTCACAGCTTCAAGGAACCATAGACTCGTACATGGTTTATTTTCAAGTCGATACCTTCACGCGTTCTCGCGATAAAGGGTCTTGACCGACGGACAGACAGACAAACGGACGAACGGACGGATAGACGGACAACAAAGTGATCCTATGAGGATTCCGTTTTTTTTCCTATTGAGGTATGGAACCCTAAAAATGGATGTAGCAAGTGATATCTTATATCCTCACGTTTCTGTATTTTCCCCACGGGCTTCATGGATTGGTCTGTCTTGTGGTTGTGGATTTCATCCCTAATGTAGAAGTAGGTGTATAGGCAAGGACCATTAAAACAAGAGGACCGTCATTCTCCATACTTTGGATTGTAACCCAACCGCTAGGGGATTTCCGGGCAAAAACTAGATGGCGCTAAAAAACTAAACATTTAACGATGTTATATTATAATTGAACAAAGAAACATACTATAGTAACAATTAGTTCGTAAACAGCTAATAATAAATAAATTCTAACATTTAAATACTGTGTCACGTTTGCAAAGTTGAATAATTGTAAATAATATAATTCTTTTACCAAGCTTATACATAGATGGCGTTGTAAATTCGGGGAACAGCTTTTTGTATGGAGAATGACAGGCCTCTTGTTTTAATGGTCCTTGGTATAGGTTAAAACCCCCTCGCATTCCAGGATCTCGTAGGGCAGCAGTAAGTAAAGTTACAATACTGATTTAAAGATTATATTCGTTTCACTGTGGTTGTGCTACATTTCCTACGCGTATCGGAAACACCCACATTTATGCCTGCGGCGTTTCACTTGAAAAGTTGAGGATACACGGATGGTTACCATTGAAACCCACAGATTGTGTAGTAAATAGTGAACATCGAAGACAAGGAACTATTCATAGTACTGAAAAAATACTCAGTGGAAATGTTGTATTAATGTATTTGCTCACTGTGTGTCATTAGAATAAAGAGAGCCGGTTATATAAGAATCGTTCTCTATTCAAAAAAATTCGCAAGCACCAGAAGACAATCACACGCCTTGAAAAACACATCAGAAAGTCAACTGCTAACAATAGCATTCTGAGAAGGAAAATATCTAATTTAGAAGCGGCACACGACATAGCATTCCACGCTAAAACGGCACCTTCAGATCATTTTCGCACTAAGCCTGATTTAAATCAAAATCAACGACCTAAAGCAAATAATACATCGCTCAGAGACAATCTGCATGAAGGCAGAATTATCTTGTTCTCGGACAAAGTTGGCTGCAAATTAGGAGTACATCTGGCAAAGGAAAACCTGTCTTTATCTTCGACTAATTATTGCTACCCACATGCACCACACTCAGAGATATTAAAAGAATTCGAAAATATGACCAAACATTTGGGTAAAAATGACTTTGTTGTGCTTCTGCTAAGTGACTACAACACTATAAAAGACTCTCATCAATCGTACCTTGCACGTCTTGGAAATATAATCAAAAGACAAAACCACCAACAATATAAATTATTAATCTCGGCTGTTGAATACGACAACTCAAACGATCATGCAATATTTGTACTCAATCAAAAACTACATCACATCGCCAGTGCAAATAAAAACATAAAGTACATGGAAATCTATCAAGCACATGAGTATACAAGTATTGCGCAGACGCCAAAACGAACTCGAACTATTTCGAAGCACTCGCTTACAAAGATGATTGCAGGTGCAATACGCAATTTTAAGGAAACCTCCCCACTGACTTTTATCGACACAGGTTTCGAAAGTTATACCAGCAAACTCGAGCCGGGGCTGGATTTTCCACGAGGAGATCATCCAGGAATAAAACTTTAGCGCCTGTTACTGTTTGCACTCGACATATTTCTCTCGACGTCACCAACGACTCCAGGCAATCTTCTTCGTATGCGGGTCCTATTGTAGGAAGTAAACAGACCGTAGTTCAACCAAATGTCACTTCTCTTCCTGTTAGTAGTTATAGCGAGTATGATTTAAGAATCGTCCATCAGAACATCCAGGGAATGATGGCCAAGGAACTAGAAATTGAGCTTTTTATGAACTTTCATAAAATTGACATATTATGTGTTACAGAGCACTGGCTCAAAAAACATCAGCTCATTTTTGGTTTTAATAATCACGAGATCGCAAGTTCATTTGCCAGAGTAAACGCTATTCGGGGTGGATCTTTAATATTCATTAACAAAAGCATACAGTATAAGGAACGAATAGATATTGTAAGTCTATCTATCGAGCAAACTATCGAGTTAGCTTGTATGGAAACGAAACAATATATCGTTTTCAGTGTGTACAGACCCCCGGGCTCATCATTTGACTTATTTGAGAAGCAGATGGATGAAGCTTTACGTAAAATCGCTAATGCTAATAAATGTATTGTAATTTGTGGTGATTTTAATGTAAATTTATTACGTGACACTTCTGAGTGTCGTAGAATTAAATCTCTATTTTTAAGCTATAATCTCGTAAATCTGTTTTTGGAGCCCACCAGAATTACTGATAGCACATCTACGTGCATTGATAATGTCTTCTCAAGTATGCAACCCACCGAAAAATCTATTATAAACGGATTGAGTTCGGACCACACCGGGCAGCTAGCAGTGTTTCATAATGATACAAATAATAAGATACATACAACCGTTAAAACGTGTATACATGTAAATGAAGCACGGCTTACTGCCTTCAGGAACAACATGATAGAACAAATATCTGACATACCGTATTGTAGTGACCCTAATATTCTATATGGTTCATTGTTTAATATTATCCGCTCTGAGTATAACAATATATTTAAGTCCAAACAGAAAAAGTTTGGAAATAAAATTATGTTCAATGACTGGGCGACCGTAGGAGTTTACAAAAGCAGGCAAAAGTTATATGAACTTTATGATGAAAGAACATATAATACATCTAAAGCATTTGCTGATTATGTTAGGAAGTATTCGCAGTTGTTTAAACGGGTTTGCGCAGCAGCTAAATCAAATTTTTTGAGGAACAAAATTAAAAGTAGCCAGCACGTCTCGAAGACTACCTGGCAAATTATAAATAATGAAACCGGAAAAAATAGATCTCAGACTACTAGTTACCAATTAAAAGTAGGTAATCAAGTTCTGAATTCAGATCTACAAGTAGCCAACGCATTCGAAAATTTCTTTGCCGATATTCCAATTTTAACTACCGAGTCCCTAAATTCATCTCCTGCGGTCGCTGAAGGATTATTAAAAGCTAATATTGATGAATGTACTACTAATTTTAAGTTTAATTATGTTTTACCCTCGGATATATGCAAAGCCTTTAAATCTATCCAAATGAAGAAGTCAGCAGATATCGACGGGCTTTCTATGAATATTGTTAGTTCAATAATAGATTGTATTGCCCCTTGTTTGTCACATATATTTAATAGTTGTATCGATAGTGGCACGTTTCCAGATCAGATGAAGTGCAGTAAAGTCATACCCCTGTTCAAATCTGGAAGTAAATCCGACCCTACTAATTATCGACCGATCTCAATTCTACCGGCACTCAGTAAAATATTTGAAAAACTTATATTACAGCAATTACTGACGTACTTCAACCAAACTAAACTATTGCACAGTTCACAATTCGGCTTTACCCGTGGTCGTTCAACGACGGATGCCGGTGTACAGCTTATAAAACACGTTTTCAATGCTTGGGAGGAGTCACAGGATGCTTTGGGGATCTTCTGTGACTTGTCCAAAGCCTTTGACTGTGTTCATCATGAGACCCTGATCAGGAAACTGTGCCATTATGGTGTAAGAGGCACAGAACTTAAACTTCTGGACTCCTATTTGAATGATAGAATTCAAAAGGTGGATGTAAATGGTATGAGATCATCTGGCACTACGATAAAAATGGGCGTCCCGCAGGGTTCCATATTAGGTCCATTTCTATTTCTCATTTATATAAATGACCTGCCTTCTCTTGTAAGAAACAAACACGAGATACTTTTATTTGCTGATGACACCTCGTTAATCTTTAAAATTCCTAGAAATAAGTTAGATTACGTCGATGTTAACGCTGCTATATCTGACATCGTACATTGGTTTACAGCAAATAACCTTCTTTTGAATGAAAAAAAAACAAAATGCGTCAAATTTGTTCTACCTAATGTCAGATCAGTATCGATGGGCATCAAAATGAGAAATGATAGATTGGATCCTGTGGAATCAACCGTATTTTTGGGGCTTACGCTAGACGCCAAACTGCAATGGGGACCTCACATCAGCACCTTGTCAAACCGACTCAGCTCAGCCGCATACGCAGTTAAAAAAATAAGAGGACTTACAGACGTGGAAACGGCTCGACTGGTCTACTTTAGCTATTTTCACAGTCTAATGTCATATGGCATTCTTTTATGGGGGCATGCTGCAGATGCTGGCAACATCTTTATCTTGCAAAAGCGGGCAGTTAGGGCTATCTATAATTTAAAAGCCAGAACGTCTTTAAGGGATAAATTTGGTAAATCTGGCATTCTAACCTTTACATCTCAGTACATTTATGAAAACTTGATTTACGTACAGAAAAACAAACATCTATTTGAAAAAAAAGGTGATGTGCAGAAGAGAAATTTTAGGAACAAAAACGATTTTATACAAACATTCAGCAGGCTCCGTAAAATAAGTAAATCGTTCATAGGCCAGTGTGTACGTTGTTATAATAAGGTTCCAGAAAATATGCAAACATTGCCTTTACACACATTTAAATTAAAAACAAAAGAGAAATTGTGTAAAAAGGGTTACTACAATATAAATGAGTACTTGGACGATGTAAATGCATGGGAATAAGCTGACAGATTCAGCTTATTCCCATGGATTTACATCAAAAACTCTTATTCTTAACTGTGATAATTCTTCTAATTTTTATTATAATTTTAAAATGTAGCTTGCAATATTGTGTTTATGGTTAATGTAATTTGACGTCATAAAGTGGTTGTAAAATCCTATTATGAAAATAAACAATTTGAATTTGAATTTGAATTTGAATAACTTTTTAGGTTCAAATGTTAGCGGTTAATTGCGAGGATTTCAATACCTAAGTACGGTTTTTTTCTATTAAATAGCTCGTTTCTTTGCGGTAGTTTTTGACATTGATAAAGATCAGCTCAGGCAGTCCAATAAAAATGTTCTTTTTCTATAATTTCAACTCTGTAGTTTCAATGTCAGTGTCTAAAATTATTCAAATTAAGAGGAATACTTAAATCACCCTTATCTTATGTATTAATTAAACCTGTATAAAAAAAATCGAAAAATGTACTTATATACGTATACGTAGGATGACGGCATCAGTAATGGACAAGAACGAATTATGGACATTTTTTTCCTGTAAAGCCCACATTTTAAGTAACTTACACTATATTTTTAAACTATCAACACTATGTTCAGATAAATGATGGTCATGACTGGTAAAGTCCATGACTAGGGTATAAGCCATTAAATGTGTTTTGTCCATTACTGAGTACTACTGTGCTTAACGTGTCCATGTTTGGTGCCGTCACCCTAGGTATTATTTTAGTACTTTCTTTATTACCGTTATATATCTGCGCACTTTTAATATACATTATATTTGAACTACATAACGTTAAGAACATTCAAATAGATGCTGTCTTTGGTATGTGGTTATAACCTACTCAAGCGAACTTCTAGAATAAACACTCATTATGCCAGACTAATGTAATTTATCACCGCCTATTTGTACGCCGTTCGCATAAGAACCATTAGGGGAGTCTGGACACGATGAACTAATCTATTACGCCAAGACACCGCGTCGGCTACGCTACAGCACAGGCAATGTAAGATTACCGAACTCTGACCTAGAAATGTCCAGCAAGTTTTATTATGGCTGGCTTTTGACACTGTAATAACTAGTAGCTTCGCTTCGCAAAAGCTTTTTTTTTGACGACCGCTTTAGCTAAGTTGGTAGTGACCCTGCCTACGAAGCACGAGGTCCTGGGTTCGAATCCCGGTAAGGGCATTAATTTGTGTGATGAGCACGAATATTTGTTCCTGAGTCATGGATGTTTTCTATGTATTTAAGTATTTGTATCTATTAAATATATCGTCGTCTAGTATCCATAACACAAGCCTTATTGAGCTTACTATGGGGCTAGTTCGATTTGTGTAAGATTGTCCCCTAATATTTAGTTATTATTTATTTATAGTAGTTCGCAGTGAACAGGGACCTCGCCGCTCCTATAACTCATATGTACCTTAATCTTTTAACGACTTCGTAACCCATAAATTTTGTCGACCGGTTTAGCCTAGTGACTCTGCCTACGAAGCTGACGGTCCTGGGTTCGAATCCCGGTAAGAGCAAATATTATTTGTGTGATGATATTTGTTTCTGAGTCTTAGATGTTTTCTATGTATTTAAGTATTCGTATTTATTAAATATATAGTCGTCTAGTATCCATAACACAAGCTTTATTGAGCTTACTATGGGACTAGTTCGATTTTCGAAAAGGCTATGAGATCCCGGCTAGTTGATTTTACTGAAAAATATAAAATCATCTCAAAGGAACAGAATGGTTTCGTAAAGAATAGGTCTACATCACATGCTGCATACACACTAATACGCAGTGTTACTGAAAGTAGAGACAAGAAAGTTCCAGTAGCAGCAGTGTTTTTTGATATGTCGAAAGCTTTCGACCTTGTCGATCACTCGGTTCTTCTTAGAAAATGCGAGCACTACGGTATCAGAGGTAGAGCATCTGAATGGATCGAAAGTTATCTGTCGAATCGTAGTCAATGCGTTGAAATTGAAAGGTTGAATGAACATAAAGAGCTAGTCCAATACATAAAATTCTATATATCAACGACATACCTCTGGCTGGCTACGAATCATCAAATGGTTATGTTTGCTGACGCTCTGTCAATTGTCGTTGCAAACATCGATAACTCCATATCTCATGAAACAGTAGGTAATTAATAATACGATTGAAGATGTAGGTAACTGGATAGAGAGCAATAACTTAAAAATCAATATTGATAAAACAAATCTTGCGCATTTCGCAAACAATAGACCTAAACAATTGCAATTAAACGTACACTACAAAGGACAATGTATAAGTAGCACTAATGAAGTTAACTTTTTAGGTATAAAGCACAAATCAATTTAATTTGTTTTATATTATATTTAATGTATATTGTTCATGGAATACATAAATAAGAGTCCTACCTAATAAGATTTTTTTAATGAGACTTCGTACATGGCTAAATAAATAAATAAATCATTTATTTCGAGTAACTGGACCCATATTATTTGTTAGTAACAACTTATTTCTAATGTTAGTATACACATGAAACACAAAAAAGAGAGAAACAAAACAATTACACAACATATGCACTGCAGGAAACATGCAACTCGCTGCAGTGCCTCATATACGGACAGTCAAACCTGTCCGCTATCGAGCGCAGGATGGGGTTGGGGGAGGGAATGCAGCCATAACCGAAAACCGAGTATCGGTTTTTCCACGGTTAAACTCGAATTCGAATCGAATACTCGAATAATAACCGAGTATTTTTTACAGTAAGCAAAGTATTGAATAATGATAGGTTAACGTGGTTTTTATGATTTTTCATCACACTTGCTCGAAAATGGTGTTGTTACACGTAGGTTTTGCTGGCCGTATATGACCTATTACGCCCTAGGGCGTAATGTTTTTTTTTTAATTTGAATAAGTTTCAGTATTTTGAAAATGACACTCAAATACACTATTTAAACATTTATTTAATGTTACAGAAATATGTGTTTACATGGACTTATTTGCATTAACAGTTCTCTTTAAATAAACATTACAGAGATTAAAGTTAAAAAAGTAAGTTGGCGTTTCCTTTGAACATGACAAATAAGAGTAAAACAGAACCAGCGTATTGAAATTTAAAAAAATTACACCCTCGGGCGTAATATGTCATTTACGGCCCGCAGAGCTTGCGTGTAATAACACCATTTTCGAGCAAGTGCGATGAAAAATAACATCGAGTTACCTGAGTACCTGACGTACCTGGATTAGGGTAGGTAAAGGGATGAGCTGTATTGGCAAGATAAGAGTTATCTCGCGGTCTCTTTTGGTTTTGTGACCTTTTCTAGATAAGGACATACTCATTAAATTACTTATTTAGTATTAACATTAATAGTACATTGTGTTTCTAGGGTGTTAAGTACGGAATTACAAACGAGTGTTTGTTATAAGCCCGAGGTGAAGCCGAAGGCTTTAATAACACGAATTTTTAATTCCTTTACCGCCCGTGGCACACACAATGTTTTTCATCACACTTGCTCGAAAATGGTGTCATTACACGTAGGTTCTGCGGGCCATAAATGACCTATGGCGCCCTAGGGCGTAATGGTTTTTTTTTTTAAATTTGAAACGCTGGTTCTGTTTTACTCTTATTTGTCATGTTCAAAGGAAACGCCAACGTACTTTTTTAACTTTTATCACTGAAATATTTATTTTAAGATAGCTGTTATTGCAAATACATGTAAACACATATTTCGGTAACATTAATTAAATGTTTAAATAGTGTATTTCAGTATTTTGCAAATATAAAATCAACTAAAATGGCCGTTTTAGGTCTTTACTGCTATGGTTTCCGAACGAGACTTGACATTTCGCATTGTCTCTATGGACATATATCACTAATGTCACTTTCTATTTTAATATTTTCTTGTCATACTGGGACGATTAGTAAGGTTATATTAATCAGATTTCCTCACAAGTGTGATGAAAAACATTGTGTGTGCCACGGGCGGTAAGGGAATTACAAACTCGTGTTATTAAAGCACTCGGTTTCACCTCGGGCTTATAACAAACACTCGTTTGTAATTCCTTACTTACCGCCCTAGATACACAATGTACTATTACATCACACTTGTGAGGAAATCTTAATTAAACAACCTTACTAATCGACACAGTATCGGAGCAGAGGCTGTGTCAGTGCTATGCGTCTCGGTTGGGGCGTATAGAAGGGATAGCGGCGGATGAGCACACAGATATCGTGGGCCAACGACGGTTCCCATATGTCTCCGCGACCACGAGACTTACAACCTTGGCGTCAGGTGGCAACCGGCCGTAAAATCTAAGCCAAAAACTTACACTCCTTGTACATGAAAGTAAAACCGAACATGAATAAGTCAAATGCTAGGGCGTCCCCCTTAAGCGACGTAGATGCGATGAGAGCGGAAAAAGCTAAATATGCTAGGGCGTCCCCCCAAAGCGACGATAAGGACAAAAACCAGCGTTCGCTCTCGATAGTATTTGACAAACTCAGACTAGCAACTTGGAATCTCGGCACAATGACTGGACGTAGTAATGAACTCAGTGAAATTCTCATAGCCAGGCAAGTCAATGCCTGCTGCGTCCAAGAAACTAAATGGAAAGGGTCTAAATCTAGGGATATAGGGAATGGATACCAACTTATATATCACGGAACTAATACCAAAAGAAACGGTGTGGGTATTGTATTGGATGAACATCTGAAACAGAGAATTATCGATGTTAAGAGACAAAGTGATAGGCTAATTTCTGTAAAACTGGCTATGGATGATCAAGTGCCCCTGAACATAATCTCAGCATACGCACCACAAATGGGCTGTCACGAGCAAGAAAAGCAAGACTTCTGGGAAGACTTTGACGATATCATGCAAAACATACCTCCAACTGAATGTGTCCACATAGGCGGAGACTTAAACGGGCACGTCGGAGAAACAAATGACTTCTACAGTGATGTACATGGTGGCCACGGATTTGGCAGTCTAAATCACCAAGGCAAGGATATTCTGAATTTCGCAACCAAGCACTCCCTAAAAATTGTCAATACCTATTTTCAGAAGAAACCGGAACATCTTATTACCTACAAAAGCTCAAACCACACTACACAAATAGACTTTATACTTGCTAACAACTCAAGCCTACAGTCCTATAAAGACTGCAAAGTCATCCCAGGCAATGCACTTACATCGCAGCATAGATTGCTGGTATCTGTCAAAAGACTGGCTAAACCTATAAGAACGCACGTAGATAGAACGGAGAAAATTAAGTGGAAGGAGCTACACGGCCCCAAAGGTACACAACTTCTGGAATGGGTCCGCACCTATACAGAAGATGATATACATACCAACAAACCAGTTGAGGAGATGTGGTCTGACTTTGAAAAATTGTGTATTGACAAAGCTAGAGAAACCTTAGGAGTATCAAGAGGGCCGCTACGTTCGAACAAGGAAACATCCTGGTGGAACGAAAGCGTTAAAGCACTAATAAAGAACAAGAGGGAAGCATTTAAGACATGGCAAACATCAAACCTTGAAGAAGACCGCCTGGAGTACAAGACTCTTAAAAAGTTAGCCAAATCTGCAGTGGCCCAATCTATCGCTGCATCCAGAGAAAATTTCTATAATAAACTAGAGAACGAAGAAAATACAAACACTATCTATAAAATAGCCCGACAACGATACAAATCCACTCTTGACTCTAAATCTAACAAATACATAAGAAACAACCAAGGTATATTGCTCACGGCCAATAAGGATATAAATATGAGATGGAAGGAGTACTACGAGCAACTTATGAATGAAGAGTTCCCTAGCGACATATTGCCTCTCCTACCACCAACCGTAGGACCTATAAATTTCATATCAATTGAGGAAACACGGAAGGCTCTATCAAAAATGAAGTACCATAAGTCCCCAGGGCCAGACCAGATACCAGCGGATATTTGGAAGAAACTGCAGAAACCTGCATTACCATGGCTCACTAAGCTCTTCAATTGTATCCTTATAAATGGCAAAATTCCAGAATCCTGGCGCAATAGCACCCTATGCCCAATATATAAACATAAAGGAGATACTGCTGAATGCGGTAACTACAGGGGGATAAAGCTCACATCACACACACTAAAGATGCTTGAAAGAATTATCGCCAACCGCATAGTCGCTTACACATGTATAACTCAAAACCAGTTTGGATTCACACCTGGAAAATCGACTATCGATGCCATACAGACAATAAGAGTAGTTATGGAAAAACACCGTCTAAACAAGGAAAATCTCTACCTTCTGTTTATCGACCTAGAAAAGGCTTTTGATAGAGTGCCCAGAGGTCTGGTGTGGCAATCGATGAGAGCCCAGAATATACCTGAGTACTATGTAGCACTAATCCAGGATATGTACAAGAACACCAAAACTCGTGTCAGGAGTCAGGCTGGCATTAGTGACCCGTTTCGCGTCCAAGTGGGAGTGCATCAAGGATCGGCACTAAGCCCACTACTATTCAACCTCTGTATGGACTATATCACACGAGACACACAGAAGCCAACACCAGAATGTATTCTATACGCAGACGATATAGCCCTAATATCAAACAATGCCACGGAACTCCAGGAAACGTTTAATCAGTGGGTAAGACAAATTGAGCGCCACGGACTACGCATAAGCCGCAGTAAGACCGAGTACATGGAGTGCGACTACGGAGGGGCAACAGAAACGGGTTGTAATATCTATATCGACAGCAGCACACTGCCTAGAGTGGATCACTTCAGGTACTTAGGCTCGATGCTTTCCCCAGATGCAAATGTTGATAAGGATGTCACCCACCGCATTAACACAGCCTGGCTTAAGTGGAGATCATTGTCCGGTGCTCTATGCGACCAGAAAATGCCCATACGCATAAAGGGAAAGCTATACAAAACTGTGGTAAGGCCAGCACTGACATACGGGGCAGAGTGCTGGACTATGAAAAAAGTACACGAACAGCAGCTACATGTCACCGAGATGAAGATGCTCAGATGGGCAGGAGGAGTTACCCGGCTGGACAAAGTGCGTAACGAGTATGTTAGAGGATCGTTCAGGGTTGCACCCATTGACGAAAACACAAAAAGCACCCGCCTTCGCTGGTACGGCCATATCCTAAGACGCGAGGACGATCACGCCGTCAAGAAAGCCCTTAACATCCCAGAACGACCGCGAGGAAGAGGACGTCCACCTGCCACCTGGTGGACAAATATGCAAAAAGAGATCCAACAAGCGAATCTGAGCACAGAGACAAGCCAGAACCGAGCTCTCTGGCGCAGACGTACAAGGAGACCCGACCCCAGATAAACTGGGAAGAGGGGTGGCCAAAGAAGAAGAAGAAGACTAATCGACACAGTATGACCAGAAAATATTAAAAGAGAAATTGACATTAGTGACATAAGTCCATAGACAATGCGAATGTCAAGTCACGTTCGGAAACCATAGCGGTAAAGACCTAAAACGATTTTATATTTGCAAAATACTGAAATACACTATTTAAACATTTAATTAATATTACCGAAATATGTGTTTACATGTATTTGCAATAACAGCTATCTTAAAATAAATATTTCAGTGATAAAAGTTAAAAAAGTAAGTTGGCGTTTCCTTTGAACATGACAAATAAGAGTAAAACAGAACCAGCGTTTCAAATTTAAAGAAAAAAACCATTACGCCCTAGGGCGCCATAGGTCATTTCACCATTTTCGAGCAAGTGTGATGAAAAATCATAAAAACCACGTTAACCTATCATTATTCAATACTTTGCTTACTGTAAAAAATACTCGGTTATTAACCTAGTAATATTCGAGTTTCAAATCGGTTAAAACCGGACGGTTAAAACCGATACTCGGTTTTTTCACTATTCGGTTGCATTCCCTAGTGGCCCGCACCCGGCGCACCAGGGATGTGCATCTTTTGCGCAATGTCGCATAAAAACAGTCGATGCGTGCTTCAGCGAACATCCCTGATGCGCTGCAGAAGCGGGGCAGCCCCACCAACACCCGGACTACGGCTAAGGGACAAATGTTTTTACAGCATGAAGGAATATTTTGACATGAATTTATAATTAGTTGAGGCTTGAAATTGTGTTCCGAAATTAGTTGATTATTTTCTTATTGTTTTATTATATTTTACATTTATGAGATTTTATTATACTTAGCGTTGGTGATTTTTATTTATTTTTATTGTGCAATTTTATAAAATATTATTGTTTAAATTTTTATTGAAAATTAATTTTTGCATGCCAATGTAATGGTGAATTGTGTGGATCTACTTTTTTTAATTTGTCATCTAATTGTACCATGAACCATGATTCAAGCAAATAAAATTTTGACTTTGACTTTGATTTGTTAAGATTGTCCACTCATAAACCTCACTAGGTACACTCAAAAATCATGTTTTCTAGATAATTGCAAATGATTTGGGGGCCCCCTTAGACTGGAAGCCGGAGAGGACCGCCCCTTCCGCCCCACGCTTAGCCGCCACTAGGTACAGTGTGATCGAGTCAGTGACATAATTGACATAAATAACCACATTTCCGTAGAAAAAATATATATTCGTTGTTGAAGCATACAAACAAGCAGTTGGCTAACAGATACCTGAAGCACCTCTAATGCGCCGGTCGCTTAACGCTGGTTGGTCAGGTCAATGTGTGCGTGCTGCTCGTAGTAGGCTACTAAATAAAAAAACCGCCTGATGATGTGTGCGTGCGGCTCGTAAGTACAAAGCGGGCTCACTAGAGGTGCTTCAGTTATCTGTTAGCAAGGCTACGTCCGGCTATTTATTTTAAGGTACTTGGTTGACGTTAAGTATCCCTTCTTTCCTATTTAACATAGGTAGCCTACGCGCAGTTAGAAAGCAAACAAAAGTAAGATGTATTGCATGCTAACTATCTCTAATACCTACCCCTTTACTCATAATAATTGAAGTGTAAACAATTATCAGTGATCCAATGTGTCCACTGCGCTGTGTGCACTATTTAATTGTATGTAGTCGGAATTCTGAATTTGATTTTTCTGTGTCCAGTGTAACCAGTTGCCAGTGCAGACGGAGAAGCGGAAAATTAAATTATTTTCTTCATTGCTACGAGAATACTTACGGTTACACAAATTGCTACACTAGCACTGCAAGTGGAAGTTTACAGGATTCCGTACCACAGTAGAAATAAGTTTCTAACAAGTTTTCAAGATTCTGTCAAAAAAATATTTTTGAGACAAGCTTTTATTGCCGACGCTTTTTGTATACTGGCAAACTGCATATCAAAACTAATCAAGTGAGCCCAAACTCGGTGAATTTATCTTATGTACATAATTTCTAAATTGCTATAGTAACTGATGCTAAAGCTGATGTTATCGCCACCATCAGATTAGCTCCGTGTCATAATAGTAGGTACATTACATACCGAGGCCAGCAAAGTAAGAAATGTCTCAGATCGGCTTCGCTTCGGCCGACAATTACATGTGATCTGAGGCTTTTTTGTTTACTGGCCAAGGTTTGCATCCTATTTTTCTGTTCGACAGAGAAAGCGGTATCTTTGTTTAGCGCAGCGGCCGGCAAGGTAACGCTGTCCGGCCGGAGGGCAGAAAATAATATTGCAGTGTCATCCGATTCATATACATGTTCATACAACATTTCAGCTCATTCGGAAACCGGGAAGTCAAATTTTACTTGCAAGATTTGAATTCAGACAGACACCGGGTCAGGTGAAGCTAAATAAAAACGGAACCTTTGTATGTCAACTTTGTCGGTAGATTGCACATTCTCCTATTTATCAGTATTAATACTGCAACGCAACACAAAGACGGGTGCAGTCGCAAGGCGAGTTCTATTTCATTTCAGTGTAACGTGCAACGGATTTACTGACGCGCATGCTTTTCAACTAATTAATTTCCTGAACTTAGTGCAATGTGAAATGTGAAATTTTGAAATGTCAAATGTCTAGATGTAGAAAGCTTGTCTCAGTAATGTTGAACTTGCTTTATGATAAAGGATAAAAGTTATACCGCTTGTGTAGTCGATTAAATAAAATTAAAAATTGAGATATCCTGTCTTATCTGTAAGTACATTGAAGATTTTATGACCTATGAATTCGAATATACTGTGACAGGGTGAGCGAAGCATCTCTGTTTCAGGTTAGGCTTTTGCCTAACCGTTTCGTATGTTCGGCGGATGTCTGTCTGTTTCTCCTCTACATGTCGTATTTCTCAGCCGATTCACGTGTAATTTTGTGAGCAGGTTCGACAATTACATATTTGACATCACTCTATTCCTATAGCATCTTTCATCATCATCATAATATAATAACCGGCGTCTGTACAACCAAATCGTAACCAATTGATTACAAGTCAACCCTTGTCGTAACCTTTAAGTCTGGGAGACCAATGAGGCACATAATTCGATTCGGCAGTCCCTCAGGAGTACATCCGTTAATTACAGTGGCGATGTAGATCCCTACATATTAAAATGAACCCCACTTATACGAGTATCTAATACGACAGAGGAAATTTCAAAGGTCGTAAGGACTTATGAGGTCGTAATCTTTTAAGTATCGAGTCGTGTAGCGTCTTAAACTTAAGACATTACGACATAATGCCCTGTAGAACGTTACGTATTTTCAGTGGCGATAATGTTTCATACAAAATTATCATGCGTTTACTAGCTATACCTAGGATGGATCAATGGATCTATTTGCCAATTAGAAGTCCAATACGAATATTCTTTATTAATAACTCAGAATATACAACATAAATCAATTTCGAGGAGATTTCGAGCAATGAGAAGTAAACATACGGTGGTTTACTACAAGTCAGGTTTCTGTAATATAGTAGCAATCCCTTTAATAAAAAAAAGGGACGTATGTCTCACTATGTGGCGTGTGCCCTTTTGTACTTAGTTCATAAATGAGTTATTCCCTTATTGTATCGCCACAGAAAATATCGTACTGATATTTTCTGTGGCGATATTGTGAGAGCGAAGGGAGTCCCATCCTGTCCCCAGCTTTATCGACATATCGTAATGGTGCAGGCAGTTATTTTTATTGTAGGCATCGGTTTTAGCACTTCGTATAACGTGAAAGCTCCGGGGAAATCAAATCATTATGACCGTCAATAATAGAGAAAATTATGAGTTCCCTTATCGCTTATATATATCTAATCTACTGCAATTTATTTACCGACTTTAAACTCTGTCATTTATAAACTAATTAACAAAATCCTCCCATGTATTTCAGGACTGGTCCTGATGATTGTATCCATGAGGAATTGACACAAGTCCATATTATCATTAAAATATGGCAACAATAGGAGCACTTGGACTCAGGGTCGAAGTGAGCCAAAGGAGACGGGGGCAAACGCCGCCCGGATCATATGACCAGCCTTGCATTGTCAGATAAGATAACAAAAAATCGGCCAATAAGTTACAAGTATAAGGAGCGACGTAAAATAGGATGATTCCGGAAGAGATGGCCAGATTCACTTCATCATCAGCCTATACATACATTCCACTGCTAGACGAGATTGGATGAGCTGTAGCCAGTAGCCACTACGCTAGCCCGCTGTGGATAGGGGACTTCACATACACTATTGAATTTCTTCGCGTATGTACGCAGGTTTCCTCGCGATGTTTTTCCTTCATCGAAAAACTAATGGTAAATATCTAATAATATTTCGTACATAAGTTTCGAAAAACTACCAATGTACGAGCCAGGATTCGATCCCAACTTTACTTGAATGGCGCATGTCGGAACCATGTCTACCATAACTTCGGTTATGGCCAGATTATTATCAATTAATCTTTTTTCGTATAGCCATCTTCCCCAGAATTACCCTGCCTACTTGAGTGATTATGAGTGGACTCACCTCTTCCATCAACTGCTTGACCTCCTTCTTGACGGTGGCGATGAGTTTCTCCTTGGCCTCCGTGCCGGGGTCCGCCGCGGCAGGCATGCTCTCCTCAGACTCGCTCTCTGTTCAAACACATTCACATTCAAGTAGTGCTCTGCTTTATTTTTATTATAGTATAATCGTAATCTTTTTTTTGCTATGCCTTAGAGCAGGGTTTCTTAAACTATGGTCACAAACAAGTACAACACAAACTTTCATGTGCTCTTGATTTTCTTTTTCCCTGATTATATTCTGAAAGGGTCTGTAATGTTTTCGAAATAATGTCGGGGGTTCATGAACAAAAACAGATTAAGAAACTCTGCCTTAGAACAGGGGTCTCCAAACTTTTTTTCCAGAGGGCCGTACTACAGCACCTTTGAGAATGTCGCGCGGGCCACATGACATGGTCGACCCTGGAGTTGCGTATAATTTTTTCGTCATGGGGAGGGGGGGGCGGGGTGCTCTGTGTCTGTCACTCATACTGACGGTAATTATTATTAAATGTCGCCACTCTACAGTAGAAAAAAGAGCACGCATTGTTAGAGAGAGAAGCTTCTGTACGTAATATTCTTATTCTGTGCCGCGGGCGGGATGAGAATGCCTCGTGAGCCGGATTAGAATGGCTCGCGAGCCGGATTAGTATGCCTCGCGGGCCGGATCACTGCGCTCCCGCTTTCTTCCCGCGGGCCGTAGTTTTTAGACCCCTGCCTTAGAGCAACACGGAAGGGAGCCGCCGTAACATTTATTTTCCGATGTACAGCAGTCCACGACTACTGTCTACAAAGTGTGCGTTAATCTACAATTTGGGGGCATGATTCTAAGATAAATGTTAACAGTGCGAAGCAGAATATAGTCAATTTGACTAGCGAATTCATACTTCATTTCATAAAAATACGTGCAGAGCGGTGAGATCGGATCGGTACCGATATTTTGAAAGATTGCTCAGATATTTAGATACTTATATCATATTTATATGATTAGGACTCAATAAGAGCATTCATTGAGTCCTACTTAATGACTTAGGTATTTATACTTCACAAATATTTCAGGTCAATATATTTGCACGAACTAAATAGATACGCATATCTATTTCTAGTGGGTATCTAAGAACGTTGTCTGCTGGGGTAGCTTTAATCTACAGTGCAGTTTAGCAGGTTTGTCAGGTAGATTTTAGAACTTAAGGCTTTTAGTATAGACTTATAGTATAGATACCTAATTACCTATAGCAGAATCTGTGCATAAAATCCGCTTTAGCGTCCTCTCGCTGTGAAAAATAATAAACAGACTTCAGATTCTAGGGGACAAACGCCTGACAGGTACTAGAGATAAGTAGACGATTTTTTTTTTTGACATTTATGAATATCTATATTTTTGACATTAAGATATTTAAATTTCTGGTGTAAAAAATATGGAAAGGCAAGTCTGATAATAAAGTACTCAATATACATAATTTTGCGCTCTTCAAATTGATATACGACAGATTCAATACATATTCAAGGTTCAGAAATTGTTTAATGAATACGTAATGTAAAAGTATGCGTAACTCGCGGTTTTCCCCAAAGCTATGTCCCTAATTGAGCAACAACATTTATAATTGTTCGGTATCGATATCACTCAATGTGCATTTCTAAAAAGATGCCGTTTTTTATTGTGAAGTTTTGCACCAATTTTATGTTATTTCTACATAAAATTACGAGCCCTTTCCATCCCAATAGAAGAAAAAGTTTCCCAAATTTTCCTTACAATAATGGAACTTTCCTTTGTTGTTGGGACAATTTTTTGTACCATTGGGAATGTAAAACCCATAATTCTAAAACGTTTTTTTATATAGCTTATATAACAATAACTTATTAAATGTTTACCTACGTATCATAATATCGATACCTTTAGACTCAAAGGACGTAAACGCCACTAGAACCTGCGGCATTTACACCCTTTGAGTCTAAAGGTATCGATATATAAAGTCATTATACAGGGTGGGAGGGACTATACCGACATACTTTAGCCATGAATTCCTGGTGGTGTGACGAGTAAATAATGTTATATCAACATGGGTCGAATATTGTCAATTTACATTAATAGTCTTATGGAACAAAATAAATCAGTAAATTCAGCCCCTCGTTATAAACATGTCCTTACTGGAGGAAAAGTTATCAAAAAGAAAAAAAAGCTAAAATGGAAACGAAAGGTCAATTTTTTGCCCTCGTAGTCGCTTACCATCAAATACTGCGAAGGTTAATTGCTGTTTAGTTAAAGGATTTAAAAAAATTAGTAAAACTATCTTAGTCACATTTATTAGGGCTTGTTACACACTTGGGAGTTTTCATTTAAAAAATAATGAATATCTCTGAAAGTAAGCGTTTTTCGACTATACATCACATAACTTATTTTACTCCTAATAGTTGTTAGAATCTATAGTTAAAGTTTGTCGGTATAGTCCCTCCCACCCTGTATATAAGTTCAAAACACATATGTTCAAATTATATAAAATCAAAATTAATAATGATTGAAAATAATAACAGTTAAAATCGTCGTGTTTAGTAACTTCGGAGATAACAGGGGGAATGGTATTTTTTTTAACGTTTAAAAACCACATGTTGAAGAAAAAAAATAAAAATGGTTTTGGAATCTACACACTAAGGCCTTTCATTTGATGTCCCATTCAATATAATAGCTCTACTTTTGATTTTCGACATCCCATTTCGGTCCCCTTAAAAAAAAGTAAAAAAGGTATAGGTAAGATTTATTTTTCTCTCCAATAAGCTCGGGTTTGCGGTTTTTAACACTATTCCAAATTTCAAGTCGATAGTATCAGTAGATCCTGAGATATCTTGCTGTAACAGACGGACGGACAGACAGACAGAGTCGCACCAGGGTTCCTTTTTACAATTTTGGTACGGAACCCTAAAAAAGAATACATTTTAAATATATGTGACGACAGGGATTAAGAAAAAACTAATAAAAAGGTAGAAATCGTGTTATTCTTATTTAATACCCAAGAAGAAGTGCTAACGACACCGAGCTTCACCCAAAAAGTCCAATATTTGTATTACATCAACGTCAAGTTAAAGCTTTTCAAAGAAAGTAATTTACGCCTCGAAGAGAAGTCCGGAAAGTGAGCAAACAATTACGGCACTCCCTAATGGGCACCGAAACAAAAACCAGAGGCTTCTTTGTTTATGTTCTAGGTATGGTCACACTTTGTTTGGTTTTTGGCATGCATTTAAACGATGTTTTTATTATTTAAATGAGAATTTTAATTTTGCAGAAACGGTAAGCAAATAAATATATATGAACATCTTTTTTTTATTTAATTATTGAGCTTTTTTCTGTGAGCTAAGTATATAATATATCCAATCGAGCTTCCCAGGGTTATGTGTTTGACCTGTATGTATGTAATATGTATGTATGTAAGTAAGTATGTATATGTCCGTTCCTATGTCCGCTCATAACTACTCAACGATGCACCTGATTTTGACAAATGATACATCATTAGGTTCGTCTTCATAACGCGAGTGTCACTGGGTACATAAAAATTGTTAAAAAAGAAAAACAAAATGGCGGATTTATGCACTTTAATGCAGCTGGGCTATTTTTCAGAAATAGGTCTGCGACTCATTCATCTGTCTTCATTTAGTATGAAGGGCCAGATGAATGAGGTGACCGCAGACATATTTCTGAAGAATAGCCCGCCTGGTATTTTCTGCACCGCAGTCGGGTTTTTATAAGAAAAAATGTGGTTATTATGTTGTCTCCTTTTTAAATATATTACGTCTACAGACATTCCCTTTTACCAATGATATGAAAGTTAAAAGCTGGAAATCTTTATCAATATTGTACCCTTTAGATCAGCGGTCGGCAACCTTTTAGCAGCCAAGGGCCACATATTAGCTAACGAGTTTGACGCGGGCCGCACCTTGTTAATAATTTGTGATTTTATACAATTCTGAATGTAGCGACCTTTACATAATAAATAACCAGGGAAGGTCGCGGGCCGCAAGTGAGCGGTTCACGGGCCGCAGGTTGCCGACCGCTGCTTTAGATAGTTACCCTTTTCTGTCGGTGATGTTTTATACACCTAGTCAATTCGTATTCACGCTGTTAAAAAGGCCAAAAATATCGTTATAAGATCTATTTCAGAAGCCCTAAAAACCGAGGCCTCTTAGTATCATTCGTTCTTCGCCTGTCGACCGTTATCAAGCCAGCTGAAGCCGTGAAAGCCTCCTATCTTGTCGCTGTAATCGTCCGCATATTTTTCAGTAAAATGTTACTGGATGTCGGGGAATAAAATTACGTAGAAACGGAAATTTGATATTTTTTTATGTAATGTTTAAAGTAACTCTGAAAGCATTTGTGCCGAGAGGCCCAATTTTAAATGGGTCTGTGTAATGAGCCTATAAATTAACCTGCACTGACAAATTTAGGCTTTACTTTGATGTAGTACAGGAAGTAGGCAGAGAAATTACACGAAAACCGCTATTTTCTACTCTGTCAATGGTTTAGTACCGAATCGTCCAGGTAGCAAAATGTCCAATGACGCAAAAATACTAAAAAGCGAAATATCAATGGTCCAGTTAGTATTTTGCCCAATTAACATAACGTCCATAGCACAGAACATTAAAATAACAATTCGTCTATGTAGCATAATATCCAAAATACATAATGTGAAGAAAGCTAATACCACAAATAGCACATTGTCAAATCTTATCGAAAGCAGTTAGCCCAAGTAGGATAATGACCAAAAGCAAAACTTTTATTATAATTAACCTCTTTACATCGTGACATACGACTTTATACGTTTTGGACGTGTTCAGCTTTGTGGTCAACATTAGGTAATTTGCGTTTTGGACGTTTTAAATATTTGACTCTTTACGTACTTAGACGTGTTGTTATCTAGCCGTGTCGCTTTATGGACTATATGCTCATTGTGTATTTTATGATTTAGGCATCTTCACAAAATGGTCAATATCATGGATAATCGACTTTTCGCTTTGTGGTCAATTTGTGCCAATCGACATTTTCCTACGTAGACGATTCGGTACTAACCCCTCTCAATTAACAATTATTCGAAAAGGTTGACACGATACAGTACCTACCACAGAAATATATCGAGATAGGTAGAAGGAAATAGGTAGTTCGTAGATTTGTATGGAAACCAAGCGTGTAACGTTTTTCGCTTGGCGTTTGACGCCAAAAGTAAAATTTAGTGATGGAAAACATAAATTTTCCATTTCATTTGGTGGTAACAATAAATTATACCATTATTATCAATCTTCCAATCTCATAATAATATTGACGGAAACTGAAGTTAAGAGGAAACAGTAAGGCCGAGAGAATTGAAAATTAGGTATTTGTAAAATGTGTCGCTGTCCCGCACTGCCCGCCTCTCCCCCGCAGAGCGCGATAGAGACAACTGCAGCTTGGACCGAAATAGTATTTTATGCAACAGTTGTATAAGTGGGTTCAAAAAATGCGAATTGCGTGAGTTGCGATACGAGCCACGAATGCGGCGAGTATCGCAAATAGAGACGCAATGAGCGTTTTTTGACTTAATTATACAACGTTGCATACAATACTTTTTCTACGACGAGGTTTTAAATTATAAAATACAAAATTAACCATAACCTGGAAACAAGGCAAATATGACGTTTGACTGACAGTATGTGTCTATGGTAAACTATTTTTTTTTAATTTAAAATATACTTAAATTAAAAATACTTTTTTTATGTTGGCACTTGGCATCAATGAATTTAGTTCGGAAAGTTTTGTTTTTCTTAAAAACCGTAGGAATTTAATTGTTTGTTAAGTTGGTAGTTGTGCATTTTTACCGTAAATTTAAAATTGAGCGCTTAATCCTTGACCTAAGTTTAACCTAGATTTAGAAGTCTGTGGCTGCTAGCAATAACGTAAAGTGACTATAACGACACTAGTGCTGTTATGGGGAATAGAGTATAGACTTCTCTGAACTCATATTATGTATGTTCTTATATTAGTGTTCGTGACCAAGTAAAAGACAGATAACAGTACAGGAGTAGAAAAATACCTTTTAAAATTTCATGAAAACAACGTTTCGTAGTCCCCTGATTTCTTCCCCAAAACTTAACCTATTTAACTATTTTTTTCGTTAAACATTAAAGAAAGGCTTTGGCCGTGTTCCTATGTTTTCCTCTTTTTTAATAATTTAGTCAAATTTGTTTTCTGGATGTGTGAACACAGCGGAAAACCTGGCATTTTTTTTAGGTTTTTGAAGGTTCTCTTTTGAGAATCAATTTATCGTAAAAAGGAAAACATAGGAACATATCAATAGTAGCCATAGATTTTTGGACAAAAAATTATTGCTCTACTGGCATTAACCAGGGAGGAAACAGGGGACTACGTTTGTATGGAAAAACTGCCCTCCTGTTTCTTCTTAACGGCGTGCAGCCACTTGTAGCACGCGAGGTACATACACTTTTTCCTTCTACCTCAATATATTTCTGTACATGATCTACGAGCAATGAATTGGTAGGTCTCGCAACGAAACTGAATAAGCCAATACATTCAATATCCAATATCTATCAGACATAGAGTTGCGCAAAGCTAAACCTATCCAATAACTTACAGTAATTAACTTCATTAGATTAATACCTACATTTTGGAATCACCGGCAACATTCTCCTGATTTTAGCTTTCTATCCGCTACACAAACGGTCAATGGGCATAGTAGGTATCTACACCTGCACAGTCACACACAGTTAAAGTTCACATAGAAGTTATATCTACAGCCTGTAAATCTAATACGGGCGAATATTGAAACGGTGGTCAGCATAGGACCTAAGAAGCATATTTAGATAACTATTGCTTAAAACCACAATGAAAATATTTACCATACAAAATAATTCGGGCCGCAATGTAACGCAACACATTCAAGTTAACAAACACGCTAGTTGACAGTTACTTTAAAAAGGCTCGTATCTCGCAATGTCATAACAAGCATGTATGCGGTACATTGCTGCTCTAAAATTTTCAAAAATTAATTACGAGGTCATTATTAAGTGTAATTTAAAAAATCATATTAATTAATGATAACACTACTAAACGCTATATCTGGTTTAATTGTTCGCCCGTATTAGACTTACACGCTGTATACAATTCACATTATTTACTTTAATTTTGTCACTTTCTGTTTCACCAAAATAAAAGTGATAGACAGACGCAAATTGCGCCGGCATTTAATTTAACTACGTATATGTATAACTTGGTATGAATTTGTTAGGGTCACCGAAGTTTGCTGGGCATGGCTAACCTTGGGAAGGCCTATGTTTAGCCAAGTTTTCTTTTTGTTAAGGGTAGTGATGATAATAATTGATGTCGATGATGACGTATGAGTTTAATCTAAACACCATGATCAAATAAAAGAAAACTCTTGCAAAATAAACCAGCTTTTTTAGTCCAAGGGGACACTCAGTATCAGTGTCGTTAAATAGATGAGATGTAGGTACTGAACTACGTAATATCCAGTTCTTTTAACGGTTTACAATGTTAGATAATATAATAGGCGCATATCAATCATCAAATTGCAGAATATTAGCCCACGTATACGTATAAACCTAGTAGGTATAACACTACACACACTTTGCCAAAAATTAAGGGTTAGGAAAGTGCTTCGCTTAATGCCTATCGGTACGTTATGAACGGCTGTCACTGCTCAGCAAGATTTAAGTTTGCCCATAAGTTCCGGGCCGAACCCATTGATCTAAGTCTAGATGTACAGCGCGAGATTGATGCGTATGACTCGAGCACGGAGTAGGCAATTTTTCCTCACGACCTAAACCTGCTAGGCAGGTGTAATGACTGTAATAATCACATGACGTCACTAAAACAGGGTGAATGTCGTAAATTTGGATTGGGCTTTTTATGTAAAAGATCTAGAGTAAGAAAGGAAAACGATAGGGCCGAATTTAGGCAAGTTGCTGTGTGGTTTCAGTGTGATAAATAAGGTTTAATTAATTTTATTCAATCAGTTTCTCCGACTTCAGATATTTAATACAACTCTACAACTGTAGGGTAATTTACGACTTCTCCAATAATCTCGTCCTAATTAATTCCCTTGTTCCTTACAGACAACCGTGGTAATCTGTGAAGAATTTTTTTCTTCCAATTTAACCAGCTAGCAGAAAGCGGCTTTTCCCGTACGCGTAGCGTGCGGTAAAAGCCACTTTTTGGCCAGGTGTTGCATAAATTAATTTTATTCAATCAGTTTCTCCGACTTCAGATATTTGATTTAACTGTTCTACAATTGTAGGGTAATTGACGACTTCGCCAATAATCTCGTCCTAATATAATTTGACTCGTGAACTAGCGATAGTTCGTAATTGGGGGTTAGAATATGTCGGTCCGCTCGTAGTTTGGACTTTAGCGAACCTTTGGTAGGTATGTGGGAAGAGATACCCAAGTACTAGTGACGCAAACATGGGAACATATGGTGTAATCACCACTTATACATATTATATTAGATCGCGTTCGCTGCCTAGCGCATATAATATTCTGTGCTAATATCCCCTAGAGCGAAAGACGGATATTGTCTCCTCGCGAAAACTATAGGAAACTCGTACAAATAGTAAAGAGTACAGGAAAATTCGTGTCCTCTATGTCCCCTAGTGAATCCGTGGCTTTAAATCCCCAGTTTACGCAATATATATCTAACCTTTTGTCCTTTTTCGCAAAATGCCTCACGGTATACAAACAAGAGGGAAAATATCCCGTTTTGCTAAAACAATGTGCGAAAATCGTGAAAATTTGAACCAATATAAACGACTAACTCCGTATCCGGGCCGAGGCGGTTATATGAACACAGCATCCATCAGATACGGTTTCGCAATATACCTACCTGGGAATATTTATCACACATTCCAGTGTCAAATTCGGCGGCGTAAGGCGTAATAAATTGCGAAACTTCCAGGAATTGTGAAGGCTTTCCATAAATCATTTCTACTTAAGTACGTGTGTCGTGTAAGTACAATACTTATTTGTTACAGAGTTTTAGCTGTGTGTATATAAATATCTAAATAAATGCACATACTGAAAAAAACATTGTGTCGGAATTGACTTATTTTAAGTATCTAACGTTTTGTTTTACTCCAAATCTCAATCAAATATTCAATAATTATAACAAATCGATAGAAAAAATATAATTGCAATGGTATATTTAGTGTACTGTACTTACGGCGTTCAATACTTCCACTATCGATATTCGCAAAGAAATGCTGAGTTACACTGTCCTAGTAGGTACCAAAGTAACCTGCAATTTGTCACTCACAAGTGTCACAACCTACTCGTATTTGTAGAGCCGTAAAAGTAATGTAGTGATGATTACGTTTATCGGGCGATAATGAGAAAATAAAGCATGCTACTCTTTCCGAGTCTAGTGATCAGGTGAGGAATAGGTACTTTATCTTTGTCACGAGACAAACCAGTAGGCTTATGATGCTGAGAAACACCGTGCGAAGCCGGGGCGGGTCGCTAGTAAATGATAAAGCATCCGTCACGTTCTGACAAATAGTGTGTGAGAGTGACGGATGTTTATCATTTATTTACCACGCGACAAAAAGTAGCATCATAAGCCTACAGGGCTCGGAACCGGTATTTTGTTAAAACCCCGAAATAGCCCAATATTTTGAATTATTTTATGCTTTTTATGTATTTAACAATGACTTCGTATAATGAGATTATCCGATTAAAAAACTAAATAATAAGACAAAGAACGAAAATAACGGAAAAAAATACCGGTATTTTTGTATGGAGGATAATACCGGTAGGCTACCCCTGAGACAGCAACACAAACAGCATCGGTCTGCTAATCTCTTGAGCGCTTACGTTAACACGTTGTTGATGGACAGAACGCCTATAGGCGTCGGCGGCTTACTATGGGATTACTTTGCACAAAGACGACGCCTAGAGGCGTTTTGTCCATCAACGTGTTAAGATGATATTGGATATGCCATACAAATCTACATATCAGGTGATATAGTATGAATAAAAATAAACTGCCGCATGTATGACTGATATCTACTTGAGAACGTCCCCGACTGATTTCTTAGTTTTTTGTTGTACCCCAATTGCCAGAACAAGGTTTTATGAAAGAAATGTAATGAACAATAAAAAAATGCACCCGTGCGAAGCTGGGGCGGGTCACAAGTACCTACCTACGTAATAAAAGACACGAAAACACAATCCTATGAGTGCGCAACTGCCCTTATCGTAGGTACAGCCTCCAGCGCTTAATCGGGTTGCCGGATTATTAAAGGACAAACAGTAAAAGTTCGAGCCCACTGAAATGTTACACGCATCAATGTACCCGTATACAGCCGAAGGGAATGGATACGTGACATAGTATCAGGGGTGTGACGAATACTACCTACACGTTACGATGTATGCTAGCAGCCACACTTTACGACGCGTTCGCATTATAAAGTAGACGATGTTAATCTGCATTTCGATTTATTCGGCAGTTTTTTAGTCTGAAACTATCAATGTTCATAATCTTACGGCGACATCATACAAAGGGTAAGTAGTCACGTCACATAATATAGCGCCCGCATTATACGTGCTTAATCTAGAGTAGTTGCCTACAGACAGATTTATATATAAATATATAAATAAAATATAATTACTTACACATTTTAACAACACCCCTTATTAAGATAGATAGCAGTTTTCATATTACATACATTAAAAAACAAAGGTATATATTTTCAACCATTATCAAATAGAAGGAGATTGTCAGATCGTAACTAAGAATCTGTTTTATCAGTGATCAGATCACACATAATGATTTACCTTGGATACCGATTCAGGTGATTATTTTTTGGGAAAAGTGTACACATGCACCTCAGAGGTCGTCCCAAATCTTGTTCAATATCTGATTATGACGTGTGGAAAATGAAAATTATATAGAAATCCTCATTTGTCCGCAGCGCCTTAATGTATGAAGTCGCATTGGTAATAGCTTGTGAAAGAGCAATTACTTAACTAGGAAATCAATTTAATCATAGATAAACGAATAAATTTTATTTTTTCATCTACCGTGTAATGGGGCTCATTAAGACGCGCGAGGCTATTTGGCGCTAAGAAAATATAATTAAGTTAAAAGTCCATTTATTTATTTCCATGGCAATGGTAGGAACATAAATCTTCGTCTAACGGAGCCTAAGTCTAATGTAAAGTTGGTTAGTGGTCTATTAATAAGGTTTTTATTAGTTTAACTCATTTTTCCAAATAGCCCCGTTTTACGGTACGTAATAAACCAGATACAAAATGCTACCGGGAAGAAGTTTTTAAATTGCGATGATTACTTAGGTACCCACCACAGGTAGGCACTATGTGACCAAACATTACTACTGGAGATGTGACCAGACATTAGGTACCTACTATCTAAAGAGATTAAGGACGAATAAAGGAAGGATTAAAGAATTTGGTGTAAGAATGTGTGAGTTGAAATCCCTAGGTTTTTTTCTAAATAACCCAAGATCCTCGAATGGGCGACTACATATTTAATTTGCGTTTTCCACATTAACATAAATCGGAACCACTTGTTGTGTCGCCGTTTCTTGAGCTCGGGGCTCGGGGCGCAACATTAGCAAAACAAATTGTATTCAGAATCGATAAGATATCGCGGAGGCTTCGCCGTATATATCCACTATACCTACATGAGGACAGATAAGTATATTTACGATATGCATAGTTATCGAGTTTTTCGGCGACATTTTGTACGAAAATTGACGCTTCAGTCGATTTTAAACTCATTATCCGACCCATCACAAGAGAAGTGTATACTTTTAAGTATTTAGTTACCTACTTTATTTTACGCGCGTACGAAGTGAACTAGATTAATCAAAATTACTTTTTAAACGTCGACAAAAGACAAAGTAAATTTAACTACCGTAAACGAATCAAGGTAGTCCATAAACCCCATTACATGCAATTAAAGTTTCATCAGACGTAGCTTTGTTATCGCTCAATGCCATAAAAACATGACTGGAAACATCACATGGCCGATTTTCACCCACGCACGCTGTTATCATCGCAATGTCAACGCGAACTTAACTTTAAAATAAATAATACGCTATGTATATTGTTTTACCACACTTATAAATAAAAGAAAATCTATGTATTTTTTTTATTAAAAACTTAGGTACGTACTTCTGCAACATAAAATGATAACTAAATAAGGAAAACGTATCGAAAACTCACCTTTATTTTGGGCCGCCATTTTCATTTTCAGCCCATGAGTAGTAGTGCATATTTTTTCCCAGAAATTCACATTTCTCTCAATGTTTTTCTTTTTATAAACACTGTCGGGAGACACTGTTGTTGTCGGGACGTGTTTGTGGTGCCGTGGATGGTTGCAAATGGCTTGTTTTGTGGAAAAATCGATGTCGCGCCGCGCGCAGCCGGCAGCTCCACGCAAGTGATAAGGGTTTGACTGCCTAAGCGTAGTATCATCCTTGTAGGTACCTCCCCTTTATACATATGCACGGGACAGCTAAGTACGACCTTTTCAGCTGATACCTACCTACTCGTAAAGTGTGTAAAACCTCCACAAGTTTCAGCAAACTCATACACGCCATTATTGTAATCATCCCACCCAAATTGTAATTACATAAACTTGGAAATTATTCCTTAACGGTCTAGGGGTTTAATAAACATAATTAAGCCTATTACACTACTCCAATTTTTAAACTAGGTGTGCTCTTTTATTTGATGTTATTTATATGAATCAAACTGAATTATTAGAGGCCAAATAGATTAGAACAAACATTTAAAGTCATTCGTACTGCTAACACGTAAAACTCAAATAGAATTTAATGTATTTTCATTATTTTAGCAGCTTTACGTTCAAGATCGACGTTTTTTTTTCTATATGCTTTTAAAGTACAATTGACCGTGCACGTAGGTACCACAGTATAATACCTACAGTAGTTTTTCTTCCAACAAAAGGTACATCGCGCGCTTGTATGTGTGCGCGCCTTGAACGAACGCTCTACGACCAAAGATTTAAGAATGCGTAAGAATGCTAAGCGTAAGACGTATGCTTAAGGTGTTGGTGTCCAGGCTTCTCAGCAGGAATACAAAGCTAAGGATCTATAAAACTCTCTTAAGACCCATCCTTATGTATCGTTGTGAGGCCTGGACACTAACACAAAAAGAGGAATGTCAGCTCCTTGTAGCGGAAGGGAAGGTTTTGCGTAAGATCCTGGGACCTGTCAAGAAAGACAACGACACGTGGAAGATCCGTAAAAACCTGGAGATCCAGGAGCTGGTGGCCGAACCCAACATCATCGGCGTAACTAAATCACACAGACTTCGCTGGTTCGGTCACCTACTCCGAATGGGAGAGGATCGTGCGGCCAAGAGAGCGTACGTGGGTCGACCGACTGGTCGCCGCCCGGTTGGGCGACCCAGGTACTGCTGGGAGATCAGTGTGCAGGCGGATCTGCGACATCTTCAAGTCGGTAACTGGCAAGAAGTTGCGCACGATCGGGACGGATAGCGTGCTTTCGTTTCGGAGGCCAAGACCCTCTTTGGGTCCCTGAGCCAATTAGTTTGTTAAGAATGCTCCAGTATGGATCGCACTCACACAGACGCGCCATCGCGCGTCCGTGTGAATACGTGTCACGCGCTAGGAACGACGGCCGAAGTTGGGCTACTGGGCTGGGTCTTTAAACTTTGACTTTGCGTCCGCACCGCACACAGTTCCTAAATGGCGATAAGCGACACTAAATCCTGTACGCTTATGATGCTACGCTTTGTCGCACGATAAATAAATGATAAAGCATCCGTCACTCTCACTCACTATTTGTCAGAACGTTACAGATGCTCTATCATTCAATTATCACGCGACGAAGTGTAGCATTTCAGCCTACTGGTAAGGTAATAAACACCTTCGTACTCCCGCCTCCGCCGGAGAACAGCACATTGCGTCCTCTTACCCACAGCATGCTCTTACCCCGAATAACTGTATTTACTTTATTATCGCTTACTTACTTTGCATAGGGTAACGGATTAAAACTAATTTTATGCCACACCTGGCCATAAAGTGGCTTTTACCGCACGCTACGCGTACGGAAAAATCCGCTTTCTGGCCAAATGTAGACATAAAATGATGTAGGTACACAACACGGGAGGTAATAAAGGAAGCCCTCGGTCGCATATTTACGTCCCTCGCTTGCAGCTCGGGCCGCAAACATCTGCAATCTCGGCTTTCATTGTTTTACTACCCTACTTGTGTAATATACGTCCTTAGTAAAATCTGAGCCAACGGAAAAATTTGCTATCAGAAGATGTTAAGGCGCTTTAAGAAATCAAATATACTAAAACTAAGATCACTATAAATTGCACACTATAATTTTACAAGTTTTTATCACTAAGTGAAAGAGCTAGAAGTAAATTTACACTTGAGAAAATAGCACACGCATGACATAAATTACAACTTTTGAGAGTTGTATGCACAGGTTGTATGGTATAAGAGAAAAAGTTTGGATTATAGTATTTTACGTTATGATTATAAACTGTGTCTGCAATAACATAAGGCCGGCTTTACACCTGTAAGTTTTACTTACGTAAGTAAGGACGCAGCTATACGTTAGACTGAGATAGTCAGTCAGCTATCTCAGTCTAACGTATAGCTGCGTCCTTACTTACGTAAGTAAAACTTACAGGTGTAAAGCCGGCCTAAATTTATAGATTAAATATTTTAAGTTTTGACATTTCGAGTCCCTTATAATCTGACGGCATTCGTGGTAGAGTCTGTGCGGAAAGAGAATAGGATTAATTTTGGGGGGCGCTGTAATGCGTTTGTACCGTATGTGCCGTATTTTCTGTTCTGTGGCCATACTGGTTAGGTTAGTTCCGTTTTTCGCCACGCCTATTCTCTTTCCGCACAGACTCTAGTTAGGTTTAATCTATCGGGATTTTATTCTTTTGGTAGTACTTATTTAGAAAAAAAAAGAAATACCTAGTATTAAAAAGCAGCTAAAATGCATTAGTGTGCTCTAAGCTTTATTTTAATCATTCCGTTTTGTTACTGCTACTTTTATTATTTCAGATTATCAATTTCACTTAATGCAATACCTATTTTCATGGTAAGTAATGGAACTTAATAAAGATATCATTGTATTTGATACTGATTATGATTTGATCAATTTTAGAAGTAAGAGAATAAAATACACCTTTAAAACGTTCGTTGCGTTTTGCTGTCAGCAGCGGTGACAACTTAGGGGTTTTACCCCTAAATTTAGGAGGGAAAAATGTAAACAGGAGCAATTCTAGGGGTAACAATTTAAGGGTATTTTTAGGGACCCTGATAATACCTGCAATTAAATAGAATAAAGCCTGCATGACCTGTGTTTCGACAGGCAAATAAATAAATAAAAAGGCATACCTTAGTTCTGTCAGTTGCGGTTGTTGTGATACATTGCAACGGTGAAGGCCTTGGGCATTACAATACATTACAAAACTATTCTAGGCAACTAAAATTAAAGCTAAAAGTAAATAAAATAAAACTATAAAAAGAAAACCCCTTCTAAAGGTGGGTTTAGACCAAACGATAGAATGCACATTCTAACCCCCTTTTGTGTGTACACACAAAGAATTTGGTAGAGTGGGGTTAGAATGTGCATTCTATCGTTTGGTCTAAACCCACCTTAAAAGGTCTGCCTGCGGCATCGACCCTGCCTGCGGCAAAAATTACCTAGGGATTTTTATGGGGATTTGAAAAAATACTTAGGGGTAAAATTGGGCATGGGCTGGTGACACTGGCTGTCAGTGATGACAGTGACATTTCCCAAAAAAAAAAAAAAAAAAAAAATGACAGTGACATATTACTTTACTCTTTGACAGTGACAAGTGACAACCGTGACGTTTCTACGAGGAAAGGAAATAAACAAAATATTTTTTTCATTAATTATAATTATCGCACACAAATAATCCGCCTGCAATAGAACGTGTCTGATTGATTAATGATAAAGCAACAATATTCAAGCCAAAGTGAAAAGTTTAAATCAACATTGCTTCCGATTGAAGCGGTTCTGAAAATTGTTACGATCTTTATTTTCTTTTTAAATACAACATGAAGGATACTAAAATGAGTTCTCATCTATCAGGAGGGAGATTAAACGTAGCTTTAGTTCAAGAGACCATGAGAAAGGATTTATTAAATCTTCTTCAAATGTGTGAAGGGCCAAAAGTAAGTTATTTTTTCTAGTTCTTCAGGTTTAATATATTATATATTTGGTTCTTGATATTAAGGAAAATGGTCTATTTCAGATAACTATTTGGGATGAGTGGCTTGCTGGTCCCGTGGGCCTCGTGGCACAGTATTCTTTGCTCAAAGAGCATGAAGTCGCTGATATGTTTTTGTTGAAACCGGGAAGTCTACCTACTATATCTGTGAAACACATTGTCTTCATAGCCAGAGCTAAGCTTACATTGATGGACTTGGTAGCTGACTATATTAATTCACTAAGGTAGGCATGCTATTATGAAAATATTATCATGTATTTAGTTATTCAGTAAGTAAAACAGTAAGTAAAACAGTAAGTAAAACAGGTTGAATACATTAATATTATAAATCCAAATTTAGATGTGTTAGCCACTTAATGTATTTAGTTGAAATTGTTCTGTAAAATGTTACTGACAAATGGTTAGAGTATGCTTATCATGGCTCAAATAATGTACATTTTTCTGCATAGTCTGTTCTGTAATCAATTGTAGATACAGAAGAGTCTGTATAATAAGTACACTACAGTCAGACAATAACACATATTAATGGTGGAAAGGCAATTTCATCTAAGCACCAATGGGATCCTTTGGCACTTAGAGGAAATTGCTTATCCATTGTCAATATAATGACTTGGGGCATGGAAAAATATCTGACAATGTTTTGGTATATTATAATTGCAATAAAGTTGTGTCAGATATTTATGTGTTCCCTGTTTGGATCTGGATCATAGGAGGATAGGTTTTCGATAATCTGTACAATATTAAAAGGGGTGAAATTTCAACCAATTTTATTGGTAACACTGGCTTTAATTGTTTTTTTCGGGCTTTACAGATTTTTAATTTTTTTTAAGAAATTTTGGGCAGTAAATCTGTTTGACGTTGTATAACTTTTGATGTTATTGTTCAAAACTGTAAGAAAAAAAATTATTAACGGCAATATTTGTAAACAAACTAAATTTTTGTAGCCGTTTTTCACAATTATACTTTTTTTGTAGATTTATTCTTCAGGCTGGTGGTTTATTGTTATTGCTACTAAATAACGTGTCTATTGTCATGACCCTGCATTTTTTTACAATTTTAAACAATTAGATCAAAAGTTATATATATATACCACGCCAAACAGATGTACAGCCCAAAATTACACTGAAAGTTTAAAAATCTGTAGAAAAGAATAGCCACAAACAAAAATTAAAATCAGTTTTACCGATAAAATTGCCTGAAATTTCACCCCTTTGATATGTATAGATTATTGAAAACCACCCTGTATTTTGACTGGTTAAAACTGTTACGACTAGAGATGTGCCGTTCCTGGGAATATTCCCCACTTGTATGGGGAATATTCTCGCGGTGGGAATTTTCTCCGTACAAACGGGGAATATTCCCGGGAATGGCACATCTCTAGTCACGACCAACAACCCGCCTAGCGGGCACTCGTAAGTTTTGCTCTGCTCAGATGCGGCCCGTTTTTTCGTACCACATTATTAGGCCTCACAAATCCATCTAACAGGCTTTGTTGGTTTCTGGGGTAGTTCTCAATTTTTTGTCTGGTTGTGAAAGTGCGTGTCTAAATATAGTGTTTGTGTCGTCATGGGCAAACCATTCAAACTTTAGGCTCTTCACTTATGCTGCATGCTTTCAATATGACACAAATTCCCATCTGATGTAATGTCCCACATAACAGGTCTAAGCAGACCTACCCGGTGGAGTTCCACTTGTTCTTCGTGCCGAGGAGGAGCGAACTATGTGAGAAGCACCTCGCAAACCGTGGAGTCCTGGCCAATCTCACTATACAGGAGTTCAAGTGTGACATATTTCCGTTTGACAGCGATGTTATGTCTTTGGAGCTGCAGAATGATTTCAGGTGAAATACAAGTCTTGTGTTTTAAGAATGCTACAAAAAAGTTTACAACTTTTACACTGTTACAATTACATCCTACTAATATTATAAATATGTATGTATAAATACAGATCGTCATTACTTTAAAAAAAAACTGGCCAAGAGCATGTCGGACCATGCTCAGTGTAGGGTTCCATAGCCGTAACTATAAGGTAAAAAATACGATGTAAAAAAAGTACAACAACAAAAGAGCGTATCTTCATAGCAATTACGTCCTTTTGTTGAGAAGCGCAGTTTATTGGCAATAACTCAAAAACGGTACATTCGATCTTGTTGAAAATAATTTTCTTTGAAAGTATTAATTAAGCGTTACCTTCGTGATTTTTTTCATATTTTTCGGACGCACAGTTTAGAAAATAGAGGGGGGGGGGGCACAATTTACACAACTTTCGGAGCGATTATTTCTAAATACATTCACTTAATCAAAAACATTACTTAGGAACCTTATAGTGTTTTTTAAAGAGAAAAAAAAAATGTTTACTGTCTTTAACATGTATGGAGTGCCCCCCCCTAAAAATATTTATTTTAATTATTTATATACCAAACTAAGTAGCGGCTCATAAAAGACACCTATATTCCAAATTTCATCAATATCCATCATGTAGTTTTTGAGTAAAATGCCTGTGACATACGGACAGACAGACGGACGGATATGACGAAACTATAAGGGTTCCGTTTTTGCCATTTTGGCTACGGAACCCTAAAAAATACGTACCTATCTGATACTGACTCTAGGTAAAAACGCAGAAAGTGTATATGAAGTTCGTATGTAACTTTTGACGTTTTTCGCTACGACATTTTTAGATTGAGTTCATATTTGTCATACAAGGAAACCACGTCCTGGATGGAAACATAGGATACAGTTTATTCCTGTAAATTGTATTCAATATTGTCTACCGTTCTGCAGGGAGAACTATTTGGAAGGCGATCCGACCTGCGCGTATAAATCGGCGCTTGCGCTGCGCACCATACAGCATCTGTACGGCATCATACCGCGCGTTTTCGGGAAAGGAGTAGCGGCTAAACAGGTAAAACCAAAGATTTGGACTCGCAAAAGTCGCAAATATATCACATTTTTATGAGCACTTCATTATTTGGAGTCATATAGATGCCTAGTACCTATCAGGCTCAGTAGCAGGCCATATTTAAAGTATAATTAAAATTTTAATGATGGGGTGACGTTTATTATAATTTTTCGACGATATCTCGAGTTCCGTTTATCCGATCTTCGTGAAATTTGGTATATAGAATTGATAGATGTTACAGAAGTCGTGAGATATGTGTTCGGGGTTTGAGCCGAGCTACTACCTAGTTTTGTGGTGAAAGGAAAAAAGGGACGTGGAAAATCATTAACTCGATGGACCCATGCCGTCAAGTAAGCATGTCAGGGAACTCTACAGGCGTCAATCCGGAACGCAGAAAACTGTGTGGAGAGTTTTAGTTCTTAGAGCAACGGCCTCATGTGACCCACGACAAAGTTTACAGACAAACAAGTAGTCAAACTTCGGCCGCTTAGGGCCGCGCGATACATGTTCAAGGTCGAGGCGCAGACATTGCGAACCGTACTGAAACATTCTTACGCATTAGTAAAACTTTGCTTGTAGTGCCTTCGTTCACGGCGCGCACACATACAAGCGCGCGATGTACCTTTTGTAGGAAAAAAATTACTGCTATTATGTCACTTTCGTGTACGGTAAATTCAATGAAGCGTTGTTAAGCCTGTATGTTCGACGTCTATCCATAGATTGTGCACCTGAAAGTGATATACTATGCCCACGACCTCAGTCATAAGGAAACGAGAAAGAAGAATATTCAGATATGCTAACTTCCACTCAATTGTTGACTTTAGGTGTGGGACCTGCTATGTCGGTTGAACAAGGAAGAGCAGGGCGCCCCGAAGGGCGCGTCGACGTCCTGCATCGACCAGTTGCTGCTGCTGGACCGCGCTGTCGACTTCACCAGCGTCATGGCTACGCAACTCACTTATGAGGGGCTTATAGGTATGAAATTTGTGTTAATTTGATTTTTAAATTAAAATTGAAAATAATTTATATCGGACTCTGTATCCATAAGTTGCTAGTAACAATATTAGACTTAAAGCTAGGGTTAGAAAAAAATTAATACTTAATAGCTAAAAACGGTGGGCAGGGACACGCACCGGAGCATGTGCCTCATCCCAGTACCGCATTATCGGGCAGTCCACGCGTTCAGCGAGCGTACTCAGGATGCTATTGGTACTTTAGTCTATTTGTTTACTTATAAAGTACTGGGATGACAATCTCTCTTATTAGACTCAAATCGGCGTTCACATTAAAACACAACGTCAAGATTTTAAATATGTTTAAATTTTACTCTTTTAGTCGTATACAGACCACGGAACATACAAACGTCGGATTTTTTATAAAAAAATTATCTTAAACCGTTTCATATAACAAAAGTATGTATACATTAGCAAGATGTCTCCGATTATATTTGTGCGATATTTTCCACGCCGCGAATACCGCATTAGTGTACTTAATTTGAATGAACCAATGAGCGTGTCGTATTCAGCCTTAGTACTTTATAGTTAAAAATAAAAAAAATACACTACATATCTTTCTTTTCTTCTTCGTTATGATCTTGGCAGACTGTCGTAGTTATCGCGACAGGGCTTTGAGAATTATTATTTTACGATATTTCGCCATCTCGTCCGTATTTATGGCATAAATATTCTGATACACAGTGTAGACTGCGACTACGATAGCTTTGCAGAGCGAAACATGGCAACACCTCCGTTTAAAAGTCAAATTTCTATGAAAATGTGACATTTAAATGGAGGTGTTGCCAGGTTCCGCTCTGCAAAGTTGTCGTAGTCGCACTCTAATACCTTTTATTATACCGTAGACCACCCGATTTTGGCTGAAAATACTCCCATACAGTGACATGCTCACAATAAAAAGAAGAGCTGAAAGTAAGAGCCACCACTTATGTTCAGCATGTCTTAGGCTCTTACTTTCAGCTCACCTAGTTCCGACTAACAATAAGCATAAGCTGTTATTACAATTTCTAATCTTGTCTTGTGAATTTAAATTTGAAAGTTAGTTTTGACCCTTAGTATTACATATTTTTATGGTTTTAGACGAGTTATTCGGCATCAAATGCTCGACGGCGACGTTCCCCGGACACAAGTTCGTGAGTTCAGAGGACGCGACCACCGAAGTGAAGGCGATCGAGAGAAAACGCATCATCCTCAACTCGGGGGAGGAGCTCTTTGCCGAGCTACGGGACTGCAACTTCACTGCGGTCAGTTGATTTGAAACCCTACGTATATTAAACTACGGTATATTTTGCAACTGTAATAAAAAACATCGTTGGCATCGTTCAGAGTCGCTTAGGGCCTTATCCCACTTGCGATTTGTAGGCGAGTTAGAAACGAAGTTCCATACAAATGTCGCTATCAGAAGAATCAGACATGTGAAAGAGCCCTTGAGGCCTACTTGCAGAAATAAATTATTTCATTTCATTTCACTGCTCTTGTATGGAAACTCGCCCGCAAATCGCAAGTGTGATAACTTGATAAGGCACTTATTCGTAGTGCGAAAGATAACGCAACATTTCAAATCCGGGTAATTCTTCACGGTGCTCCTTAATGGCTACCAAATTTAAACTTGAAAAGAAATAGTACATTACACAACTAGGGTGGTAATACAAAGAAAGGCCGAAATCGCAGAAGTTTGCGACCCGAGCTGCAAGCGAGGGAAGTCAATATGCGATCGAGAGCTTTCTTTTGAATGCTGTTTTTTTTGCTATTTCTAGCATGGAGGAACTTCATTATGATAATAAACTCTAATACCTTTAACATACACTTCAAAGTGCTTACTCTGCGGTTCGCTAAGCCATTTTCGATTCTAAGAATTCATTGAAACTAAAAACTCAAACTGCATAAACGAGTTTTTTTTTAATAACTAAATATTTTTACTAAAAAAAAACCCGCCCGCGGTGCACTTTAAAAGTGCATAAAATTCGCCATTTTGTTTATTTTAACGAACTTCATACCCACTGACACTGACACTCGCGCCATCAAGACGAATCCAATGATGTATCATTTATTAAAATTGGTTGTGCCGTTGAGTAGTTACGAGCGGACACAGGAACGGACATACATACATACATACAGGTCAAACACATTACCCTCCTTTGGGCTTCGCCGCAGTCGGGTAAAAAAAAACGAGGTAACTGTTTTCTCAGCGTATCGACTTTTGAGGTTGTTCTGGCTAAGAAGCATGAAAAATGTGTCACAAATTTGGCATTCCATTACGTCACATTTTTAGAATTAATGTGGCGTAGTAGAAAGATAATTTCACACACCAAATTGTATATATTTTTTCCTTGTATGAGGTTCGAAAGTACTAACGATGGGGAAAGTAAAGCTCAATCACCGCCGCGTATAGGATTTTCGTCGTTACGGCTCTGAAAATAAGGCTCCTTTTAGGTGGGCGCAGCGCTATCAAAGAAAGCGCGCGTGATCAAAAACCAACTGGACGAGCGTCACCACGAGAAGTCGGTACAAGAGATCAAGCACTTCGTGACCCGGCTGCCGCAAATGCTGGCCAACAAACAGTCGCTTGCAACGCATACTGCCGTCGCAGAGTATATTAAAGAGGTATCAGGATAAGTATTAGTACTACATACAGAAGCTCCTCTCTCATCAAAACTGTCGTTCGGGTCCGACGACCGGACGGAGCTCGCCGCATCCAACCGTCTCTATCGCATAACGCCGCGCGTGCTCTTTCTGGTCGCTGGCTGATAACACCTACGGGTGGCCTCGCGGCACGATCGCGGAGTGAGTCACTCCCGAAGCTACACACAAACACAGAAGATATACTGTAAGTTCGAGGTACTTTAGCCCTTTGACATGTCCGCCAAAAAAAAGAGCCTTACTGTGTCATTTATTTACGTAAAAATAACTTACCAAAAAAACAATTTTAATTAATCCTTAAATTAGATTATTATGTAACAATAATCAGAACACAAGCCTAATTATTGGGCTTATTTATTTAAAGTGAGTTGACGCGCTAGTACTCATCTGGTAGTCTAGCGCCGTATTTGTTGACAACCCTATTATAGATCCGTGGAATGGTTGAATAACCGACCTTCGTGCGAAATAATAGTGTCCAATGTTACCTGCAAGGATGTCCGCGAGATTTAACGGCCAATGAAAACTTACGTACAATCGAACACACTGTTACTGTACATTTGTAAGTGAATGTCAACTTTATTGCAACGTGTTAAAGTCTATGGGTGGTCAGTTAACAGTGGCTGTTGTGGCTGTTACATACTCATACTATGTCACACGCGAGATAGGTCGTGACCATCTTGTGCTAACCATGCGCATAGGGCGTCCTTATTTATTATTATGATAGCATTCAAAAATATATGTCCCCTGCGTATATCAAAATACGGTATATTTTACAATTGTAATAAAAAACCGTACCTGAAACTGAAGAAGACAATAATATATTTTACAATGTTTTTATTTTTGGTGGCATCGTTCAGAATCGCTTATTCGTAGTGTGAAAGATAACGCAACATTTCAAATCCGGGTAGTTCTTCACGGTGCTCTTCAATAGTTACCAAGTTTCTTATTCAATCCAAAAACGAGATAGCTTTCAGATTCAGCCGTTCAACAAATAATATACATTTTCAGACGACAGACACATTTGAGTTCCACGACACGATACAGTGCGAGGAAGACTTCTTAAACTGTATTGAGAATGAAAAAGTATGCCCCTACATCGAAGATCTCATCGCCCAGAAGGCGCCCCTTACCAAGGTAAGAAAATTTACTTTCAGGCCGGGTCACCAAACTGGTATACTAAAAGTCACACACCGCCACCTATCCCCCTGCAATGTAAATAGAAAGAAATGTAGGTATATTACTTTCTGCTTAACTGCGTAACGTATATTATCCATGTACCTACCTACACGGAGCGTGCTTCAGTAGGCGTATGATGCTACGTTTTGTCGCGAGATAAATAAATGATAAAGCACCCGTCACGTTCTAACAAATAGTGTGTGAGAGTGACGGATGCTTTATCACTTATTTATCGCGTGACATAACGTAGCATCATAAGCTTACTGGTCTCTTTCTGCACAACTATGGTCATTTATCTGGTGACCGAAAGTTATGTAAAATTACGAGTCACTGGTTTAGCGGTAGGTAAATATTTGATTGATCTCACAAGTAATCTTACGCCTATTTATCATTTGCATGTTTAAAATGTAGTTTAGAATCCAACCAAAAAAAGGTACTTTTTTCCAGAAAGTTCACTTGCTAAAACGCTTGTTATACAGGTTCTTCGTCTGATCTGCCTCCAATGCGTGACCGGATCCGGTTTGAAGCCCAAAGTACTGGAATACTACAAACGAGAGCTAGTGCAAGTCTACGGGCTTATGACTTGGCTGACACTCTGTAACCTGGAGAAGTGCGGTCTGCTGAGACCGCAGTCGAGCACCAGGCAGTACGCAGTATTGAGAAAGGTAGACACAGAAATACTACAAGGTAGGGCTATAGTGTTATAAACTTCGCTGACGCTCTGTAACCTGGAAAATAACGGTCTACTGAGACCACAATTAAGCGAAGAGCGGTAAGCAAATTTTGAGATGCTTGAACGAAATTCAACCATTTTTAGCAGGTACATAAACTTCCAAAGACTGGTTCATTTTAAGGTTCCGTACCCAAAGGGTGCCAACGGAACCCTATTTCTAAGCCTCCGCTGTCTGTCCGTCTGTCCGTGAGTCACAGAGCTCTAGCTTTGCAAACCGTAATAGGGTTATTCTTCAGAAATATGTCTGCGACTTATTCCTCTGTCTCCATACATTTCGTATGAAAAAGGGCCTGAGGAATAAGGTGACCGCGGACATATTTCTGAAGAATAACCCAATAGCTACCTATTACACTTGAAATTTTCACAGCATATGTATTTCTATTGCCGCTATAACAACAAATAATAAAAACAAAATAAAGTTTAAAATAAAAAGGGGTCGCCATTAGAGCTTCCAATCCCGGGATTATTTGTATGGCTAATACCAGGATCCCGGTATCGGCCATACTAAAAATCTCGGGATTGGAAGTCCTAGTCGCCATACAATAAATGTGTTTTTGGCGTCTTTTTGCTCGACGGTGGTACGGAACCCTTCGTGTGCGAATCTGATTCGCACTTGGCCGGTTTTTTACACAAAAAGAGGGATCGTTATCACTTTTTCGCCATCGCCCGTTACAGGCAAATTCTAGTAATTATTGAAATTCGTTTTCCAGACCCTTCACCTGACGATGGACGACTCGGAGCTAGACGGCAAAGAGAAGAGCTATTTGTCAAGCAAATATACGCCGCTCACAGTGCGGCTTAGCGAACATATTGCCAAGAATAAGGGCTGGACTGGTACGTCTCACATTATTATACAGGGTGAATTTTAAATCGTGAACCGTTATATTTTTTTGATGTCTATACATAGTTAACAATAACTTACAATGCTTTTAAACCTTTTTTTTTTTAAAGAACCTTAATTGTCACCCTACATTAATGTTTCGTACTTGTGATGAAAATTTGAACATTAGATATCCATCCTCCCAATATTGAAGTTGGCTGGATAGAATGTTGGCACGTATTGTCAATAAATGTCAACATCGTCGACATTGTCAACATTAGTAGGTATTTAAAAATCGTATTTACTCATAAAATAATTCAGTTTTATTACGATTAATGGTAATAAACGCCTCCACCGTTTTGTTAATAATTAATTAAGCGGGTCTTTAATTGTAATTAACACTAGTGCTCTGTATTAGTCTTAAGTAGCTTTACCGGTAAACGTGGTTACGATTCACGATTTAAATTCACCCTGTAGAATAGAGTCCGATCGAAATTTCGGCTTCGGCCTAGTTTCGACAAAATAACGAGTTTCAGCAAAGTTTCGGTTTCGTCTGCCATTCGGCCGAACCCGAAACTGAATTAAAACGGGCAGTCTTTATTTAAAAAAACACATAATTTATTTGAAATAAGAAGTTATAATACGTTATATTAATGATTACTCTAAATATCAGAGACTGTATTATTAATGTGTTATTTAAAAATGAAGACTAACTGATTATGATTGTCATTTTTTTTATCTTCCCACGGAAACATGACCATACATGGTAGTTTCGGTTCTGGATTCGGCCGAAACTGAGATCAAAGCCGAAATTCGGTTTCGGTTTCAGCGGTGAAAACTAGTTTCGGTCGGACACTATTATTGATTCAAACTTTCACGATTTTCAGTCATTATTATAACAAAACGTCGAAATTCGTCGAAACGTCGACGTAGGTAGGTAATGGCATGTTTTTACGCGATTAAATCCCGTTTTGTTATAGTAATAAGTCTCACTTTACTTTTTCAACACATATCATCATCAGCAGCAGCTGGTGAAGGTGCCAAACATAATGGGCGAAATTAAGGCCACCCGATTGCATTGGCTCGGCCACTTGGAACGGATGGGAGAAGAGCGAGCGGTAAAGAGAGCATATATAGCGCGGCCGTGTGGAAAACGTCCTGTTGGTCGGCCTAGATACCGCTGGAGTGATGAAGTCCAGAAAGACCTAAGTGCCCTCAAAGTACCCGACTGGCGTGAGATGGCACAAAATAGGAAAGAGTGGCGAGTTCTTGTGTCTGAGGCCGAGATCCTTTTTGGGTCACTGAGCCAGCGTAGTTAGTAGTAAGTAAGTATCATCATCAGCAAAGTATAAAGAAGGACAAGTAGTCCGGCCGTTTAGGAGCACGCGACACGTATTCACACATAGCACGCCCTTGTGAGTGTGATCCATACTGGAGTATTCTTAAAACTTTGCTTGTAGTGTGTTCGTACACAGCGCGCAAACATTCAAGCGCGCGTTATACATTTTGTAGGAAGAAAAATTACTGCTATTTTTAGGGTTCCGTAGCCAAAATGGCAAAAACGGAACCCTTATAGTTTCGTCATGTCCGTCCGTCTGTCTGTCTGTCTGTCCGTATGTCACTAACAAAAACTACATGATGGATATTGATGAAATTTGGAATATAGGTGTCTCGTATAAGCCGCTACTTAGTTTGGTAGTTAAAGACAGTAAATTTTTTTTTTCAGCAAATATCAACGTGTGGTACATAGTTCGACAGCTCTTTAAAAAACACTATAAGGTTTCTAAGTAATGTTTTTGATTAAGTGAATGTATTGGGAAATAATCGCTCCGAAATTTGAGTAAATTGTGCCCCCCCCCCCCCCCCTCTATTTTCTAAACCGTGCATCCGAAAAATATGAAAAAAATCACGAAGGTAACGCTTAATGAATACTTTCAACGAAAATTATTTTCAACAAGATCGAATGTACCTTTTTTGAGTTATTGCCGATAAACTGCGCTTCTCAACAAAAGGACGTAATTGCTATGAAGATACGCTCTTTTGTTGTTGTACTTTTTTTACATCGTATTTTTTACCTTATAGTTACGGCTATGGAACCCTACACTGAGCATGGTCCGTTTTATTATACTTTGTCATCAGCCTATATACTTCCCACTGCTGGGCACAGCGCACTCTCATAGATGTGAGTGAAGAAGTTTCATACGTATAACTGCCAGCGTTATTGCAACAACATTGTGCATTAATTTCGATCAGCCTAGATACATGGTGGCCCATTTCGATCGGTCAATATGGGAGTCTTATTTTTCAAGACAACCGGGTTCGATTCCCGGTTAAAGTACAAGTTTGTTTTTTAAATCTATGCATGCAGTTTTTTTTGTCCCTAAAATCGATGGCATGGTTCCTAAAAACAGATCTTCGTATGTCTTATAGTTTCAGACTTTCCCATACTGACCGATCGAAATGGGCCACCCTGTATACGTCCCACTGCTGGGCACAGGCCTACTCTCATAGATGCAAGGGAAGAAGTTTCATACGTATAACTGCCAGCATTATTGCAACATTAATTTCGCTTATCTTGAGACCAAACGACTCTTGTTTCTAGGTAGGGTTTTTAATTAAATTCGAGAAATTTTAGATTATGCGCAATTGCATAAAACAGTTAATGCAGCCTTATTATTATTTTTTATCCGGGCCCTTTTTGTCGGAATTAATTTGATCATTAACCTATGCATAAATATTACAAAGGTGTTCTGTGACAGAGGTAATGACAGACAAGACAACACAGCATACATACACAGCCTAAACCGCTGCAAATAGCGGTATGAAATTTGAAACATTAGTTACCTACGTGTCCGTCAAGATAGCGTACACCGTAAAGATATTCAGAATCTGATGCAGCCAATAAATAGTACCCAAATAGTACCGACGAAATACCTAGGTGAAAAAAATAGTACCCTTAAACTTTTCGAAATATAAGGCCTGTTCACGGTGTACGCTACCGGGCGTCAAGCTGGCGTACACCGTTTGTATCTCTGGAACGGCTTTGTTTTTGGAAACGATTTATATCTCAAAAAATAGTACCCAAATAGTACCCTAGGGCCCTAAAATTTTATTTCTCTAGCTATCGTAGAAGCCGAGATATTCCATAACTTAACGGTGTACAAAATTTCACACCGTCAAGCTGGCGTACCCGGGAATTCCTTATAGAAAGAGCTCACTATATCTCGGCTTCTACGATAGCTAGAGAAATAAAATTTTAGGGCCCTAGGGTACTATTTGGGTACTATTTTTTGAGATATAAAGCGTTTCCAAAAACAAAGCCGTTCCAGAGATACAAACGGTGTACGCCAGCTTGACGCCGGTAGCGTACACCGTGAACAGGCCTTATATTTCGAAAAGTTTAAGGGTACTATTTTTTTCACCTAGGTATTTCGTCGGTACTATTTGGGTACTATTTATTGGCTGCATCAGATTCTGAATATCTTTACGGTGTACGCTATCTTGACGGACACTTACCTACGCCCACTTACAAAGTCGCGGACCTTCTGATGTTAAAGTGCTATGGGGCAGACGTTGAATATGGAAAAAAAACTTAAATAAAGATAATTTTAGACAAAACTAAGCTCTACGCCTGTGGGTAGGTGCTAGACGACGATTTAATATACCTATATGTTATGTTTAAATGCGAATGCCTCAATTAGGTACTCCGTAACGATTGCTCGTACTAATCACACAAATATTTCTCCAAATCGGATCGGGTCTGAAATATGAGTTAAGCAGGACTATTTGCTACATAAAAAAGCAAAACAATATCATCATTAATTGAGCATAACACATGTAAGTGATATCGGACTCGGGCGGATGACGTATTATAGTAGATAACGGTTACATTTGGCTAGCAAATTCGTCCAATTTAGACCGGCCAACAAGCATAATGAATGACCTAATTCAACGCTCGTTTATACTCGGATGTTACGTATGACGTCTGTATGGAAATTTCGAGCATTATTTCTCTAATTGTATTTGTGTTATTGTAGCCTCATTAAAAAATAAAAACTAGAGGTCCACAACACAACTTCCGTCGCTTCGCCGTATAGTCCGGTAAATCTACCCTATAATCAAGGAACTTAAAATAAATAGCAGGACGGAGTCTTGCTAACAAAGAACTGAAGCATGTCTAATAAGCCGGTTACCTATGTGTGCGTGCTGCTCGCAATAGGGAAAAATTTGTTGATGTGTGCGTGAGGCTCGTAAGTATTTACAAGCTGCCGGCTCATTTAAATGGTTTCAGTTCTCTGTTGGCGAGGCTCCGTCCGATTTATTTTAAGGTCCTAGCCTATAATATAATATACCTGAGAGTCTGAGAATAAGTATTTTATCCAAATGCCTTAACTGTAAGTTTATATTATCGACAGGCATTCAGGACATGTTAGGCCTCCTGCCGGGCGCGACAGTGGACGAGTTGCAAACCCTGCAGCCCCGCATGGCGCGTCGCAACTCCGCATCCAGCGAGACTTCCTCCTCCCTCGAGAGCCCTCGAGTAGTCCTCGTCTTCTTCATCGGAGGTTGCACGTACCACGAGATCTCTGCCCTGAGGACCATCAGCCAGATGGAGGAGTCTAATGTTGAATTTGTAATTTTGACCACGAAGCTAATAAATGGTACCAGTTTTATAGAGTCACTGATGGAGCAAGAGTGATTTTGAATGTTTTATATAAAGTGTGACATTCCAAAATCCGCGCCCGAATATAATGGATAATGATATGTGTATCAATGTTCACTGTATTGAGTCTCTGTAAGTAGAGAAAGATGTAAGACCTTTTGTAAACTATGATATTTCAGTGCCTGGGCACACGACTGTAGTGTTATAATTTTTAATTATGCCACACCTGGCCATAAAGGGGATTTTTCCGCACGCTACGCGTTCGGAAAAAGTCGCTTTCTGGCCAAGTGTAGACATAAAATGATGCACACATCACGGGAGGTAATAAAGAAAGCCCTCGATCGCATATTTACGTCTCTCGCTTGCAGCTCGGGCCGCAAGCATCTGCGATCTCGGCCTTTCTTTGTATTACCACCCTAGTTGTGTAATATACTATTATAACACTTGGTAAATCGCCGGGTGCCCACGAAAACTCGTTAATTACCCAAAAAAATCTCAAAGAAAAATCAACCGTGTTGGAAGAGTAATAAGTTTGACAGTCTCAGTGATTTGTTAAGTGTATTTAGTGAGTTTTAGTTGTCACCTGACGAAATTAATTAGATATGCACATTAATTTTTTTTATGTTTAATATTACACACCGATTAAATAAAGAATGTCCCAGAACGCGCTCATGCCCAAAATACCGCATTTCCAGAACACCAGATTTCTCAAAATACTACCAGATTCTCGATTTATCCGATTCATGTCTACCACATTCCCGTTTCACTATATTATAAAATCGTAGGTTACTCAAGGACCTAAATGATTTTGTTGGATGTATTATTTTGGGAATCTGGTATACGGAGAATCTGATATATCGAGAATCTGGTATTTTATAAATCTGGTATTCCGGGAATGAGCGCCAGAACGCAGTTGTTTTTGGCCGCAGGAAAGGACCATAAAAAGGGAAATCTGGGGCATCTTTATTACCGCTTGTGCTATGTGAATGGTACGTCTTCCCCTGGTTAGGAAGCAGGATTTTCTCTAAGTGGCAGAAAAATACCTATCACGACCTGGACTGACGTAAAATAGTACATTACACAACTAGGGTGGTAATACAAAGAAAGGCCGAGATCGCAGAAGTTTGCGGCCCGAGCTGCAAGCGAGGGACGTAAATATGCGATCGAGGGCTTTCTTTATTACCTCCCGTGTTGTGTATATCATTTTATGTCGACACTTGGCTAGAAAGCGGCTTTTTCGGTACGCGCAGCTTGCGGAAAAAGCCACTTTATGGCCAGGTGTGGCATAAAAACTTTAATGCAATATTGATAACGAAATGATTACGTAAAGTTAGACAAAGCCATTCACTGTTAACCTCATATTGAGTGAAATGTATTACGATTTTTATTAAAAACTATGTTAAGTATACCAAAGCTGTTTGTAAATTTTGTATTTTAGATGATAAAAATATTAAAAAATATATATCGCTTCTCCATAAGGAACTGTATCTTATTCTAAATGAAAATAAACTCCTTGAAATATTTGTCTTTGTTTATTAAAATTTCATATTGATTAACTTGCATATAATATAAATTTTAATTTGATCAGTTTCATTAAATAATCATACAAAAATCCTGCATGCTTACTACCTATATTTTACAGTATTAAAGCTTCAGCGTAACAAAAATAATTTTCGTACACCATTCACCATGTCCTTTGACTATTCTCATAAATATTCGTTACTCGTGTATTTTGTGATATTAGACTTCTTTGGCAGTGCCACACTGACCCCATGTTTCTTTGCTAGTGCCACCAGCTTCTCATTCTCATATCCAACCTCCTCTCTATAGCATCTCAGCATTAGAGGCATCACGGTATCCAAAATGAACCTGAAATTCTTTTGAGCATATATCGAGTCATTGCCTACAGACAGTATTAGTCTGGCATTAAAAATAGCATAGATACACTCATCCAACGTCTCCATGAGGTCCTTTGTAACAAGAGTCAGTCCCACTTTTTGAATAGTAATCACAGACTGGGCAAACCATATTGTACTACTCGACAGGTCCACCCACGTCTCATTTATAACATACTTAGCTAATATAAGGCCCAAATTCTCCATCTGCGCTAAAAACTTGTGCACACCTGCCTTGGTGTGCATATTAACAGGGGTCCACTTATCCTCTGCTATTTTTGACTTCATAGAATCAATAATTTTTTCTTTATACTCTTTTAGAGCTTTATTTATAGGGGTCCTCAGGGAACTGTTCAGTTGGAACCTCAGGTCCAGACCAAATTCACAGAACAACAAGCATTGGTCTCTTAGACTCTGTACGCACTCTAAAACGGTATCTAAAGCACACTGCGGGGTGAACACCTGCTTGATGATCTGACTGAGCAGCATTCTAAGCTGCATGCTTGCCCACACTACAAATGCACTAATTTTATTGTTAGGAAATAAAGTTGTAAACTCTGTTAAGGCATCACTCAATGAGCAGAAGAAAACCTCTCCGACTTGCTTAACATATGTATTGATAGTACTTTCTAACTGGACTCCTTTGATGTGGACTTTAACTGTGTGACTGCATATAGCCAGAAACAACTCGCAGGCCTGACTTGTCATGTTGAACTTGTTTAGAATGAGCACCGGACACCGGGAGGACTGGAGACCTCCCCGTGGGCTCCAATTGTGTGTAACATCTAGTTCTTTCAGCAGAATGTCTATAAGAATTTTTTGTTTTTGTTCGATCCGTTTCAAAATATCATTCCTCTCTGGGTGTGTTTTGAATTCATCAGAGTTTAGAGATTTCTGTGCAGCCTCCATTAATTTGTAAGTCTTTTCAAAATGTCTTTCCACAATGAGCACATCAAGTTCTTCAGTGACATCAGCTAACCATTCCGGTAGAGTTGGGATCTGTGGAGAAGGTAGCTCCTCTACTGACAGACTAGGAGACTCCACTAACTCTGGCTTGGGTTTCTCTTCTTTCTTTTTCAGCTTAGAATTCTCTTTCTCAATGTGCAGTTTCTTGGCTACATCAAACTTATCCAACCAGTCTTTTTTAATTGCAAAACTGTTACACTGGAAGACCCTTGTATCGGGGAAGGCTAGCACCTTAAAAGCTTGCTTTACATTTCCCAGATCACGAACATTAACTACGGCTAGAGTACTAATAGGATAGCAAGCTTGGAATTTATACCTCATGGGCCCTCGACGGTTTGATATCCAAGAGGTCAGCATGACACAGTCATTGAATAAGTAAACGTGCATTCTCTGCAAGGCGGTATTTTCTTCAGCGTCGATCTCCAGCAAGTCTCCTTCGTGAAGCAAAGTCCTTTCAGGTGTGTCTAGCAAGTTCATGCAACCCTCAACTTTGTCGATGATCGTGTTGAGTTTGTTTTTCCGCTGCTCTTCCGCTCTTTCGGCCTCGTGGTCCTGCATATCAAGCGACTCCCGGGAAATGGTGTTATCATGCCCCAAAACAGAGGCGTGAGAGAGCGTCGTGAGTACAGTCCGTTGCTCGCTGAGAAGCCGCGACAGCTTATACATTTCAGCTTCCAGGTGAGATATCTCTGTCGCCGTCTCAATGAACTGCATGTAATTTTCGTAAACATTCTTCTTAAGAGCGCTTGCGGTATCTTCGGCGAGAGCTTGAATCTTCTCCTTTTGCTGTTGCAACTCCTCCCCTCCGACGCAAGATCTCGCTAATTCCTTGACATACCGGTCGGGCCCAAAGTCTGACTTTGCAAACTTCTCCATGTTAATTTCAGACATGGTTTCGCATTAATATCAACTGTATTACGGGATTAAATAGCAAAAAAATCTGATTCAATCATCATTCGTTATCGAACGACAGAAAATGTATCAGAGACATATTTTTGTGTTTAAACTAGCTCAGACATTCTTGAACGTCAAACGTGTCATACGCCCTCATTTTCGATTTTGTGTGCAAAGTTGAATTATTTCTTGGCTTAAAATATTATGAATTGATAATATGCTATATATTTTAAATACACAATTTAAAGGTCATATTATGCCGTTTCAGCCAAAAGCGTGTCAGTGACACTGCTCTTTGACTATTCACATAATATTGGTTTTAGTATTCTGAAAAACACCTTATACACGTCAAAACGTTTCGTTATTGCTTTTGTTCATGTGGAGTGGAAATAATAGAACGGTAACACACGTTTCTAATGGTACATAACCGGATTTGGTCCTTCTAACGAGATGAGCCATTATAATTTGACTTTAGATAAAGAAGAAGTATAAAAGCTATCAAAGTAACCGAAACCAGTTATGAAATATTGGGCCGCACAACCATTTTGAATGAATGGAAAGTTAATAATCCCTCCTAAAGGTGGATTTAGACCAAACGAATTCACCTTAACACAAACACAGAACCGGTAGATTTCTGGACTGGCAAGCGTACGGTTCGTAATATGTGATTCAAAGAATATTGAATATAAATTTTTCACGTCGGGAGCTCTAAATAAATGCACCTGTAGTTGTATTTAGTGATATTTTTTAATGATCGACGATTCGGTTGCCACGCCGTGGGACTTTTAAGTACTTATGTTATATAGTATGGAGTGTTGTATTACCACCCTAGTTGTATAATATACTATTAATAATCTAACTGATGAATTTACAGTTTTTTTTTAGGCGTCTAGCCTATTGTTGAGAATAATGCTAATGCTAATGGGATACCAAAAATGTAGGCTTTTTCCCAACAAAAATGTCTGATTAAATGATTGATTCATGGGCTGAACCAAAAATTTAATGAAGATTTCCCGTCCTGGGTGTCAAGAATGTTGAACAATGATGAGATGATTGATAATGAAAACTACAGCTGCCGTCCCAGCCCGCTGTAGGTGATATGAGCAGCGCACATAGGCCACCCCACGTGGGCGGGGTGCCAGAGCCACTGACCATACTTCCCTTGATTATCGGTCGACGAGTGCCGCCGCCAAGCCCATCCTGAACCGCGACTAGCTCCCGCTCGCCTGCGCCGACTGTACCGTTTGTCCTGCCCCAGCAGACGGCTTCTCTGTGGGCCACCAGCCGCCACGTCTTCCCCGGACCATGGCAAGCATATTGAAGAAGATTAACGCTCCTCGGTCACCAGCAGTCGCTAGATGGCGCCATGAGTCCCAAAATGAACGTTATACAATACTAATAAAATATCTTCTTCCTCCTAAACCTTGTCCAATTATCTGGGGTCGGCTCTCCTTGTCTGACGTTTCCACTTCGACCTGCATTGTGCAGTTTCGGCGTCCAGATCCTTCTCCGTCAGGTCTTTGGTGACCGTCGTTAGCCAGGTGGCGGGCGGTCTTCCACGCCCACGTTTCGTTGTGGGTAAGTCAAGGGCTACTTTGACCATGTGCTTTGCTGGGCGCCTCTCCACATGGCAATACTAATAAAATATGAAAGATAGAAATCTATAATATTGATTTAAACTTTCACGATTTTCACTCATTATTATAACAAAACGGGACACCGCAATTTCAATCGGGAAGATGGTTTTAAGCTTTCTTCGTCGTGGAATCCAGTCATCAGCATGTGTAAATATCATCAAGTGTCTTCCGGCAAATCTCCTGATGTTGTTAGTGTTGTGTGTCGGTCGAGTGACAACCCTAATATGCAAAGTATTAATCAAGACCAAGTGCGGGTAGTTCGGAAAACCCGCGCGGCTAGAAGATGTTGACACCCGCCTCGCCAGTCCCTTCGCGACCATGGACGTCACGGCACGTCCGAAACGTCGAGGTAATAGCATGTTTTTACGCGATTAAGTCCCGTTTTGTTATAATAATGATAGAAATCTATGTTAATTTGCGTTAACAACAATACTGACATTTTATGTTATTTTTACATGTTATTAATAAAAATCTTTAATACCTTATTCATACATTTATTTGGTGCAAATCCTTGTAGCCAATAAGCACGCATGTTATTATATTATTTTATAAAAAGATCAACAGATGTAAAAACCTAATCTGATATTGAGACTGTATACAATCATCTACACCAGTAGCACAGAGTTTATTTATTTTATTCAGGAGAAGCAATAGCTACAACAATACAAATAGAAACTTATACTCCGTTTTTTTTAGATGTGAAAATTTGGTAAACAAAAGAAGCAGTGGTCGTCAACATTTGTGATTATCAATGAACAATTTAAAAGTACCTACATGATATTTATTATGTCGTTTTCGCTGTCCGATATTAATTCATTACTTATAAGCCTAAAGTACCCACTTAGTAGGCCAAGCCAAGGCATAGTAATATAATGTATACTTAAAAAAGATTTTCGACATACGTGCTCATAAAGTGACTCTAATTTCATTATTTTTATGCGCGCAACGCAGCTTATTACAGACACACACTTTTTACTTTGATAAATCACAAAATAAATACAAAAACAGAAGTTCTAAAGATATATATTACTTTTTATTCGCAACTGTGTTGACAAACTGATCATAACGTCAACGACGTTTACAAACCTGACCATAGCTTCAAAACCTCTGCCTCTTTGGGTATTTTACTGTGCAACATTTCTACAAATTATTAAAATAATAGGCAAAAAATGAATCTGATTTTTGCTTTTAGAATAATGTAAGTAAAATAAAAGAAATGAGTTTTTTTCTTAATTTGTTAATTATGTAAATTGCAAACGTACATAAAAATCAAGTATTCACTATCAAATGAAATTAATTGCACAATGTCGCCACACAATGTACCTGATAAAAAACCTCAAGTTGGCAGATGTCAACTTTGTTTACCAAATTTTCACATCTAAAAAAAACGGAGTATAGATATCGCTAAGTACCTACACGTGCGGAAGTGTCATTTCCACTCGTCCCGAGTATTTACCCTCGCCTGGCGGCTCGGGCCAATACACCTCGGGACTCGTGACAAATGACATACTTTCCGCACTTATATCAAAAAGTACCTACTATTGTTTGCCATTATAGACATGCAGTCTTATCCAACATTGTCGCAAAGCAAGAGCGGACAATAGTTCAGGTACAAAGCCTTTGTCCTACATAACATTAAATCGATTCGGTATGATTAGAACCCGAAAACTTTGACTATCTACGACCTTTTAATTTTAATACAATTTGAGACAGACAGTCTTAATGATTTTGCAATTTTGTACATTATATATGAAGCTAAAACTATCGCGGTCATAGCGATGCTCAGTACAATGAGTACTAGTTTTAGTTCGTAGTACTCCGCCCAGCCCATGTTGGCGGCGGGCGCCCGCAGATGGCGCGCGCCGCCGTGGCGCAGCACGTGCTCCGTCCACCACACCGCGCGCTCCAGGGAGCTCATCGGCTGGTCGTACATTAGCGCCCTGAGTCGCACAACGTTGTCACGGTAACTGGAAATAAATATTTCTTTAGATTTATGAGCAAAACAGTAAGCTTATGATGCTACGCTACTTCGCGCAATAAAGCATCCGTCACTCTCACACACTATTTGTCAGAACGTGACGGATGCTTTATCATTTATTTATCATGCGACAAAGCGTAGCATCATACAATACGCCTAATAGATAGCGTACCTATACATTATAATTAGCAAATTAGTTCCTCTTATTTATCACTGTATCTATATTATTTTACTAGTAGGTTCTGTAACTAGTTTTACCATTCGTTAACATAACGAATCATTTCTACCAAAATTATAAAAGCAATATAGTGTTTATGCTAGATTGCCTGATAGTTTGCGTGATAGATTCTCGGTATACCTAGTGGTGTAATGTAAGGCACTTATTCCCACCGCCGCCGGCGCGCCGCGGCGAGTAAGCGAGTTCATTTCGGTAAAGTGTGATCGAGCGAGCTTTCCAGATTCGCAATGAAATGGTACTCGCCCGATTGTACTCGCTTACTCGACGGCGGTGTGACAAGTGCCAAGTGCCTATCCTATAGGATCGACGATAGAGAGAAGTACGAGTAGTTTGGGTCGAAAATTACTAAAGGCTGTTTTTAATCCCGGAAAATGCGTGGTTCCCGCATGATAAGGAAAATGTACTTGGCCTATGAACGCACCCGTGGGTAAAACTAGTAAAAAACAAAGAGATTAGTTAAATCTAGAAATTGAGAGTGAGTAATAATACCGGTTGTCTCTTACCTTTTATCTTCAATTACGGTATTAATTGCACTCTTAAATGTGTCTTCTTCGAGGTCGGCAAGGATTATTTTCTTGCCAATTTTGTGATATTCGTACTTTTCGACATTGTACCACTGGTCACCCAGCATTGGGATGCCTATTACTGGTACTCCAGCGGTTATCGTCTCGTCAGTTGATTGCAAGCCTCCTTGAGTGATGAATAATTTGACCTTTGGATGTCCTGTAAAAAACACAATAATTATTATATCAAATTAAGATACTAAAACATTTTGTCTTTTATTGTTAACTGCAAGTAACTCAATAACAACATCAGTTATGCTGATGACAAGGTATTGCTGAGCCCTTCGATTGGTGCCCTCAAACGGTTGCTGAAAATCTGTGTTATGTCGTGAGTCATGGGCTCAAATACAATGTAAGTAAAAGTGAGCTACTGCTAATGATTTTTAAGGCAGGCATCCACAACGTGCCGCCCGTCATGCTCATGGGTGCTCCTTTAAAACGGGTAACCAAGTTCAAGTATTTGGGTCACTGGGTCACAGATAACTTGAGTGATAATATAGATAGACATTGAGCGGGAGCGAAGGTCGTTGTCCGATGTAATATGTTGACCCGGAGGTTCACGCGATGCTCAAAGAAGGTGACCCGCGTTTTCAATGACCCGCGCACCGAGGATTCCGTACAAACTTGCACTTATCCGGTTTTTTACATGTTTTTGTAGGGGAGACCGGGGCAAGATGAGGTCCGGGGTAGGACGGGAAATATGCTGGTGTGCGTGAGTTTTGCACGTTATTGAGCTACGGCAGCGCCATTAGTTCGGACTTCAGTCGCATTTCGCCGGTCAGTGGAAAAAAACGTGTCTCTGCTTGTTTTGGCAGCTCTGAGTGAAAAAACTTAATATTTTGTATAATATTCCGAAGTTGTACGACAATAGTATCGATGTGCTACGAAGTAAGTAAGCATGTTTTTACAATATTTTTAACCTAGGCACCGTAAGGAAAGATCAAATGTTTATATTATACACTGTTTATAAACCTCACAGCTTTAGGTTAGGAATGCTTTGTATTATTGTAATAAATATTCGTTGGGGCAAAATGGTCGGGGCATAACGGGATACTACCCGTTTTGCCCCATGTTTACGATATATGTTCAAAATGTTGTAGGTAGGTATTGAATATTAATTTACTTTTTCGTTTTTTCAGCCAAAATGGTCCGCAATTATAAACGTAAAACTGATCGCGGTAAATGGGAGGAAGAAGACATGAGAAGAGCTATTAGTGCTGTTATTGCAGAAAGAATGGGATTTCTACGAGCCTCGAGCACATACATATACAATGATTAAAATAATAATATACAGGGTGTTTGGTCCATCGTTTGCCAAATTAAAATGGCGGATAGGTGGGGTCATTTTCTATCCCTCTACGCTCTTTATAAAATTGTTTGGCCCTCGTGTATTTTTTTTTGCTTTCTTTTGTTGTTTTTAAAGAATTTACAGGGCCGACGCGTTTAAATTTGAATTAAAAAAAAAAGAGGAAATAGAAAACAGATGAAATGTTTATTGCATCGTGATATGTACCGTTCCATGGTTGTATCATAGTCAAAATTACTGACATGTTACCGCTAGTTTTTTTTTATTGACGCTCAAATGTTTTACAACATGTAAAAATTTAGTCAAAGATCAATTTTGATTTGCAATAAAAAAAAACTAAAAGACACCACGTTCTTAAAATTGTTTTAAGAAATTCTGTACTCTATCCTCTTTCTAATGATGTACAATAATCCCAAAGAACCTTTCATGAACTTCATTTTTTCCCGATTTTTGTAACGGATGCAACAGGCAAATTAACGATGCCCAAACATTGACGCTGTATCTTCTTTGGAATTTCCTTTGTCTTTTCGCGGGTGTTCATTTTTCGGCGACCAGGTTTGCAGGTTGTGAAGGTGTAAAACTTATCATTCGTAAATTTGGACTTGGAGTTGAAGGTCAACTTTCACAAACTTGAGTGAAATCGATTATGCATGACAAGAAAATGTTCTTGAAAACGACACGTTCGAAGAGGTAAAGATTAATGCTGACCCCCACACTAGGCCCCGTGCAATTTCCCATTATGCCCCGGGCTATGGGGCAAGATGGGAAAATTTAGTTCCTAATTGTTGTTCCTACTTAACTAAAATCAGGTGATTTAGAGAGTAAAACGAGTTGATTATATTATGTTGATTTATAAATGTTGCTATCTATGTAAAAGTTATTCCAATAAATAGTTTAATTTTCTTTATATATTTTTTTTCCTTAGATAGCCCGGTTTGCCTCGGTCTCCCCTCCTCCTCTACTCTCTTAATATGTTTTGCACACTCTAACACTTCATATTAAGGATTTACTAACATATTTGTATGGATCGCATTGTTTGGTCTGAAATTATTATTATTAATTATTATGTTTGTATGTCTTGCCCGTTCACGGGACATTATTATTATAAATAACCACTTTTGAAACGTACTTAAAAGGTCAGACTGTGGCAGCCACTTTGAGATTCTTATGTTTTTCGTTCTCCCCGGGAGCTCGTCTTGGTTCCATTTCCAAAGGACGTCGTACGGCAGTTGAGAGAACACGTTTATGATAGTTTGTATCTTATCCGCCGGTAGCACTGACGTGTCAACATTTGTTCCAAAACTCAGGTAGATGACCCCTTGTACGGATGAATCGAGGTACTGTTTTAAATCCTAACAATAAAATAAGGTGGGTTAAATACAGTTTAAAACAGAAAAAGTGAATTTGCTTCCAGCATAATTTTTAGGGTTCCGTCCCCAAAGCGTGCCAACGGAACCCTATTACTAAGCCTCCGCTTTCCGTCTGTCCGTTTGTCCGTCTGTCACAAGGCTGTATCTTTTGAACTGTAATAGTCAGTGTTAAAATTTTCACAGTATGTGTAATTTTTTTTAAAACGAAAAAAGAACCAGTCAAGTGCGAGTCGGACTCGCGCACCGATTGTTCCGTACAAACTCGTAAGTAGATACGTGAATAGTTCAAGAAAAACTGTACCTAAGGCGGTTAGTTTAGTAGGGTAGGAGCAAGTAAGTATAGTCAAGGAATTTAATTTCCTACCCGTTTCATTGAAATGTTGTTAAGCATTCACGATGCATTAAGGTCGAAATTTCTATTTCAGTAATAGTATTTAAATGTCAATACGTATTATTTGTCACTGCACATTACAGATAACCTCTTTGCGAAGTCATTTGCTCATCTAATTACGAATACGTATCAGTTGGTGTCAGTATCAATCGAGAAAATCGTTATCTGCGTTCCTTTCATTCGAATATTGCAAGATGGAGAAAGATGGACTTTCTTCGAATTTCGATATATCATATTCGATATATAAATCAAAAAGTACATAACTAAGAAAAAAATTAACATGGTTTTGGAATCTACAAATTAGGCCCTTTTTTTGATACCCCACTTGATATGATAGCGCAACTTAAAATTTTCGACCTCCCATTTCGGCCCCGTTTAAAGAAAAGGAAAAAGGTATAAGATTTTTTTCTACACCTAGTAGTCTCGGGTTAGCGACTTTTAAAACTATTCCAAATTCCAAATCGATAGTAGCAGTAGTTCCTGAGATATCTGACTGTGACAGACGGACAGACAGACAGAGTCGCACCATAAGGGTTCCTGTTTTACCATTTTGGTACGGAACCCTAAAAGTGGCCAAGTGCGCCTCGCCTCAGATACGCACGCGAAGGGTTCCGTACCACCGTCGAGTAAAAAACGATAAAAAACACGTTTATTTTATATAGGGATCCTTTCAATTTTATTTCATTTGATTATGTATTCTGTGAACATATGAAGCGCCTACCTATTACCATTTGTAAAATCTACCGAAAAACTTAAAAAAAAACAGGTTTTTGTATGGGGATTGGGGGTCCTTAAAGCTTTTATTAGTGCTTGTTATAGCGGCAATAGAAATATATCTTTCGTGAAAATTTCAAGTTTCTACCTATTATGGTTCAAAAGATACAGCCGTGTGACAGACGGACATCGAAGGCTTAGTGATAGGGCTCCCTTATAATAGGGCACCAAGGAGTAGGGAATTCTAAAAATGTGTTAAATGTACAAACCTGTGGTAACTCCTTTTGTGGTTTCTGGTGTATTCCTCCAATATGAATCACACTGGGGGGCACAGGACGATTGCCCTCCCATAACGGATGTATATTTAAAAATAACATATGAATATTATTCTGCAATTCACTTAAAGCTGGTGTGTCTTCGCCAAAAATTCGCCTTACAACAGCATTTTCTTTTGCTTCGATTTTCATATACTGATTCATGATGGAAAAAAAATTATAATATGTGTTAATTTTTTCCCAAATTGTTAAGTTGTTAAGACGCGTAGTCAAAAGTTGTGGATACAACAGAGGATGAGTAGGAGCACCAATGACATCGTAATTGTCAAAAACGGCACCAAAAGAACTTACTGCTATAACTGGCACTTTAACAACATGCGAAAACGCAAGCGCGTACCTCGTCGCAGCTTCCACCAACAATAAATCAAAATTATTGTTTTGGTTCTTAATAATATCTTTGACTTCGGGGACCGTAGTTTGTTTTTCAAAAATATCAAGACTTACACTGGTAAAGTCTTCCACTAATTTTCCAAGGCTACTTTCGTCACCGTTTTTATAAACTGCAATAAGTGCCCTCCAAAGTCCATATGATATATCGTGAACGTCGATTTCTGTCAAGTTTTCTGGTGCTTGTCCGCTGGGGAAAACAGGGTCGGTTGTCATCACCACGACTTCATGTCCTCGCTTCACGAGTTCAAGTGTCAAAGGCCTAAACGCAACTTGATGACTTATTGATGGAGTCGGGAACACAGCCAATATTCTAGCCGCTTCTACGGCTGAAAACAGCACCGCGTAGAGACAAATGAGATATATCAGTCGAGACATGGCTACAAACTCGGCTCGGCCAATCTCTGCATCATTTATATACGCGTTTACCAAGGTGAAGTTTTTAGGGTTCCGTACCAAAATGGTAAATAAGGAACCCTTTTGGTGCGACTCTGTCTATCTGTCTGTCCGTCTGTCACAGCAAGATATCTCAGGATCTACTGATGCAATCGACTTGAAATTTTGAATAGTGTTAAAAACTGCTAACCCGAGCCTATTGGAGAGAAACAAAACCTTATGCCTTTTTTACTTTTTACTTTTTTTTAAAGTAGTAGGTAAAAGTTGTGCTATTGTATCAAGTGGGGTATCAAATGAAAGACTTAATTTGTAGATTCCAAAACCATTTTTTTTTTTTTTTTTTATCATGAACTTTTTGATTTATGACCAAAAAAATACCATTCAAATCTGTAATAATTACCAATTATTAATATCATCCTAAATATTACAGGAAAAATATTACGGTTTTCCAAAATTTAACCGTTTTTTATAAATTTGAAAAATTAGAAAACTAATCACAGTTTGACCTCTGGACCAGCTGTCTGATTAGACGACTTAAAGTACAATCATGATATAAAGTCGAGGCTGCAAGAGGAATTGCGTTATAAATAAACCTAAGATCCGTAGCAAAATTTCCATTTTTAAGATTCCTACGTACGAATTTCCTAAAATCAAAACTAGGGATGCAACGATACCGATACGATAATCGTATATCGGCGATTATCGTAAACCTTTACGATCATTCGTTATCGTAAATATTACGATACGATATTTTTACGATACATTTATTTCAAAATTTTTACTGTTTCGGGTGAAACGAAACGCATAACGCGTCAACTTCTGAACGCTTCGCATCCGCACTATTGCCTAGCGGACAATACACACAAGATACAGAAGAAATTAAACCATAATTTTCAAAATTATTTTATATTTTTACGTACTTTACTCAAACACAAAAACAAAATCAACTTAATTATAAACTGATCAAAACACGAACGCGTGACAACAAATGGCGGGGAGATGAGGCAAACAGAGCATTTCGGATTGCACCCGAACATAGCTAATAACTATGATCGGCAATGCCGACTAGTCGACCGATTAATCGGGAAATTGGGAACCTATTAGTCGGCCGATTAGCTAGTCGGCAAAATCCGTAGTCGGCCCATCTCTATTAAAAATGCATAACTTTTTTTTTTTAGTCTTACAATAATAACATACAACAAAGCTTCCAATAAATTCATCAAAATGGTATTAAACAAATATCGTAATGCATTCGTATCGTAATTCGTTATCGTATTTGGCCATTACGATGTATTCGTCATTCGTATTGGTATCGTAATAGCCGTATCGTTGCATCCCTAATCAAAACTTGGAAAACAATTTTTTTTATCATAAGTACGAAATTTCTAAAGCCGCGTGTTAAGTTCGTTCGTAGGAATACTTTTATTCGAAAATCAATATTTTCAATGCTCAAAATACCTACATGCAAAATGCCTAAGGAAAATACGTTTTGAAAATCGTTTATGACTTTATGGCTCACAATTACTTATTTTTCTCCTAATAGGTAAATGCGTCAATAATGTTCCATTAAGTTTGCTGCATGCTTGTTTGTCACTCAGTATTTTGAAAAAATGTGAAGCATTCAAGCATTTAGGTTTTCTTCTAATCCTTTACTATCCTTCCTATTCTATCCTTCTATAGTACATGATACGAGTGGGCGAAGTTGGTCATTACAGTCAAGGCTGTGTTGCATAGCCCGAGCCGTCAGGCGAGGGCTACATAGCCGAGACTGTAATGACCAATGCCCACGAGTGTCGTACGATGTTTTTCAACACACTTGCGAATAAAAAATAATACTTATCATTTAAAATTTCTGTTTTTGTACATATTTATTTAGTGATTTATCTATCTATCCTCGTGTATCGTCACCTCGTCGTGTGGTGGCGGCGTAGTGCGGGCGCGCTCATGGACAGGCACGAGGTGTCGGACTGGTGGTGGCGGCGCTGCGCGGGGATCATATCCGCACGCCTAGCCCCACGACGACGTACTCTCATTGGTCAATTGGCGGTTATTACAGCACCTGTGTGGCAATGAAAAGTAAAAAGCACTTGTGTGTAATAACCTGCGTTCCGCACATAAGAACCACCAAATAAGAGCGACTTTATGAGCAAGTGTGTTAAAAATATTCTTAGTTGGCAACTGGTTGCGTATTAAGACAAATATTCTGCTAACGCAACTAGTTGCCAACAAAGGAGGAAAATTCTTCCTTTGCAACTGGTTGTGAAACATGGTTGCGATGGCGGCCGAAGGGATATATGTGAAAGTTGGTGAAGATGTTTGGAGGTGGGGATGTTTGTTACTAAATAACGCGGTAACAACTGGATAGATTGGGATGAAATTTGGCATGCAAGTGACCAAGTCCTGGACATAGGATACTTTTTTATCCCGGTAAAGAGTTCCCTTGACGATAACGCAGGCGAGGAGAAAAGCTAGTAGTAAAATGAAATTTGCTAGTTTAGTATATCCGACATTTTCAACATCTTGGGTCAACTGAAAATAAATTATAAACTCATATATTACAAGTTTTGTATGTACATTTTGAACGTAGATTAACTGATTCAAGGACATACGTTTTTAGGAATTTATGCGTTAGAATGTTTTTCGAAGTTTTGTCTTTAGGAATTTCGTACGTAGGAGTTTTGTCTTCCGGAATTTTGCCACTTACTCTCTATCTCTAGTCCTCGTATAATATTTGCGCAGTGCACTATTTTATCAGTTTATTGTTCACACGTGTGTACTTAGATACCTAACACCTTTATTATATTGATTTTGTAATTTAATGACAAATTGCACAGGATATCATGTTAATAAATTAATAAAAGTAGATCCTCTAGGGCCAGGTGGGGGCTTTTTAAATTTTTAATTTAAGTTTTCTTTCATGCTTTTATGCCACACCTGGCCATAAAGTGGCTTTTTCCGCACGCTGCGCGTACGGAAAAGGCCGCTTTCTGGCCAAGTGTAGACATTAATTAGTACATTGTGTATCTAGGGCGGTAAGTAAGGAATTACAAACGAGTGTTTCTTATAAGCCCGAGGTGAAACCGAGGGCTTTAATAATTCCTTTACCGCCCGTGGCACACACAATGTTTTTCATCACACTTGTGAGGAAATCTTAATAAAATAACCTTACTTTTCGACCCAGTATGACAAGAAAATACTAAAACAGACAGTGACATTTGTCACATATGTCCACAGATAATGCGAACGTCAAGTCACGTTCGGAAACCATAGCGGTAACGGCCATTTTAGTTGATTTTATATTTGCAAAATAAAGAAATACATTATTTAAACATTTAATTAATGTTAGCGAAATAAGTGTTTATATGTATTTGCAATCACAGTTATCTTTAAATAAATATTTCAGTGATAAAAGTTAAAAAAGTAAGTTGGCGTTTCCTTTGAACATGACAAATAAGAGTAAAACAGAACCAGCGTTTCAAATTTAAAAAGAAAACCATTACGCCCTAGGGCGTAATAGGTCATTTACGGCCCGCAGAACCTACGTATAATGACACCATTTTCGAGCAAGTGTGATGAAAAAAATTATGTACACAACACGGAAGGTGATAAAGAAAGCCCGAGATCGCATATTTACGTCCCTCTCATGCAGCTCGGGCCGCAAACTTCTGCGATCTCGGCCTTTCTTTGTATTACCACCCTAGTTGAGTAATGTACTATTTAAACGTATAACTAACGTAATAGTTAAAATAAAAAATAATTCCATGTTGTGGCGAAAATGCCTTAGGTACATAATTTTGGAAAAGAGCTGATACTCTTCAAACTGCTGGATCGATTTTTACCAAACATAGCTAAGTACACTCGCAAGGAAACATGCTTTCACGTAAAAAAATCGTATCGAAATCGATCCATCTGTTCGAGAGGTACGATGCCACAGACAGACACACCAACAGACAGACACACAGACAGACAGACATTGGCGTCAGACTTATAACACCATTGTTTTTGTGTCGGGGGTTAAAAATAAGGTAGACGACCGAGTGCTTGACACTGTTCCAGTTTTTGTGGTCATGTTGAATTGATATACAATTCAACATGACCAAGGATAAGCTAAAGCTGCATGATTATATAATCATCCTTAAGCCATTCGCAATCGCGTCAGGTCGCGTCACGTAAAAAGAACGCTGGAATTTTTTCTTAGTTACGTCCACGTCGTCGTCGGAATCGTGCAGTTTGTGATCCATAATTCAAAGAATAAAGATGCGACTGTATTGAAATTTGGCCTAAATACTTCTAAATAATGTGTCATACAATAGCCGGAAACATGAGCATGTCAAGATTCTAGAAGTACTTAAAGACAGGTACTTATCAACCCACCCTCGTAGTGATATCATTTAAGTACTTTGTTTGCTGCGTGACTTTGCTATGTGATAGGATGACATAGCATTTAATTTGCTATGTCATCCTATGTCATCATAGCAAATTAATTGCTATGTCATCCTATAGTTCCTCCTTCGGAGAGGGGCACAACTTCAGTTTTACCAAAAGTGGTCAATATTGACCAAACGGGACACAGACCAACCAAAAAAAAAATTTAATCAAGAAGAAAAACCTAAAACTAATTAATAATAAAAACAATTCTAAAAAGAATGCCCCGTTTAGCAAGTCTGCCTGCGGCATAGTCCCCATTTCAATTTGAATTTGGTCGTAATTTGCCAATTGAACGTATTGCGGGTCACCGGGACGCTCTTAGAGTTTAAAAGAAACAATGGATTTTAGAATAATACAAATGTACCTATTCTTCGGATTCCACTATCTCCCGGTTAAATAAAGAAGTGCTACAAGAAATTTATATTCGTGGCCCGTCTAGTTCCTCAACCCGTTGAACGGTTAAAGGCCATTACAACGGCAGTTAATTTTGAATTTGAAATTTTAATAATGATGTTCGATAACGTTAAATTGCTGGTCCATGAATAGCACACTCCCCTGGCGGCTACGATCGGCGACTCGCAGCTGGAGGAGACGGCACAGATTAGAGAATATAAACAGATATTTCAGTGTCGTTCGTTTCCATACAAAAAACAAGAATTCCCACGGTCGTGTCGAAGCCTATTGTTTTGACGCGAGCGTGGGAATTCCCACCGCCACAGCACAGCACAGAAACTTCGCACAGTACAATACGTTCTCGCATAGTTTTCGCTAGCGGCATTCGGCGTTTGCGTACTGTCACGATAATTATATTATTGTGAAACTGAGGCGTTTTGGTTGCCGGCGACCGGATCGGCTACGCCCACCGCGCGGGAGGCCAAAATCGAGTGAAGTGCACCTGGACACGGCCGTGAGGTGCAGACAGCCCAGCTCAAGGAAACGACGTCATAGAACGATGACGCGGTGATTTCGGAACCTTCTTTGGTCATTCTGCAGCCGTACCTTCGCATCCCGTTCAGGGGTTTATACACAGAACCTAAATTACGTTAATACGGCTATGCGCCCAACTGTTATTTAATTTTAAAGCTGTCCGCCATCGGAGCGATGCAACACACGTCCGCTATTTACAATTGGGGTAAAGAACAAGCAAATCAATGCCCCTTACGCCAATTGAACCTACCGTCACCGAATGAGTAATTAGTGGACGAACTTGCGATTGTCAATGGCTTGCTTATCACTTATGATTATCATGGTATGCTTAGCGACTTAAAACTTGACATCAAGCGAAAGCCATAGCTAAGTGAGTCTCGTCTAATATTTAAGTTTAACCTAACCCTTACCATAACCTAACTCTAGTTAAGTATAGAACCCCTAAAAGTTCCTAAGGTATGCATGCGCCCTTAATATCGACGCTCCTTCATATTTACCTAAAATAACATCCGTAAGTCATTTTTTTTCTTTTATTCCACACCTGGCCATAAAGTAGGTTTTCCCCACGCTGCGCGTACGGAAATGCCGCTTTCTGGCCAAGTGTAGACATAAAATGATGTACACAACACGGGAGGTAATAAAGAAAGCCCTTGATCGCATATTTACGTCCCTCGCTTACAGCTCGGGCCGCAAACTTCTGCGATCTCGGCCTTTCTTTGTATTACCACCCTAGTTGTGTAATTTACTATTATAGCTTACCTACACTTTTGATCAACTTTCAATAATGTTTTAAAGCTGTCCGCCATCGGAGCGATGCAACACACGTCCGCTATTTACAATTGGGGTAAAGAACAAGCAAATCAATGCCCCTTACGCCAATTGAACCTACCGTCACCGAATGAGTAATTAGTGGACGAACTTGCGATTGTCAATGGCTTGCTTATCACTTATGATTATCATGGTATGCTTAGCGACTTAAAACTTGACATCAAGCGAAAGCCATAGCTAAGTGAGTCTCGTCTAATATTTAAGTTTAACCTAACCCTTACCATAACCTAACTCTAGTTAAGTATAGAACCCCTAAAAGTTCCTAAGGTATGCATGCGCCCTTAATATCGACGCTCCTTCATATTTACCTAAAATAACATCCGTAAGTCATTTTTTTTCTTTTATTCCACACCTGGCCATAAAGTAGGTTTTCCCCACGCTGCGCGTACGGAAATGCCGCTTTCTGGCCAAGTGTAGACATAAAATGATGTACACAACACGGGAGGTAATAAAGAAAGCCCTTGATCGCATATTTACGTCCCTCGCTTACAGCTCGGGCCGCAAACTTCTGCGATCTCGGCCTTTCTTTGTATTACCACCCTAGTTGTGTAATTTACTATTATAGCTTACCTACACTTTTGATCAACTTTCAATAATGTTATGTTATGAGTTATGACTAACTAAATGCTCTAAGGTCTATACTTAATTGTTTATTTAGACGCGTCGAATATGAAAAATATCAATCGACCGAAATTATTGCACCCGATGACTCATGGATACAATATATCATAATTATAGTCATGGATATATCAACGTTTTTTCTGCAATAATTAACGATGCAACAACAGACAGTGATACTGTTATAGCCAGTATTATGACTTGATAAAAATAGACGCTTGTTGTTTGTAATATTTTTGTCTTATTCTTATATTTGACCAGCTGGAAGATAGCTGATATTTAAAGCACAGGTTTTTCCTATTGTATCAGCGATAGTTTAATTGAAATACGAATGAGATCTTAGTATAAGAAACTAGCTTAAGTCTTTTGTAAACATTTTGGAACGAAATAAACTATTATTATTATTGTATATCATGATAATTTGCGTTAACAACAATACTGACATTTTATGTTATTTTTACATGTTATTAATAAAAATCTTTAATACTTTATTCATACATTTATTTGGTGCAAATCCTTGTAGCCAATAGCTACAACAATACAAATAGAAACTTAGATGTCGCTAAGTACCTACACGTGCGGCAGTGTCATTTCCACTCGTCCTGAGTATTTACCCTCGCCTGGCGGCTCGGGCCTATACACCTTGGGACTCGTGACAAATGACATACTTTCCGCACTTATATCAAAAAGTACCTACTATTGTTTGCCATTATAGACATGCAGTCTTATCCAATATTGTCGCAAAGCAAGAGCGGACAATAGTTCAGGTATATAGGTAGGTAGGTAGGGTCAGGGGACAATAGGTAGGTATTCGGTAGGTATGTTTGGAACCCGAATACTTTATCTACGACTTTTTAATTTTAATACAATTTGAGACAGACAGTCTTAATGATTTTGCAATTTTGTACATTATATATGAAGCTAAAACTATCGCACTCATAGCGATGCTCAGTACAATGAGTACTAGTTTTAGTTCGTAGTACTCCGCCCAGCCCATGTTGGCGGCGGGCGCCCGCAGATGGCGCGCGCCGCCGTGGCGCAGCACGTGCTCCGTCCACCACACCGCGCGCTCCAGGGAGCTCATCGGCTGGTCGTACATTAGCGCCCTGAGTCGCACAACGTTGTCACGGTAACTGGAAATAAATCTTTCTTTAGATTTATGAGCAAAACAGTAAGCTTATGATGCTACGCTATTTCGCGCAATAAAGCATCCGTCACTCTCACACACTATTTGCCAGAACGTGACGGATGCTTTATTTATTTATCGTGCGACAAAGCGTAGCATCATACGATACGCCTAATAGATAGCGTACCTACATACATAAGCGCTGAACGAATTTTTGAGTTAACTGCAACTACTTATAGGTATAGGTACCAGTGGCGTGGCGTCCAAAGAACTCGATTCCTACCGGCTTGCCTAACATCAGGCATTGGAGCACCTTATTCTATAGCTCTTAAGGAAAACGTACGGTAAATTTGCACCGGCTTGCCCAAGGATATCTTTTACGCCACGCCACTAATAGGTACCAACGCTGATTTCCCCCTGGGAATCGCTGTGAGTGTACTGGTAAATCTAATAAGATTTACTAATAAGCCAGCACAAAATTACAGGAGGTTGAAAATGGCCTGAATGACTTCGAGAAAAGGATGGTACGGCCGTGCCTTTGTTTTGCTCGACTTGGCGGGGGCACTGCCGTGCCCCCAGATAATGAATGTCGCATCGTCATTTGAACAAAACTTTCCAAGATTTTTAGTTTTTACAAGCTTTTTATTTAGTTTCACCTGTCCCGGTGTCTGTGTGTCTGTAATCAAATCTTGCAAGTTCAATTTTGCCCACTTCTCGGTTTCCGATTGAGCTGAACTTTTGCAAGGATATGTAGATCAGATGACAATGCAATACCTATTCTTATAACATGAAACTAACCTGATGATGGAGCCGTTTATTTTTCATAAATATTTAAAAGTATAATTTTAATACGCCTAATCAGACGTTGGAATTTTCTTTTCTGTTAGGGTTGCAGTTCTAACCTAACCTTGCTAAAATAATGTAACAGAAATAAAAAAATAAGTATTGTTTGCGTTATAGTTATCATTATGATAAATTAAAGGTTTAAAATAAATCTTTGTAGCCGTTGATTGTTACTAAAGTTGTTTTATTGAAGTCCCTAGATAAAAAATACGTTATCTAAATTGTCCGTCTGGTACGTATTTGTACTATTTTTATTTACCTACTTATAATTAGCAAATTAGTTCCTCTTATTTATCACTGTCACATCATATCACTGTATATTATTTTTCATCACACTTGCTCGAAAATGGTGTCATTACACGTAGGTTTTGCGGGCCGTAAATGACCTATTACGCCCTAGGGCGTAATGGTTTTCTTTTTAAATTTGAAACGCTGGTTCTGTTTTACTCTTATTTGTCATGTTCAAAGGAAACGCCAACATACTTTTTTAACTTTTATTACTGAAATATTTATTTAAAGAGAACTGTTATTGCAAATACATGTAAACACATATTTCTGTAACATTAATTAAATGTTTAAATAGTGCATTTCAGTATTTTGCAAAAATAAAATCAACCATTTTAAGTCTTTACCGCTATGGTTTCCGAACGTGACGTGAAGTCGCATTGTCTATGGATAATGTCACTAATGTCACTGTCAGTTTTACAATTTTATTTAGGTTAAGTAAGCTTATTTTAATCAGATTTCCTCACAAGTGTGATGAAAAACATTGTGTGTGCCACGGGCGGTAAAGGAATTACAAACTCGTGTTGTTAAAGCCCTTGGCTTCGCCTCGGGCTTGTAACAAACACTCGTTTGTAATTCCTTACTTACCGCCCTTGATACACAATGTACTATTTCATCACACTTGCTCGAAAATGGTGTAATTATACGTAGGTTCTGTGGGCCGTAAATGACCTATTACGCCCTAGGGCGTAATGGTTTTGTTTTTAAATTTGGAACGATTGTTTTGTTTTACTCTTATTTGTCGTGTTCAAAGGAAATGCCAATTTACTTGTTTAACTTTTATCACTGAAATATGTATTTAAAGAGAACTGTTATTGCAAATACATATAAACACATATTTCTGTTACATTAATTTAATGTTTTAATAGTGTATTTCAATATTTTGCAAATATAAAATCAACCGTTTTAGGTCTTTACCGTTATGGTTTCCGAACGTGACTAGACATTCGCATTGTCTATGGATATATGACACTAATGTCACTGTCAGTTTTACAATTTTATTTAGGTTAAGTAAGGTTATTTTAATTAGATTTCCTCACAAGTGTGATGAAAAACATTGTGTGTTGGGGAGTAAGGGGAGAAGGATCAAACAGCGTATCCAACCCAATTGTCAACCCCACCTGCACGTGGTGCTCCCTGCTAGATAACGGACGGGGCTCTGGCGACCGAGCAATGGCGGTATACCCATACACCTGAACGGGAAACCGTTCAGATGAGGCATAGCAGGCCGCCTAGGGGAGGAAATAGCCCCTGAAAAGCCCTGCGGTGCAGAAGGAAGTGGGGCCCCACTGCACCTAAAATGCTCCTAGTACAGCCACAAATGGAACTCAAAAATAATAATATTTCGAAGCAGCCATGCAACCCGGACGGCACCCGGCGTCATTCAGTGTCCAGGCAGAATGATGGTAAATATGTAACTGGAGAAGATCATGCTATCAAACCTAAAAAGAAGAGAAATCAATATATGAAGATTGCCACATGGAATGTAAGAAGTCTATTAAAGGAAGGTAAGATAGAAAACACTATTAAAGAGATGAAGAGACTTAAACTAGATATTTTGGGACTTAGTGAGATAAGGTGGCCTAATAATGGCCGTCATAACTGCAATGACACAACTTTATTCTACTCGGGGAAATCAGCACAAGATAAGGACCACTATCACGGGGTCGGAATCTTAGTCAAAAAGGAACTTGTGAATTACGTAAATAATTTCATCCCATACTCTGATCGCTGCATGCTCCTTCAACTAAATGCTAGTCCATTCAAACTAAACATCATCCAAGTATATGCTCCCACAGCACAAAGCAATGACGAAGAAATCGAGAAATTCTACAAAGACCTGGAAAGCATCTTAAGTAGTATCAACTCACAGGAGGTAACACTTATTATAGGAGATCTGAACGCCAAAGTTGGTCAAGGGGCGGTTGAGAAAGTTACAGGAGCTTTTGGTCTTGGGAAACGCAATGAAAGAGGAGACCGTCTGATACAGTTTTGTATCGAAAATGACATGATAGTTACCAACACTTTTTTCCAACACCCGCCAAGACGATTGTATACATGGACATCGCCACAAGACAAACCCGGCAATATTGTTAGAAATCAGATTGACTATATAATGATAAAATCTAGATTTAGAAATGCTATTCTTAATGTCAAAACATATCCAGGTGCCGACATAGGATCGGACCATAATCCCCTGGTGGCTAAATTTAACATAAGGCTAAAGAAAATACAAACAGTTAACAAAAATATGGACAAAATTGACATTAAAAAACTTAAACACCCGTACACTAAACAAAAAACAGAAGTCTATATCAATACTCATATAAAGAAAAGGTTTGAATCAAGTAATAGGGACGAGAGCACGGAAGAACTATGGGATGGCATTAGAACTATAACACTACAGTCGGCGAGAGAATGTATTGGAAATAAATCGCAAAGTACAAAATTGGAGTGGATAACAGAAGAAATATTAGATTTAATGGAAGATCGTAGACAACATAAGATTACAGACAGAAAAGAATTATATAAACGGGTAGATAGACAAATTAAAAATAAAATTCGTATAGAAAGAGACAATTATCTGGGAGAAAAGTGTGCAGAAATAGAAAAACTTGACAAATGCCACGATAGTTTTAACATGCATAAGAAAATTAAACAATTCACAAATACAGATAGGAAAACAACAATAGCAAAACTCGTAGATGATAATAATAAACTCATAATTGACAAAAAGGAACAATGTAAAGTATGGGCAGAGTACATTCGCACACTTTTTGATGACGATAGGACTCCATGGAATGAGAATATCGAAGGAATGGAACACGCAGAAAATCTAGAAGGACCACCTATTTTGGTAGAAGAAATAGAAAAAGCAATTAAGTCTATGAAAAACGGTAAAGCTGTTGGTCCCGATGGAATCCAAGTTGAAATACTTAAGCTATTAGATAGAGAAAGCATGCATATAATAGTTAAACTGTTTAATAAAATTTATGACTCCGGAAGACTCCCAGAAGACTGGCTTAGATCCACCTTTCTCCCCCTACCCAAGAAACTTAATGCTAAAGCATGTGGAGATCACAGACTCATAAGCCTGATGAGCCACGTGCTTAAAATATTTTTAAAGATAATTCATTATAGAATATATAATAAACTTGATAAAAACATAAGTGAGACACAATTTGGCTTTAGGAACGGATTAGGAACGAGGGAAGCTCTTGTATCCATACAGGTACTAATTCAAAAATGTTTGGAATTTCAAAAAGATGTTTACATATGCTTCATAGATTTTGAGAAGGCATTCGATAATGTTAAACACGACGTATTAATGAAGATATTGAAGACAACAGAAGTGGACAGCAAAGATCTTTACTTCCTTAAAAGCCTGTACTGGAATCAAACTGCACATATCAAAGTGGGACAACAATGCACGGAAGACCTAAGCATAGTAAAAGGAGTCAGGCAGGGCTGCATACTGTCCCCTGTTCTGTTTAACGTGTACTCAGAGTTCATCTTCAAAGAAGCGCTAGATGAAGTTGATGTTGGTATAAAATCAAATGGAACCGTAATAAATAACTTAAGGTATGCCGACGACACAGCTATTTTAGCTGAGTCGAAGGAAGATCTGGAATATCTATTAAATCGACTGAACACTAAGGTAGAAGAATACGGGTTGAAAATGAACATCACAAAAACAAAATTCATGTTAGTTAGTAAAAAGGAAACACACTGTGAGCCAATTAGAATTAATGGAAGCTATATAGAGAGAGTAGAAAAATATAAATACCTAGGCTGCTGGTTAACCCAAACATGGGACCCAGACAAAGAAATTAAAATTAGAATTGAAATTGCCAGGAGTACCTTTATGAAAATGAAATCATTCTTTATTAACAAGGATATAAATTTGAAATTAAGATGGCGAATGGTTAAATGTTACATAATATCAGTGCTGCTGTATGGATCAGAGAGCTGGACTATTTCCAAAACAATGCTCAACAAGCTTAACGCCTTCGAGATGTGGCTCTACAGACGCATGCTTAAGATATCGTGGAGGGATAAAATTTCAAATTCAGAAGTGCTAAAAATAATGAAGAAGAAACTGGAACTAGTACTCATAATAAAGAAGAGAAAAACCGCTTACTTTGGACATATATATAGACACGAAAAATATAGTATAGTTAAAAACATAATAGAAGGTAAAATAGAGGGGAAAAGGGGCAGAGGAAGAAAACGACTTACTTGGATGGATAACCTCAGGAGTTGGACGGGAATTGACGCTACCTCGCTGGGTAGAAAGTCTGGGAATAGAGAAGAGTTCCGGGAAGTGGTCGCCGACATCCGTGGAGGATATGGCACATGAAGAAGAAGTGCCACGGGCGGTAAAGGAATTACAAACTCGTGTTATTAAAGCCCTCGGCTTCGCCTCGGTCTTATAACAAACACTCGTTTGTAATTCCTTACTTGCCGCCCTTGATACACAATGTACTATTTATTACTGTAGGTAACTAGTTTTACCATTCGTTAACATAACCAATAATTTCTACCAATATTATAAATGCGATATAGTGTTTATGCTAGTTTGATTCTAGATTCCCTCCATAGATTCTCGGTATAGTGGTGTAGTGTAAGGCACTTATTCCCATTCCCACTGCCGATGCCGCCGGCGAGTAAGCGAATAGGGCGAGTAAACAGTTCATTGCGGTACAGTAAACGGCCATAAAGAATGCACATCGATCTTTGGAAAGAGGCAATCGGCTAATTTCGACTTCGTATAGCGATATCTGTGTCGCACACACCATGACGTTTGTTTTGTCAGTCGTGGTTCAAATGCGAGAGAGTGCAGTCGCATATCCAAGTCAATATATATATAGAGTTGCTAAAACTTTTACAAGATTTAATTTGTACTATGGCATCTATAGGAAAAAAAGGTAAGCCGTTACTTTGCCAGTCACGCGAAATTATCTACAATAATTTTTCCCGTGTGGTGTCGGATTAGAATAACACCAACCTTTTTTTCCCGGGGGTGTCGCATGAGTCGACTAAGGGTACAGGGTTAAACAGTGCTGTGGGCGATGACCTAGCAACTTGTCACCGTAATATTACACTTTTTGTCGATCTTTAAACCCACATTTAAATATGCTAGTAGTATAACATCAGTTGCTAATGCTCAGTCAACCCCTTTTAGGAATATGGGCGTGAATATATGTATATATATATATGTATTTATATTAATTTTTCCCCAACAAGCAATAATTAAATATAGTTACATCGTGTTTTACAGCTCTATAATATTCCACGTGAAATCAAAACAAAACAACAATAAAGTACTTAGTTCTAAATTCAAATTCTGATGAACGATTAATCTAATAATTGATGTAGGTACACGGAAATTAGCATTCGTTTGTATTCGGAAATGCGATGATTGCCGATGTGCATTCTTTATGGCCGTTTACTGTACAGTGTGATCGAGCGAACTTTCCAGATTCGCAATGAAATGGTACTCGCCCGATTGTACTCACTTACTCGACGGCGGTGTGACAAGTGCCTATAGGATCGACGATAGAGATAGGTACGAGTAGTTTGGGTCAACAATTACTAAACGCTGTCTTTAATCCCGGAAAATGCGTGATTCCCGCATGATACGGAAAATGTACTTGGCATATGGAGGGCATGGACGCACCCGTGGGTAAAACTAGTAAAAAACAAAGATATTAGTTAAATCTAGAAGTTGAGAGTGAGCAATAACCGGTTTTCTCTTACCTTTTATCTTCAATTACGGTATTAATTGTTTTCTTAAATGTTTCTTCTTCAAGATCGGCAAGGATTATTTTCTTGCCAATTTTGTGATGTTCGTACTTTTCGACATTGTACCACTGGTCACCGATCATCGGGATGCCTATTACTGGTACGCCAGCGGTTATCGTCTCGTCAGTTGATTGCAAGCCTCCTTGAGTGATGAATAATTTGACCTTTGGATGTCCTGTAAAAAATACAATAATATATCAAATTAAGATAGGTACTAAAACATTTTGTCTTTTATTGATAACTGCATAACTCAATAACATCAGTTATGCTGATGACAAGGTATTGCTGAGCCCTTCGATTGGTGCCCTCAAGGGCGTTTCTCCATAAATATGTCTGCGGTCACCTCATTCATCTGGCCCTTTTTCATACTAAATGTATGGAGACAGATGAATGAGTCGCAGACATATTTCTGGAGAAATGCCCTCAAACGGTTGCTGAAAATCTGTGAAAGTTATGTCGTGACTCATGTGCTCAAATACAATGTAAGTAAAAGTGAGCTACTGCTAATGATATTTAAAGCAGGCACCCACAACGTTCCGCCCGTCATACTCATGGGTGCTCGTTTGAAACGGGTAACCAAGTTCAAGTATTTGGAATTGGGTCACTGGGGTCACGGATAACTTGAGTGATAATATGGGCATTGACCCGGAAGCTCACGCGATGCACAAAGAAGGTGAAAATCGCCCTTTTCAATGACCCGCGCACCGAGGGTTCCGTACAAACTTGCACATGTCCGGTTTTTTTTTTAAATGTACTCTTTTAATATGTTTTGCACACTCTAACACTTCATATTAAGGATTTACTAACATATTTGTATGGATCGCATTGTTTGGTCTGAAATTATTATTATTATGTTTGTGTGTCTTGCCCGTTCACGGGACCCCTTCGGCCGTTAAGGAAACCGAAGTTAGGAAACTAGTTTCCTAAAAGGCTTTTTTTATACTTCTACGTAACTGGTTACCTAAAACGCTTTTTTTATACTTCTAGGTAACTGGTTACCTAAAAGGCTTTTTTTATACTTCTACGTAACTGGTTACCTAAAACGCTTTTTTTATACTTCTACTTAACTGGTTACCTAAAAGGCTTTTTTTATTCTTCTACTTAACTGGTTACCTAAAACGCTTTTTTTATACTTTCACGTAACTGGTTACCTAAAAGGCTTTTTTTATACGTCTACGTAGGTAGCTGGTTTCCTAAAAGTACTATGTTTCTGTTATTTCAGCCGCCTATGAAACTATAACCGGTTTTTGACGACCGCTTTAGCTTAGTTGGTAGTGACCCTGCCTACGAAGCAAGAGGTCCTGGGTTCGAATCCCGGTAAGGGCATTTATTTGTGTGATGAGCACGAATATTTGTTCCTGAGTCATGGATGTTTTCTATGTATTTAAGTATTTGTATGTATGTATCTATTAAATATATCGTCGTCTAGTATCCATAACACAAGCCTTATTGAGCTTACTATGGGACTAGTTCGATTTGTGTAAGATTGTCCCCTAATATTTATTATTATTAATTAATTTACCCTCCATCCAGTACCCTTCGGCCGTTAAAGTAATAACTATGTATGTGACATTAATAAGTATTACCTATCTATTCAAGAATAATAACAAATTCATTAGTCTAGTAGGCACGTATGTATGTAGCCAGTACTTTCCCAGTATTAGACGAATAATAGGTACAGATAGAGATATGTCAATTGTCAATAATTAGGTATTACAAAGATAGTATACTTCTTGGTTTATTATCATATTACATACTACTGGCCACTTTATGCTGAAGTACCAATTGATCACTACCATGCTGTTGTCCTCATTCACAGATGACATTAATAGTCACCTTGAGAAGAGACAGCACATTCTAGCACTAATGATTGACTTCAGCAAGGCATTTGACACCCTAAATTATGATACACTTTTCAAAAAGATGCAGCAAAATGGTATACAGGGTCCCGTCCTGGAAATCTTAAAAAATTACCACACCAATAGGTACAACGCTGTTAGCATAGCTGGTGAGCTAAGTGATATGATTCCCAGCAGGTATGGAACAGCACAGGGCTCCATATTAGGACCGACCGAGTACCTACTGTATGTGAATGACATGTGTAATATATTTCAGCGGGGCTCTGTGTACCAGTTTGCTGATGATACCTGCCTGTTGGTAGCTCATAAGGACATGGAAACTGCTCAAGGCATACCTGTTATGTAACTGGGCACATGATGTGGGACTGTCAATTAACTATCAAAAAACCAAGCTAATGCATATACACTCGCCATATCTCAAAACAACTACCACTCCTAAGATCGTGGCCCACAACCACAAATGTATGCACTTAAATAATGCCTCTTGCTGTTGTGATAGCCTAGATATTGTAACAGAACATACTTACCTCGGACTAAAAATTGATAATAAGTTTAATTGGGCCTGTCATGTGGATCATGTGTGTAATAAACTTAGATCTATTTTATCTAAATTATCTATACTAAAGACCAAATTGCCTTATAGAACGTTAAGATTGCTTTACATGTCACTGGCTGACTCCGTCATAAGTTATGGTTTGTCTAGTTATGGTAGAACATATAAGACATATCTAAATAATATATATAAACTACAAATAAGACTGCTAAAAACAATTGTACCCTTAAAAATAAAATATATGTATAGAAATAACTATGCAAGTCTATTCAAATATTGCAGGGTATTGCCGGTTTTTGAAAAAGTGGAACTAGCAATAGTGACCCAATATAGTGATCGAATACAACAGTTAAGTAGAAGACATAGACCAAAAAATCTTCGCAATCTAACATACCTGCCAACATTCACCCTGCCATCCAGCAATAACGAGTATGGCAGGAGAGTGTGGACACACTTCCTGCCTCGTGCCTTGAATAGACTTCCATATGACTCTATTAACAAAACTGATAAACATGTAGTGGGTTCATTCAAAAAAATGTTAATTGATACCCTTCCCGATTAGTATTAACAATATAGGGTAAGTGCTCCAGTGAATGAACACTTAAGGAAATTTTATTTATTTATTTATTTAAACTTTATTGCACAATAATAAAAAAGTACAATCGGCGGACTTAATGCCTTAAGGCATTCTCTACCAGTCAACCATCGGGTAAAACAGAGACTTTAGTTGGTGGTTTAATTTTCGTCTTTAAAATTTTTTTTTTGGCAGATAGCAATAATTAAATTCAAATATTACTGTTCCTATAGAGTAAACAACTATTCTAGTTTTTTAAAATCAGTTTTATTTTGCAGTAGTGCTGCACAGTTTTAAATTATAGCAAGCTGTAGGGGATAAAATGGAAAATCACCAGTGAATGAACACAAAATTCTAGTAAATGAACAAATGAAACCAATGAATGAACTACCTTAAAAATAATGCTTTATTTTGGTATAAAAATACAAAAAGATTCTTAGTCATATTGGAATCTTACGTATGATTTTTTTAAAGTTTCCGTGTTCTAAAACAAGAAAAACAAAAATAAATGTTGTAGTTCATTCACTGGTTTTTTGAAACTAATTAATGAACTATCTGTCATTGCGGTAGTTCATTCACTGGAAAACTCAGACCGGTGAATAAACTATTAATAGTTGAATAAACTGTTAAAAAATTAATATTTAAAGTATTGTTCGAACACTGGCCTTTTATCAGACAGCACATTTCTATCGAAGTCATAGAAAACCAAATCTTATAACTACTACTAAAACATCAGATATTGAACAAACAATAAATCACGTCAATCCAGTGAATGAACCCCCCCGTTCGTTCATTGGATTTAAGCTATTTTGATTTCTAGTTATAGAACACTGGATTAAAAGCCACTATTTGAAAATAAATCACATTAAACCATACATTAATAGCACGAACATGACCTTACAGCCTCAAAAAAACACGCACTGTACAAGGCAGACGCACGGGACACACGCAGTAACACATTAAACAAAACGTAGCTCACCTTAATCCTTATTACACCTTCATATAAAAAACGAACAGCAGCCGCATGCCCACTTTACATTGCCACCATTTTGACACTGATGCGTATGAGTTGAAGTAAGTGCTACCAGAACTTGTCAAATAATGTTGCTAACCGAAAAAAAAATATCACGCGTCGTAGAAAGGTACAGAAATCTTATTTTACGAAAAAAACATGCATTTTGTTCGTTCACTGGATTTGTTCATTCACTGGAGCACTTACCCTAGCATACCAAACTGCCATATAATTAAATGAGTAGACTTAATTAAAATCTTTTAAGTATAAGATTTAAGTCTATTTTTGTAAAAATATGCCATTTACGAAAATAAACAGATTAAATTTAATTTTTTTTTTTTTTTATCAAGTGTCAGCGTTTTTATCAACAACTAGTTTTCATTGTTCGAGTACAAACAGCAACACAGTTAACTATACACTTCAAAAATGGGAAATACTGCAAGAAAGAGAATCACACTTGAAGGCGTCGTGTTATGCATGTGTGCGTGTGTTTATGAGTATAAATTGGCTATTATTCAAAAGAGTTTTGAAACAATAATTTTTCTTTTATGGCTGACCCAACGTCATTATTGACATTAATGCCATATTATTGAATTCATGGAAAATAATGAATGAATAATAAATATAAATTACATTATATTGGTGCATCATATCAAAAATATGAAGCACCAATAAAAGCATTAGCAATATAATTAGTTTATTTCATCCCAACGTTCGTCTGAAAGCTAAATCATAATTTTGACAAATTCATCTGTCTTGTTGAAATAAAAACTTTATTTACAGTATGAAAAAAAAAACTTTGCCCAAACAACTACAATGACAAAGCTCAAAGGCACATTACACATACGCAAACGTTATTCGATTTGAAGTTGACATAATACAAATATATATATCTCTTTCAATCGTTATCATTTTCTCTCTGCTCTGTCTTTAATGGGCAGTTAAGTGTGTTGCTGTTTGTACCGATAATTTATATTAATGAATCCGAGCAATAATACATAAGCCAAACGATAAAATTATCTGTTGACATATAATCAATGTCAAGTGCATCATAAGTAATTAACTGATAGATGACGTCTTCTAAATCGATAACTGGCCGGACATACAAAAGAGGTTGATTAGTAATTCAGTTACGTAGAAGTATAAAAAAAGACTTAGGAAACCAGTTACGTAGAAGTATAAAAAAAGCCTTTTAGGAAACTAGTTTCCTAACTTCGGTTTCCTTAACGGCCGAAGGGCACGGGCCCTTATTATTATTATAAAGAACCACTTTTGAAACTTACTTAAAAGGTCAGACTGTGGCAGCCACTTTGAGATTCTTATGTTTTTCGTTCTCCCCGGGAGCTCGTCTTGGTTCCATTTCCACAGGACGTCGTACGGCAGTTGAGAGAACACGTTTATGATAGCTTGTATCTTGTCCGCCGGTAGCACTGACGTGTCAACATTTGTTCCAAAACTCAGGTAGATGACCCCATGTACGGATGAATCGAGGTACTGTTTTAAATCCTAACAATAAAATAAGGTGGGTTAAATGGGTCAATCAACTTTTTTACCCACACGACTCTGTCCGCAACTTTTAATTTTCTTTGTAAAATAACGCCTTTAAATAATGGTGTGTGTTAACATACACCATAAATGTTGTACACATTTATGGTGTATGTTAAAACGTTGAATGCCCCGTCTCATAAACCTAATAAATAGAAAAATATCCTATAAGAAGTTTGATTTCTTTTTAACTCCAGAGACATTTTCGGTAACGCCAGAGACGTCAAAAGTGTGGGTCTAAAAGTTGATTCACCCAAATACAGTTTATAACAGAAAAAGTGAATTTGCTTCCAGCATAATTTTTAGGGTTCCGTCCCCAAAGGGTGCCAACGGAACCCTATCTCTAAGCCTCCGCTGTCCGTCTGTCCGTTTGTCCGTCTGTCACAGGGCTGTATGTTTTGAACCGTAATAGTAAGAGTTAAAATTTTCACAGAATGTGTAATTTTTTTAAATATTATTTTAAACAAAAAAGATGGACAAGTGCGCGTCGGATACGCACACAAAGGGTTCCGTACCACCGTCGAGCAAAAAACGATAAAAACACGTTTACTGTATGGGGAGGATCCCCTTTCATTTTTAATTTTATTTCAATTTGATTATTTATTGTTCGCTAGGTAATAGATAAAGACATTCTGTGTCTATTACCATTGTTAAAATTAAGCGAAAAACTTAAAAAACACGTTTCTTGTATGGGGATTGGGGACCCTTTAAATTTTTATTATTTGTTGTTATAGCAGCAATAGATTCGATATATATATTTTGTGAAAATTTCAAGTTTCTACCTATTCGGTACGGTTCAAAAGATACAGCCGTGTGACAGACGGACATCGGAGGCTTAGTGATAGGGTTCCCTTATAATAGGGCACCAAGGGGTACCCTATTCTAAAAATGTGTTAAATGTATGAACCTTTAAATCGTACAAACCTGTGGTAACTCCTTTTGTGGTTTCTGGTGTATTCCTCCAATGTGAATCACACCGGGGGGCACAGGTCGATTGCCCTCCCAAAGAGGATGTATATTTAAAAATAACATATCAATATTATTCTGCAATTCACTTAAAGCTGGTGTGTCTTCGCCAAAAATTCGCCTCACAATAGCATTTTCTTTTGCTTCGTCTTTCATATACTGATTCATGATGGAAAAAGTATTATAATATGTGTTAACTTTTTCCCAAATTGATAAATTGTTAAGACGCGTAGTCAAAAGTTGTGGATACAACAGAGGATGAGTAGGAGCACCAATGACATCGTAATTGTCAAAAACGGCACCAAAAGAACTTACTGCTATAACTGGCACTTTAACAACATGCGAAAACGCAAGCGCGTACCTCGGCCATGCTTCCACCAACAATAAATCAAAAGTATTGTTTTGGTTCTTAATAATATCTTTGACTACGGGGACCGCAGTTTGTATTTCAAAAATATCAAGACTTACACTGGTAAAGTCTGCCACTAATTTGCCAAGGTTACTGTCGTCACCGTTTTTATTATTATCTGCAATAAGTGCCCTCCAAAGTCCATATGATATATCGTGAACGTCGATTTCTGTCAAGTTTTCTGGTGCTTGTCCGCTGGGGAAAACAGGGTCGGTTGTCATCACCACGACTTCATGTCCTCGCTTCACGAGTTCAAGTGTCAAAGGCCTGAACGCGACTTGATGACTTATTGATGGAGTCGGGAACACAGCCAATATTCTAGCCGCTTCTATGCCTGAACACAGCACCGCGTAGATGCAAGCGAGATATATCCGTCGAGGCATGGCTACAAACTCGGCTCGGTCAATCTCTGCATCATTTATATACGCGTTTACCAAGGTGAAGTTTTTAGGGTTCCGTACGAAAATGGTAAAAATGGAAACCCTTATGATGCGACTCTGTCTGTCTGTCCGTCTGTCACAGCAAGATATCTCAGAATCTACTGATGCAATCGACTTGAAATTTTGAATAGTGTTAAAAACCGCTAACCCGAGCCTATTGGACAGGAACAAAACCTTATGCCTTTTTTACTTTTTTTTAAAGGGGGCCGTAATGGGAGCTCGAAAATTGAAAGTTGTGCTATTGTATCAAGTACCTATTTTATATATCAAATGAAAGGGCTTGATTTGTAGATTAAAACACTATTTTTGTAATTTTTATTAAATAAGTAGTTTTTGATTTATGGCGAAAAACGTTAAAAAAACACCATTCCCCCTATTATCTTCGAAGTTACTGAACAGAAAAATCTGTAATAATTAGCGAAATCTATATTTGTATTCTGTGAAATTAGCGGTTCTTAACACTATTCCAAATTACAAGTCGATAGCATCAGTAGATCCTGAGATATCTTGCTGTGACAGACAGACAGACAGACGGACAGACAGAGTCGCACCATAAGGGTTCCTTTTTTACCATTTTGGTACGGAACCCTAAAAACTAATATTAGAAAACTAAACACAGTTTGACCTCTGGTACCGACCAGCTGTCTAATCTAACTAGATTAAACAACTTAAAGTTCAATCATGATATAAAGTCGAGGACTGCAAGAAGAATTTTAAATAGAGAAGAGAAAAGTTATAAATAGGTAAACCTACGATCCGTAGCAAAATTTCCATTTTTAAAATTCCTACGTACGAATTTCATAAAATCAAAACTTCAAAAACCATTGTTTTTATCATAAGTACGAAATTTCTAAAGCCGCGTGTTAAGTTCGTAGGAATACTTTTACTTATTCGAAAATCAATATTTTCAATGCTCAAAATACCTACATGCAAAATGCCTAAGGAAAATACGTTTCGAAAATCGTTTATGACTAATGCTCACAATACTTATTTTTCTCCTAATAGGTAAATGCCTCAATAATGTTCCATTAAGTTTGCTGCATGCTTGTTTGTCACTCAGTAATTTGAAAAAATGTGAAGCATTCAAGCATTTAGGTTTTCTTCTAATCTTTTACTATCCTTCCTATTCTATTCTACTAATATTATAAATGTGAGAGTTGGTGAAGATGTTTGGATATTTTATATGTTTGGACTAGTTTGGAGGTGGGGATGTTTGTTACTAAATAACGCGGTATAGAGTCTGTGCGGAAAGAGAATAGGCGTGGCGAAAAACGGAACTAACCTAACCGGTATGGCCACAGAACAGAAAATACGGCACATACGGTAGAAAAGCATTACAGCGCCCCTCAATCTAAATCCTATTCTCTTTCCGCACAGACTCTAACAACTGGATGGATTGGGATGAAATTTGGCATGCAAGTGACCAAGTCCTGTAAGCTAATGATGCTACGTTTTGTCACACGATAAATAAGTGATAAAGCATCCGTCACTCTCGCACACTATTAGTTAGAACGTGACGGATGCTTTATCATTTATTTATGCCACACCTGGCCATAAAGTGGCTTTTTCCGCACGCTGCACGTACGGAAAAAGCCGCTTTCTGGCCAAGCGTAGACATAAAATTATGTACGCAACACGGGAGGTAATAAATAAAGAAAGCCCTCGATCGCATATTTACGTCCCTCGCTTGCATCTCGGGCCGCAAACTTCTACGATCTCGGCCTTTCTTTGTCTTACCCACCCTAGTTGTATAATGTACTATTATCGCGTGACAAAACGTAGCATCATAAGCTTACTGGACATAGGATAGGTACTTTTTATCCCGGTAAAAAGTTCACTTGATGATAACCCAGGCGAAGCCGTGGAGAAAAGCTAGTTGTAAAATGAACTTTGCTAGTTTAGTATATCAGACATTTTCATCATCTTGGGTCAACTGAAAATAAATTACAAACTCCTATATGTATTACAAGTTTTGTATGTACATTTTGAACGTAGATTAACTGATTCTAGGACATACGTTTTTAGGAATTTCGAGCGTAAGAATGTTTTTCGAAGTTTTGTCTTTAGGAATTTAATAGTAAAGATAAGATTTAACACGTCATTACTGCCTCCAGGACCACAAGGTTGAATTCCTAAAATGTTAAATTCCCACAATGTTGACTTTACCAGAATGTTGTATTTTTTCAGTTTTGCAAAATGGTGAAGGGGTTCTAATAACGTTGAAATATTAAAAAGTTGAATTCTCAAAATGTATAATTTCAACATGCTGGGAACGTCAACATTTTGGGATTTCAACATTTTAGGAATTCGGCTTTCATTAGGGCGCAGCCCCATGACGGCGGCACGGCGCCGTACGACGTGGAACGGCACGACGCCGTCACCGTGCGACGGTACGCCGTCGTGCCGTGACACGGCGTCGTGAACGGCGCCGTGAACGGTGCCGTGTACGGTGTGACGGCGCCGTGAACGGTGCCGTGTGGGCCTTTTCGTATTTTTTGTCCGTGCCGTAGTGGACTTCCACCCCGTAAAAAAAAAAATATATTCCTTAGAAATGCTTTTAATAAATTCTCCTTCTTCTACATTCTTTGAAAATCATACTGGTTTCAATATAAATTGCTTAATATGGTAAATATCATACTTTGAACCTAAGTACTACCGCTTTGACGTTCCATTACGCGACGAACTTTAGGTTTGTTTTAAGTAAAGTTCAGAGTGTTGTTTGCAAATCAGTCTTTACTAAATGAATTTTAACACAATAATACTTTTCTATAAATGAATAACATTTGCTGCACTAAGCGTCACAATAAAGTTATTTAATAAAATATGTCCATTACGTTACGTTTTGGTTCTCATCATAGCTTAACAATCATCTTAACTTAAGACATACTGAAAAAAACTATCAAAAGTTATATTTATCACAATTGGCACATATTATTCTATCAAATGAGATCCAAATAGTATCAATAATACTTAATAATTCATATAAATTCTTAAAAATCAATCTCAGCCACAGTAGGACACCGTGCCGTAATGGAACCATTCGTCACGTAATGGAACCACATGAAAGGTTTACATGCGTCCAACCAAAATTGTTCAGAATTTGATTCTCTACAAGTTTAGTCCTCTTCATTTATGTCGTAAAGTTGAAAATAAACGAGATGATGAAAATATTTTGAATCAGGTTTAATTTCCAAAATATCGATTTCGGGGGAAAAAAGGTAGGAACCAAAATTATTCAAAGTTTGACTCTCTACAACTTTAGTCCTCTTCATTTATGTCGTAAAGTTGAAAATAAACGAGATGATGAAAATATTTTGAATCAGGTTTAATTTCCAAAATATCGATTTCGGGGGAAAAAAGGTAGGAACCAAAATTATTCAAAATTTGACTCTCTACAACTTTAGTCCTCTTCATTTATGCCGTAAAGTTGAAAATAAACGAGATGATGAAAATATTTTGAATTTGTCGCTTTTTCAAATTTAATTTCCAATATATCGATCCTAGAAGAAAAATTGTGAGGACCAAACTTGTAGAGAATTAAATTTACTACAATTTTTGTCCTAACGGTTTTACTGTAAAATCAAAAATGGCCGAGTTATTCAAGAAAAACCGTTTTTTTGGAAAAGAACTAATAACTGATTATTCACGGGTCAAAATCTATAATGACTGAACTATTTATCCCTTTACTAGTTTTCACGTTTTTTCCATATTATAGTGGTGACAAAATATGTCACAACTATAGTATACTAAATTGCTAAACCCTCTTAAAATTATGTGATATGGAAACTATATAGACTGATTTATGTTCCTTAGCTTGTTCAGATGATAGATAGTTTAGTTTAAATTAGATCAGACAGTTAATTAACAGAGTCAAAACTGATTTCATTTCCTTCCGTTAGTAAGTCATTACCATCTTGGCGAATTTCATTACCAGCGCGTATGTCATTACCTTCAGGCTTATATCTTGAAAAGTAATAAACTATGAAAGGTGCCTTTCTCCATAACATATCCATAAACGAGCGCTAAACCATAAAAAACCCTTCATTAGATCCAATTCAAGGAAATGAGAAAACTCGAGAGAATATCAACAATTTGAACGAAATCAGAGAACTACCCGTGTAAGTCTTTTTTTAAAATACCTTCGTTCATTTTTACTACCTACACTTACTATATTTTTAGCCCGACTAATTCAAATTATACGTTTTTAACGGCAATCAAGGACCTTAAAATAAATAACCGGACGGAGTCTCGCTAGCAAAGAACTTGAAGCATGTCTAATAAGCTGGTTACCAATGTGTGCATACTGCTCGCAATAGGAAAAAAACTGTGGTGTGCGTGCGGCTCGTATGTAAAAGCAGCCGGCTTATTAAAAATGGCTTCAGTTCTCTTTTGGCGAGACTCCGTCCGGCTATTTATTTTTAGGTCCTTGACGGCAATCTATGAATTTAAAATCAGCGGCATGTAAACCATGACTTTTCTGTCCATACGGCACGTTTTTTGTTCCACTAGTACATTACGTAACGTAGTGGACGTGACGTAAGTATGCCGGTAGTTAAATACATTGAAATAGTGCTTTGATTACTTGCAATTTACTACTTCTAACTTCTTTACATGTTACCGCACTTATGAATATGTCTAAATTAATAAACGGTTAATCTCAAAGTGGCTTCTTACCTTCAGTATATCCCGTTCGTAGTGGACAGAAATTTTTGGCACACCGTAACGCACGTCCAACTCATCACATTTTTGAAGCGAAACTTACATTTTACACCTAAGTAACGGTTATATTAGGCTCAAAAGGTCACCAGTTATATAGAAACACAACTGCTTTGGTAATTTTTTGTAGTCTATTTGGTAAAAACGCCGTTCGTTAGTGGACATGTCCACCACGTTGGTTTTGGAGGACAGCAAACAAATTGTGATTTTATGATTTTTTTACTCTAGCTGTTAATAAATGTGCTTCAAAATTGGTAAACGATAATATGATCGATTCACACAATAGCCATGTTCAGGCCTAGAAGGAGTCAGATATACTTAAAATTCGCCTCAAAGTTACCAAAGTGTACGTGGGACACCCAAAAATCGGCACCTTTTCTTCGGTTTTTCTGATAAATAAAATACTTTTAGTAGGTTTTAAAGGGATTATTCATCATAATTATACAGTAAATGAGTTACTTTACCATTTTTACAAACAAACATTATACTTTAGAACAATATTTAATAGAAAAAAATTACTCTAAAGTCATGGGACAGCGATATTTGGCTCAAATATTTTTTTCTGAAATAGCCCGTGTACGGTGTGACGCACGGTGCCGTCTACGGCACACGGTGCCGTGTGCGGCGCACCGCACACTGCACTCTTCCCGCTACACTGTGGATCGAAAATTCGACTCTCCATAGAAATAGGGACTTTCCGTAAGTGTATAATTTTTTGATTGAAATCGTATCCTTTCATCATTTTTAGGGTAAAAAATTATTTTGAGTATGGGATTTGGCTAAAAAACCGACGAGTAATAATTTTTTTTTCTTTAAATTTGTATGGAGCGTGTACGAAAAAACGGATTATCTCAAAAAGTGCAACGAAAACCGTAGTATCCTCCCGCATGAATTTGGTACCAATTATTTATGATTTTTTAGCATACTCAAAATTTCCAGGTGCCCTTTTGCAACATATCGCAAAATCAACTATCTGTAAGTTCAACATTTTAGGATTCAACAAGCTGCAAATTCAACTTTATGCAATTTGGACATCAAAAGAACTCAACATTATGCAAATTGAACATTTTAACATTCAACATGCTGCAAATTCAACTTTATGCAAATCCAACATTTTAGGAATTCAACCTTGTGGTCCTGGAGGCGTGTTTCTTTATCAATTTTACAATATAACCCAATCACAAACAAAATTATGCTGAGTTAGTGCGTAGTTTGAAGTTTGAACGTGGTTTTTGGTTAGATAATGATATCATTTACTTTGTTTGCTACGTGACTTTGCTATGTGATAGGGTGACATAGCAATTAATTTGCTATGTCATCCTATAGTTAAACGAATTTAATTAAAAAAAAACAGCAAATGTATAAAATATAGGAACTACTTAAAAGTGTAATATAGAAAAAAAACCTAAAACTAATTAATAGAGACCTGATGTAGCGATCTCAATATTAATATGGATATGACTGGTATAATTTATTATTTTTTCTACACACAAAAACAATGTAACTTATCGTAACTTCTTCTTTAATATTTCTTCTTCACAATGCACAGTAAAAATTAAGACCTTATATAACCAACATGACATGTATTTAATGAATTGCACTAGTCATATCCATATTAATATTGAGATCGCTACATCAGATCCGGTCTCTACTAATTAATAATAAAAACAATTCTAAACAGAATGCCCCGTTTAGCAAGTCTGCCTGCGGCATAGTATACCTAGGGTTTATGATAATTGTGTTTGTAGACAGGCCTTTACATGACTGTATAACGATTAACATCTCTCGCTGTATCTCGTCACGAGGATTTTATAATCTTTATCAATATTTATAAGATCTTTACATAATTTATAATGACAACGTTACGAATAGCAACATTATATCCCCGACTGTAGGTTCAATTGGGGTAAGACACAAGAAAATATATGTCCCTTACGCTAATTAAACGCGTAGCGGGTCACTGGGACGGAGTTTAAAAGAAACAATAGATTTTAAAATAATAAATAAATAAATAAATAAATAAATAAATATTAGGGGACAATCTTACACAAATCGAACTAGCCCCATAGTAAGCTCAATAAGGCTTGTGCTATGGATACTAGACGACGATATATTTAATAGATACAAATACTTAAATACATAGAAAACATCCATAACTCAGGAACAAATATTCGTGTTCATCACACAAATAATACAAATACAAATACAAATGTATTCTTCGGATGCCACTATCTCCCGGTAAAATAAAGAAGTGCTACCAGAAATTTATATTCGTGGGTTCTTAAAGGCCCATCTGGTTCCTCAACCCGTTGAACGGTTAATGACCATTAAAACGGCAGTTAATTTTGAATTTGAAATTTTAATAACGATTTTCAATAACGTTATATTTTTAAAATACTGATTTTAAAAATATAACGTTAAATTGCTGGTCCGTGAATAGCACACTCCCCTGGCGGCTACGATCGGCGACTCGCAGCTAGAGGACACGGCACAGATTAGAGAATATAAACAGATATTTCAGTGTCGCGCGTTTCCATACAAAAAACAAGAATTCCCACGCTCGTGTCGAAGCCTATTGTTTTGACGCGAGCGTGGGAATCCCCACCGCCACAGCCACAGCACGGAAACTTCGCATAATACAATACATTCTCGCATAGTTTTCGCTAGCGGCATATAGTAACATGGTGGCCGGTATGTCTATGCACACAAGTAAAGGCTTGTGTGTGTGCTGTTTAGTTTTCTATTATACTTCTGTACTAATGTGCCCCGCGTCCGAAGTGTTCCTTGCTGCAAGGACCTTACATCAAAATTCGTGGAAGTCGATCCTGTAATTTTTGCGTGATGCGCGGATAAACAAGCAATCAAACAGACCAACCAAAAACAGTCAAAACTACTAATTGTTAAGACTTCCTATTTTTTTTAATCGTAAATGTACAAACACAGGCTTGCTACGATTTTATTATAATGAAAAGTAATTTTTTGGTCAGCCGTTATTAAAATTAATCCGCAAAAAAAAATAAGCAGTTAAATCATTTGGGCAGCATACAAAGCTTTGGCTGGCAATAAATAAAAATCGGGCGGCAACTCTTGTTCAGCAAACAATTTAAAAACGGTTAACATTTTAACCAATATTAATCTGCTTTTTTTATCATTTGGCTGCCTAATAACCAGTCGAGCTGCAAAATAATAACTTGGGCAGCAAGATTTTACAATTGGTCAGCAGAGAGTTTAATTGAGATATACAGGGTGTCACTGTGATATATACTAGATGTCACTGTTATAAATACAGGGTGTCACTGTGTTATTTATATACAGGGTGTCACTGTAATGTATACAGGATGTCACTGTGATATATACAGAATGTCATTGTGATATATAAAGGGTGCCATTGTGTTATATACAGGGTGTCACTGTGATAGATACAGGATGTCACTGTCAGCAGAGAAAACATGTCTGTAAGCAATTAAATTGAGATATACAGGGTGTCACTGTGATATATACTGGGTGTCACTATGATATCACTATACAGGGTGTCAGTGTGTTATACCCAGGGTGTCACTGTGATAGATTCAAGATGTCACTGTGATATATACAGAGTGTCACTGTGTTATACAGGGTGTCCAGTAATTAATAGCCAATCTTCTAACCACTGAGAGCCCCCTTAGGCTGGTTCAGAAAATCGACCCGCCGACCGTAATTTTTTTTTTTACTACTTGTGGTCAAAGTCGAAATTAAATTTCGCTGTGAATTAATTCAAGATCAAACACATTGTGCTACACTACAAATATAAAATTTAACTTTTTACACATAACAAAAAGAAGATCAAACTATTATTTTTTTCAGTTTTACTTAGTTTTTGTATAAAATACCATTTCTGTAACCTTAATTAACAATTCATGTTACCGTACACATAAAAAAAACTAACCTTGACACCTTTCCGAGTGCACACTGGGACTAATAATGTTAAAAACGGTCAAAATTCATGAACAACTTTAATTCGACAATAACTCAAAAACCGTGCCTCTTTTACTGGGGTCATGTTAAGTTGGTTTGGTACCTCTTGACCTGGTCTACCTCCAGTGTCACTGTGACGTGTCAGTTATGGGACACCTTGTATATATTTTTTTTGATGACCCTAAAAACGAAACGGCTCCCAAAAATAGGTAGGTTAGGGTTATTTTTTTAATGGCCCTAAAAACGAAACGGCTCCTAAAAATAGGTAGGTTAGGGTTATTTTTTTTTTGATGACCCTAAAAACGAAACGGCACCCAAAAATAGGTAGGTTAGGGTTATTTTTTTTTGATGACCCTAAAAACGAAACGGCTCCCAAAAATAGGTAGGTTAGGGTTATTTTTTTTTTGATGACCCTAAAAACGAAACGGCTCCCAAAAATAGGTAGGTTAGGGTTATATTTTTTGATTATATATCACAGTGACACCCTGTATATATCACAGTGACATCCTGTATCTATCACAGTGACACCCTGTATATAACACAGTGATACCCTGTATCTATCACAGTGACACCCTGTATATATCACAGTGACATCCTGTATCTATCACACTTACACCCTGTATATAACACAGTGACACCCTGTATATATCACAGTGACACCCAGTATATATCACAGTGACACCCTGTATATATTAAAGTGAGACCCTGTATATATCACAGTGACATCCTGTATCTATCACAGTTACACCCTGTATATAACACAGTGACACCCTGTGTATATCACAGTGACACCCAGTATATATCACAGTGACACTGACAACCTTTCATTTTTTTGAGCCTTTAATTTTATTGGTTCACTGTATTTGGTTTGAAAAGACGAATACGTTGATAGTTTATTTGTTTCACCAGGATTTGTAATTAATTTATAATTAATATATTAATATTTACTTATTCTAAAAGGGCGTAACTACAGTTCTACGGTAGAATAAACCATTACTTTAGTCTTATCGCGATCGAAAAAAAGTAAGCTATCTCACAGTATGCATTGACAATGTCAAATTCAAAATTATGACAGCTTATTTTTTCTGTGGCAAAAGGCACTGGCATTTCATCTATTGTGCCGTAGAACTGGTAAAATGAGAACATTTTTTTTATTCATTTGTATTTTTTATATTAAGCGATATAAAAAAATTATAAAAATAGTGTAGTGTTCAGGAGACAAAATGCTTTCGAATCGTATATACATTTTAAAGTGTTCTTAAAATGAAATGTTGTCAATTACCGTATGACAAAATACGCACACGCTTGGCGACAGAATAGTTGCGCCCATTTTGTGAATGACCAGTTAGGTTTTATTGCCCCCTTTTTTTTTATGAACAAAATGAAATATTTTGCTTACCTACTGATCGCTTACCAAAATTTGATTAACCGTAGATCGCTTAATGCAGCTCAAATATTTAATTTGCTGACCAAAATAATTTAGAGCAGTTCAGTATATCATTAATTGCAGCCTGATTTATAAATGTTTGCTAACCATAAGTTGCTTACCAACTAGCTATTTTGGCTGACCAAATACAAATTTCTGCTGACCAAAATATGAATATTTTGCTGATCGATTAAATGATACCCTATTATAATTATGTATAGATAAATAGACAAGGCAAAGCTTTTAGCTTTTGCAAAATATCTAAGCCGGTGAGAGAGATAGGATTATGGAGCCACTAAATAAAGGCACAAGCACAAGTTAGGTTCATTGTTTTTATTACAAATAAAAATTGTTCCCATTTATTAAAACTTATTATGTACTTACACATACTATGTCAACAGTAGACGCGGTTTTCACTGTCAGTAATAGATTAGTTTAGTACATACTTATAAAAAAATCCCAGTTGTAAAATCGCTAAAAAAGTATGTTTGTTTATAAAACAATACCAATTCCACTAGATTATAAAACATAATAAATCATTAAAATTGAGATTTTTGTAATAGCTAACAGGCACGAAAGATATTTCATGTTCTTTTTACAAAATGGTCGATTATAAAAGATTGCCTCTCTCACAACAGTAGACGGTGTCACAAGGGAGTAAAATTATTTTATGCCAAACCTGGCCAGAAAGTGGCTTTTACCGCACGCTACGCGTACGGAAAATGATGTACCTACACAACACGGGAACACGGGAAGTAACAAAGAAAGCCCTCGATCGCATAATTACGTCCCTCGCCTGCAGCTCGGGTCGCAAACATCTGCAATCTCGATCTTTCTTTGTTTTACCACCCTAGTTGTATTAACTTGTATAATGTACTATATTTATATGCCATATTTTTGTACGCCGAGGGCGAAACCAGAGTCAAAAGAAGGCTTTGCAATAGAAGGACTCCAGAGTAGAATCCTGAGAGTAGCAGCTGATGTTAACGCCCAAGATGAATACAATTTTGCTACCGTGTGACACATAGGTATCTACTGTTTTTCAGACCAACTATGAGAGACATAGGTAGACATATAATGTATTGAACAAATATTGATATAGTATAAAATGGCTCAATACACGTACAAGGTATCTTGGTGCCATCCGTCGGTGAAATCAATATATTGGCCAAAAATAAACATTACATATGTATTATTAATGCCTTTGAAAAGAAAAGATGCACTTCGATCCCTCCTAAGGGGAATTAGAAGCCTTTTTTCTGTATAGAAGGTATGAAAAATATCTTAAATACGGTGTGGCTCTAATAGAGGCAGTACGGATCTAACCTACCAGCGCAGCGAATAGCTGTTTTTAAGCTTCAACCTTTTTAACCGCTTCAACCTTCACTTCGCTCTCTTCAACTTTGCTCTCTTCAACATTGCTTTCTTCAACTTTCGCTTCAGAGGTTTCGGCCTTGACTTCAGTGGTTTCAGTAGCTTCAGAGACCGCGGGAGGTTGGGGGTCATCTTTGCCGTCGCGTTTGTACCTGTAGTAACGGGTGGAGGCAGCCTCGGACCTTGTTTCGTAGCAGTTCACCAGGGCATCGCCGTTGCGACCTGAGGAAGAACAATGAAGTAAACTTCTCATTTCTCTAGTCTATAGGTAATCCATGAACGATAGACTTGATATGGTCATTGGCCACGATTAAATAAGACCTTGAATTCGGACCTGATCACTAGCTCGCATCATTAATTAACTACAAGTGGGACAAAAGGAGGGTTTTGCGAAGGTAATCTGGATTTTTTTATACCACTACCTGATATTAATGAAACATAGGCTACTATCACCTTATGCTGTGGTATTCCTATATATAGTAATCCAATCCACAGCCTGAAACTGATGTGCTTATTGCTAAATGATACCTAATTCACTCGAATCTAGAGGAAATTATCAGACACACATTTTATGCAACACAGTAAAAAAGTTTTACTTAAAACTTTTCCACGGCAAGTAAAAAGTAAAACTTTGTCAAACTCGCAGAGCTGTAATCAATCCGTGTCTCATTAATGGTTCTCTGCTAGCCACTAAATGATGATGCTAGCTCTATTTTGAAGTCCCGCTTACCTTGGGGACAGGTGCAGACCGCAAGATGTCTCCTGCCCATGCAGACGGCGCCGGAGCCGCACTGCGTGTTGCCGAGACACGGGTCCACGCACTGGAAGCCCACGCACGCTAGGTGGTCCGCGCACTGGGAGTCCAGCTCACATTCACCCTGGAAACAACCATCATTTCATTGTAATGGTGACTGCTACATTGCTGTTATCCCGGCAAGATAAAGACGCTGGTTCCAATCCGGTCACGGTCCTTCTAATACCAATCAGACTACTTGGTTAGATTTCACAACTGTAACTATCCCATAGAAACTTACAGTTGACTAAGGGATATGTAAGGCGTTTTTCATTGGCATTGTGTAAAAAAATTCTGCCGTCGCTTTATATGTGTTAGAATATTGAAGGTGAACTTACACGTTCACACGACACGAGGGCATTTCCGATGTATCCGGATGGGCAGGTGCAGACGGGGCGTTCGGCGCCGGTCCTATCGTGGCCGGGGGTGCACTTGGCGTTCGCGCCACAGGGGTTGGGTTCACAGAGATCACCTGTAAAGAGATAATGTTTAAGACGGTTCTTATTAAAACTTGAACATCTCCAAACGTCGCTGCAGGCCGCCAAGATGCTACCAGAGACGTTCCATAGAACGATATCTGAGAGTTTCATGTGGCAAACATATTCTAGTTGGGTTCAAATGCTAAACTCTAGTTCTGATCTGATCTTGTTTTCCATTTAAGGTGATCGACTCGAATCACTTTAAATTGGTTTGGAATTTAGAACATTGATCAATTAGAAACTTGGGCTTTGAAGGGACTACAAAAGGTTAAAGGAGCACACTGGAAAAGTACAGCTGGGGTCAGTCCGCAAAGACGTTGACACCGTAGATGGTGGTACAGGGATTCACACATGCTTTTTATAACTGGACTACTTGTCATCTAGTTTGTCATAATCTACGTCTGTCGTCCAGTAGTACACATCAACTTACGGGCTTCGAAGGGCCTGCAGAAGGTGAAGGGGTCTCCAGTCATGTTCCTAGGGCAGGAGCACACAGGAGTCAGTCCGCGGAGGTTGCAGTCGGCGTTGACGCCGCATACGTTCGTACAGGGGTTCACGCAGGCGTTGTACACACAGGCGGGCTTGTAGCTGGGGCACTCGCCGTCGGAAGTACACTCGGGCGAGCAGATACGGTATGGGTCGCCGTGGTAACCCTGGTAAAAATAACATTTCGTCAGAATGTGAACATTAAAGTATACGGTAGCGGCGAGGGATCAATAATTCTTAACTCGAAGTAGATAAAGGTACCTACTCAAATTTCTGAGAATAAGCAACTCGGTGGATATTATAAGGATAATGGACAGAGGAATAACGACAGAATCTACAAATGATGTCATTTGCAAATGTTTGTACCTACTCCTCATTGTTTGCTCGCGCTGAATCTCTGGAAGGAAATGAGGAAATAAAGCAGAAGAACAATTCAGCTTAGTTTTACTGCGACTTCCCTCGGTAGGTACTGAAATTCCGTAGATATTAATAAAGTTAGAACTATGAACTTACTCTAGGGCACTTGCAGACGGCGCGGTGCGCGGACACGGTCTCGCAGTCAGCGTTGACGCCGCAGTCGCTGCAGGGGCTGGTGCACTTGAAGTCGCGGCACGTCTGCTGCGAGCCACACTCGTGGTCTGCCTCGCACTCGTGACGGCAGCCTGATAGAGGGCTCCCCTGATGAAAAAAAAATAGGTATAACTCTATATATACGAAATAAATAAAGAAACTTTTAATTTTGAAGCATCTGTGAAATAAATTGGGAATACGAGAAGGTATCACAATAGGCTACTATTCTCCTCATCACGGAACTACATAGGTTGCAATCGCAATTTGGAGGATGAACCATGTTAAATTTTATAACAGGCTGTAGTTATACGTGGATACTTAAAGGCACGCATAAAGGAGTACCGTTTGTAGTAGATACAACCCCCACATTTGACTAATTGAGAAGCCAGACTAGCGCCCCCCAAAACCCTGGCGCGAGCGCGCCTGGCAACCTGAGGAGTTCTGGCCACTTCTGACATCTCAGAAGTGGCCAGAACTCCTCAGGTTGCCAGGCAACAGCAGCAACAGGCCGCGAATGCAGGCTCCGCTGCAGAGGCTCCATCACCGGTGTGGTTTTAGTGGGTACGCCTTTTCCTTCTGAGGGGTGAGCCTCACATAACCTCCCCGAAGGATCCTTTTAAGGGCCTGAGAAAGGGCCTGGTAATGCCTGGGGGGTATGCGTAATGCATTTCCACACAGTTAACAAATAAAAAGGGTACCGTTACTTACCCTGTATCCAGGTAGACAGGTGCAAATAGCCTGGTTGTTGGCCACGTGGCATTTCGTGTTGGGTCCGCAAGGTGATGGGTGGCAAGCTTCTTCTGCAAAATGTTACAGGAACAAATTAGTTTAATTATTTACTTATTATACTTTACAGCAAACAAATACAAAATGTCAAGATTCCAGTCAATATTTCTACGAAAATAACCACATTGTGGTGGATTTTGAGTGGTCCTCGCCAGATCCACAATAAAACAAGACAAAAAAAAGCCACAAGCAAACAAACATAATAATTTGCAGAAAACAAGCAAGCATGCATGTCCACTCCAATATCGGATCCAGGGTGGGGCCTGAACCTTAATAAAACCTATCCACAGTGGCCGCAAAGCCACTGCATACCTATAGTATAGGGCGTCCAATACTAGTATTAGATGGGCAATACTAGGATCCAGGTATTGTCAGTTCTGTCATTAAAAAGCCTATTCTCAGTTGACTGAGGACCATGCCTGCGGACCGCGGCGGTTGTCAGCTGCCGACAGCCGCCTAAGCGCAGCAAGTATACTTTTGTGTCCGAGCATGTACAGTTGAGTCCAGAAGATTGCTTTAATCGATTATTTGTAATTGATTTATCATTACCGAATAAACTAAAGGTCGGCAACGTCACGCAACGTGCGCACGCCGCGCGGGCGAAAATCCGTCGCACGCATCCTCACCTGTTGTTTGCGTTGCTCATAGTATTTTTCAGAACACCTACTACTCAGGCACATATGCAATGTTTTGGCGGAGGCGCTAAATACTAAGTTGACCGTGATTACCTGGGTCAGCGATTCTGCAGGCTGAGAACGGATTGCCGGTGTATCCCGCAGGGCAGGTACACACCGCGATGTGGTTGCGGACCTGTCGGATGAAACCATGGTTACGTTAGCCACAGTTATAATCAAACAGAAATCGTTTACCTTATTTCTGCTCGATTGTAACTGTGGCGTTCCAATCAAGTAGAAATATATAAAGTATTTGACACGTTAATGCCCAATGCTTGAAAACCCCGCCTCAACTCTATTGCTATTGACTTAACATTCAAGTTGGTAACTATTGGGACAGTCAAGCACTCGGACGCCTGCCTACCAATTAATAAAAAAAAATTAAAAAATCATAAAATATAATAGAGTACAAACGTAGGTATTTGGATAACATATTATTGACAGTTATATAATATGAGACAATACAAAAGAAGAAACACGAAGACAAATTTAATATAACCGACTTCAAACTGGGCCTATCATTTAACAAAGCAGTACCTAGTTACTATAACAATAATCAAGTCGTTATAGGTATGCATATTTGGCACTATGCCAAGGGGGTCCAACTTTTTAGATAATTTTTAGTTTTAATTTAGGTTTATTTTAATAGGTTTAGTTTAATTCTTACTTAAGTTTAGTTTACTAAGTAGTTATATTTTATTTGTATATGACCCTTTTAATAAATTTGATTATACCAAATACATAAAATATTTTAAGAGTTCTTTCGATTTCTCCAAGAACCTATCCTGACCTGGGAGATATAACTTTTCAAACAAATAAAGTAAATTTTTAAAACAAAAAATAAAAACCGACTTCCAAAAAACTAAACTAAAAACCAAAAAATAATATGTTAATTACCCCAAAGAAATGGATAATCAACGATTCATATATACATATACAGATATTTATACTTTTTAACCTGTTATTTTTGAAGTTGGTGCCTGCCACGTAAACCTGGCTGTGTTGAGCTCCTTAGCTGGCACCGACTTCAAAAATAACAGGTTAAAAAGTATAAATATCTGTATATGTATATATGAATCGTTGATTATCCATTTCTTTGGGGTAATTAACATATTATTTTTTGGTTTTTAGTTTAGTTTTTTGGAAGTCGGTTTTTATTTTTTGTTTTAAAAATTTACTTTATTTTTAAATTTTTAGTGGCGCTGGAAAAATATTATTTTAACCAAATAGACTTAAGTCTATTTAGTTAAAAGAAAAAAATCCAAATCGATCTAGACGTTTTCAAGTACCCGAGGAACAAGCCTACATAAAAAATTGCTCTTTGTTTTGAAGTCGGTTAAGACTGGGAACTTATTTCTAATAAGAAATGCACGAGAAAGTAAGAAAAATACCGAAATCGCATATGTGTGCCTATGATATTTGAAGAGTTCCCTCGATTTCTCCAAGATCCCATCATCAGATCCTGATTTGGTTGCAATGGGTCCACCTCGGAGGTATACCCTTTTAAACAAAAAAAGAAATTTCCAAATAGGTTCAGCCGTCTTCAAGTAATCGGGGAAGAAACCTAGATACAAATTTACTCTTTTTTTTGAAGTCGGTTAACACTAAAAACTTGTTGCTAATAAGAGATGGACGAGAAATTACGAAAAATACCGAAATCGCTATATGTGTGCCTATAATATTTGAAGAGTTCCCTCGATTTCTCCAAGATTCCATCATCAGATCCTGACTTGGTTGCAATGGGACCACCTCGAAAGTCTACCCTTTCAAACAAAAAAGGAATTTTCCAAATCGGTCCAGCCGTCTTCAAGTAATCGGTGAACAAACACACAAAAAAAAATAAAAAAAAAAAAAAAAAAAAAAACATACAGACGAATTGAGAACCGTCCTTCTTTTGGAAGTCGGTTAAAAAAGGAGGAGATATCACGTGTATTTTTTTAAGCCCCGAGAAAATAATTAAATCATCAATTAGGTAAGCGCTTTCAGAATGTTGTAGCTTAAAAACTATAAGTTAGGTATCTGACTAAATATTGAATTGACCTTTCACGATTTTTATTCATTATTATAATACTTACCTAGACGGGACTTAAGCGCGTAAAACATAGCTCCCAGGTTCATTTGATTATTTTTTGTGTAATTTCATATATTATAAGTTATTGTGCAAAAAAATATGTGATGGCATATGCAGGGGTTTATCCTAAAAGTGTCCGAAAAACATCACATGCTGAATGGATGACCCCATATGGCCCGGGATAATATATTTGGTGTATAGATTTTAAAACAAAATTAATTTTAGCTAAACGTTTGACCCCCCTCTGAAATTTCTTGAATTTCCTGCAACCCCATTCCCTCCCCAAAAAAGAAAGTCTACCCACCACCCACTGTAGGTCCAACACAAACGACTCGCATAAGTATTATCATAGCTCTCAACATTCAGAAACTTATTAGAGGATATAACAATATTAAACTTACATCGCAATTGGCGTTGATGCCACAAGTGCCTTCGCACGGGTTGATACAGTGCTGGTTCACGCAGGTCTGGTGGCTTCGGCACTCACTCTTATCTAAAACAGATGTTTGGTTAGATCAGTATCTTCATTTCAAGTGGGTAGTAAAGCCGTCAAACGCACCTCGTTAAAGTAAGTATGTTGACATACATTAAATACAGTCTGGTTAGTTATACCATTATTATATTAACTATTAAGTAAGGAGATTACTATATTTTTTTGCTATCTTTGATTATTTTGGATTTTTACTCCGCGCGAATATTTATTTTTTACATTCGTCTCGAGAAGTTTACTCGTGTATTGAAAAAGTAAGATATTAATCACAAAAAGGTTTTCAGGCAGACACACATTTCATAAAACACTTGGATTCCGTTCCATCCCAAACTTCCCTGTCGAAGAAGAAACCCCTTACAATATAAAATCTAAATAATTTATTTCTGCAAGTAGGCCCTCAAATGCTCTTTCACATGTCTGATTCTATTCTGTTCTTTTGGCGCTTCGGGTAATGAAACCTTCTGGTGAAAAGAAGCGCCGGAAGAAACTCACCAGTTTCTCTTTTCAAACACCGGTCAAGTGCGAGTCGAACTCGCGCACCGAGGGTTCCGTACAAACTCATAAGTAGATACATGAATTGTTCAAGAAAAACTCTATGGCGATTAGTTTAGTAGGAGCAAATAAGTATATGTATTACGATTTTTGCAAATTTCTCAAAAACGGTGCAAGTTAGGAAAACCGTTATATTTTTCCTCTAATATTTAGTATGATGTTAATAATTGGTAATTATTACAGATTTTTCTGTTCAGTAACTTCGAAGATAATAGGGGGGGGTTGGTATTGTTTTTGACGTTTTTCGTAATAAATCAAAAACTACTTATTTAAGAAAAAAAATAAAAATGGCATTTTAATCTACAAATCAAGCCCTTTCATTAGATACCCCACTCGATATAAGCCCTACTTTCAATTTTCAAAGTGCCGTTCCGGACCCCTTTAAAAAAAAGTAAAAAAGCATAAGATTTTTTTTTTCATCCAATAGGGTCGGATTAGCGGTTTTTAACACTATTCCAAATTTCAAGTCGATAGCATCAGTAGATCCTGAGATATCTTGCTGTGACAGACGGACAGACGGACAGACAGACAGAGTCGCACCATAAGGGTTCCTTTTTTACCATTTTGGTACAGAACCCTAAAAATATTAAGCATTACAACAATATGACAGTAATACATGAGATTTCATTAATACATTACATTAAACATAAAACTATATTTTTAGAGATGTAAAGGGTATCTAGGCGTCAAAGTTTTCATCAACCTGTCGCAGTCCACTGCTGGACATAGGTCTCTCCAAAGGTGCACCACTGTTCGCCGGGTCATTTTAAACATGTGGACTATTCGTACCAAAAGTGACCCGTCTCGGCACCATACGTCATGATTAGTAGCAGACTGACTGAAATCTTCAACCAATGAGTTCGCAGCGCGCTGTTATTTAATATTTAGTGCCTTACTCACCAACACACTCAATCCTTATGCACTGCGAGAGCGGGTCTCCAGAATGTCCAGGCAGACATGCGCACACGGGCCTCACACTGCCCTGAGTGCAGTGCGCACCAACGCCGCAGGTGTGAGCTCCGCAAGACACCTGGTTGTCGGAGATGGAGCGCCCGTGCTCGTATAGAGAGCCCAGGCTCCGGCCGAGGTAGCCGCGGGGGTAGTAGTTGTAGTAACGCTGAGCTGCGAGCCAAGAGGTGGCAAGTTAGAATTGTTAACCAACACAGATAGATGATGTAGTTGTACTTAGTGTTAGAATACTATCAAACTAGTTATGCGGCAGAAATAACATGATACTGTTAATTGACAAAATAAAGCATTCGTTTCTTTCAAGCGAGCATGACTAAGTCCTATAGGGTTAAATACTTACATTCTGTCTCTTTTACCAATGCTTACTTTTGCCTGCTGTATAGGTACGAGTAATAATGTGGAAACGTTTTTTTGATATTCGACCAACAGAGCCATTTAAAGCATTAGTGAGAAGCATGCGAACGACACGATGGGCAAACGTATGCCCCAAACTGCTCGTTCTAACAAATAGTGTGTGAGAGTGAAGCTAAGCTTATGATGCTACGTTATGTCACGCGATAAATAAGTGATAAAGCATCCGTCACTCTCACACACTATTTGTTAGAACGTGACGGATGCTTTATCATTTATTTATCACGTGACAAAACGTAGCATCATACGCCTGCACTCGTTTGAGGCTCAATTACACAGGATTGTCAAAACTTACAAAATTCCTACCTAATGTAGTTAGCTCATGGGACATACACATACTCATCTCATCAATCTACATTACGAGTATTAAGCCATTTTAGGCGATGCCACTGTAAATAAATACAATGGTATGTAGCACGTAGGCGATGCGACATTTACAAGCCTAACATCCTAAAACCTTATCCGTCGGCGTGAGTCAACGTCCTAATGATCAGTAAAAAAACGAAAATAGAGCAGTTTTAGTTTGCATTGATTGGTTTATTGCTAGGAACAAAGCGGACCTTGGCTCCAACCATTTTGTTATGTAAAATATGTAAACGACAGCCTACACCGGTCCCTATGTCCTTGTCCATCTTTAACTGCTGGTAATCGTATTGTGATACATTTAAGATTAGGTAGAGTAATAAATTTATGGTGATCTAAATTGTTCCTTCAATCAGAAGTTAACCGACCGTTAAATTGACTGGGCTTGCCTGTTGACAAATGTTAGCTTTATTCAAGACATTTTTTTTAGTTCTGTCAAGAACTAACGAAGTAAGTAGTTACCTCATAAGTAACCTATAGATATAGGTTCACTGTTAATATGTATTCAGTTCAAGATTGGAAAAAATAATAATTCATAAACTCTTTAAATTACCTCATTCGTATTTGGTACTATGTCTGTCTATCTCGTAGTCCAAATCTTGAACGTAGAGTCTATTGGGTAAAACTACGTAAATCATTATTTAGTCAGTTGTTACCAAACAATTTAACGCAATCAGGAAAAGTAGAATGCCTCTACATCAAACCAGCAAGTCAACAAGGATGAGGCCCATCACCCAACAGGGTACATACCTACCGTAGATTTATTAACCTCTATTGGTTATGAAATTAAACTCTTTATAAAACTCGCTGTAGCGATGATTTAGAAATAAACACTTTTTACGAACGAAACGCAACTCATGTTACTGTACAGTACTAGATGTTACGTCGTAAATAAATAGTATTGAATCAATAATAATTATCTGTTCGCATCGGAGATTTATTCCCAAGCAGCTCAAGTAAGGATACTTTCAGCAAACCAGCTTTTTGAAAGCGCTTATACTCGATCCCTTTATTAAGCTAAGGCTTGTCTGAAGTTGTTACATGACTAATATGACTTAATAACTGACGTGGGAGGATTCCGCGTGGTCAGCAATTAAATCGACCTTCAATAAAGCACCTGTCTATACTTAATTGTTTATTTAGACGCTTCGAATATGAAAAATATCAATCGACCGAAATTATTGCACCCGATGACTCATGGATACAATATATCATAATTATAGTCATGGATATATCAACGTTTTTTCTGCAATAATTAACGATGCAACAACAGTGATATTGTTATAGCCAGTATTATGACTTGATAAAAATTGACGCTTACGCTTGAAAGGTACCAAGGATTGATTGATAGCATCAAAGTAAAATACTTGTACTATACCTAAGACTTAAGCTAAAACTACTCATTAAATTATATCTAAAAAGGGCCCCCGTGGCATGGAACTAAAGATGCTAGCAGCGTTTCTTCGCTGTATGGCAATAGGTAGGTACTAATAACAATTACATTGTTCGTTGATGACACAGATGCGTGTCAAATTGAAGGAATGTGCAATGTTATGAGAATTTAGTTACATCGTATGAATAATCCTAGGACAATTATTTTTGTCCTCCTCCTGGTTAAATATTATAATACATAGGTACCAAACACAAAGCACAACCACGCATAACTAATTACACAAATGCCGGTAGTATGATGGTCGATTTGTTTTATATGGAGTTAACATATTGGTATTATATTTTATTTCTAACCTGATGATGTTGCGTTTCGTGTGGGTTGAAAAGATCCTATTATTGCCAGATAAAAATGTAAATGTTTTTGCGGAGCGATCTAATCTAATTCATCGTCTACCTACTGACAGCTTGTCAAGCCGTATAAGGCACTTACGGCTGAGCTTAGCAATCCTTTGTTATTATTATTATTGACGTTAATGGGGCATTATTATTTAGTTTTTTTGTTTTGTAGTCATTGCGTGCAATGGAATTGTAAATGGAGCCACACTTAATAGAGCCATACTAGTTCAAAAAACATCTAAAGTTTATGCTGGACGCACCATGGCTGTCGATTTGTATGTTTCTTCACGTGTCTCGGCTTCGGAATCGCCCGAATAAAAAAGTGGGTCGTCTGCGGAGTCCCTCACTGTCATGTCATGGCAATATTAACTTGCTAAAGTAACGGTCAACCGGGGTCATTAGGAACGGCGGGGTGAATAAGGATGGCCCGGGGAAAACTACGAAATTATCAGCTAAATGTGTTTCCCAGGCCATCCCCAATAACCCCGCGGGTTGACGGTAGTAAGTAGATGAGACCTTAAAGGCGAGCAACAATCTCAAAAAGTGATATAGTGAAGGCGGTGGACCGGAGTCAATGGCGGGAATGTACTATTCGTGCCAAAACGATGACTACCAACCACGATTACAGTCATACATGATGGATACGACTCAGAAAAGTAACTTACCGTCTACGCCAACCTGAAGGCACGCGAAGAGCACCAAAGGTGCTATGGCTAGCAAAGTCCCGGCCATCTGAAACAATAATAATCGTTAATTAATCGCGGAAGGGCTCTTACACATAAACACGATACGATTCGCGTCGTGTCGTGGAAAACATTCAATAAAAAAAAACTTTAAGTCAGTGTTGTTAGATTAAAAATTAAAATATAATTTTCCACAAATGGTGTTTATGTGTAAGAGCCCGAAGTAGGAGGAATAGATAGATGCGGAGGCTCCGCTTAGGGCTCCATGAGACCCCTGCATTATCTACGCCAGTATTTCCCATCCTGGGGTCTGTGAACTTTTCCTAGGGAGCCGATGGATAAAATAAATATTCAAATAAACATTTCAATACCATGGGCAGCGAGTCCGCAAATCACGGCGAGTTGGCACTAAGGGGTCCGCCAAAGGGCGTAGAGCAGCTTTTCCCAACCTTTTTAAAGAAAAACGTTGGGAAAAGCTGCTCTACGCCAAAATAACATTCACTGTTCTTAAATATTATCTATTATTATTGTTCTTATTATGCGACGATGGACTGAGGCGCATACTCCAGTCTGTACTTACGTCCATTGTTAAAAATATTTATTGTTTACTAACATTAGAATTTAAGATAATTGTTGCTAACACATTATGGGCCCAGTGTCCGAAATAAAGTGATAAGTATTTAATTTTAAAAAAATCTTAGTATTCTTGAAATATTTAATGTTTCTAAAGTTTCTGTTACCAAAAACAATTGAGACACGCTGATATACTTAAGTTGATGATACTTATAACTGTAGGTACATTTTAATATTGCCGAGAACTTATTTACTGCCAAGCAACAACGCGAAACGAGAAACTGACATACCTACTTAAAAAATATTACCTATAATAATGTATTAAAGTACATTCCATTCACTGCTTCCATTATTGGTAAACTATGCTACATTTTACAAACATTTATCCAATGATTATAAGATTTTCATAATAACTACTGGGCCCGCTCGCGACTTCTTTCGCGGATGTGAAATAAGTAACCTAAATGTCTCGGTTTTGCTCGGGCATAGCGGGTAAAAAGTATCCTATGTGTTAACCGGACACTCTACCTGTACGCCAAACATTAAAATCGTTACGGTAGATTTTGCGTGATTCGCAAACAAACAAACAAATAATCCAAAATCCTGTGTGTAGAGTCTGTGCGGAAAGAGAATAGGATTAATTTTGGGGGGCGCTGTAATGCTTTTCTATCGTATGTGCCGTACTTTTCTCTTTCCCTGACTCTTTCTCTGACTCAGACTAGACTCTAGTCGGCGTGGATTCATCCCCGGTAAAACAATAAAATAATTTCTGTTAATGGTTGTTTTCAAGACTAGATCCCCTCTATAAACGAAGTGACACCTACAGAAAGAGCCTGTCTAATTGTTACTGACGGAGTCTAGATGAGTTGGGTGGCACTTCAAAGCAAACTTCAACAGACCGTACCGAGCTAACCCTTTTCAAACGACAGAAATGATATCTTTAATTTTAACTCGCAAGGCGCAGATTTATTTAAGTTTTTTTTTTTGAAGGAATCCTAATAGTACCTACGTAATATTTTATTTAATAATACGGGGACTTATTAATGATATTTGACAATCTAAAAACTATATCTAACTACTAGTAGTAACTAAAATTAACTATATATTAAATTAAACCTAAAAAACTAAGACTAAAGTGTATATTTAAGTTAGATACAATTATTTTACCTTTGAAGTAGTAGGATTAAGAAATAGCGTTAGACTTGGAATTTTGCAAACCTCACATTCAGGAATGCAACGCTTTGAAATTACTCTTACCGGGTAATATCCAGATTAAGAAATAGCGTTAGACTTGGAATTTTGCAAACCTCACATTCAGGAATGCAACGCTTTGAAATTACTCTTACCGGGTAATATCCAATCTCTATACGAATCGATTTACCACTTACATTCTCATCTATATGTTACCACTGGCACTAAGTCACTCAGTTGCTCACAGCCACAACTCATAAAGCGCACACTCTAAACGTTAAATATCCTAAGCGCGATTTGATGTTTACTTTTCGATCACATTTTCGCTGGATAATTAACCCACACGACTATAATATCTTGTCTACACATCATGGTAATGTTAAAATTCACACACACATGAATGGACGTAACTACAATGACTATGACGTCAGTTGTAAAATCAGTGAACATGAATGAGTACAGCTCCTTGTATGCAAGTAACCTTGCGTAGTCGCATCTGACTCACTTCGCTTAAATATTCCTGATTTAAATGTTAAGCGGTAAGGTAAAGAGCGCCGTGACCCCGTATTTAACGGGCCTATTACGAGAAAGACATCTCAAATCTTTTTCAACTTCCGAAAACTACTTGCGAATTACTTCACATTTAAAATGCCTTATTATCTTGTGTCCTTATTAAGTTGTACTTTCGCGAAAATTCTATCTAATATTTTGCATTGGATTCAATTATGTATACTGGTGTTGTGCTTAGTGGTATGGTGGTATTAAGCATTTTAAAAATTCATGGTTTCTATGACAACTTATAGACCTCCGAGATAAATATCTAATTTTAAGCAGTATGCAATCGAGCCTGAGCTAAAAAGTAAGACGGATTCGATGAAAAATGGTAGGTACTTATATATACTTTTCCCAAAAAAATATTTCAAGTTCGTATCTAATGAGCTACAAAAGTTAATTAATAATTTATTTAAATTATCTTTAGTGTACCACGCACTGAATTTTGAATTAATTTGGGAAATTATTTGATGAAAGTAGATATCCAAACTTCTCAAAGGTTAACTAGAAGAGATCCCTTAAAGGGATAAGTTCGCCTTTGTACATATATCTTTATTTTGTAACCCTGTACTTTGTCTTATTTTGTGCAATAAAGAGTTTTTAAATACATAGATACAAATCCAATGACACGCACACAGATAGTTCAGGGAGTAATGTACATAATACGAAAGACATATAGGTACAATAGACCACCATAACTGCACCGTTTGACATTTAAACGTGCTTAAGTAATACCTAAGAAAGTATATTTATTCTAAGTACCAATCGATAAATGAAAAAAAAATCTTAACTTGTTTTCATCATTATCATTACCTAATAATCCACTTAAACGACAATAAAATATATGTCGCCAAATATTCCTATTTTTTTAGTGCAAAAACACTAACAAATTTTTTTACTAACTAAATCCATCACCTACCTTCAGTCACTTCACTGTCACGACCACAATTAATTATTTTCGATTAAATTCGATCGATTAAATATACGAGTATCACACGCAACCACGCCTCCGACAGCGCGAGTAAAACGAACCTCGAGGACTCCGCCGTCCTTATAATACTGACTGGCGCCTACGCATCGCGGATAGGCAAAACGATTTTCGAATTCATATCCTGTTAAGATATTCCCGCGTCTTTGCTCTTTTCAAACTCTTTTAGGCTCGCTTAGAAGGAATCTGTTCACTGAGTTTAGTGGAGTGAATTTAGGTACGATTATCTGTTACAATGGCTAATACGATTTGCTTGGTTATGAGTGTTATGACGATATTTATAAGGTAAACGTCCTAGAGCTCGACAGGCTAATGCCCAATACCTACCTCTATTGCTAATGAAAAACATTCAATATGGTGATTACTGGGGCAGTATCGAGCACCCCGACGTCTATTACTATAACTAAATAAACCCCGAACTAGGTATGCTGCATCAGTTAATGGTAAACTTAACCTTTGTATGTAATTTTATAGAATAAGTAATTTGCTGTGCCCTAACAGGGTTCATGTCTGTAAACTAATGTATAAAACTTAATATCTTATGTACGACATGATTTTGACACAATAAATGAATATGAATACCTATGTTAAAGTCTACACTCCTTTTATTTATTTATATTTCACAAAACAATAAGGGGATTAAGTGTGTGTTAACTTTTATAGTATCTCCGTATTTTGAACTACTTTCAATTATTTCTAATAGTTAGCCAAAAGTTTCGTCACTGTTATTTCTACTTAAATAAGGTTAATTATTTTATTAACTATAATGAACTTCGTACTTTATACTATTTATTCTTCCTTTCCCACCTTATTTAGACCTTAAGGCTTACCAAGTTGTCTGTCTCGACGTTCATACTACAAACGAAAGAGATAACAAAACAATTTGACCAATTGAGCATACCTACACCTATAAACCTATAATAAAGTAAAGCAATCAGTAGAACCAACTTTATGCTAACTTCGTCATCAAGTTACGTCAGTTTTCTATTTAAACCGGATTTCCCTAAAATAACCTTATAGGCTTGTAGCTTCTAAGAACTGTTTGATAGGTGCCATCGCTGATTGCGAGGACGATGCCATTTGGTTGTAAACATCTTAACTCAAGCATTTGAATATTCGGTACTCAATGGTTGACTGGTAGATAATGCCTTAAACCATTAAATTCGCCCATTGTACTTTTTATTATTGTGTATTTAAACTTTTAAATTTTTAAATAAATGTGTTATAATTTGAAATACAATATAATAAACACAAAATAAATTCAGTCAAATAAACCCACGCTCCTAGTCGTTTCTGGCGCAAAGGTGCCCATAACACCATTTAAATAAATATATACTATGTATAAGAATATAATTTTGATCTAAATCCATTTCAACATAGTATTTAGTCTAGAATCATCATTATCAACTTGCAAAACTTTCCATCCAGAATTAAGGTGGTACTTGTGTCCTTTTTCTTCCTAACTATTATTACAATTTCATCGAGCGGTCGGTCTTCCTGGTCGAGTCTGCCATTCCATTAGTCTTAGACTAAGTATATACCCAGGGGCATATTTACCCTAGGGCCATCCGGGCCATGGCCCGGGGTGCCAATCTGGCGGCGGCCGATTGCATTTTGTTTTATTTTTGGCGCCATTCATCCAACTTTTTCTTCTGGGGCGGCGAAACTTGTAGGCCCGGGGCGCCAAATTACAAAATACGCCCCTGTAGGTATATACCGCTTAAGAACTCCGTAACAGTTGTCCTGGTCATTCGGTTTCCTACAAAGAATACCTGTACCACGGAGATTCGGTATAGCCACAGGGTATAGCCATAGACGAAATATAGCAGATTAAATGAGATGAAATGTAGAAATACTTACCTTATATAGCATTTAACCTGAAATATGGTGTTAACCGAATCCGATGAAATAAACAGACGAAAATCTGAAGGCCAAAACTTTGGCATTACATCCAACTTCAGTTCACATGGACATGAAAGGACAACAGTCTACTAAATTCGATTTATTGATAGACCCGTCTTTTTCGATCACCCAAATTAAGATTTCATTAAAATAAAATACCTATAAAGCCGACCAAAAGCTGTAGTAAACAAATCTTATAGATCATTTCGGACACTTGGAAACAGCGATATTTTTGTACCGGATCGATATGGTTATGGTGTTCATTATGTCGATCAACCCACATCATTACGTCATATGTATTTTTTTTATTTCGCACGGTCTCAATCAGATGTGTAGGTACATATGTAAACGCTTGACTATCATTCATCATATGCGCAAATATGCGTATAGTTCACGCAAAGAGTGGGTACAGTCGCCATCAGATAAATCGTAATAACCAAGGCGCTCACCAACATCTCTATTGTCAATGCGTTTACATTTTCTAGCAAGTCTTTACATACCTAACCCACGTAGGTATAGTAGCAATTATAAGCTTTTGAACTCATTGATTATTATTGAAGCTTGTTCGTTAATTGTTTGTCTACAAACTGACTCTAGTCAGCTGCAAATATAAGGTACCAATCATGTAAGGCAGATGCTGCGATTTCTTTATTATTATAGTTAATGTTGTGTGACTTGGCCGTTGAACATTTTTTTATACGTTAGTAATGTTATTGTTATATATGTTGTAACTACCTATGTTTGTAAAGCGAGATTATAGCCCATACTGGTATTGGTAATTGGACGCTAGTGTCTCATTTTAGGCTGTTGTCGATTGTGCCCACTAACGTATAATTTAATTACGTAAACGCAAATTGACTACCCAAGAAGTACTAAACGTATAAAGAATGTTCAACGGCCAAGTCACACACATTAAATATAATACTTAATAAATAAATCGCAGTAAGGAACCTTAGACTTGGCACGACTTTGTCTAGATTTCATTACTTTTTTTACAGAATGTTTTTGGTGGGATTTCACTTCTTTTTGTAGAAACGTGGGCATATTGATTTATTTTATTAGTTTTTCTTATTTGACACAGTTTTCGTTGTCGCAGTTTCAGTGTCGTGTTCACAGTTGTCGGTTTTCTTTTTATTTTTGGTTGGGCTCTTGTGTTTTCTAATCAGGGTCACCAGGTACTGATTTTTTTTATAGTTTTCCGCTTATGTGGCCATTAAACCCTAACTCTGTCTCTGTACCAAATTTCAGCTCTCTGAGTTTATGGGAAGTACTAGTTCTATTCTGATGATCATGAGTGAGTGAATGAGTGAGTGTCATAAATGCGAAACTTTGCTTTCGCTTAACTTCGGAACTAAATGACCTACAGACTTGAAATTTTGAATTTTAAGTATGTGATTATAGCTTACTGGATGACGAAAATTTCTGCGTTCTGGTCTAATCCAGAGGTTCTCAAATAGGGGCCTGAAAATGCGGCGAAATGCTTCCAGTAAAGGATGGTACGGCAGTGTTTGCTTCGCGCTCGACTTGGCGGGGACACTGCCGTGCCCCCAGATTCTAGGATAGTCAAGTAAAATAACTAAATCAATTTGTAGAACCTATCTTTATTTTATACTTCCGTAGGTAATATAAAAACTTAACGCTCCCACAGACTATAGAGTAAGCCCATAAAGTACCAAATTTCACAGTCAAGGTTATCAAGACACCTTTCTACGCGTAGCTACGGCATTAAATTAATGTGGGCCACTGATAGGTACTATTAAATAGGCACATTTAAATGTTTTATTTTTTTCAATAAAATTATGTCAACTGGCAACTAGGTATTAACGATTACCTAGTTAAATTGTTAAATTGGATAGCTTTTTGTATACGGCTTTGTCTGTGTATATTTATTCTATATCTACCGACGAGTGACGAACAAAGCATACCGCTTACTGTTAATAATCAAAAACCACATATAATAAGTAACCACTTAAGCAAATCTGAGTAACGGAAAAATTGGTACCCCCTAAAGTAAATAATAAAACTTTTTATACTAATCAACACGACTGCTGCTATATTATATGTATTAATACCTAGTTGTTACATCTGCGTAATATATTCGCTCCTTGAAAATCATAACGTCACTATCCAAAAAATGACGTTTTTGAGTTAACAACGCCATCTAACTCACGTGATTGTAAGGAAGGCCATACAAAGACACCTATTGCTCTAGCTTTATTTAAAACGGCAGGGGGCGCTAGTGTCATTACGGCGAATAGTGGAAATTGATGCGCGCCTTTTTGGAACAGTGTCACTATCATTAGAAATACAGTGAAATTCAATGGATTTTGTGAAGAAGGTTGTCATTTTCTGCTTAATGACGGTATTCTGTGATATTAAACGGAAAGTACTACAATTTTTCAATCGAATACAGTATTGATTCGTAATACGTCAGTTCGAACTTTTAATGTAGTATCAATATGAAGACTCAATTTAAATTTCGAATCTTGATGCAGGCTAATAATAAAGATGTACTGTATTTTTAGTACGTTAAATGACATTGTGGTTTTAATAACTCAAATGATTTTTAGCATTATTAGTCGTCATTTTCGATGTAGTGTCAATTTTGCCAGCTCAAATTACTAAAAATTCACTCGTTTTGTAAATTGAAAAATGCTGTTTTATGTTTAAAGCCATTATAACTGCTAGGAGCTGCTTCCAACATTACTTTTTGATTATTTTGTGACTTCTTGTTTAAAGTCACGGTGTGTAATAGATAAAATTATTAACTGTTTTTGAGACTGATAGTCATTTGAGTTAATAAATGTCATTTAACAAGTTTTTTTTAAGAGTTTTTATACAAAAACATGTAGTTTTCTTCCAAATAACCCGATATAGTGTCATTGTTCCTTAAACTAAATTAAAGTTTAGGAAATCACAGGCTTGAAAAGTGACATTAAGCAAAAATTAATGGAAAAGTGACATTATTATTTTATTTAAATTCAATTATCAGATAAATAAAACATAAAAGACAGAATTTACTCTTATCGGTAAAAAGCATAGTCACGTATTTATCAAAACACAGTATAAAAATAATACTTTTATTACAAATAAAGTAGTTTTAGACGTTTTAATATTTCTGAAACTTTCAAGCCCCGTACCCAAAAATCGTGTTTTTCGTTTAATGACGTTATGATTTTCAAGGAGCGAATATCTATACCTTTAGACTCAAAGGGCGTAAACGCTATTAGAACCTACGGTGTTTACGCCCTTTGAGTCTAAAGGTATCGATATTATGATTAAATAGGTAATACGATCATAAAAGTAGTTTTTTCGCGAATGATGGATCTGTAGAATTATTTAAATGAGGATAACATTCTGATCTACTAAATCATCCCACGTCTTAAGTTTTTTTAGTCAATGCGACACTTTGAAATATCATGGTTTAATAGCATAATAAATATGCATAGATTTAGGTATGAACCCAAGGACCTTCTAATAAATAGCCAGACGGAGGCTCGCCAACAGAGAACTGAAGCCATTTCTAATGCTTTTTTTTTGAAACTGACAAAACGGGTGGTTGGCCGTGGCGTTCCCTGGGGTCGAACCAGGTCGCTAGCCAGACCACCCTGAAATGGGTCGGACTGGGTTTCTAATGCACCGGCTGCTTGTACTTATAAGCCGCACGCACACATCAACTAGTTTTTGCCTATTGCGAGCAGCACACACAGATAGGTAGCCGGCCGATTAGACTTGCTTCAGTTCTTTGTTAGTGATGCTCCGTCCGACTTATGAACCAGTCAAATTAAACGAAGATTTAAGGTGTATTTATTTATTTATAACATACTTTATTTAAGTAGCAGGAGTATTCTGTTTAAGTCACCCAGGCCAAAGCATTTTCCAATTCCTGACCATGAGAAGACATTAAATTTGGTACACGCCCGGGGCGGTTAATAAAGAAAGCCCCAGATCGTATATTTACTTACGCGTCGATACGTGTAATCCTCACGTTACTAATTATTTTTATGCCACACCTGGCCATAAAGGGGCTTTTACCTCACGCTACGCGGAAAAAGCCGCTTTCTGGCCAAGTCTACCTAGACATAAAATGATGTACACAACCTACTTATCCGACACTGGAATCGTTACCCGACAAAGCTAATCACATCATCAATCAGCATGACTATTGTAATATACCTACTTATGTGCATAAAAAAATGATAATCCTGGAGCGTTTATAACTCGAAATAATGATTTGACATTTTACCATTTTGGGGAAATGTTAATCATGCATGCATCATTGATTAGGTATACCCGGAAGCCTGCTGATCGTCTATTAAAGTTGACATTTCAAAACGACAAATACGGATGAAAATATGATAAAACTAGCATTTACCCGCGACTCTTCCTGCCTTATTCTCGGTATTATTACAGGGGAACATGGGAGTTCCCCTGGAATAATACCGAGAATAATTTCCAATCCAGGACTTGGTCTAATTGCACTTCATCTCAATCCATTCAATCGTTAACGCGTTTTTTAGTAACAAACATCCAAACGTCTTCACAAACTTTGACATTTATAATACAAAATAAATTAAATAAATAAATATCGCGGAACATCTTCCACATGTCGATCTAGAACCAAACCACCCCAAACTAAGCAATGCTTGTATTAAAGACGACAATATACATACTACATGTATAGATAAATGCGTACTTAAATAGATAGAAAACATCCATTTTTGTGGGATAGGATATGCTACATTAACAAGATAATCCCATAATATTACCTACTTTATGTCCTATGTCGGAAAGTGAGACGTTTGGTGTATGACACATTTTAGGACATGAAAAACAATGCCCACCTACATGACGAATAAATCCTGTGCTAAATCATAGCAATGCGGAACAAGTCATGACATGAACAGCATCAAGGTAATTGCGAAATTGTCTTCGCAACACCTGCCCATGTTTTCTATTGTCGTGTCGTGATGTTGTTTATTTCTAAACTTGGCACCTAATCCTGCCAAAGATTTGTGTTGCAGTTCTCAATTAATTTTTAGTATTTACATGTTTTTTAATTAAATTAAAGTCCATATGGATTCAATCCCAACAAATTTAGGACAAAAACTTTCCCTTGCGATATAAAAAAATTAAATCATCCGCCTACATAACCCGCCTAAATTTTTATTTCCGTTTCCTCAAGTGTTGCAAGGACGATCTAATTTATTTCCGGATTCTATTTCAACAGCACACGCTTTTCAATAATACATTTCTTCGTGAGAAATGTAAAATATTGAACTGCAAGATTATTACGAGTATTTGAAACTGTTTTATTTTATCGTTTATTATTTTTTTAGATGATTGTGAGATATCGAAACGCAATGATTGCGGTAATCACGCAACAATTCAACAAAAATATTGGTGGAAAGAACAAAACGCACCAGTGTGACAGAACAGCTGACCCTGCTGAAAAATATTTATTTTGTTGACACCACATTCCCCTCCCAATCTCAAAATGTGTTGACACCGGCCATGTACGGAACGACCGCCTAAAATATCAGCAAATAATCGTGAATTAAGCTCACTACCACACTCACATTACAAAAATGTCTGCAAGCAGGTTAGACGCTGTATACCGAAGCATACTTATTACCAAATTTTTTACAAAGGGATGGGGAAAACCTGAAAATTTACGTCGGTAAGTACATAAATTTAACTAATAAGTCTTATACGCTATTATTATAAGTTACAAGATTATGTTAATTCACATCTTTAACCTTATCAATCATGTTTACCTAATTTATGTAATCATATGTTTTGGCTTCCCAAAGGTTATTCGAGTTTAGGAAAGTAGTGTCGAACCGAGACGAATGCTTCAAGCTCATTGAGAGAGACTATGCAGTTACTATCACCAAGGTATTTTTTTATTGTTATCATTTCTAATCATTTTGTATTTATTTATATAACCTTAATATCATCCATATTTTAATCCCTTAAAGTGTTGCCATACTCATAAATTCTGGAGTGGACTATGACCGACAATATTGTTGCCAACAATTTAATTTATATCAAAGCAAAAAGTGCTCTGAAAACATTTAAAATGCTGGCATTCAATTAAATTATTTATGGTTTTAGTCCTAGGTAATTTTTACTTCATACATGAATTTTTGTATCCTTGTCACAATACAAGCTGGGATACACTCTCGAAACCGGCATGTGGTTGATGATACAACTCAAAATAGTTTAAACTTTAATACATTTTTATAAACTTCTTACATCATTAGATCACATGACTGTTATTTGATTTTTGAATGTCTGCAATAAAGCCTACCAACTTCTAACTGGCCCTCACTGACCCCCGGCAGCACCTCTGTGCAAACCTATGCAGCACCTCTTTATTGTCGTTGTGTTTCGAATTCCGGCGCCCCTCTATTGCTTTAGCGCCTGTGTGTGTTGCACACTTCGCACACAGAGGTGGGGCGGCCCTGACTTCTAGCCTCCTGAATGGAATGCTCTATGTCTGTTCTGCCAAATCCTCTCATCATTTTAAATGATATATAATTATAAATTCCATATTATGTTGTATATTATCCATAAATGTCATTTAGTAATTATAAAGTCCAATTAAGTGTAAAAGAGCTGTAGAAAAGCACACAGAATGCTATTTTATGCATTCTGTTTGCTTTTCTCCAGAGTTTTAAAGAGCTAAAAGTTTTTAAAAACTAAGTTAATAATATGGCCATCATGAATATCTAAAATAATTAATTTGAACTGTCAGATCTGGTGGTCAAAAGTTGCATTGAATTTTAATTTCTCTTTTTCACAGGAACAAAAAATGTCTGACTGCACGCTGCTCGAAGGGTACTTCATATCTCCTCTGCACCGGTACCTCCCAGGGATAGTGCCAGAAGTGGCTCAGAAGGCCCACTTCCAGGTCATCCTGCCTATCCACTGGCCGGAGAAAGGTGTCAAACCCATGTGCTTACACTTAGCTGGCACTGGTGATCATGTGCGTAATTTTGCAGTTTTTTTTTATTTTCAGCATAGTGAAAGATTAATTATTTAAAATATTTGTAAAAGTCAAAATCCAAAAACAATCACAAAGTTTTCTGCAACTCGGCGCTGTAAGTCTAATTACCTTAAAAAAATAAGAAAAAATAATCTTGTGTTCTAAATCTTTCCTGGTGCTGCTTTTTAAATGCTATTCTAACAGTATCAGTAAGTATGTATGTATGTATGTAAACACTATTGCACAAAATAAGACAAGGTACAGTACAAGGTTGTAAAATAATGGTATATGTAAGTTTACTAGTTCTCTAGAATATTCCTCAGCTCATACAAGCATGCTAACAATTGAGCAATGACTCAAGATAGTAATAGCAATTTCTTCAATAGGCAACAATAGATTAGATCATTGAGCTCTGTGCTATCCACCTCTTGGTGATAATATTGAATTGAAACATCCAGTCCAGTGAGATGGCTGTACCACGCGCGACAAAATTTGTACGGAATAGTTGGGATATTTAGGACAACTTTTTTTATTTCGTAAATGAAAAGTGCTCATGATTCTGATTAAAATGGTATAAGACACACCATGATCAGACTAAAAAGTAAAAGGTAATTTTTTTCTGCCATTGACCCATAAGGTGTGCGGCATCGATGACGTCACGTTTCTTACAAACAAATTGGTTGCGAAAACCACCGTCAGCGTATTTTGAGTAGCGGTATATGCTCAGTAACGGCTAACTCTTAAGCGTTTCTTAAAACTTTTAAAGACATTGCTGCATTTTGCGTGTCGTTGTGGAGTAACCCATTTTCTTTACAAAGCGAGTCGAAAATAGCTGATCGAAAGTTTCGTTATATTCTCAGCTGGAATGTTTGTTTGTCTGTCAACGGCGATTATTAAATGTACTGCACAAGATTTGGCGTTCGTTCACAGGGCAGCGCTGTCACTGAAATCTAAAAGAGCGTAAGTGTAAAAGGGTTTCAACACTGTTTCAACGACACATATCCCGTTTTACTATTGAAACTGAATTGTTTTTGCGTACCGAATGCATTTCAAGTTGTTTATGTTTTTACCCTTCACTTTCTTGGGGCAGAAATAACACTCTCGCTGTCTGTCGATACGGCGCTGTCATTCCAATTTGGTAAAAATAGCGCTGGTCTCGTCTAATTACTTCCGTGTGAATAATTCAGATAGACCTCAATTCTTTTATAGCTGAGATATTTTTAGGTAAAATATTTATTTCGTCTATTGAAATCACTCTGACTTGTCTTACTTGCATGCCTCAAAATGCATTTTTAACTTAAACCAGTTTTTTCTTAAACAGACCAATTCTGCCGTCCTAGTCTAAAAGGCGACTTTTTACTATGAACTTCCATAGCAAAAAGTCGCCTTTTAGACTAGGACGGCAGAATTGACAAAGTATTGTTTAAATTATTCTTTTGTGCTTTATTTATGTTATGAGGCGTTGCTGTTTTCGTCAAGAAAGGTGCAGTCTGAACATAAAAAGTGGGCAAGTGGCTTACTAGATAATACAAGTAAGGATAGAAATGGATCGACTTAACATTATTTATGCCACACCTGGCCATAAAGTGGCTTTTACCGCACGCTACGCGTACGGAAAAAGCCGCTTTCTGAACAAGTGTAGACATAAAATGATGTACATAATACGGGAGGTAATAAAAAAAGCCTATACAAAAAAAAAAAACGCGGCCCTGCTTAACACTGGCGTCCACACACCGCGGTCTAAGAGTGTTCGAGGCATGAAAATAACATTTGTGGCAACAGTAACTGCTTGCGTTTATCTATCAATATCGATTATTCAGTATTCTAACAACCGCAATACGTCATTCATAGATCAATGTCTAGGTACATGTATCATGTCTGCGTCATGTCTAGGGCACACGTTCGATTCTATTAATACGTCCGAGTATTTATATCGATTTATTATAAAAAGTGTCATTGTACGAGTATATCACGTTACAATGTCCAAGTCGTTAATATTGATAATTACACGTGTATCTACGTATGCATATACGTATGTGTCTATGCTATAGCTAATTAACTGTTTGTTAATAAGAATGAAGTTCTTAACTGTACTTTACGACGTACTTTACTTCTAAAAGATCCGAAAATAGTTTTTCACTCTTTCGGAATAATCTCACCTGAGTTATTCTCAAGTACACGGAGTTAGACGAAGACATTTAAATCTCGTGGATGGCGCGCGTCCGGCGGCGGCCGAGCGAAAACGTTTTCACAAGCCATTTTAAGTTTCTCAGAATATCATCTTAACAAAAAGTTACATAATTTAACTGGGTTCTACACAGCAAAGTCAGGATGACTCTCTACTCCAAGCACTAAGAGTGGTTTTTCCATGCGAGGAAATTTTCAATCAAAAAGTTAAAAGGACCAAAGTAGAAATGCTTCCTAAATGCCCTAAAGTCAATTCAGAAATGTTGGCCTTGGTGAAAAGTTAATCTAATACAGTATAAAATGACTCGTTGGACATTTTAAAATATATAAGTTAAGAGTCAGAACCTACTAAAGATTTTCGGAAGACGTTGATCAAAAGTTTATACCCTACCTTGAAATATTTATCAGGAAAACTTACCCACGCGCATATATTTTAGTATGATTTTATTTTAATTGTATTTGTATAGCATTATGAATATTGAACTAGGGTTACCGACATAACTCAACGGATTGCAAACCTTAAGTGGCAATGGACGGGGCACATTGCTCGCAGAATTGATGGTCGTTGGGGCGTTAAATTAATGGAGTGGCGACCACGTACCGGAAGACGAAGTGTTGGCAGGCCTCCCACAAGGTGGACCGACGATCTGGTGAAAACCGCGGGAAGCCGCTGGATAATAGCAGCACAAAGCCGACAATCGTGGAGATCCTTGGGGAAGGCCTATGTCCAGCAGTGGACGTCTTTTGGCTGAAATTATGATGATGATGAGAAGCTCATGCATGGCCAGATTTTATCATGTAGTCTTTACTCATGAAATAATTTTCTCCGGGTCCCGCGCTTATGCTTTGTTTCGATAAAACAATTCTGAATGCATCTCGGTTGTTGCAGTTCTTCTGGCGACGGCGTAACCTGATGGTGAAACCTCTGATCAAGGAGGCGGGGATCGGCGGCATTATACTAGAGAACCCCTTCTACGGCCTGCGCAAACCAATTGACCAAATGTAAGTCACACACTCGCACAACACACATGCCTATTCACTCTCGACATAATTCTAAGGTACTTCTAGCAGACCTACAAGCTCCAAATTTTAAACATAGTTTTTAGCCTATCAAGTCCTAAAAAACCTAAAAATATTGCAATTTCAGTCACAACGTCAATGTGATTTTTTTTGGTGTGATTTATGCGTGGACTGTGAATACATAGGTGATGTATGGCGTAAGGGCTCGACACATGTATTCTATATTTATCCCCAAATATGAAGGCCAACAAGGGTGTACTGTTATTTACTCGCATCTGTGGCATCGTGCCATCAATGCTCCAATATCTATCGAAGTTGGTACATATAAAATCAAAACATACATGGGTAAGGCTCAGAGGCGTTTCAACCGTCCTTTCCGGTGTGCTACAAAATATGCATTTATACGATGAAAAATGCAGAATCATTTAAATCTAAAGCATTTTCTTATCGCTTAATATGTATATTTAGTAGCATACATTTCATTAACGCGAAATGGCATGAGAACATTCAAAAAACATTAAGTTTCAAATGAGGCTAACAGATGGCGCTGACCGTAAAGGCCCAGTTTCACGTTAATTCTGGCTTTTTAAGACTTCTCATGTAATTTCGCGCAGACAAAATGTATGAAGCTATAAAATAATGACATTTAAACATAATTGGTGTCATGGAGGCAAACGATGACCATTATGTTTGTATGGAAAACCGACCGATTCGAATCACCTTATGTTCTAAATAAGTATCAGCAAGGACCATTAAAACAAGAGGACTGTCATTCTCCATACATAAAGCTGTTCCCCGAATTTACAACGCCATCTATGTATAAGCTTGGTAAAAGAATTATATTATTTGCAATTATTCAACTTTGCAAACGTGACACAGTATTTAAATGTTAGAATTTATTTATTATTAGCTGTTTACGAACTAATTGTTACTATACTATGTTTCTTTGTTCAGTTATAAAATCGTTAAATGTTTCCCCTAGCGGTCGGGTTACAATCCAAAGTATGGAGAATGACAGTCCTCTTGTTTTAATGGTCCTTGGTATCAGTCAATAAAAATATATTTTTGACGCAGGTTTTTATTGGCCTTTGTGTTTTATTTTTGTTTTATCATAAATTACATGTCAAAACCAATCAAATAACTGAATATGGTGAGTTAATGTTCTGAAAATAAATATATGTCAGGATAAAATAAACCAGGGGAAGATTGTTCGCCTTGCCTCAGGTAAAATAAGCTATGTTTATTTAACTTTAATCAAACTAATCTCGCTGATTCAGTAAAAGGTTATTCATACTTAGATTACTTACTTTCAAGATATTTTGATGTTTAACGATATTTAAGTATATAATATATATTTTATAACACGAAGCACGAAGGTTTGCACGCTGTTCTGGTAGCGTGAAACTTACACTGTTTCGCGCATATTGCACATCTTTTTACACGTGTAGCCTGTGGAGCAAGTACTCGCAGACCGCATATAACGCCCTCCGAGTACAATACAACAACGCCTTCAGGGTGTTATTCGGGCTGCCCCGCTGCTGTAGCGCCTCGGGAATGTTTGCTTCAGCGCGAGTTGATTGCTTTTACGCAACAATGCGTAAAAGATGCGCTTCCCTAGTGCAAAGAGTGCGAGGCAGCACGAATACCATCCTGAAAATGATCGCGAGTAGGTTGGACTGTCCTTTTGTGAATCACTGCTGTGTGACGTCGAACGGACTTACACAGCGGTGAATGAAGTGAATTTGTTATTTATTTTTATTTTTTGAAATGACATCAATTTAAATGCACTACTAACATAGTTCTAAGTACTTACTAACAAATGTATGGATCAATGGTTATCTGATTAAATAAATAAATTATTATCTCAGTATACATTTATTTTCTTAAGTTAGGTTTTTTACAATATATATATAAAAAGTAAAATACAAAATGAAATTACAAAACACAAACACATTATAAAAAACCTAACCTAGAGTGCCGCCGGCAGCGGGGCGGGGCCCAAGCTACCGGTGGTTAGGGCCGCAGAGAGAGGAACCTCCTGACGATGCGCGCCGTGTCCAGAAGTACCGCTTTCTGTATCTGACCCTTGATCCAACCATCTAGCGAGAGTCTCTTGAGATGGTGATCGAGACTCTTCGCTATAAGCCCGTTCGCCGAAACGACTATCGGAACAATGATCGTCGAATCAACATCCCACATGGCGGTAACCTCGTGAGCCAAGTCAAGGTACTTGCTGAGCTTGTCCTTCTCGGCCTTCACGAGGTTCTCGTCATGGGGGATGGTGATGTCGACGAGCACTGCACGGCGCTTGGATCGATCTATTAGCACGATATCAGGCTTATTGGCTACAATAGTCCTGTCCGTGATGATAGATCGATCCCAATAGAGCGTGGCGCGACCATTTTCGAGAACCGGCGTTGGTACGTACTTATAGTACGGCACCTCAGACCCCACAAGACCATATCGAACAGCAAGTTGCTGGTGAATGATCCTGGCTACTTGATTATGTCTGTGCAAGTACTCGCCGTTAGCTAGATGGGAACTGTTGTATATGTAACTTACGGGTAGATTCCAAACTGGGATGTACCCTACCGTTATGCAAATAAATTAGTGTTCATCTAGCAAGCTGCGTTTCACTACATGGTGGCAGCGGTTTTGATAAAATTACATGAGTTTCCGGTGTAAAATAAGTGTAATTGTGGCGTTCAGGGATTTAGTTTAAAAGAATTACGAAAAATAAATCATGGAACATGCTCGGCCTCCGGCAGAATTACAAATTGACGGGAGCCCGGCTGCACGGGCGGCGGCGTGGCAAAAATGGTGGAAACACTTTAGTGTGTTTATTAAGGCGTCCGGAGTAAATAAGGAGAAAAAAGATGTGCAAGCCAGCTTGCTGGTGAACCTCATAGGACCGGAGGGGTATGAAATATACTCAACTTTCGAGTTTGGCGCCAATGAGAGTGCTGAAGATCTCGAGACCATCAAAAAGAAATTCGATTCGTTTTTTGGGACGAAAACAAACATTACGATGGTGCGTTTTAAGTTTTTTACTCGAAATCAGAATGCAGGTGAAACGATCGGCCAGTACGTGACCGCATTACGTTTACTAAGTCAAGGGTGCGAGTTCGAAAAGTTGGCAGACGGGCTGATAAGGGATCGCGTAGTTTGCGGTATTACCAGCAACGTAGTAAGGGATCGGTTATTAAGAGCGGAGGATTTAACTTTGGAGAAAGCGGTACAAATCTGTGAAGCGGACGAGATGGCCAAGGAGGAAAGTAAACAGTTCGCGGAGTCGAACTTGCAAGTGAACGCCGTGGTCGGAGGTCGCGGGGCCCGTTCCGGGTGGCGTTCTGCGGCGCCGGGCGGCTCGGGAGCGCGCGGGCCGGCGGCGGCGGCGGCGGCCCGAGAGCGCGGCGGCGGCGCGCGGGAGCCCTGGCCCGGCACGTCGGCGTCGGCGCAGCGCGGGGCCCGCCCGAGCCGGCCGCGCCCGAGGACGACGTGTCCACGCTGTGGCAGCGGGTTCTGCAGAGACGTGGAGCGATGCCCGGCCGTCGGAGCGACGTGTTATGTGTGCGACCGTCGGGGTCATTTCGCGCGAGTGTGTAGTAGCAAACCGTTCGGTATTGTGCATAATTTGAGTGTCTCCGAGCATACGGACGATTCGGAAAGTGATGCGCTTTACGTGGACGTTCTTGAGGAAAATAAACGGAGCGAAGAAAAGTGCAGTCAGTGGATTGAGTATATGGACATTAAGGGTAAGCAAATTGGCTTTAAATTAGATACGGGATCTATGTTAAATATAATCTCGAAATACGATTACGATCGGTTAAAATTAAATGCTGAACAGCTTGTGCCATATAATAAAAGAGTTTATTCATATACTGGTAATTGCGTTCCCGTTATGGGTGCATGCACCCTAGTATTGACGTTTAAGGACAGAAAGTATGAAATAACTTTTACGGTAGCTAATATGCGGTGCCAAAATATTCTCGGTTTAGAGGGATGCGTAAAACTGGGTCTTATTCAAAGGGTAGATGTGCTCAATATTGATAATTACGCGGAGTTATTTAGTGGGTTAGGTAAGTTGCCGGGAATGCATAGGATTATTGTAAATAATGCAGTTCAACCGGTTATATGTCCGGCACGCCGGATTCCTATGGGTATGAGGGATAAATTGCATAATGAATTAGATAGGATGGAAAAAATGGGTGTCGTTCGAAAAGTAACTCATCCGACGGAGTGGGTTAATCCGATCGTGATTGCGGCTAAAAAAAGTGGTGAAATAAGAGTATGCCTAGATCCGCGCGTCCTTAATACCGCGGTGAAACGCGCCCATTTTTCATTGCCCACGGTTAGCGAGTTGGCGGCACGACTGCGCGGTGCCAGCTGGTTCAGCGTGCTAGACGCGCGCTGCGGCTTTTGGATGCTGCAGTTGGACCAGGCCAGCGCGGATCTTTGCACGTTCAGTACCCCGTTTGGTAGGTACCAATTTTTAAGGTTACCATACGGCATCAGCTGCGCGCCTGAAGTATTCCATGCGAGGGTTCGGCAACACCTGGAGGATCTGGATGGTACAGACTCCTTCATTGATGACATAATAGTCTGGGGAGCCACCAAAGAGGAGCACGACGCTCGCCTGGAGCGCCTGTTGCAGCGGGCGAAAGAAATAGGTATTAGGTTCAACAAGGCGAAGTGCAAGTTTGGACTGAGACGGATTGTCTATTTAGGTCACGTGTTCGACGCGGAAGGGATGAGACCGGACGACACTAAGGTAAAAGCGATCGTAGACATGCCCGACCCGCACGATCGGAAGTCGCTTGAGAGATTTCTGGGAATGGTGAATTATCTCTCCAAGTTTATTCCCAATTATTCGGAATCAGTGGCCATACTGAGAACCCTTCTTAGAAGGGATTCGGAATGGGTTTGGGATCAAAAACATTTCGAAGCGGTGAAGCTGCTTAAAGCTAAAATTTCATCCGCGCCAGTATTGTCACTGTATTCAAATGAGCTTCCAGTAGTGGTTTCGGTGGATGCAAGCTCAGAGGCGGTGGGCGCGGTGCTGCTGCAGGGCGGGCGGCCGGTCGAGTTTGCGTCCGCGACGCTGACGGATGCGCAGCGGCGCTACGCGCAGATCGAAAAGGAGATGCTCGCGATAGTACACGCCTGTGAGCGCTTCCACCAGTATGTGTTTGGTAGAAGTGACGTCACTATACAGACGGACCACAAGCCGTTGGAAGCCATTTTTAAAAAATCATTGTCGTCCGTCCCTGCGCGTTTACAACGGATGATGCTCCGCGTACAAGGTTACGATGTGAAGGTACAGTATACACCTGGAAAGTATTTGTACATTGCGGACACGCTGTCGCGTGCCGCGTTGCCAGAGTTGATGCACGAGCGTATAGATAGGGATCTCGAAGCGCAGACATGTTTTTTAATCAAACACCTGCAGTTCAGTGATGAGAAGCTGAATGTGGTTAAAAGACATGTACAGAGTGACAACGAATGTGAGGTGTTGATAAATTACTTAATTAACGGGTGGCCTAAGAACAAATACGAAGTGAACACGGCAGTTCGTATTTTTTGGCCTTACAGGGAGAGCCTGCAATACGCGGACGGACTCATCTTGAAAGATGATCGAGTCTTCGTGCCGCAATCACTGCGAGGGGAAATGGTGCGAAGGGTACACGAAGGCCACCTGGGCATCGAACGCTGCAAGCGACGCGCGCGCGAGGTGATGTTCTGGCCGGGGCTGGCGCGGGACGTGGAGCGCGCCGTGCGCGAGTGCGCCGCCTGCGCGCTGCACGCGCCCAGCCCGCGCCGAGAGACGCTGCGACAGCACGAGGTACCCGACGTGCCGTGGTGCAAGCTAGGTTCTGACATATTCGAATACAAAAAGAAATATTACTTACTGATAGTAGACTACTTTTCGAGCTACGTTGAAATTAATGAGTTGCATAATTTAAATAGTAAATCGGTCATTACGGCCATGATTGAGCAGTTTTGCCGTCACGGAATTCCGGCAGAGTTGGTCACGGATAACGGCCCTGCGTATAGTTCCCGGGATTTTAGCAAGTTTCTGTCGGATTGGGAAATTAAGCACGTCACCTCCTCCCCCATGTACGCGCAATCGAACGGAAAGAGCGAACGTACGGTACGTACAGTTAAAAATTTAATAAAGAAGTGTGCAGACTCCGGACAAGACTACCACCTGAGTTTACTAAATTACAGGTCGACGCCGCGAGATGATGTCGATTCGCCGGCACAAATTTTATTTGGGCGGCGACTAAACACACGGTTGCCGATATACAAGCCACTCCTCAAGGAATCAGTCAACAATAAAAACAATTATGAGGCGATGGAAAGGCAACGGAAAAAAGTAAAATCGGCGTATGATAAATCGGCTCGAGACCTCCCTTCACTACCTAAGAATAGTAAGGTAGTGGTAGCGGATGGTAGTGCACGGCGATTTATGGAAGTTGTGGCTAAAGCTGCGGAACCTCGGTCTTACATACTGCAAGATGCAGTAGGGCGTAGGTACAGACGGAACCGCCGCCACATCATCAGTCGGGAGGTGAAGCAGGAGCTGCGCGAGGGCAATGACCCTGCTCCCCCAACAGCCAGCGCCCCCGCTCCCCCGGCAGCCAGCGCCCCCGCTCCCCCGGCGGCCAGCGCCCCCGCTGTACATTCTGATGCCCAACAGTGCGATTTCAAAATCGAAATGCCTGCTCCAGTCGTGCCGTCAGCACCGGTAACCAGGAGTAAGGCCCGCATATTAGCTGAACAGACTCAATATTTTTAACAACAATGTATTGATCGTAACATGTATCTACGGGTATAAACCGTAATTAACTATGGCTTACTCCACTTATTATAAACTTGGTACTGTTGTTAGACTACCTTAAATAGACAATTAATATGTGTGAATACAGCAAACATGTTTAATATTAATTAGATTTTTAATGCTACACTAATTTAGTTTACACATAAGATCTTAAATCAATGTTAAGTTGATATCTAACGTAAAAAAAAAAAAAAAAAATCATTTGTAATACATAGTCATGTAGTTGCATTATTAATGAGGTGGAGGGTATAGGGACGTATGTAGGTACTAGGTTAAACAGTAATTTAGAACGAAGTTATTAGAATATTTTAAAACGGTAACTAGTCGCAAGATTACTTAGCTATTCTTATCGTAAACAATGAAAGATATAGTATATATTATAACTATTAGGATAAGTATATTAGCGGATATATAATGTCTGGCTGCCTAATCTTTCTGGTATGTTTGTTTGTTGTTTTTCCATAACCAGAGAGATGTTGTATATGTAACTTACGGGTAGATTCCAAACTGGGATGTACCCTACCGTTATGCAAATAAATTAGTGTTCATCTAGCAAGCTGCGTTTCACTACAGGAACAACCGGAGATAATATGCCTGATAGACTCTCCGGGACGGCGGCATGCCCGACAGATGTCGACCGTACCGTCCTTCAGGATATATCTCCGGTAGTTGTTCGTCATCATAACTTCGTCCGCAATTGCACAGACAAAACCTTCAGTTTCCCCGAAGAGATCACCGAAGCGTAGCCAGTTCACCGACGCGAGCAGGTCTACATCGGGCCCCGTGAGGGCCTTGTAGAACCGCCCGTGTAGCTCCTTACTCTTCCATATGTCCTTGCGGTCGTCGGTGCTAAGCACCTTAGGTCTACGCCAGTTCTCGTTTGCCAAGGAAAGAGGAGTAAGGCTTCTGTCTACTGCTACTACATCGCGATGTATCCCACACTCGTTGTTTAGGAAGTACTCCCTGAGGCTGCACAGCTCGCGGTTATGGAGGTCCTTGGCGTTTAAAAAGCCACGGCCGCCACACTTACGCGGGATGTACAGTCTCATAACTGACGAGCGTGGGTGTAGCATGCGGTGTGTAGTGAGCAGCACACGGACCCGCCTATCCAGGGCGTCCAGCTCAGTCTGAGTCCACCTTAGTATGCCAAAGGAGTAAGTGAGCAGGGGCATCACCCAAGCGTTGAAGGCCCGCACCTTGTTGCCGCCAGACAAAAGACTGTTAAGTACTTTTGTCAAGCGACAGAAGAAGCGCTCCTTCACCGCCTGTATAGTGTCCCTGTCCGCAATACTCAAGGCCTGTGACATACCAAGGTACTTGTAGGTTTCAGCCTCGGAGATAGACCTGAGAGTCATTGTCTCGGAAAGTTGCAAATTCGGGGAATTTACGATTTTCCCTCGTTGTACATGCATGACCGCACACTTATCTACACCAAACTCCATTTTGATGGCGCTACTGAAGGTTTCTGTGACCTTCAGTAACTCCAGCAAGTCTGGGCGTTTGGGTGCAAATAGCTTGAGGTCGTCCATGTACAGCAGATGAGAAATGACCTCACCCCCTCTCCGAAGCCGACAGCCCAGTCCTGACTCCTTCAGCAGAGTGCTGAGTGGGTTCAGGGCCAGGCAGAACCACAGGGGACTCAGACTGTCACCCTGGAAAATACCTCTCTCAATCCTTATAAAGTCATGCGGACCAGGGGGGCCATCTCTACCGCCTGGTTGACGAAGGACTGTGGTCCACTGCCTCATACATGCGCCTAAGAAGGATTTTAAAGCTGTATTGATTTTATACAGCTCCAAGATCCTCTCCAGCCATGAATGAGGCACCGAATCATAGGCCTTCTTGTAGTCAATCCAAGCAGCCGAGAGAGACCCCCTGTCCCGCCGGACTTGTTGGCAAATGGCCGTGTCGATGAGGAGGAGCTCTTTAGTACCACGTGACCCAACCCTACATCCATTTTGAGAGAAGGCCATAACGTTGTTCGCAACAATGTGCGAGTTGATTTTTGATCTCAGAATGGATGTAAGGAGCTTGTACAGCGTGGGCAAGCACGTGATAGGTCGATAATTCTTCGCTTCCGTGGTACTACCGGACTTGTAGAGCAGGAAGGTAACACCTGTTGTTAGGAAAGATGGTAGGGAGCCGAGCTCAAGGGCTTGTTGGAATTGTGTTGCCAAGCGTTCATGTGCGCATCGAAACCACTTGATCCAGAAATTGTGTAACCCATCCGGCCCAGGACTTTTCCAGTTCTGGGTCGCACGAGCCGCACAACTCACGTCATCGGGGCTGATGGTAACAGCCCCCATGGTTTCGATGGGCTCACATTCTCGCTCAACAACAGTCATCCACTCGCCCTCGGTGTGCACGACTGGCGCCGACCAGATACTACGCCAGAAATTAATCATGGCGGTAGGATCCGGTAGTTGCCCGTCGGCCACACGTTGATCGGCTCCCTCCCACTTTCGGTATACCTTCCTTTGGTCACTCTGAAAGAGACGATTCTGCTGGTATCGATCCACACGCTCTCTATAGCGGCGAATACGGCTTGCCCATGCATAGACTTTCTGCTTCAGGAAGTCTATGCGCTCCGTGACACATGCCATGTAGTCGCGGGGTCTGATATCAGTCCCCGCGAAGGCTTGTGTCACGAAACGCATAACACGGGGGCGGTTGTTACCCCCCCTGAAGCAGATCAGCTTTGCAATGAGAGTCCTAAACGTGCTGATACGCCGCTCGATCCGTACTTGCCAGGCGGGGACACCCCCGGCGGTCCGCGGCGCTCGGTCAGCGTCCGGGAACTTGACGCGAGCGACGCGGCACGCCGCGATGGCCCCACAATACAAGATCGAGTGGGTATCAGCAAGATCTTCGCTAGCCCGCATATACGGGTCTAGCAAAGCGTTTAGGGCTGCCACTAGCGCTAGATTACGTCTATTCGTGGGCAGGCGAGGTAACCGCGGCCTAGAGTCTGCCGTGGATCGGTACTGCTCAATCGCCTCTTCCAGAGCCCTCCTCAATTGCTCATTGGCCTGGGTACTTACACTACTCACGCCGTCCTCCTCGTCGGCAGGGGGATCCCCCCGCGGCGCCCCCGGCGCCAGGTCGGGTGCTGGCACCGGGACCGGCGATGTAGCGGGCGGATTCCGAGTCGAAGTGGAGGCCGCGCGAGTAGCAAGCACTTCCAGGCGCAATCGATCAAGTGTCGCGTCATCCAGCCGCTTCAGCCGCTGGATGGCGCGCACCTGATCCGATAACCGTTGCGCAGACACGTCGATGGTCGGTTCAAGAGTCTGAAACAGAAGCAACATCCGGTCACGGTACGCTGTCAGGCTAGTACCTCCCTCTGTGGCCCCATAGTAGGCGCGCATGCAGTTCTCATTCATACTCTGAGTCCATCGCATGCGTCGCACTACACCACCGGTAGCGAGGGCCGTGGGCGGGGCAGGATGCCCCACAGGCCCCAAGCGTGCCGGCAGCGGTGGCCGTCCCCTTCGCGCAGGTGGTCGTGGCGGTGGAGGCGGCGGCCCGCGCTCGTCGTCGCTCGACCCACTAGTGTCGGCCGCGGTCGCGAACTCGTCGCCGGACGAGGTCGGTGAGGAGCTGGACGAGGCGGGCGGGGATGGTGGGCGTGCTGCAGTTTCCGCTCTGTTTCGACGTCTTGTTATCATATTTTTTTACTCGTTTTAGTGTTAATTATTATTATTATTATAACTTATGTCTTAGAAGCAAGATTAAAAATTGTGTTGTTATTTTGGACTTGGCAAAATAATTAATCTCCTATGTTTGCTTGGTTTGATGGTGATAAGATGAGACCGTATCATGTCAACACATGTTTGTAAATTACCCGATTAGATTAACTATCTGTAATCCTGATCAAAATGAACGACGAACATTTTCGTATCACTCGGAAACATATGAAGCTTCCTCGGGCCCTCGGGCTCGTTGTGACATAATAGGCATGTTTTTTTTTCTGACGTAAATCGATTGTACAATTGGCAATTTGACAACTTTTTTCTGTTAAATAACCCATAAAATTTCTCATAGAAATATTAGTGGAAAAATCCACTTCAATATCATGAAAACTCACCGAGTCACTACAATGTTAAAATCACATTTTTAGATTTCCCCAAATACGTGCCGAAACTCTTCCGACTGAAGGCCATTATAACGTAACGTCACGAGACATACTCATAACAAAAGTTATCATAAATTTTATGGGTTATTTAATGGTATTACTGGTTTTTAATAATTTTATACTTTTAAAATGGACTTTCCCACCCAACTTTGCAGACTCATAAAAAAGTTACACGTTAGGTATCAAACTCAAAACTTTAACATATTTCCTTATTTTTCATTATGTTAACAGGCTCTTATATAATTCTTACAAATTTCGGTTACAGTCAAGTACCCAATTTGTGAGGAACTATCTATGTGATACTTACTACATTTGGATGACTAATAGCCACAAAACATCAAAAGTAGCCTACTGTACCGCGCGTTGAGAACGCCCTATACAAGACGGTAGGAGGTAGGAACCTATGAGACGTCATTTGTTCCATCGCTGTAGGTACTAGAGCTTGGCAACTTCGTTGGTGACACTCACATGTGTGCTTTTTGTTATGTGCAGCCGTAACTACGCACACAAGTTACCGCCAACACGAACGACGACCGACGGAAGCAGCCTCCGGAGGCCCCCGTTCGTTTTGGCGATAACTTGTACGAGTAGTTACGGCTGCACATAACAAAAAGCACACATGTAAGTGTCACCAACGAAGTTGCCTAGCTATAATTTTGTACGAGCAAAATTAATAAAAAAGCAGAACTTTTTCTGAATAGGAGGTGTAAAAAATTACAGGTTGTGTAGAGCTCATAACTCTTAACTCAAATGTGGGCAAACTTTCTTCCACCGGAAGACCAGCGCTGGCTCTATGGTCGGCATTATGCTGAGGTGGGACCATTAGTTGGTAGCATTTTTTTGGCAACCTTTACTTTATAATATTTTTTGTATTTTTTATCTTGTGCTGTCATGAATAAATGTATTTACTTTCTTTCTTCTCGATAGGGGGAATACATTTCTATTAATTTTGTTTTAAAACTCTATATATATATATGGAGCATTTCATGAAAACATCAACTTTTTGTCCCTTACGAAATGCTATGGCAGCTACCCTAATAAAACGTATGAGCTGCTAAGAAACACTACCAATCTTAAAGCAGAGTTATGATATTACAATGCTGATAATTAGCCTCCTGAGTTTATTTCTGGGAAGTACCTATTAAAACGGTGGTGTCCCTTACGAAATATTTTCATGGAATGCTCCATATACTGTTGGACCGTCATCCTTGGCGGGGCTTAGCCTCCCGCGGGCCGGTGATAGCCCACATACCTTGCCCATCAGTGACTTAGCTAGTCCTTGTGACGTTGCTATCGGTTTTTGCAGCCGCTCGTCCCTCCACAACGTGTCGGACATCTTCGTGATGGGCGGGTGCCTGATCCTAGAGTCGTTGGTGCTGTTCCACTGGTGCGAGCGGAACGGACTCGGCCCGCTCGGCGTCACAGGGCTCTCTATGGGCGGACACGTGAGTATACCACAACTAGCTGTCGAGCACAACTCGCCGCGACTTTACTAGATGCGCGAAAGAGCATGACCTGTCACTGTCATATTAGATACGGAACATGCACGACGAAGGTGCTGCCAACTGGTGCCGCCAATCTAAGATTTGTACCCTCTCATGCTGGGGCCACATTGACGGAAACGCCGTTAATTTATCGCTATTAGGGTGTCCCAGAAAGCAAATCTCCATACAAACATTGAAGCCAAGTCGGCACGCGTTCCCATCATCACAGGGAGCTGAAATTTTATACACCAATATATTTGAGAAGTTAAAAAATATTTGAGGGGTTTGCATTACAAAATTAAAAAAAAATACTACATACTTTATCTATTATTAGATTGTCATTGTCCGTCATATAAATGTCTTGCTGTGTTCTAATTCTCTTTTGTAATAAAAGTCGTTTATAATATACTCGAGTCTTTAATATCTTACCGATAGTTGGATCAAATCAACCAATGTTGTTGTTTTACACCAATGTTACCAATGTAGATTGTTAAATTGTAACTTGTCACCTTGCCACTGTATGTATATGTAAATAAATGTGCCTTATTTTTTTCTAAAATTGATGCGTTTATTCTAGTAGTTTTTCAAAAAACTTAATCTCAAATCTTTGTCTTAGCTCTTAATTCGCAAGTGGTGAATTGTTATGATATTGGGGTAGTTTTTTCACAAATATTTCTATTATTGAGAGGTCTTTCTATAACATTCCACAGAAAAAAGTGGTAAAGAAGTATATTTGCAGATGGCGTCTCTGGCAGCTACAAACTGGCCAAAACCCCTCGTGCTGGTGCCGTGCCTGTCCTGGTCGACTGCTTCCGCCGTGTTTCTTCAGGTATCCTATCGAATTTTATATATCTGTTATAAAACTGATCGGACGGAGTAGCGTCATTGCTCGCAATAATGTGGACATGACTCCAAAATTTATTAATTAATCAATCAGTAATTTCTTACCTGAGATTTTATTTTTATACCTAGTAAATAAATAAGACAAAAAAACTTATACTGTAGATTTATTATTAGTATCCAAAACTTCTCAAAATCATGCAAATGTATTTTTTCAACATCAAACGCAAACCTATCATACATAAATAAAATTGGTTTCCTTCATTACGCATTTCTTTAAATTCGATTATTTTAAAAGCACGTGTAAATTGTGATCTCCAGTAATCCAAATCTAATTTCAAGAAATTAATTAATCATTTAATCAATATATTCGTTTTTGTATGTTTGATAAATTCTGCCGCCATAACGCAAAAGGGCACATCTAACATTTTTTTTCGACACTGAGTTCTATAAATATTCGGAATCAGTAGATTTTACTGATTCCGAATATGTATACAACTCAGTGTCGAAAAAAAAATTGCTAGATGTGCCCTTTTGCGTTATGGCGGCAGAATAAATATTTATAACTTTAATCAATTAATTTATTTTGGAGTCATGTCCACGTTATTGCGCGCAATGACGCTACTTCGTCCGATCCCTGGTCAACCACTTACTAAAAGATCGCCTTTTGTCGTAAGACCAGCGCTGGCTCTTAGGTTGGCATTTTGCTGAGGTGGGACCATTTTGTGGCAGCATTCGCCTTTATTGTTTTATTTTATTTTATTTATTTTTTGCTGCTGTCATAAATAAATGCATTTTCTTTCTTTCTTTCTTTAAATCATTTCATAGTCATTTAATAGTCTCTTCTTTTAATAACTTGACTCAAAACAAACTAAACAAACGAAATCAAAAGAACTTATTCAACAATAAATGCACGACTTATTATAAAAAAATATCTTAATCGCTGTCGCTGTGCCAATAAATAAAATAATACACAAATCGAACTGGTCCCAAACTAAGCAATGCTTGTATTATGGGTACTAGACGACGATATACATACTTAAATAGACAGATCCATCACTCAGGAACAAATACTCGTGCTCATCACACAAATATTTGTTCTTAACAGGATTCGAACCCGGGACCTCTAGCTTCGTAGGCGGTATCACTCCCACTAGGCTAAACGTGTCGTGTGTCGTGCCTATAACATTAGAGTTCCCTCGATTTCTCCAAAATCCCATCATCAGCTACTAATCGGGAGCCAATGGGACCACCTGGGAGGTATACTCTTCTTACAAACAAAAAAAGATTTTTCTAAATCGAAGCAGCCATCTTCGAGCAATCGAGAAACATACATAAAAAAATTGGTTGCCTGTAAAGTCGGTATACGGGCGAAAGTTTTACGTGACAACGACTAACCATGCCCGAGTGGAAGGGACGCGTGCCTCTCACTCGCTCTCATTGTGAGCGCATAACGTGAGCGGAGCGTAACGCAGTTTCTTGAAGTGTCACCCGGCAAACCAATTTATAAGACGTTGTCACGTCAAAATATATCATCGAACTGAGAACCTCCTCCTTATTTGAAGTCGTTCAAAATGTATCAAGTCGAGTTTTTTGACCTATAAGAAATTTATCTATAAGTTTAATTCGACCCCTAAATACTTCAGTTAATTTTGAGTCGTGTTAGGAGACTAATTTTCATAGTTCAGCGTTTGTATTATTTGCCGTCTTAAGATTTCACGGCTGTTATACTAGGTACTATACATTACAGGGTGTGATGTCTCAGTCAATAAACTGGGACTTGCTGGAAGACCAGTACCTCTCCGACGGCGAGTACCGCGAGAAACTCTCCAAAATGGTCACCATCGTCGACGAAGCTTTCCTGGCAGGCAAAAAATTCGCACAAACCTACTCGCAGCAACCAAACGCAAAAATCTCCACATCAACCACCATAGACATGTCCCCGAAGAAACTCGATATAACTTACAAAGAAAGCAATTTACTGCGCAACCCAAATATCGTTGACGTAACCGACAATGTGGACTTAGAGAAACAAGTGCCGAATGAAATAAAGCCGGTACCAAAGGAAATGTTGGCTGAAGAACTAAAGAAACTTTTAGATGAAAAGAAAATTAGTCTGCAGTTGTACGAAAAGTTACTATCAAATGACAAGTTTGAACTGAAGCCGCAAGACATCGAGGATATAAATAAGTTGAACGAAGAGAAGATCAATGAGATTTTGATGAAATGTAAAATCGGTGAGTAACAGTTCATAATGATGAAGTCTACGACTGTGACTGGAAAAAACAAAACTTCAATTGTAGGTTTACCAGTAGCGTGGCGTCCAAAGACCTCGATTCCCACCGGCTTGCCTAATATCAGGTATTTGAGCACCTTATTCTACAGCTCTTAATGAAAATGTACGCCAAATCTGCACCGGCTTGCCCATGGATATCTTTTACGCCACGCCACTGAGGTTTACATCACATCATAATATTTTGTTCTTGGAAAATTTAAGGCAGAAACGTGTGGTTCACATAGCTTTTTCACTTATGTGTTCTTTAATGCTATTATTTATTCCTGGAGCAGTAGCGTAGCTAGATAAAATCTGAACTTCGGCCACTTTAGCTTTGCGAAGCCTCTTCCATTTCTCAGTCACCAAAATACCAATGGAACTAAATGTTTAACAACTTGAAAAACATTTTTGCGAGGCCTGTATGCTTATGATGCTAAGCTTTGTCGCGCGATAAATAAATGATAATGCATCCGTCACTCTCACACACTATTTGTCAGAATGTGACGGATGCTTTATCATTTATTTATCGCGTGACAAAGCGTAGCATCATACGCCTACTGGCCTCCATAGACGCGAAACCTTTGTCGGCCGCGGACGCCTCGCTACGCCACTATCCTGAAACCCACACGATAAGATGTAAAAAACAACATACCATCTCATCAACTCAAAAGTAAATGTAATCTAATTAAGACCAATCGCTCTATTTATGTGCCTAACATACTCCTTTTGTTTCTAGCCGACTTGAGATTAACCACTCCAGACCTAACGCAACCGGCCAAAACCGAAGCTAAAAAACCGCAGACACCAAAGGTGCCTGCTGTTATCAAAACTAATGAAAACGTAGGGAAGAGAAAATCTTGGACGGTCTCAGACATAACGTCTGACTTGTGGTCGAATCTTCCCTTTATGAAGAGTAAGAATGAGAAGAAGATAGACTGGAGCAAGGTGCATTGGAGGGACAGAGAGGCTCTGCAGTTTATGAGGGGGATCATGGATGAATGCACGCATTTGAGCAACTTCTCGGTGCCTTTTGATACGTCTTTGATTATTGGTAAGTGATATTATTGCGCTATAAAAATGCTTATTCACAGATGCTACTCAAATGAATTAAATGTTTTCGTATAGAGTTTAAGACATTAAATTTTGGGTTGGGTAGGTTGGGCCCTAAGGCGAGAAGTTCGACGTTCTTTTTACATTTTTGCCTGGATGTTGCTTGCTCATACCACAAGTACCTAACTATAGCTTGGCAACTTCGTTGGTGACCCAACACGAACGGAGACCGACGGAGGCAGCCTCCGCAGGCAGCCGTTCGTGTTGGCGGTAACTTGTGTAAGTAGTTACGGCTGCACATAACAAAAAGCACACGTGTGAGTGTCACCAATGAAGTTGCCAAGCTATAATTGTATATTTAAGCTGGTTGGTAGACATAAAAAACACGTTACTAATGTCATATTGAAGATTAGGTGTCTGTTACAATCCACCGATTGTTTTGATCGTGATTTTTTTTTAGTAATTTTTGTATAAGTTTCGGATTTTTTTTATAGCTGTATGCGCGAAACACGACGCATACGTGCCTCGCGACGACGTGGGCACGCTGGAGGAGATCTGGCCCGGCGCCGAGGTGCGCTACGTGGACGCGGGACACGTGTCCGCCTACATCCTGCACCAGTCGCTCTTCAGGTATCATTTAATTTTTCTGTTAGTTATCTGTCTTTTACTTGATCACGAACACTAATATAAGAACATACATAATATGAGTTCAGAGAAGTCTATACTCTATTCCCCATAACAGCACTAGTGTCGTTATAGTCACTTTACGTTATTGCTAGTAGCCACAGACTTCTAAATCTAGGTTAAACCTATGTCAAGGATTAAGCGCTCAATTTTAACTTTACGGTAAAAATGCACAACTACAAACTTAACAAACAATTTAATTCCTACGGTTTTTAAGAAAAACAAAACATTCCGAACTAAATTAATTGATGCCAACATAAAAAAGTATTTTTAATTTAAGTATATTTTAAATTAAAAAAAAAGTTTACCATAGACACATACTGTCAGTCAAACGTCATATTTGCCTTGTTTCCAGGTTATGATTAATTTTGTATTTTATAATTTAAAACCTCGTCGTAGAAAAAGTATTGTATGCAACGTTGTATAATTAAGTCAAAAAACGCTCATTGCGTCTCTATTTGCGATACTCGCCGCGTTCGCGGCTCGTATCGCAACTCACGCAATTCGCATTTTTTGAACCCACTTATACAACTGTTGCATAAAATACTATTTTCTACTCCTGTACTGTTATCTGTCTTTTACTTGGTCACAAACACTAATATAAGAACATACATAATATGAGTTCAGAGAAGTCTATACTCTATTCCCCATAACAGCACTAGTGTCGTTATAGTCACTTTACGTTATTGCTAGCATCCACAGACTTCTAAATCTAGGTTAAACTTAGGTCAAGGATTAAGCGCTCAATTCTAACTTCACGATAAAAATTCACAACTACCAACTTAACAAACAATTAAATTCCTACGATTCTTAAGAAAAACAAAACTTTCCGAATTAAATTAATTGATGCCAACATATTACCATAGACACAACTGTCATGCCGGCTGTACACACTCGGAGAGACCGGACGAGACACGCGTGACGTCCTTTTCTTACTCACATCTTGGGAACGTGCGTGTCTCGCCTGGTCTCTCCGAGTGTGTACAGCCGGCGTCAGACAATATGTCATATTCACCTAGTTCGGGAGCTGTTTAATTAGGTATGTATTTTATTTATATTTTAACCTAGGTAGTCGTAGAAAAAGTATTTTTAACCTAGTCGTAGAAAAAGTATTGTATGCAACGTTGTATAATTAAGTCAAAAAACGCTCATTGCGTCTCAATTTGCGATACTCGCCGCATTCGCGGCTCGTATCGCAACTCACGCAATTCGCATTTTTTGAACCTTCTTATACAACTGTTGCATAAAATACTATTTCTGTATCCCGTTTAATCAGTGACTTAAGGCCCCATGTTCCCTAGATGGGGCAGAGGGCGTCCACAGTGCGCCTACATCCCGAACGGTCTTAAGCTTCGCGCTTCACTTCGCTCCACGTCTTCAGAGGGGCGTATTTACCCTAGGGCCATCCGGGCCATGGCCCGGGGCGCCAATCCGCCAGGGGCGGCGTAACCGCCCCTAGCCGGTTGCATTTTGATTTGGTTTTGCCATTCAACCAACTTGTACTTCTTCTGGGGCGCCAAATTTCAAAATGCGTCGTCCCTATTGCCTTCGCTTTCGTAATGAAATGATCGTCCGCCGCCAAGTCTGCTTTGGACGCCCACGTTTGTGTTTTCCTTGAGGATTCCAGTCTATATGCCTTGGTATATGTTCAGGATCACTTCGGAGCGTATACCCTATCCAGTTCCATTTCCGGCGTTTTATCTGCTGGTCGATCAGGGTCTCATTGCAGCGTTCCCATAGGTTTGTGTTGGAAATGCAACAAAAAATAAGGTTTTTATATTGGACCGGGATATTTTTATTTTTAGTTTGACTCTTCGTGTCAATTTCCGCGATTGCCATACGGGGTGAAGCTGTGCGAAGGCGGCTCTTGCATTGCAACTCTCGAAGCGATGTCTTCTTCTGTTCCTCCGGTTGTCAACACCACTCTTCTGAGGTAAATAAATTTGTGGATGCGTGCGAATCAGCAAAATGACCATTGTCTATAATCGGAAGTGGTGTCTTCTCCGAAGCAGCAGGAGAAAAGCCCAACAGGTAACCAGTCTAGCATGACCTCGCCATGCGGGTTCGCTTTGATAAAATATAAAGGCATTAAAGGAGTTAAATGAGGTGTTTTTTTTTTACTAGGTATTTATCATGGTATCTATTCTATACATACAATAAAATCGTAGAAATTCTATGAATGTTCACGTATCGCGTAAAAACGTACAGTAAAGTCGCCGTCAATAGAATTTGCTAACTTTGTAAATAAACCGCCATATTGAAATTGTCTCTGAATGATGAATTTACTAGTGATGGGGAAGACTCTTACTTTACGCTTTTATTTCAAAACATTTGGACTATTAAAGTATCGAACGCAAGAAACAGGTGTTTTTAATTTACTTAATCAGAAGGCGAATCGTTACTTGAAGATTATGTATCCACCAGTATTTATCACAAAATGTGCCGTTATTTCATCCGTAGCTCTATCGATGATGCCGTCTAAATATTTAATTTTATTTTCTTAGGTACAGAGCGTAAGTTAGGTAGTGTGTACCCGCTTTACAATATCACCAACTTTAGTCACAACGCTATCGTCATAGACAATTGTAGAATTTAAAAGAAACAAAAACGTCATCCCATTATGTCATAATAACGTACATACGTAATTAAATTTTAAACTTTTAATGAAATATTCAACATTAAATTATTTATTGTATGGTTTTGTATTTTACGGCAACGACCGTTTAAATAGTGTATGGTTTCAGTGGTGTTTGATGAGGTGGTGTGAAAATTCAAGGAGAAACAGTGACAAAACAAAGTTACGCCTTTTGTTTACATAGTTTGCAAATTCTATTAACGGCGACTTTATAGAGCTCCAAGTTTGATATAAAGATAGATTATGGCCCTTATCAAATATAATATTTTTCTCAGACTATAAAGACAGGAAAAAACAAGCGTTAACTCAAAAAAATCTTAGATTAAATTGAGAATAGATGTTAAATTTGCATATAATATTATCCTTCGTAAATATAGAAATCTTTATCACCGTACGTCTCTTTAAAAGAACATATTTTAAATTTTAACAACCGATTTTGTCAACAGGGCCTGCATAAAAGAAGCATTCGAAAAGTCAAAGAAAAAGTGGAAGGACGGTAAACACGTGGACTGACGATAGTTGACACATAAGGACTCTGTAGCTTAAATTTTTCGGTGGCAACTATTTTGCTCACTACATGTCTGAACTGTATAATAATAACTGGCCGATTTCTCCATTAAGGGGTCATCCAGTACGTCACACTCATGGGTGGAGGGGGGGGGAGGGGTCTAGCCAAATGTGACAGCCTATATTAAAAAGATGAAATATGTCAGGAAAAAGTGTGACATGGGGGAGGAGGGAGTCAAAGTCTGAAAAATCGTGTGACGTACTTTGTAGATGACCCCTATTACGTTATTCCATAGATATTAAATTAGTTAAACGTCTGGACCTTCAAATTAATTTTTACTTGAGCACAAGTGTAGATATTTATGAAGTTCCGCGGCTAAAGGCACCTTGTGGATGTTGTCGCTTGTGCCCTTCTATCTTGATATCCTATAGTAATGGAGTCTATTACGTCGTCCATAAGGTCCGACGTCTATATGGACGTCCATAAACCTTTACCCCCGGAATGACACATTTGAGCAGTTAAGGGCTGTGACGAAACTGAAAATGTGTGTCAAATCAATACATTTTAGTGACGCAACAGAAAGTTAGAAGGTATTTAAACAATATTTAAGTACCGTTGAATTGTACTCGTACACTTTTGTAATTTAGCACGATCGTCCTCAATGCCATGTCGCGTCGTGCGCGAAATATGAAGCAGCCAGCAGGTCAAACTTTTAAGCTAATAATCGCGGAACAAACATACAAAAAAATAAAAATAAAAACATACAGACGAATAGAGAACCGTCCTTCTTTTGGAACTCAGTTAAAACGCGCTCCTTCCGCTTGCACCTCACATATTATGATAAATTTATGCTATAAATTTGTTATTTGCTCAATTATGTACACTATATATAGCTTCAACTAAACTTTTTATTCCTTTTATCCATAAAATAACGTTTTAGAGGAGAATCGGTCTTTAGTCAAAATAATCGGTAAGCAAAGAAACATATTTTTTCATGTTAAACCTATGTTGTTGTTGATCAACAATTTCATAGTCATTTCGAGTCTTGAAATGCCATAAGGTGTGATATAATATACAGCAAATTATGAAATAGTCGAAGGTTTACAATATCGGCATATGTATGTATGTACATAGCTTTATTTGCATAAAAAATAATGTACAAATTAGAATTAACTTAGTTATGAATGTGTTTTAAATATCAATAGCGCGTTTTTGAATTTGTATTAACATTTCTGTCTACTAATCCGCTCATTGTCGTTTTATTGTGCTGTCTTACAGGCCAAGGAAATTGCAAGGTATTTTAAGAGGCTTTATCAAAGAATAAGTAGACAGGAGTGCCTTTTAGAAAGGATTTCATATTTCCTAATACTATTCCGGAATACCCAAACGGAATCCAAACAATACTAAACATATTGTCTGAACGTAAAGGATCGACCATGCCAGCTTTAAAACGTAGAAACGTGTAGAAAACGTGACAGAATACCAGATTTTTCAAGATATTCTAATTATTTAGTTTCTTATTTAAGGGTAGTTCTCTGCGATTTTATACCGTTTTGCTTGCTTCATTACCTCGCTTTTTAAAGCATATTGTCAGTCCTTCTACACGTGCAGCCTATGGATCAGTTACACGCAGCGGGCATACAGCGCTCTGCGCGTGCAGTACAATAACGCGTGGCGGGTGGTGTTCAGGCTGCCGCGATACTGCAGCGCCTCGGGCATGTTTGCCGAGGGGCGGGTTGATGGCTTCCACGCGATTATCAGAAAGCGATGCAGTTCATTGCTAAACCGCTGGCGCGCCAGCTCGAACACCATCATGAGCACGTTAGCTGACCGGTGGGATTCGCCGTGGCTAAAACACTGGGTTCAGCTGCACGCCCCACCATAAATTTTTAGTTCTAAGTATAATGTGTTTTCTGTCTTTGTAATGTCATACTACTAACAATAGAAGCATAAGTATTATTTGTAAACTACTAACACAATATGGATCTTGTCCGAAATAAATGATGATATGATATGATATGATTACCATCGCCACTATTATTGGCCGTTTTATAAAAGCAATCAGGATCATTATGAAAACACACAAAAAAAACATAGACGAATTGAGAACCGTCCTTTTGGAAGTCGGTTAAAAATAGCAGAGGCACGCGACTTCTACAAGATAACCGAAAACGACTCCATAGTTTATAGGGAGCTCATCCATAATGTGGCGATGGTAATGATGTGATTGGTGCGACTGTTTAGTCGCAGAGAACTACCCTTAAGTAACCTGAGGTTTTACTGCCTATAAAATAGGAATTTGATAAACTGGGAATTTGGTTTGAAAAAAATCTGGTATTTTGGGAATGCCATGTTTTGGGTCTATAGGACATAAACGACGTATCACACCTTTTGGTGTATGAGCATTTTACAAAAACAATACCGGGGTAGCTCCTTTCTCAAAATATGGACTTGTGAGGTTTTTTTGGGTCAGAATCGTTAGTACTTTCGAACCTTATACGTAAAAAGTGTCCCAATTTTTTTTTTCCATTACGTCACCATTTTGCATAGTGTTTGTATGAACGTGACGTAGTGGAAAGACAAAAATCCCATACAAATTTTGGGACACTTTTTACGTATAAGGTTCGAATGTACTAACGATTCTGAGCCAGAAAAACCTCAAAAGCCTATATTTTGAGAAAGTAGCTACCCGGTATTTTTTTTGGAAAACGCTCGTATGCGTCGCGTAAAGCTTCGGCATGATCGATCCGTTATCTGGTGCTAGCGATACCATCTTGTGTGTGTATGACAGAATAACAAAAGCTTTCGTGTTTTTGCGAAACGATTTTTTTAATTTCACGGCCAAACGCTCGCGGGCGCTCATAACTTTTACTCAGATGCCGGCCGTTTTTTTTCATAACGCATTGTTGTCACAAACCCGCCTAGCGGGCGCTGTCGGTATCTGGGGTGGTTTTCAATTTTTTGTCTGGTCGTGACAGTGTTAACGTATTTATCAAATTAAAGGCCTGAGATTCTGAGATAGTGCACGAGCCCATTAATTTATTTTAGGAATCTGTTACCGTTATGCTTTTCATAGTTTTACTACAATACAATTATATAAGGTATATTCTCTTTTGAGATGCGAAGTTATAATTTTTATAATAAATATTTTTATGTTTAAGGTGGGTTTTATTTTAATGGCATGTATTTAAATTATCTTTGTTAAGTCCGCCGCGTTTCCGAACGGCTTAAGACTTTTCATATGACAGCACCTGTCAGTTTGACAGTCTCATTAATTTTTGGAGCGAACTTGGGCCGCGTTAAACGAGATTTGTACCCATTGTTTAAAGTTAATTTGGTTAACCTATTTGTTGGAGCCCTGTAATTTTAAGCCCTTTTTGTGCGTATTGTTTCGCGTGTGTGACGTCTGCAGCTGTGGAACCGGCCAACTTAGAGCTGATCTTCTGACGGTAACTTTACTTTTGACAAACTTATTAATTGTAGATTTTTAGGGTTCCGTACCCAAAGGGTGCCATAGGATCCCTATTGCTAACCCTCCACTGTCCGTCTGTCATAGGGCTGTATCTTTTGAACCTTAATAGGTAGAGACCTGAAATTTTCACATGTGTATTTCTATTGCTGCTATAACAACAAATAATAAAAATAAAAGGAGGGTCCCAACTCTTTTCTGGCTTATTTTGCTCGACGGTGGTACGGAACCCTTCGTATGCGAATCCGACTCGCACTTGGCCGATTTTTAACCTATTGCCTGTTCATAGCCGTAGAATGTTGACAACTAGTAAAATAGTTTTGCCTGAGAATAGTGAGAACGACAATATAACATCAGGGTGAAAGGCACTCTAGAGCAACCAAATGAAACCAAGTGATATAAAACAAATATGTAATCATTTTTTCCATCACTCCGCAGCGATATGCAATCAAACAAAATAAATATCTGGGATCTCACATAATGAGAAACAAAAAGGCCGCTAAAACTACCAGTCCGTCGCTGGTCGCAATAAAAATAAACAAAAAGCACTTATTTCATGATTTAAGCCCGCTTTACAACGCAACTTACAACATCTAGACCTTTACCCAAGCTTTAGGTGACAACCAATGACCTTAATAATGCATTACTTACTTAGGGCGGTAAAACAAAGAATGCCTCAGATCGCAGGTATTTGACGTCCGAGCCGAAAGCAAGGGCGATAAATATACAATCTGAGGCTTTCTATATTACCTACCGCCCGTGGTAAGTACAACATTTCACGTCTCCCCCAGGCCAGGACGCGGGATTTTCCGCACGCATAGCGGGCGGTAATTGCCACTTTGTGGCCAGATGTGACGTAAAATAAATAGCCGGACGGAGCTTCGCTAACTAAGAACTGAAGCATGTCTAATCCGCCGGCTACCTATGTATACGTACTGCTCGCAATAGGCCAAAACTATTTGATGTGTGCGTGCGGCTCGTAAGTACAAGCAGCCGGCTTATTAAAAATGGCTTCAGTTCCCTGTTGGCGAGGCTCCGTCCGGCTATTTATTTTAAGGTTCTTGGTGACAACGAAAACTTACTAAATACACTTAGTAAATCACAGGGATATCAACCTTATAGCTCTTCAAACACGAGTGATATTCCTTTGAATTTCTTTTTGGTTGTCACCCGACGATCTACGTTGGTGGCCCCATCGTGATATTTCTTAAAAAGTCCAAGCACCAAAGCAGCGCTTGCGTAGCGGGTCGGCAAAGGGGCTTAAGTGTGAAAATATTGCGAGAAATATCTGATAAAGGGTAAATGTCATTGTTGGCAGACTAGGTACTGAATACATTTCACCGCTTTTTAAACTCAAGCGGGGTTATAATTGCGTTTATCGCTGAATAAAACATCTATCTCTGTCACACTAATTTGGCAATAAGAGACCATTTTTTATCTACAACCGTGAGTATTCAATTTACCCCATTGTATAGACTAGCAGTACAATTTCTCGAAATATTTTTAACATAATATATATAATTATAAGAATTATTATAAGTCTATAACCCTCCTGTGGTTAAATTCAAGTTCTTTTGATCAACACTTTACACCTAAGTAGTATGAAATCGAGTAAAATATTTTTTTTATTTATAATGCCATGTCTATGATACTGGCTCAGTTTTATTTTACATTCTATAACTCGTCTAATAATCCAACAATTTGCATGAAACAGGTTCTTTCATTTAATCAGTGGTTCCGAACCTGGGGGTAATTACCCCTTTAGGGGTAAAACTCATATTAAGTCGTTTTTCTTTGAGTACTTTCATATACTTGTCTGTATTACCTATTTTTTGGAGGGGTAATGATACATATCTAGAGGGGGCCTGTGGGTGATGTGCCAATAAAGGTTAGGAGGTTTAAACACACAAATGTATAAAATATTTTTCCTGAGATGGGAACTAATAAATTTCGAAATTTGTAAATTACACTTCGTCATTTTCATACAAACGTAGAATATTTTCTGGGGTTGGAATATTAGGCGAATTTCTCGTGACGAATACCGTAAATATCTTCATCTATATTTCAAATCGATCAGATTCGTGCTATTAAAGTAGTTAAGCATAAAACGTCCTATAAATAATATACAGAGCATCGTTGCTTTTCCTTTGATGTTTTTATGTGATTAATGAGTTTCGGTTACCACCAGACTATATGAAGTGGCTGTCGCGTTGTGGTCGCCTCATTCAACTATCGTACAACACACGCGCCATAGGACTGCTAGAGCGCTACATGAGCTCTGGGACGATGAAAGATTATCGCTAGAGGCTCCTACTTAGGACCCATAATAACTATGACCACTTGGTCATAGCTAAGGGAAAAATTCAAGCCATCATTAAAGAAAATCCCACCTTCGTTCTAAAACTTAAGGTTGGAATGTCATTGAAGACTTTGCTGTGTGAATCATTTTCGTTTAGCTACGTCCAAGCGCGAATGAGTGAATAAGACGTTTTATGCGCACACGATCACTGCCAATGACACTTGCCTGTTATGTAAAGATTGGAAGACCGACAGCGAAAGTGTTAACCCTTATTAAACAAACACTCGAGTCCAATCCGCATACAGTATAGCGCTTAAAAACACATTGAACACACAGTGCACGGTTATGTAGTGCATGTAGGGAACATGCACTACATAACCGTGCACTTTATTACTTATCGCGTTGGTCGGATGACAATGAGCGCTCTAGCGCATTTTTTTAATGGACCTTGTTTAATTTGCCTCGTCTAAGATCTTAGGTGTTTTACTGTAGTTTTTGTAATTTAAACATACCTAGAGATATCATCATCAGAGATAACATCAATCTACAAGTAAGTTTTTAATTTTGACCTCAAATATTAATCATATTATTTGTGTTTACATAAAACTCCACCCTTCATTCTGAAACAAAATATTGGAATTTCAACGGAGGGTTTGTTATGGATTAGATCCCTTTCACTTAACTATGTCCTCAATATGTATTTGTTAAAAAGATGCCATTTGTTGACAATTACTAGTTCTAGAGGGTGCTTGACGGATACATCAGAGTCACAGCGTGTATTGATACAATAAATATCTGCGATCGTTCTAAAACGTTTATAAAATCGACTTCAACATTGTTGAATCTACAGCTACAGCTGTATTAGCCATCAAAAGCAGCTGATCACTTTAGTACTTTGTCACAAAGGCATATTGAGAAGTCAATTTAAAAGCAGCTGTCAAAGTAGTTAAAGCCACAAGGTACTAGAGTGACAAGCTAATTTGAAATTTGACTGTTCTACGCGCATGCATTTAGTATTTAACCTCGTAAAACCCAAGCTTAATAATAACGACCCAGTCTCCAAAAGGTTTATGTACATGCAGCCTAAAATCTTCAGGCAACAAAATAAGATTCAAAATGTATTTCCTAAATCTATTGGGCCGCTATTTTATGATTAGCAGTCTGAATGACAGACTGCGTTCCAAATAATTGGGACTTTAATAGGTTAACCTATCCCGATCCAGCTTTCACATAAACAACTTTGCTAGCGATATCGTCAGTAACTATCTTGTAAAGTCCTGGCGAAACAAATGACGGTGTGAAATAATTTCATCAGCCATTTGTCATTCGACGTGTTTTTTGCGATCGGTGGAAGTCGCGGCTGAATGTATGAAGAAGACAACTGTAATGTAACTTGCCAACAAATGTTGCAATAACATCGAACTTGCGCTGCCTGTAATAGCTCTTAATAACTTAACTTAAGCTCTTAACCTAAAAACAGCATCATTTTAAAAAGTCTATATAAAGCAGTTAAAACATCGATTCCATGAGAACTCCAATACAAAATATAGAACTACACGAACTTTACATACATCACCGTCTGATGTAAAAACAAGAACTTCAATTAAGAAACTGTACATACCTACTATGAAAGAAACATGATGTTTCTTTGTTTTATAAAACTGTACTATAAGGAACGCGCACGAACTATAGGTGGCAGCACTAAACGGCAAAAGAGACACGGGTGGACAATAAAGGAAACTATCACCCTTGCCAAATCAGGCTGTCGATGTCAATGACAATATCTATGAGGTAATGTCAAATATTAAGGAATATTTCATTTTTTCATTTCATTGCTATAAATTAACAGCGTTTCCGTCAATAATTTAGATTGGCGGCACCAGTTGGCAGCACCTTCGTCGTGCACGTTCCCTATAGTTTACATGAAAACTGGATCCACCTAAATCTCTATAGTCGTCGCCACATTACAGGTAAGTTCTACTTATTTCTTAAGCAGCAAAGTCCGAAAGTCGCTGTTGCTGAGCGGCCGCTTCTCGCCGTTTTGAGAGCCATTGGAGCTCGTCGCCGTCGACGTCGAAGCCTTCTGGAGGACGCTGGGGATGAAGCTGCTGAGTTGTGTCCGTCGCCTGAAACAATAGGGTGAAATTTATAACGTGAATCATTAAAATTAAACCTCAATCTATCCATGATTTTGAACAACTTTTACTATGGGGTCAACTTCGTACTACCAAAAAAAACTATTTCATAGAAAAACTCATGAGTCGGTAGACCAAAATATAACAGAGAGTTGTTTTTTTTTTGCATTTACAAGGCTGACCCTATAGAAAAAGTTGTTCAAAGTCATGGATAGATTGAAGTTTTATTATCATGATTCACGTATACAAGTCAAACAACTGTCGAGGCTGGATGCTCTGAATCCTTATTATAGAAAAATATACATTTATTTATGACAGCACAAAAGGAAAACAAAGAAAGCTTGCTGCCATATAATGGTCCCACCTGAGCATAATGCCGACTAGAGCCAGCGCTGGTCTTCCGGTGGAACCGGACAGGGGCGTCGTCACGGTTATACTGCGACTCATGGTTGTAATTTTTAATAATACAAGTCAGTCCACTCCAGCACAGGGCTACGACGCACTTAGGCATTGCGACGGCTAGAAAATCCCTAGACTAAACACATACTACCACACTAAATCACATTCTGCCTCCCGTGTCCCTATTTGGACGACCCAGCAGCGCGGAAGATTCTTGTCTCTTGTTTTCAACCGACTGACTCGAGTCTAACTAGTCGCCAAATAGAACTGGCGCAGTCGGTAGGATCCCAACCTGTGATCACATACTACAAAATACATGGGTGATACTTGAAGGACATCATTCCCCTGGCCAGAAATATTTAGAAGATTCTGAGTTATTAGTATGGCATTATTGGTTAATTTGCGGAGCTTAGCCAGAGTTACATAATAACCAAAAATGCTATTCTAAACAGGCAGGAGCTTCTGAATATTCAGCAATATATTATGTGCAAAGGGGAATCATATTTTTCAAGAATGACCCACGTGAAATCTGGAAACATTACACTCTTTTTTTGCAGTTTTTTTTTTATAAAATAGCGGGCAAACGAGCAGACGGGTCGCCTGATGGTAAGCAATCACCGTCGCCCATAGACACCTGCAACACCAGAAGAGTCACAAGTGCGTTGCCGGCGTTTCAGGTGGCAGTACGCTCTTTTCTTGAAGGTTTGAAGGTTGAATCGGTCCGGAAACACTGTAGGCGGTAATTTATTCCACAGTTCAGTCGTGCGAGGCAGGAAGTTTAACTAGTTTAACTCACATTCCGCCTCCCGTATCTCTCTTTGGCTGGCCCAGTAGCGCCGGGGCAGTCTCGCCTCGCGGTGGCGGCGCACTGACAGCAACCTCAATTTTCCTGTCGCCTACCAGAAGACCATTTGCCTTTTCGACCGCCTCGGCCGCGCTTTTCTCATCTTCGTAGTCTACATACGCTAGGCCCTTTGGTTTGCCGTCCCTGAAAAAAATCTAATTAGTATACTTCAACGTAAATAAACCAGTTCTAGTTAGAAATTCTTTGTTTCAATTCGGTAGAGAGGCCAGCTCACTACTGCCATGATATTTAACGGTTAGCGCAACCAAGGAGGTTCCTTCTAACTTGACAATACTTCTAAAAAAGCAGAATCCGACAATTTGACAACCTAACGAAAGGCAAAAAGAGTTTAAATTTCAAAAGCAGAAACACCGCAAGAAATCTTCGTTCACATTAGTCCTATTTATATATGGTAGGTACAGTACGGTATTTATCTATAGTAATCCAATATTTGGCACCATCTAATAATTTGAATAGATCGACACATGGATAACTGTTCGCCTACTTCCGGAATAGAGATTGCACTTGAAAAAGGAACATTTGTAAATTGTGTAAACTAAACATCAAAGAACTCGACACGTGACGACACGTTTGGCTGAGTGGGAGTGATACCGCCTATGATGCTAGAGGTCCCGGGTTCAAATCCTGGTATGGGCAATAGGGATGATGACTGGGTTAAAAATATGTAATTCTATTTAGTCCGTCAGTTAGATTATGGAAAAATATGGGACACGTATTTTTTGGTTTATCAAAATATTAAAAATCGACAAAGTTATAATAGATCATCAAACTTCTGGAGTGGGGGCTTGTGACGTCACTCTTGAGTACAATTTGTACTCAAGAGTGACGTCACTCGAAACTTCTAAGCACTCTATCCTCGTCAGTTTTTGTTTGTCAAACAAAACAAAAAATACGTGTACAATATTTTTTCATAATGTAACAGACGGACTAAACAGTTTTTTTTAGTCATCTAGCCTATTGTGTGATGAACACGAATATTTGTTTCTGAGTCAAGGACGTTTTCTATCTATGTACGTATTTATCTATATAAGTATGTATATCGTCGTCTAGTACCCATAGTACAAGCATTGCTTAGTTTGGGACTAGATTGATTTGTGTAAGATTGTCCCCTAATATTTATTTACTCACTTGAAGGTAACGACTCTCACGTCACTAAGTTTCCCGTATTTGTCGAAGATCTCCTCGAGCCGCTCGCGCGTACAATGCGAGAAGGGCAAGTTGCGTACGAACAATTTGTTCTTCTCGACCGTCGTAGCGTACTTAAAGGCCCCTTTCGTCTTCGAAGCGGAATAGCGGGAGAGGAACATCGGTCGACCGTCGAGTGGTGTGCGGTCATGTTTTATCGCTTCATCTACTGCCTCCTAAGGAAAAAAAACACAATTAACTCATGACAGCGAAAATAAAATCCGTACCTGAGAAGCATTCTTTTTTAATCTTTATTTTAAGGAGCTTTTGTCAGACTGAATATGCCAGCTCCGTTAAGCCTCTACCATGTCTCTACTATACAATCTTCAAAGAAAAAATAAAATACCTCAGAAGCTGTAAGTAAGTATGGAAAACAATAGGACAGTGTTATGCTTCTCAGGTACGGAATAGTACATTACACAACTAGGGTGGTAAAACAAAGGCATCGCAGATGTTTTTTATCATTTTGTAATATTAATTGGAACTTATTAATTGGTACTTATGTACCGTTTTGTTATAATAAAGCTTGTTGTGATAAAGTCGACTGAATGGTGGCTTACTGATGTGGAATACTGGCAGTAGCAAATGGATCCTCCGAAGGCCTTGACGCCGGCGCGCAGGCGCAGCGACACCACGTCTCCATATTCCGATAACTTCTCGCGGAGATTCTTCTCGTTTACACTGCGATATAATAAATATTACTATTAAAAATACCGTGACATAATTCCGAAAGCCCACAACCTTAGTAATTTTAAGAATATACTCCTTCTACATTGTACCTCGGAAGGCTGCTTAAAAAATTTGAAAATTAATTTCGATTATAAATTTAGTTGGATACAATATTACAATTTACTGCTTGCACTAAAGTCATGAACACAATTTTAAAACTTTCAGCACGAAATACTCGTAACACACGATAACAGCGGTTGAACCGCTCCAAAACCTTCCATTTACTGTTATTGGTCTAGCTTAGGGGTCTCTAAACTACGGCCCGCGGGCCAGATCCGGCGGGAAGAAATCGGGAGGGCCTATGATCCGGCCCGCGAGGCATTAGTACCTACTACGTACAGAAGTCGCACAGTGAAGTGCCTACAGATGATGTGAGACACAGAGCACCCCGCACCCAAGGACCAAAACAGATTATACGTAACTCCAAGTCGACCATGTCATGTGGCCCGCGCGACATTTTTAAAGGTGCTGTATGGCCCTCTGGGAACAAAGTTTGGAGACCCCTGGTCTAGCTAGTAATTGTCATACTAACTTGTGATCTAAATTGCTAACAAATAGCGTGCAGGCCTCGTTGCCGCTGGTTCTTGGAGCAGTTTTCGGGCTCTCTGTCCTCTGTCGCTTATTGTCTGCACCTGAAAACGTTTAAACCATATCATAGTATAGCTTGGCCAGTTCGTTGGTGACAGTCCCGTGGTTTGCGCGGGGGGCGGGGATCGATGACGTATTGAGCACCGCTACACACTGACACATATCATAAACACTCTATAATGCGTTCACTAACCGTAAATTACGACTATAATAAACTGCTTTGTTGGAACACATTTCTTATCAGTGAAAATGTTATTTTGCTAATCGAATTCGATGTTATTATTACATTAAATTTTCGAACATTTTTGAAAAACGAAGCAATTTGATTTGACCAATTCTAATATCAGTCGAAATTACGTTTTATTCGAAATGAAATGTCAATTGCAAACATACATGACAACGCTCGCACGTTATTTGATATCAAACGATATGATAGCTGTTGTGGGCGACTCTAGTTTGTCTCTGAATTAAAAAAAAAAACTATAGTTGCGTGAAAAAAGTTTTGATTTGCCGCCATTTGACATTTTTAATTTGCGGTTTTTTAATACATCATAGAAAGCTTATATAGTATGTGTGTAGATAAAGCATTGCAACTGTACATAATTAGTCCTTAAAACCCTCGTGTGATGTTATTATGAAACTCACCTGTAGGCTCGTTTAATAAACCCACGCTCCTACTTTAAATGTATTTTTATTTGCCGGGGCGTTCCATAGATCAGTCGCGAGATAAATGGAATCTAAAATTACAAACCTTTACTGCTGGTATCGTCCTCGTGAGATCTCTTTAAAGCACCACTATCTCCACTCTTTTCTTTCTCATCCACCTCCATGCTGCTATTGGCATCTTTTTTCCTCTTGACTTCAGTATCTTGTGTGTTTTCATCTGATTTTCTCTTTCCTTTCTTTGGTTTGTCGTCTTCTTTCTTCTTTTTATCGAATTTCCCCTTTTTGTTCTGCGTCGGTTTGCCTTTCTTCTGGTTGGTCATTTTGTCTTTCATCGCTTGGTAAGTGTCCCGCCATTCTTTTAGTTTTGCCTGTAAGTAAAATAGGTGCATAAAGCAACGGCCTCACGTCGTCATAAACCTCAGTCGCGAAGAATAGTACATTACACAACAAGGGTAGTAAAACAAAGAAAGGCCGAGATCGCAGATGTTTGCGGCCCGAGCTGCAAGTGAGGGACGTAAATATGCGATCGAGGGCTTTCTTTATTGCCTCCCATGTTGTGTACATCATTTTATGTCTTCACTTGGCCAGAAAGCGGCTTTTTCCGTACGCTTAGCGTGCGAAAGTCACTTTATGGCCAGGTGTGGCCTCGATCTCGGCCTTTCTTTGTTTTACCACCCTAGTTGTGTAATGTACTATTGGATAGTGTACTTGAGCATCTCGTCCTAGCATCGCGACGTGACGTATTAGATTAATGAAGGGCCCTTACCCTTGTTCCAGGAGAATGATTTCTAATGTGACACCTGGCTTCTGCCGAGTTCGTAGTACACAAGCTCACCTCACACAAATGTTGGCACTCGGTGGCGCGCCGCGGCCGGCGGGTAGACCGTCACGAACCGGAGGGCTCTCCTATGCAACTCTCGCAGTTTTTTCTCAGATAGTAAGGGTGTTCAAACTGATCCCCTAGTACACAAGCTCACCTCGCACAGATGTTGGCACTCGGTGGCGGTAGCCAGCTGCCCGTAGTCGCGCTCGTAATCGGTCCAAAGCCGCGCCGCGGCCGGCGGGTAGTCGGTCACTAACCAGAGTGCTCTTCTGTGTAATTCTCGCAGTTTGTTCTCAGATATCGAGGGCTGCCGATAGGACTCCCGTTCAAACTGATCCCCTAGTACACAAGCTCACCTCGCACAGATGTTGGCACTCGGTGGCGGTAGCCAGCTGCCCGTAGTCGCGCTCGTAATCGGTCCAAAGCCGCGCCGCGGCCGGCGGGTAGTCGGTCACTAACCAGAGTGCTCTTCTGTGTAATTCTCGCAGTTTGTTCTCAGATATCGAGAGCTGCCGATAGGACTCCTGTTCAAACTGATCCCCTAGTACACAAGCTCACCTCGCACAGATGTTGGCACTCGGTGGCGATGGCCAGCTGCCCGTAGTCTCGCTCGTAGTCGGTCCAAAGCCGCGCCGCGGCCGGCGGGTAGTCGGTCACTAACCAGAGTGCTCTTCTGTGTAATTCTCGCAGTTTGTTCTCAGATATCGAGAGCTGCCGATAGGACTCCTGTTCAAACTGATCCCCTAGTACACAAGCTCACCTCGCACAGATGTTGGCACTCGGTGGCGATGGCCAGCTGCCCGTAGTCTCGCTCGTAGTCGGTCCAAAGCCACGCCGCGGCCGGCGGGTAGTCGGTCACTAACCAGAGTGCTCTTCTGTGTAATTCTCGCAGTTTGTTCTCAGATATCGAGGGCTGCCGATAGGACTCCCGTTCAAACTGATCCCCTAGTACACAAGCTCACCTCGCACAGATGTTGGCACTCGGTGGCGGTAGCCAGCTGCCCGTAGTCGCGCTCGTAATCGGTCCAAAGCCGCGCCGCGGCCGGCGGGTAGTCGGTCACTAACCAGAGTGCTCTTCTGTGTAATTCTCGCAGTTTGTTCTCAGATATCGAGAGCTGCCGATAGGACTCCTGTTCAAACTGATCCCCTAGTACACAAGCTCACCTCGCACAGATGTTGGCACTCGGTGGCGATGGCCAGCTGCCCGTAGTCTCGCTCGTAGTCGGTCCAAAGCCGCGCCGCGGCCGGCGGGTAGTCGGTCACTAACCAGAGTGCTCTTCTGTGTAATTCTCGCAGTTTGTTCTCAGATATCGAGAGCTGCCGATAGGACTCCTGTTCAAACTGATCCCCTAGTACACAAGCTCACCTCGCACAGATGTTGGCACTCGGTGGCGATGGCCAGCTGCCCGTAGTCTCGCTCGTAGTCGGTCCAAAGCCACGCCGCGGCCGGCGGGTAGTCGGTCACTAACCAGAGTGCTCTTCTGTGTAATTCTCGCAGTTTGTTCTCAGATATCGAGGGCTGCCGATAGGACTCCCGTTCAAACTGATCCCCTAGTACACAAGCTCACCTCGCACAGATGTTGGCACTCGGTGGCGGTAGCCAGCTGCCCGTAGTCGCGCTCGTAATCGGTCCAAAGCCGCGCCGCGGCCGGCGGGTAGTCGGTCACTAACCAGAGTGCTCTTCTGTGTAATTCTCGCAGTTTGTTCTCAGATATCGAGAGCTGCCGATAGGACTCCTGTTCAAACTGATCCCCTAGTACACAAGCTCACCTCGCACAGATGTTGGCACTCGGTGGCGATGGCCAGCTGCCCGTAGTCTCGCTCGTAGTCGGTCCAAAGCCACGCCGCGGCCGGCGGGTAGTCGGTCACTAACCAGAGTGCTCTTCTGTGTAATTCTCGCAGTTTGTTCTCAGATATCGAGGGCTGCCGATAGGACTCCTGTTCAAACTGATCCCCTAGTACACAAGCTCACCTCGCACAGATGTTGGCACTCGGTGGCGATGGCCAGCTGCCCGTAGTCTCGCTCGTAGTCGGTCCAAAGCCACGCCGCGGCCGGCGGGTAGTCGGTCACTAACCAGAGTGCTCTTCTGTGTAATTCTCGCAGTTTGTTCTCAGATATCGAGGGCTGCCGATAGGACTCCTGTTCAAACTGATCCCCTAGTACACAAGCTCACCTCGCACAGATGTTGGCACTCGGTGGCGGTAGCCAGCTGCCCGTAGTCGCGCTCGTAATCGGTCCAAAGCCGCGCCGCGGCCGGTGGGTAGTCGGTCACGAACCGGAGTGCTCTTCTGTGCAATTCTCGCAGTTTGTTCTCAGACAACGAGGGCTCCCGGTGGGACTCGAGGTGTATGAACGTCTCCCAGTACTTGGACATGGTTTTGTTCTCGCCGTATTCTAAGGAAATGGCAGAAATAAAAACCGGTCAAGTGCGAGTCGGACTCGCGCACCGAGGGTTCCGTACAAACTTGTCAGTAGATACGTGAATAATTCAAGAAAAACTGTATGGTGGGACAAACTTAACTTTGCTCTTGTGAAACTGTTGTGCCCATACATCGACATATGCCGCGGTTAGTTTAGTAGGAGCAAATAAGGTTGTCTTACGATTTTTGCGAATTTCTAAAAAACGCTGCAAGTTAGCAAAACCATTTTATTTTTCCTGTAATATTTAGGATAATATTAATAATCGGTAATTATTGCAGATTTTTCTGTTCAGTATCTTCGGAGATAATAGGGGGGGAACGGTATTTTTTTTAACGGTTTTTGTCTTCAATCAAAAACTACATGTCTAAGGAAAAAAATAAAAACTGTTTTGGAATCTACATATTAAGCCCTTTCATTTGATATCCCACTCGATATATTAGCTCAACTTTCGATTTATGACATCCCATTTCGGTCCCCTTTAAAAAAAAAGTAAAAAAGGTATAAGATTCTTTTTCTGTCCCATAGGCTCGGATTAGCAGTTTTTAACACTATTCCAAATTTCAAGTCGATAGCATCAGTAGATCCTGAGATATCTTGCTGTGACAGACGGACAGACAGACAGACAGACAGACAGACAGACAGACAGAGTCGCACCATAAGGGTTCCTTTTTTACCATTTTGGTACGGAACCCTAAAAACATATTACAGGATCTACATAACTCTTTTTTTTTCAAGTGTACACCAAAGTGTGTACAGTATATTTATGGTCGAGGTCTAGTGCAGGGTTTTTTAAACTGCGGTCCATGGTTCCCTATGGGGTCCGTGATACGAGAGCCGGGGGTCCGTGGCTATGCATACAACACAAACTTTAATGTGGCCCTGATTTTCTTTTTCTCTGATTATATTCGGAAAGGGTCTGTAAGGTTTTCGAAATAATGTAGGAGGTCCGCCCGTAATCAAAAAAAGATTAAGAAACTCAGTACGTCTAGCATAACTGGCCGCGACTTCGTTTCTCGCGCGACAGAGCATCACCTGTCACTGTCACACGATATTGAGTGGAAAGAGATAGGGAGCATTTCTCGCGCGACAAAGAGTCGCGTGTTACAGTTGTGCTAGAGGTACTGGTGTAGTGAAAACGGGTACAAGTCACATATAAACCAGATACAAAAGGTCATAAATCTACTGTAGGACTTCAGCTCCTGTGTACTTAGGTTATTTATGACTTTTACCCCTTTTAATTAGACCCGCAGTATAATTGCTTTAGACTGCGCTTGCACCGTGCGAAGTAGCTCAGAGATGACCATAGAAAAAATACAATGCCTGGTGCGCAGTGTTAGCCTAGGCACGTTAATGGGTGAATTATTTCTTCTCTGACCGCTTTAGTGCCAGATAGCACAGCTACGGTTGAAACATAGCCTTAATTTTGCTACTTGTAATGTTTCGTAGTAAAATAAATTAAACTTACTGAATATCTCTTCAAAGATTTCCTTCCCTTGCTTGGGATCCTTCATGCGGTTGTATTCCAATCGCGCCCAAAACAGCGGCACCTCGCAATCATTGGCCTCCTCACCCCACGCCTGTCAATTACATTTTATTAAGTAAGAGCAATGTGTGATGAGTAATCAAATCATGGACCAGGCATACGATGTTAGTGATGGCATAAGTCGTCCAGAGATACAATTTTTTTATGTTTGTAAGTTCATTACTACGACAATAAATAGAGTACAGGTCGATTCACAAGAGCTGGCACGAATGGATTGAACGAAAGTAATGTCACTTGTCACTGTTGATTGACGTTCTTGTACAGGAGGATCCAAATATTTTGTAAACAAGTACATAACATTTCTTCATTATTCAAGAAAAAATAAAAAAATCATATAATCTGCACATTATTAAGACTAAGCAGGCAAAAGATATGGCAGAAAGGTAAATGTGGCGGTTCGCTGCAAATATTTTACTATCATGGAGTTTTTATTTGAATTATACCCTGTTTTCACACTGACACTGCAACCTACGAAATCATGGCGAAAATATGCGAAACTCATACGAAATTTAGATGTTTCGATGCAATTTCCGTGCTTCAAGTTCGGTGTGCAAACAAGGTTGCGATTGTGTAGGTGGAGATTTTTTATTGCTCATAAAATACACAATACAGACTGGGTTACGAAGTTATGAGACGAGATAATCTAAAACACGATTATCACTTTTTGAATCAACCTGTATTTAAACATTTTGTGGTGCACACATAAACATTATCATTCACTCGTTCAATCCGTTCGTGCCAGTTCTTGTGAATCGACTTGTACGTATGTTCTTCTCGCAATAGAGTACTATTGGGGGAAAAAAACATACCATTTATTGTCCCATGGTTCGAATGGGAGGCATATCTTACCTCAGCGAGCGAGTCCCACGCGAGACGGAAAGTACGTCGAAGCCGTTCGACGTCAGGCTCATTGTCGAAGGCGGTGTTGCGTCGTAAGCACTCTAAATACCCTAGCCAGAGGGACTCCGACTGTTTGTACGATTCCATGCTTTTGGACAACGCTGTTTCGAAGATTGTCTTCACCTGCAGAAGTTAAAAAAACTCAGTGAAGATAACCAATACGGATATCTAGTAAATAAAAACATAAAAAGTTGAAGATAGCCAATACAGATATTACTAAATTAGAAAATAAAAGGATGATATCTGCACTACAATGCAGATTCCTTGACATTTTTTTTATGGACCACCCTAGTTGTGTTTTTAGAAATTCAACCTTGTGGTCCAGGTAGGGTTGCCAGATGGTCGGGAATTGGCGGGATTCTCCCGATTTTTTGTATGTTTCCCGACTCCCGACAAAGAAGAAAATCTCCCGACAAACGACTTCATTTTAAAACTTAGTCCGATCCACTCAAGGTGGTCCGGCCAGCGGAAATTTCTGCTCTTTCAGGCAAAAAAAAAGCTCGCGCGTCGAGCGCGCGGGGCATCTCCCGAACAAAGTCTCAAAATCCCGACATATTGTTTCCTGCTCCCGATAATAGGGTAATTCAATCTGGCAACCCTAGGTCCTGGAGGGTGTAATGTACTATAGCCTCATCCTCACCTCATCAATGCCCTTGCCCTCGTGTTCGGCCTGCTGCATGGACAGCAGCCAGAATGTAGCGCGGCGCGGGCGCCGCCGGGTGCACGCGGATAAAACGCGCGCTTGAGTCGCGCGACTGGACTGCCGAGCGGCGTGCCGCGCCCAGGCCAACAGCAAATTGTAAGCGCCCTCGCAAGAGACGCATTCCGAGGTAGCGCGGTCGTATAGCACCTGAAATTCAAAGTGTACATTTGTAATATGCAGGGGCGTATGTACCCTACCTTTAACCCTGGCCCGGGGCGGCAGGTGGTCACCAGGGGCGGCGGATACGGGCCACGAGGGGCGCCGCAAGCCACCCCGAAGGGCTCGTCCAGAAATCATGTGATCGTATCGTCTATGGGGGGGGGGGGGGGGGGTTGAGAAAAATATCAGGAATGATCACGAGGGGGGGCGCCCACCCGCACACCCAAATACCCACCCATCCAAATATCATTTATCAACTTTAAAACATCAATAATAATACAAAAAATGACACGTGATCTTAATAGGGTATTTGACAACAATCCAAATAAATTCATTAACTCTAACCAGCAAATTACGCTTCCAAAACAGCCCGGATAAAATCATTCAAACTTATTTTCGTGCCATCGACGATTTTACAATGACGAAAACTAAAAATAAGGCACCATGTTGAGCATGACGTCACAAGATAGTATTTGATACTAAACTGCATACTTTCGGAGCGTTTTGACACTTCATAAAAAGAAGCTGATTTGAACTGTCATCAAGTAGCCTATTGGGGGGTGGGGGGGGGGCGTTATAATCTCCAAATATCACCAAGGGGGAGGGGGAGGGGGTCAAAAATAGACCAAATTTGATCACATGATTTCTGGACGAGCCCTAAGCTCGATCTAAAGCATGAGGCACCTGTTTGTAGGGTGGCAAACTTTAAATTGGCCCGGGGCGCCAAATTTTCAGTGCCTTCACTTAAGTATCCGGGCGCGCATACATAAATGTACGTGCACCTGGATACTTAAGTGCGGTAACCGACTGTACATGACCAAAGAGCTATATAAATCGGGAGTTGTCTCGAGCCCATTCCTTTCGTTGCCTTAAACTTCTCTTGTGTCGTCACTATTAAAATCATTTTTAGGGTTCCTTACCCAAACGGAACCCTTTACCCTTAACGGAACGCCTTACTAGGCATTCGCTGTCCGTCGATCGCAAGGTGTCTGTCTTTTGAAACGTAATAGGTAGAGACTAGACATTTTCACAACATAAAACCCCAGAGAAGAAACAAGTTTTTATGGCGTTTTTTTGCTCGCCGGTGGTACGAAACCCTTTGTGTGCGAATCCTATTCGCACTTGGCCGGTTTTTATTTTTAGGGTTGTGGAGTCCTAACTCAACCAGTTAAAACCCTTGGAGCTCTAACAGCATCTGCTCATTATGGACGTAGTGCCTCTTGGACGGCTGACAAAATTGGCTCGTTAAAAACACCATAAGGGTACCTTTTTTACCATTTTGGTACGGAATCCTAAAAATATTAAATTCAAATAACAAATAAATTATGATAGACACTATACATTTTTACTCAAAAAGGGGAAATATAAACTAAAATGTTGAATGTTTTATTTATTGCGAACTGAATTATTTTGTTTGAATCCGGCTTTATACATTTTTAATCTAGCAGAAATAAACACTATTGACACTAATATTAAGAGGAATGCCATACCTTAAGTATTCCGTTGCTGTCGCAATCCGCGTATTTTTCATCTTGAGACAACTCTTTCACTTTATCGATATACTCTTCATACACTTTGCATTTTTCTTCAGGGTTCCTAATAGATACAGAAAGAATAACGTTAACACAAATAAAACGATAAACATTTTTTACATTTTACGCCTGCAGCCTTTGGACCAGTTGCACAAAACGTTCATACAATGCCCTACGTATACAATATAATAATGCATTCAGGAGCATGCTGTGGCTGCCGCGGCACTGCAGTGCGTCGGGCATAGAGATGTGCCGTTCCCGGGAATATTCCCGCGGTGGGAATATTCCCCATACAAACGGGGAATATTCCCGGGAATGGCACATCTCTAGTCGGGCATGTTTGCGGACGCAGGCACCGACGGGTTCCCCGCCTTAGTCCGCAAGAGAGTGGCCTCGCTCATGCCCAGGCTGTCGGAGGGTTCCAGCACGCTTCTGAGTGCATTATACTCCAAGCCCGACTGTCATTTTATTATTAAGTGGAATGACATTCACATGTATTAATGCAATAATTTTGTTTGACATTTAATTTGAATTTATTATGTAATTGGAGTAGGTATTATTGGTCGACTTGAATGTATTTACTAACATAGTTCTAAGACATTTGTAACTAACACATATGGGCTAAATTACCTGAATTAAATTTTTTCAATTTCAATAGTCGTTGAAATTGCTAAATACCACTGGTGCAGAAATTGTGTTAGTAAGTAAAACACATAAGGTGTTTTATTTATTAACAAAATTTCTGCACAAAATATATGTATACATATAACCTACAGAGAACCTACTCAAAAGTAACAGTTAAAGGGTGGATCGATATTTTGAAAATGTTGAAATACTTTGTGTTAAAATGTCTAATTCCTTGAATAACTTATAATTGACTTACTCCATTGTCAAGAGTTTATCCTCATATGGAGTGATCTTCTGTAAATACTCCGTAGCAGCATCATGTTGCTTCTTCACCTGTAAATAAACATTGGTAAATATCTTTAGTGAGCATTTGTTTTCGGCCACTTGGAACGGATGGGAGACGAGCGGGCTGTAAAGAGAGCGTATATGGGGCGAGCGTGTGGTAAACGTCCGGTTGGTCGACCCAGATACCGCTGGAGTGATGAAGTAAAGAAATACCTAAGTGCCCTCAAAGTACCCGGACTGGCATGAGGTTGCACAAAACCTTTAGAGTTTAGTACCGAATCGTCTACATAGCAAAATGTCTCTTTGTGGTCAATTTGCGTCACTGAAGTCGATTATGTAAATTGACCATTTTGTGCAGATGCCTAAATAGTAAAATACACAATTAGCATATAGTCCATAAAGCGACACGGCTAGATAACAACACGTCAAAGCACGTAAAATGTCAAATTATTAAAACGTCCAAAACGCAAATTACCTAATGTCGACCACAAAGCTGAACACCTAAATATCAAAACGTCCAAAACGTATAATGTTACGTATGTCACGCTGAAAATAGATTAACTGTAATAAAACGTTTCGCTTTTTGGTAATCATGCTACTTGGGCTAATTGCTTTCGATAAGACTTGACAATGTGCTATTTGTAGTATTAGCTTTTTTCACGTTATGTAATTTGGACATTATGCGACACCGACGAATTGTTATTTTGATGTTCTGTGTTATGGACGTTATGTTAATTGGGCAAAATGCTTATTGGACCACTGGACACTTCGCTTTTTAGTCAATTTGCGTCATTGGACATTTTGCTACATGGACGATTCGGTACTAACAAAATAGGGAAGAGTGGCAATCTCTCGTGTCTGAGGCCAAGATCCTCTTTGGGTCACTGAGCCAACGTAGTAAGTGTCTTAGTTCGACACACAAGTTCACATAAGGACAGGATGACCCGAGTCATCCTTCCCGCTGGTCCGCTGCTCACTCTGAGCAATCAGCGCAAAGTCAAGGTGGCCCTGGCCAAACGACCTGGTTCGACTCCAGGCGTTCAGGCCCCCACCTAGCCCGATTCTATCGAGGTGGACCGGGACTAGGTGACCTGGTTCGACCCCAGGCACCCCCGGCACCCACCCAGTCCGACCAAACTCAGGGTGGTCCGGCTAGCGACCTGGTTCGACCCCAGGGAACGCCACGGCCGACCACCCGGTCCGACAATCGCTACGCCCATGCATGGGTTGCGAGTTTGTCAGATCCTAAAAAAAAAAATATAGTAAGTGTACTATATATCTGGTTACCTTGTCAACGTAGGCCTGCCCGTGTAACGCGGCGGCCAGTTCCTCAAACTGCGGCCAGGCCTCCTCGCCGTTGAGCAGCGGCCGCGACACCGTCTCCTCGAGGCAGAATAGCGTCCGCTCGCGCTGCTGCTTGTATTCCGGGTCATCGGCACTGTGAAGTTAATTCGACAGTTGTACAATAATTTAACACAGGGGTCTCCAAACTTTTTTCCCAGAGGGCCATGAAACAGCTTTGAAAATGTCACGCGGGCCACATGAAATCCAACGGTCGACTTGGAGCCGGATCCGGCCCGCGGGCCGTAGTTTGGAGACCCCCGACTTAAAACATTCAAAACAAACTCCTTTTTTAGGTTAGGATTGTTGCTAGTCAGCTTGTATCCATCAGAGCAGAAATAGAAGCCCCGCGCAGCGGGGCTTCGTCGCGTGCTGGCGTGTCATAGTTGTTTAGAAAGAAAACCCTAATCTCCTCATAGTTACCCTACTGAATGAACGGCCTAATCATTGGCCAGCCAGCCATATCGTTAATTGATACATTGACGCAGTTAACTAAATGGCGCCGTTTAGTGAAAAGGCTAGGCAGTCAACCAAATGGCTAATTAAACCAGTTGGTTGCGACATATGCATGAAAATTGAGCAAGTCTTATTACAACCACATTGCTGTGGATTTTTTTAATATAAAAACCAATAAACACAAAGTACGCTCTCAAGGCGTATCCGCCGCGCCCGCCGATCGCCTTTCCGCCGCGCCTTGTGAGCGTTCTTAGTATTTATCTTTTTATTTCGCAAACATGTGATTTTAGTAAGACTTTCGCTCAATTTTCTTCCACTTGAAAATCTGGTACTAATTGCGGTATTTGCGGTTATTTACGTCACACGGACACATTTAAGAGGAAACAGCAAGGTCGAGAGAATTGAAAATTAGGTATTTGTAAAATGTGTCGCTGTCCCGCACTGCCCGCCTCTCCCCCGCAGAGCGCGATAGAGACAACTGCAGCTTGGACCGAAAATACCTTTTAAAATTTCATGAAAACAACGTTTCGTAATCCCCTGATTTCTTCCCCAAAACTTAACCTATTTAACTAATTTTTTCATTAAACATTAAAGAAAGGCTTTAGCCGTGTTCCTATGTTTTCCTTTTTTTTAATAACCTAGTCAAATTTGTTTTCTGGATGTGTGAACACAGCGGAAAATCTGGCATTTTTTTTAGGTTTTTGAAGGTTAATATCTCTTTTGAGAATCAATTTATCGTAAAAAGGAAAACATAGGAACATATCAATAGTAGCCATAGATTTTTGGACAAAAAATTATTGCTCTACTGGCATTATCCAGGGAGGAAACAGGGGACTACGTTTGTATGGAAAAACTGCCCTCCTGTTTCCTCTTAAATCTCGCGGAGGGCGCGGACGAAACGCGATTCGTGCCGCATAAATATATCGAGACAGAAGGAAATGGAAGGTTCGTCGATTTCTATGGCAAGCAAGCGTGTAAAGTTTTTCGCTTGGCGTTTGACACAAAATATAAATCTTCCATTTCATTTAGTGGTATTAAAACAATTAATTATACCATTAACGGCAACTGAAGTTAACCGCGTGCAAAGTGGGTCGCCGCCACTTCTTTTTAGCACTAGGTAAACGCACTTTTCCCTTTTACCTCGATATTATATTTTCAACACACTTGCTCATAAAGTCGCTCTTTTTTGGTGGTTCTTATGCGCGGAACGCAACTTATTACACACGAGTGCTTTTTACTTTACATTACCGCACAAATGCTGTAATTACCGCTAATTGACCAATGAGAGCGCGCCATGGGTGGGACTCGGCGCGCGGATATTATACCCGCGCACCCGCACCACACCGACGAGGTGACGATAGACAAGGATAGATAAACCACTAAATAAATATGTACAAAACAGAAATTCTAAATGATAAGTATTATTTTTTATTCACAAGTGTATTGAAAAACATCGTATGACACTCGTGGGCATTGGTCATTAGTCTCGGCTATACAGCCCTCGCCTCACGGCTCGGGCTATGCAACACAGCCTCGACTGTAACGACCAACTTCGCCCACTCGTATCATAATGTACTATTCTGTGGTTCGTGCCTTACCTCATAGCCTCCAGCTGTGCCTTTTCCAGCTCTCGCTTAGCATCCCAGAAGAGTTTCCCGGACAGCGGGTCAGCACCAGCGAGACGCAACACCTCTTCCAAGTGCGCCCTGGCCGACTCGGCGCCCGCGCCGATCGACCAAGAGCACCACTCGGTCAGGATCGGGATGTCTGCAACAAGTAAATTAGTTAGTAAACATTGTTAAGATCTTTTATTGAGTTGAGGCATAATAGGGTCGTTTCGACCGCAGCGGTTTTTTTCATTCGTGTTCCAGCAAATATAGCAGCATGCGGTGGTGATCACAGTTAACTTTTATTATAAACGATCGACGGTATCGTGGCTACACATGATTTAATCAAAAGTTGTTCTTCACTCGATAGTCTTTCACGGTAAAAATCGAGTGACACTAATGAACTTAAGAAAACGTTGGAAAACCGCCTGAAATCGACCTAATATTGATATCCTGAAATACAATTTACATAAAATGTTTCACAAAAACAGAATTGAATGCAGAAATGTACCATAATTTTATCATGGCATGTTTTTTTAAGTAGGTCGTTGGAAGGTTAATTAGGTTACTAGAACGGAAACGAACCTGTACAAAAAGGTAGTGAAAATATCGATACCTTAGTTCACACCCGTACTAATTACATATTTTTCGCCAATTAAATGGCAACTTTAAGACTTGTGTACTAACGTTGGTAATTGCGAAACTTTTTTTGTCGTAATTAGTACGAGTGTATGGTATTGATATGCGAAATGTAATTCTGCCAAAAGATATTTCTACAAAAGAACATGCAATGCAAAAATATGACGGGAACTGTTATGGGAAACTTTTTAAACCCTTTGCAGAATTGTTCATAATTCGTCCATTTAGTTTAATGCCACATTAAGCAATATGCATGCATATATATGTTTTTTACACCTTGCCTCTTCGGAAGGAGTAGCTACTATTCTACTAATAGGCACTTTACACTTTTGAATGTTGGGTTTGACTCCTTTCTTGGTTTTCCTTCTGATCAGATTAGGATGAAAACCATAAAAAAAAACTTATTTAACGAAACATTTTTCTGTCTAACATTAAACGTTGCCACTTACAATCATACGATAATCTTAAAATTCAGGACGCATGTGTAGATTTTATATAAATAAGGTCCACAAAAATGTTCGAATTAAAATTTTAATTCATATAAAAAGTATTTACTATTCTTGGAAAACGACTTGTTTAATTAATTTATAAACTCACAATAGCAGTCGAATGAGGCCTGTCTAAACAGCTCAACCAGTTGCTCCTTGGCCTCCGATGAATGCGCCAAGGTCTCCTCCGTCTGAATCCGCAACAGCCAATGCACGTCCTTCAGAACATACATCTGCTGAAGCCGGTCAAACGCCGCCCGCCAACGGTCCAGCTCAGAGAGACCCCTAGGGAAAAACAAATGCCATTTTAAAATAAAAACCAATTTATGATTTTATAACCCACTTTTATTTGCATCTTTAGAAAGAAAGAAAATACATTTATTTACGACAGAAGAAAAAGGGAGAAAAGAAAAAAGAAATCACGCACAAAAAGGTCCCACCTCAACATAATGCAAAGTCTAGAACCGGCGATAAGCCTTCCGGTGGAACCAGACAGGGGTGACGTCACGTCACGGCGGGTTATTCGATCGCCCGTTCCAGAATGTAAGATATTAGATGTTTTGCCCTGGATTTCTAAACACTGGCCTGCCTGACTTTAAAGCTGGACCAGCTCAACCTGCTCACGATGTAACCCCATTCTGACTTTAAAGCTTGATCTGCTCTTGACCAGGTTTAAACATAACACTTTATCATAAATTTAAATAACCTTTCACAGGTCAAAAAGGATTATAATTGTAACTATCCCATCTTCACGGCATTATTACCGGTCACAACACACTCGATAGACACCTACACATTATAGGTTTTAGTGACCTCTGCCCAAATTGTGGGAGGGAGGAGACGAGCAAACACATGTTAGCCGAATGCGTCACGCACGCGGCAAAGCGGCTCGACATATTCGGGAAAGATGAATTAGAAGTGGGAGTGCTAAAGGACATTAACATTAGGGATGTCCTTCTGTTCTGCAGGAAAACCGAGATATTCGAGTTGAAATGCTGTGCGGGAGCACCACCGGGACAGTAACCACTGGCTCCAACAACGGGGAACTGAGCTGAATGAACACGCACACGTGATCGACAGCCCGCTTGACACCGGCCAGGCGTCCCCACACATAATCATCATCATCATCCCTTCTTCAGGAATTATCTACGAGATGGCATTGTTCACATGTCTAATGTTACTTTACAATATTAAGATTTTTCTTAGTTTTACAATTTTACCTCAATTATAGTCAAAAGATGTGTCTGCGAAAATTTAAAGTGTTATACTTACCATAAGGCCTGGATGAGCTCAATGTGCTCTTCATAGCTATATGGATCCTCAGCGATTCTTCTCTCCAACTCAGCTACTTTTCTCTCAAGCACCTCTTCATCATCATCATCCTGCACATTTACAGGGTGAATTTTAAATCGTGAATAGTAATAATTTTTTTGTAGTCTATACATAGTTAACAATAACTTCCAATGCTTTTAAACCTAAATTAAGTATGTTTTTATTTTGGGTCTATATTGTCTTCCATAAAATTATTGTTCCGATTTTTGTTGCCCATAACGTTTTTCGTCATAATTTTTATTAGTCATACAATTTTGAATTATAACTTGGTATTACTATTTTCGGAAGTCATAATTATTATTACTCCGAAAATTTTAAGTCATAACATTCTTTATTGCCATAGTATAACACTTCCGATTTTTAATGGTAATAAAATCACTTGGAATAATTATTGGAAGGCTTTTTGTCTCAGGTCATAATTATTGTTAGTCATACTATTCACGGTCATACTGGTATAAAACTTAATACTATTCAAAATAATAATATACTATATAAAAAAATTGCAAGCACGTTTTGTCCTTATTCAAAAAATTATAGAACGAACTGATAAATACAAATCACACATAATAATATCACACTAATATTATGATTCAATACGACGCGTTCTTTATTTACGTGTGGCGCTAAATAATGTGGGTACCTGAGACCTGAGCACATATAAAAGTGGGTAAGTAGTAAAACTTACCTTTAAATTCCAAATATTGAAAATCTATTGAAATATTGAAAATCTCAATAACAATCAATCTAAATTAAGACAATTTAAATTAAGACACATTGCCAATGTTTTGATTTTGAAACCGTAATTTGGCCATGCAACGGCTGCCCTCCCTCCGCGCCTCCGGGTTTGCAAAAACACTCTAGGGGTAGGGCAGACAAGACCATGTGGGAGTGGGGTGCTCTGACTCGGTTTTCCATAGTTATGACTAACAATACAGTATGACTTATTACTTTATGGGTAACAAGTGGATCCCAATGAAACGGTATGACGAACAACAATTATTACTTATAAATGTATGCCTTAAACTATTTCTGAATAATTACCGGTATGCCTTGCTAGGTTATGGATATCAATTTTATTACTTTTGTAATGTATGACGTATAACATTATAGATTGTGAAAGTTCGGATTATTAATCATTATACGTAAACAAAATTATGACTAATGATATTTATGGACATAAATTATATGGAAATCAATTTCTGACTTTCAAAATTCGGAACAAGAAGTTTATGGGAAACAAAGGGATCCCTTTTATTTTGTCCACTTTTAATTTGATTTATCTTGATTTTTAAAATCTCGTGGTCACCCTACATTCATGTTTCGTACTTGTCATGAAAATTTCAACATTAGATATCCAACCTCCTAATATTGAAGTTGGCTGGATAGAATTGGCACGTATTGTCAATAATGTCAACATCGTCGACATTGTCAACATAAGTACCTATTTAAATCGTATTTACTCATAAAATAATTCAGTTTTATTACGATTAATGGTATAAGCGCCTCCACCATTTTGTTCATAATTAATTAAGCGGGTCTTTAATTGTAATTAACACTTAGTGCTCTGTATTAGTCTTAAGTAGCTTTACCGGTAAACGTGGTTACGATTCACGATTTAAAATTCACCCTGTATAAAATTAAGTTTAATACACTAGGCAAATTTATCCAAAGAAGCCAGGAAAGTATAATGTGGTGGTACTTAATCCGGTCTGAAAATACCTTGAACAGTTGAAATACTCATTGTTTTTCTATGATTCAAAACAAAACTTAATGATTTTTACAAGCTTTTATCATCATTTAAATCTTGCAAGTAAAATTTGACGCATTTTCCGGTCTCAGATTGAGAATATGTAGATGGAGAAGAATATGTAAATCAGATCACAGTGCAATATTATTATGACATGGAGCTAATCTGATGATGGAGCCCAAAGGTTGTCATAGGACCATCTAAATTACACATTGTCACTACATTGAAAAACCTGATAATTAAAAACGACATAGAGAAAAACATTAAAAGTTACATACAAACTGCATATACACTAACTGCGTTTTTACCTGGGGTCAGTGTTAGATACGTATTTTTTAAAGTAACAACGATATGCTAAATCCGCTATTTGCAATTATTCCAAAAAGATACAGTCAGAAAAAAAAGCTTGTCTTTAAATTATTTTAACAGAAACTTACTTCATTTCTTTTTAATTCTGGATTATTTATTGGATTTTAATATCAAGCAGACCATAAATTTATATTTTTCATAGAGAAATATTATGTAAAACATCATTCTACATTGCCTATATTCAGTTTTGGTTCTTGTATTCCAAATATTAGTCCTGTTACCATCTATAACCATAGTATACCTCAGTATCAGTTGCAATTATAGAACAGTATAGAATAGAACAATAAATCACATAATTTCAATGTATAGAATTGATCACTTGATACAATAAATGTTAACCATCATTTATATAGTGATTATTTATTATATGCATCTGTTAAAATAATGCACATTGGGTATACTTAACAATAAGTATGTGCTCAACTGGAATCTCGAATAACAATGGTCCAAGACTGTGTTGATGGAGCCCCGCTTGAGTGGGGCTCCTATTATGCTTTGTTTGGCCCTTTGGTCCAGTGCAGCACAAACCAAAGTTACCAAAACTACTCTAACTTAACACACTGTTTTACCCTATCAGTTTGCAAAGTTGACTTTTTCTAAAAGTTTGTTATCTCTCTGGTTTCCACAATTGAATGAATATCTCTGAACATCAGTTGTAGTAACGGACAGGCAAACATGCAAAATAGGCATACATTAGACATTGACTTGTGGAAAATCAACCCGCATAATACCTATAACAGGAAGGCAAAGCAATTGACCAAATATGTGAATGAATTTAAAATTTATGGTGCTAGAGTTTCTCAAATACTTTACTGGTTTACCATTCTGGTACTATTGTAAAGGAATCTTATTTGAATAAACTCCCATCTCAGTAAGACAATAACTGGAATGTAAGCATTTGTCTAATACAACTGCATTTACATGAATTTAACGACTAAATGATTCAAAATTTAAACTTCATTTCACAAAAGTACAGATACAAACAGTATTCTTAAAATCTAATAAACACATGGTTTCCCATAAAATAACCAACATGATTAACATAGACAGTTGCGCGTATTACCAAGACCTAAACATCTAATTCAGACTCATCAAACGGTCCTTTGTTAGCAAATACAACTCGTCTGCCGCGACATTCCACACCGACTTCGACCACATTAAACGACCGTTAAACACAGGGAAGGTTAACGTTCACAAGAATTATCAAGTACCTACATTGTAAACATAACATAACACGTTAATGGGTATTCTATTTTGGATTACTGTATTGAAATTTACCGTCGAGAGGGAAAGGAAACTCGGAACACTTACGTCGGAGTCGTCAGAATCTTGGTCTGCGTCATCCTCCTCCACCACCACTTCTATCTCATTCTCCTCCTCGGACTCGTTCCGTACTTCATCCTCTACAATAGCCATCGCTATCCACAGTAAAATAAATCAACGAATAACCGCAAGGAGTTTATTTATTTTCTCACTGTAGAATTTACACACAAGCGCTTTATGGCATGGCGGATCTGTCAAAAATTTGAGAACAATATAAAAGTGTTGCCAGTCCAATTATTTTTTAAATATGGGTAAGGCCGTAAAAAAGGGATGATTTCGTGACTTGTAAGCGTCCGGCATTGTTTTTACGAAAAGTAATTACAAAATTTTACTTTTTTAATTTTCTGTGCAAAATACAAAACTTTTTCTACTAGTTCTAGTCCACTAACAAATGTAAATCTCTGTGTTTGTATTCCAATTTTTTTTTTCTTCTATGCAATTGCATCGATTTCCATACAAATAAAAATGTCCCAAAAATGTTCCTGAAAGATTGTAATTATCGTTTTTTAGTTTTGTGATATTATACTGATATGTTGGAGTTTTTTTTATAACTGTCATATATTAATGCAACGTTTTTCGAGCTTTAACATTAGCATTGCCCATTTAAAATAATAATTTACGCGTAACATAAGACAAGTCAACATATTGAAGCTTTTAAGTTACTTAATTTAAGTAACCGTTCTGTCTTGCTATTTCAGCAGTTGATTTGCGGAATTTGATTTCATTATGACGGCAACACTATTTATTCTTTAGTCTTGGTATACCTCTCACTGGTCGGCCATTTTGTGGGTAGTTCAGTGCGTCGATTCAACTTGTGCCGAGGATTTTTTATGGAATTTAAAAGTTACGAGTGAATTTCATGGTAAATTTGTTCTGTTTTGTATTACGTAATACATTATTAATATAATCTTCATATTAGTTTATAGCTAGGTGTCGTGTTCGAGTTAATATGTTTGTTATTGTTCTATATAATGCAAATGAAAGTGAATAGAGGCTAACTTTTATGTTACTTTTAAGTTACTTATGTTACCATTTTAATTTATTTTTAAGTTACGTAACATAAAAGTAAAGTAAAGCTTTGTTCACGCTTTTTTTTCAGTTACAAGTTCTTGCAGTCGGGTTTTTAGTTTAAAATATTTGGTTTGTTTTAATTTTTATACCCAACTGCGCAACACAATCACAAAGAAGAGTAACGTGTTTTTTATTTTATTTTACATAATTACAATGATTATAACAAGTAATCCGGGGAAAAATTATGATTTAATTTTATTTGTGAAGACAGCTTTTGTGTGGCTATCAGCCTTTAATTACTTATTCATCTTTGTTAAAAAATGTACCAAAGTATATAAGGTCCTAATTTATTAGTTGCAGATATTTTAACACATTATACTTTACATTAAAATAATTAACTTTAAATAGAAATTCAGAAATCTTTTCATATAACTTTTCTGATTTCATTTACCTAACAATAAAATTTATTATAATTTCGTCTAAATAAATCATCATGTGCATTATCACATGTCACAATAACACTATCTGTCATATCAACAATTTGTTGTCGTAAATGTCGTAACGGTTCGGCGGGAAAACTGCAAATGTCTTTTAATTTATGTACGTGAAGTGGCCAGTTACAGTTAAGTGGTACGTAAAAGAGCTACTAGAATCTTTTCAATGAGTTTTCATTTAGTAATCACATTAACAGGGTGTTATTACGTAGCAAATTTGTTTTTCCTTTTTCTCCAAAAAAACATCGTAAAAGCTATAATGTTTCATGCTTTAATATACTCCAGAGACCGAGTACTATCAGCTGTAAAAATATCTGCAGCTAATAAATTAGGACCTTATATACCTATTTGATCTCTTAAATAAACACTTAGTACAAAAAGTGTTTGTATTGTAGACATTGTGAATATCCCTTTAGAATACTTTTATGTAACTTTTAAGTTACTCAGTAACATATATTTTTAGTTACTTTTATGTTACATAAGCCCAATTTTTCAGCCTTACCCATATAGTAAAAAACCGGATAAAGACACAGCCCTCCGGTCATCGGCTCATTATAATGTTGTAACCTGAGTTGTATACAAATAAAAAAGTAATTTTATAAAATTGAACCAACTTCAAAAAAGGAAGAAATAAAAGATTGTTTTGATGTTGGTGCCAAATACCAAATATTAAGGCATCGACCTCAAAAAATATTTTATTACTTCCTTTTTTTGAAGTCGGTTGAATTTTTGAAAATATTTTTTGTATTATATTTTTAATTCCAGTAATAAGTTTAATTAAGCTGCTACACGTTTTCCTAGTGTCTAATACATTTAAGTCGCTAACTCAAAAACTACTGAACCGATTTTGATAAAACTTGCAGTTCCCTAAGTTGGGCTATGCCTAGCTAATTAAAATGTGCTGAATCTGCGAGAGTGACACAAACATATGGGACCAACGTGTAGTCCGGGTATTTTACAGTACTCGCCTAAGCAAATGCCTGCAGTGAAAAAAGAAACAAGTCACATGCAAACTAGGTGCAAGAGCTTAAATTTAATAGTAACTTAAGCCCCTTTGCATTTAGCTTATATGACTTGTTCCATTTTTTACTGGAGGCACTGTATTATATTTATATACCAGTGACTCCAAATACTTTAAAAGAAAGGTGCCAAGCATTACTTGTTTCCTTATTTATTAGAGCCACTGATAAATAGAATGCGCTTTGTGAATTATCTTTACCTACATAAATCAGAGCATCTTATAAAAATTTAAATCTTCAATGCAGTTGTAGACACATTTTTTTTCATAATCTTGTATTATTATTGTATATTATTCTTGTATAGTATTGTTGTATTAATCTTGTATTGTTTTTTATTTTTAATACTAACTTAGTTTTTTTAAGGCCAATACTAACAAACTATGGATGTACCTTTGTCCGAAATAAAGACTTATTATATTATATATTCTGTAAAAGGATTGATGGAGGGGTAACGTAAATGAAATTACTTTAAAAATTATATATTTCGTGTATTTTATTAGAAAAAATATAATGATTACATACAAATTAAATCAGATTATTTCAGCAATAGACAGGGCTTCATTTCGACTCCATAGATTCCTGTCTCGTATAATTTGTGCTATTTCGTCAACCATTACATAAATATAAATGACTTTCCGTCACGTCGTTCAAACCTTTGGCACCGATAAACATTTTAGGAATTTATTAATATCTAGCCAATCTCTAATTTTCTACTTAGCTACATTACGAATAGTTAAGGAAAAGTTGGAGCTGAAAATGTAATAGAAAATAAATGCACCAATATGGAATTAAACTTCAAATGCAATACATTTGAACTCATCTTAAGTACTAAATAGATCTATACGTCCTACTAAAATATATTCGTATTAATTATTAGGCCCAAGTAATGATAAGTAATATTCACTCAACTGATGGTATTTTATTTTAATTAATTTACATTTTTTTTCGTAATTGTAAATATAGCATGAACAGGTAAATCAACCAGGACCAATGTTTTTGTCACTTCACATATGCTTCTTCAGCCTTACATTTGACTCTAATAATTGCTATCATCCACTAAATAGTAAAAAAATATAAAAAAATGTTAGTATAATTATAAATTGCTAACCTAATTCGATTACAATTCGAGTACACGTAAAACGGAATACATAAAATCAGTCATTAATAAAAAAAATGGTATAATACTTACAGTTTGAGAATCGTAATACAATCGAATACTTGAAAATATATCATAGAATAGAATAGAAAATATGGCACGAGATGGTAATGTGCACCTAGCCACATGGAACCAAATGTCATGGTATCTTTTGTCCAAACGAAAAATGCAGTAAAAACACTCCTTTCTTTGGGCAGTCGTGTAAAAACAGGTTAAGCACATTCATACTTCCAGCATTTCTGAATTTGTGAGCATTCGGAATGCGGCACACAGGATCCATTAAAAGCCGTATTTCGTCTACTTATCTTTTGTTCTAGTCTAGTTTTTACTAATAAAATCGGCTTTTGAGCTGTAATGTTAAACTTACCAATCAGCAGAAAGAGCACATTTCAAGAAATTATATTTTAACGTTATGCATGACACTAAAAAGCATTCAAAATCATTACATCTATTTCTCAGAAAAAAAACCTCCGTTCTAATAAGGTTGTTCTATGTCATCTTGTATATGACTAAACACAGGCTGAGGCATTTTAACATTACAGCTGACCACAAAAGCGTAAGATTCAACAAGTTTAGATCTGAATACAGATACAGATCATTCCACATTAAACGACTCTCAAAATAAATTGGAAGATTTTTCGTCATACATAATCTGGAACCGCCTGTATCACAATAGGAATATTGCGTCTTAAAATCTAAGAATAGAGAGAATGTAGTTTGATATCTACCAATTATAAATATTTTTGTCGCGTTCAAGTACTATTAGTAACAATCAGATCAGTATAACTAACAATATTTAGTACAGTCTATTCAATTTTATTTGCCGAAGTTATAAATCATTTTAATATTAAACAATATTATCTCACAGTTTCAACAATCAATGACATCGCAATTTTCGATAGAAAATGAGTCGCATGATTATGACATTTCATATACCTCATACATCAGACAGGTGGGAGACAGAGGCAGCCTCCGTCGGTCGCCGTTCATGTTGGCGGTAACTTGTGTAAGTAGTTACGGCTGCACATAACAAAAAGCACACAGGTGAGTATCACCAACGAAGTTGCCAAGCTATAGCAGACTTGCGGTTAACTTCACAGACGGAAATTTGCGTGGCGCCATCTGTGCGAGTTTTCTTCACAGTATTGTATAATGATATTAATAATGTGGGTCTAGTGAAAAGGGGTACAAGTCACATATAACCTAGGTGCAAAAGAGCGTAAGTCATACGATAAAGTTGGGACCTTTTGTACCTGGTATAAATGTGACTTGTGCCCCTTTTCACTAGACCCACAGTATTATAATGGTTCATAACTTCGGTTGGGTTAACGTAGTAATTTGACTGGATAGATGGCGTTAGTTGGAGGTGACGCAGTAGGGGATGGCGCGCAGGATGGAATCCACAACGTCGCAAGCACCCGGCAAGTGAACGGTGGACTTCCCCACCAACTAGAACAAGATTTATACGCTTACAGATAAACAAAAGCTAACAGCCGTGAAACATACGTTTCCCAATTTGTATTTTGACGTTTGGAGATCCCTTACACCTCCAAAACATAATATTTCGACAACGGAGACTCTTTACATCTCCATTAATTTTACTATATGTCTATTTATTTTTATTATTTTATTTGTCTTGTTTTTACGGCTAGACACATTTGACATATCTAAAAATGTAGTTTATGCCACACCTGGCCATAAAGTGACTTTCCGCACGCTACGCGTATGGAAAAAGCCGCTTTCTGGCCAAGTGTGGACATAAAATGATGTACACAACACGGGAGGTAATTAAGAAAGCCCTCGATCGCATATTTACGTCTTTCGCTTGCAGCTCGGGCCGCAAACTTCTGCGATCTCGGCCTTTCTTTGTATTACCACCCTAGTTGTGTAATGTACTATTTAAGTTTAATGTAATGTATTAATGAAATCTCATGTAATAATGTCATAATTATTGTAATACTTAATATTTTTGAAAAGAGAAACTGGTGAGTTTCTTCCGGCACTTCTCACCAGAAGGTGACACCCGAAGCGCCAAAAGAAAGGAAATCAGACATGTAAAAGAGTTAAAGATCCCTCGAGGGCCTACTTGCAGAAATAAGCAAATGATTAGAATTTGAATAATGAAGATGTTTACCAGGGCGGCGCGCCTTGACCCGCACTATGCGGAGGTGCCGCCGGCCTGCAACTGCATCTGTCACTGCATCTCATGCATGCGTCGAAGCTCCGCCTTCTGCAACGCCACCTATAGTAGACTACCTGGAGTCGACTAGCTGGATTGTTGTACACTCCACGCTAGATGTCGCTAGTAGCCATGCACAAGCATGTATGAAGATGTTTACCAGGGCGGCGCGCCTTGACCCGCACTATGCGGAGGTGCCGCCGGCCTGCAACTGCATCTGTCGCTGCATCTGCTCCAGCATCTCCTGCATGCGACGAAGCTCCGCCTCCTGTACACACGTATATCTCTATGTCTATCAATTGGCACGTTTACTGCTTCCGAAATTACACGTAAGAGCTTTTTATCATAACAGAGCACAATAGACTTTTTTGATAGTCGTCGGGAGGCATTTTCCAAATTTTTCAAAGACACGTCATAGATTTCTGATCATATGTAATAGTATATTATACTATGTATGTTGCTTCACTGATTACGGCCCGTAGTGCGCCCACAATTTTACGTCTTCCCTTGGCCAGGAAGTGGTAACAGAGAAAGCCTCAGATCGCATTTTTATGGCACTCACCTGCGATCTGGGTCAATCTTTGTTTAACCGATCCGAGTGCGTAGACAATGGGGATGTTGACTAATGTTGCATTTTACAACATAATATAGTCGTGGTCGTAGTGTAGTATTGAAAAATACTAAATGAGCCTAACACAGATGAAATAAACAAAAAATATAAAGTTATGATAATGAGACCACAAAGTTTAAAAAAAAAAAACGTGTCCGTCAAGATAGCGTACACCGTAAAGATATTCAGAATCTGATGCAGCCAATAAATAGTACCCAAATAGTACCGACGAAATACCTAGGTGAAAAAAATAGTACCCTTAAACTGTTAGAAATATAAGGCCTGTTCACGGTGTACGCTACCGGCGTCAAGCTGGCGTACACCGTTTGTATCTCTGGAACGGCTTTGTTTTTGGAAACGCTTTATATCTCAAAAAATAGTACCCAAATAGTACCCTAGGGCCCTAAAATTTTATTTCTCTAGCTATCGTAGAAGCCGAGATATAGTGAGCTCTTTCTATAAGGAATTCCCGGGTACGCCAGCTTGACGGTGTGAAATTTTGTACACCGTTAAGTTATGGAATATCTCGGCTTCTACGATAGCTAGAGAAATAAAATTTTAGGGCCCTAGGGTACTATTTTTTGAGATATAAATCGTTTCCAAAAACAAAGCCGTTCCAGAGATACAAACGGTGTACGTTGACGCCCGGTAGCGTACACCGTGAACAGGCCTTATATTTCGAAAAGTTTAAGGGTACTATTTTTTTCACCTAGGTATTTCGTCGGTACTATTTGGGTACTATTTATTGGCTGCATCAGATTCTGAATATCTTTACGGTGTACGCTATCTTGACGGACACAAAAAAACGATATTTTTTATCGTCTCAAAGAAAAATTAAAGTTAATTTCGGAATGCTTAAATAACACTGAAAAAATAAATGTATGACAACTATGTGCTTAAACACGCTTTTTCGTGCTCAAAATGGCAAAATGCATTTTTTTTTCATACAGACTTAGTATAGCGAGGACAAGACATGACGTCACAGGGCGTCCGTTTTGTATGGGCCGTTTTCAACGCTCGGTGCGGTCGGCTACTTTTGGTTGCAATTTGTGGCTGTTATAGTAATCCAAAGTAGTTATAAGTATATATTTGTTGCTCATAAATAGTAGAATCCATTTAAATCAGAAACAAAATGTAGGACCCAAGCCTATTAACATGTTCCTTCCAAAATCGTTACTTGACCGTATAGGTATCATGTGAAAAAGCGTACCTTTTCACGCAGAGCGCGCTCGCGCTCGGCCGGGTCTTCAGTAGAACCGTTGCTCAGGCCGTTGGAGTCAGATTCGCTCAGACCACTTTCCGTTGACCTGTATTTAAAAATAACATTTAGTTCCGAAACATATATGACGATTTCTTAACCTCTGAAGTGCAAAAGATCGGCGCAAAGACAATAGGCTACTTGATGACAGATCAAAACAGCAGCAATACGAGTAAAGAATGCAGTTTAGTACGAAATACTGACTTGTGACGTCATGCTCAGTATGGTGTCTTATTTTTAGTTTTTCCAATTTTAAAATCGCTGGTGGCACGAAAATTTGTATAATTGATTATATCCCAGCAATATTCGAAACATAATTTCAAGGTTAGCGTTACTTAATTTATTTTAATGGTCGTCAAATACCCTATACTTGGTTTAGTGAGGCCGATACGACATCAACGCGACTTAGGATCAACCACTACGAACGTATCTAGTCAGGTCTGTGGTAAAACATGCGATCTCGTATCGGCCTATTTAGTCATCAGAAACGGTGTCTCGCAGATTAAAGGGCCTTAAGTCGTCTGTAAATTCTGTAATGAGCTAAAGGGCTATAATAATAAAAACCTCTGAAAATATCTACGTTTATGTTATTGACAACCTTGATGAAACTGAATATTGACATAGGTTATTAAGAAAATGAATATTTAGTTTTTTGTGGCATAAACGGACGTATCTTTTTTCACGTTAATTTAGGAGTTTGATTTTTTTCACAGATTCAAGGGACCGTAGACCTGAGTACATGGTTTTATTTTCAACTCGATACCTCCACGCGTTCCCGAGATAAAGGGTCTTGACAGACGGACAACAGAGTGATCCTATAAGGGTTCCGTTTTTTTCCTTTTGAGGTACGGAACCCTAAAAATTGACATGACCATGATTTTAGACATGTCAAGTAAGTCAAAACAACTAAGACTGTTGGAAGCCGAGTGTCTGACTACATAGAAATGGTAAAGTACGTACGTGTGTCGCTTGGGCACTTGCCCGTTGCGCGCGAGCCGCTCCGAGCGGTAGTTCTCGTAGTGCACCTCCTGAGTCACTTCCTGCAAGTCTTGCATGTGCGTGCTGTAACAATATAGTACATTACATAACTAGGGTGGTAATACAAAGAAATGCCGAGATCGCAGAAGTTTGCGGCCCGAGCTGCAAGCGAGGACGTAAATATGCGATCGAGAGTTTTCTTTCTTACTTCCCGCGTTGTGTACATAATTTTATGTCTACACTTGGCCAGAACGCGCGTACGCGCAGCGTGCGGAAAAAGTCACTTTATGGCCAGGTGTGGCATAAAATAATTAATAAATACAGTGGAACCTCGATAAGTCGAAACTCAAGGGAAACGCTAAAAAAATCGTGCTAACGAGGTTTGGACTTACAGAGCTCTTCGACCTACAGAGGTTTTTATAGTTCCATGTTTGACTTATAGAGGTTCACGCTTCTGTAGTTTTTGACTTCGAGTTGCAGAGGTAAAATAAACAAAAATTCGAGTTATAGAGGTAAAATTTCCCATGGACATACAGTATATGTATTCATATTACCTATTTACACATAAATACCTATATAATCTCTTGTACATGATCCTGTTTGTCTACCACCTCTCTTGTCTCATCATCATCACTCAACTGCTCAAAGGTTAACTGGAAGAGATCCCTTAAAGGGATAAGTTCGCCTTTGTGCATGTACCTTTATTTTGTAACCCTGTGCTTTGTCTTATTTTGTGCAATAAAGAGTTTTCATACATACATACATAAGCATAGTTTGATGAAGTCACAATGTTCGGGGTTCTCAACTTCCACGACGCCCCACGGGTACAGTCGGCCGCGCACGCGACGCCCGCGGACTTCCAGTTGCTGCCCCACACTGCACATTGCGGATATACTAGGTCTACTCACATAAGCATAGTGCGTAGTTTGATGAAGTCACAATGTTCGGGGTTCTCAACTTCCACGACGCCCCACGGGTACAGTCGGCCGCGCACGCGACGCCCGCGGACTTCCAGTTGCTGCCCCACACTGCACATTGCGGATATACTAGGTCTACTCACATAAGCATAGTGCGTAGTTTGATGAAGTCACAATGTTCGGGGTTCTCAACTTCCACGACGCCCCACGGGTACAGTCGGCCGCGCACGCGACGCCCGCGGACTTCCAGTTGCTGCCCCACACTGCACATTGCGGATATACTAGGTCTACTCACATAAGCATAGTGCGTAGTTTGATGAAGTCACAATGTTCGGGGTTCTCAACTTCCACGACGCCCCACGGGTACAGTCGGCCGCGCACGCGACGCCCGCGGACTTCCAGTTGCTGCCCCACACTGCACATTGCGGATATACTAGGTCTACTCACATAAGCATAGTGCGTAGTTTGATGAAGTCACAATGTTCGGGGTTCTCAACTTCCACGACGCCCCACGGGTACAGTCGGCCGCGCACGCGACGCCCGCGGACTTCCAGTTGCTGCCCCACACTGCACATTGCGGATATACTAGGTCTACTCACATAAGCATAGTGCGTAGTTTGATGAAGTCACAATGTTCGGGGTTCTCAACTTCCACGACGCCCCACGGGTACAGTCGGCCGCGCACGCGACGCCCGCGGACTTCCAGTTGCTGCCCCACACTGCACATTGCGGATATACTAGGTCTACTCACATAAGCATAGTGCGTAGTTTGATGAAGTCACAATGTTCGGGGTTCTCAACTTCCACGACGCCCCACGGGTACAGTCGGCCGCGCACGCGACGCCCGCGGACTTCCAGTTGCTGCCCCACACTGCACATTGCGGATATACTAGGTCTACTCACATAAGCATAGTGCGTAGTTTGATGAAGTCACAATGTTCGGGGTTCTCAACTTCCACGACGCCCCACGGGTACAGTCGGCCGCGCACGCGACGCCCGCGGACTTCCAGTTGCTGCCCCACACTGCACATTGCGGATATACTAGGTCTACTCACATAAGCATAGTGCGTAGTTTGATGAAGTCACAATGTTCGGGGTTCTCAACTTCCACGACGCCCCACGGGTACAGTCGGCCGCGCACGCGACGCCCGCGGACTTCCAGTTGCTGCCCCACACTGCACATTGCGGATATACTAGGTCTACTCACATAAGCATAGTGCGTAGTTTGATGAAGTCACAATGTTCGGGGTTCTCAACTTCCACGACGCCCCACGGGTACAGTCGGCCGCGCACGCGACGCCCGCGGACTTCCAGTTGCTGCCCCACACTGCACATTGCGGATATACTAGGTCTACTCACATAAGCATAGTGCGTAGTTTGATGAAGTCACAATGTTCGGGGTTCTCAACTTCCACGACGCCCCACGGGTACAGTCGGCCGCGCACGCGACGCCCGCGGACTTCCAGTTGCTGCCCCACACTGCACATTGCGGATATACTAGGTCTACTCACATAAGCATAGTGCGTAGTTTGATGAAGTCACAATGTTCGGGGTTCTCAACTTCCACGACGCCCCACGGGTACAGTCGGCCGCGCACGCGACGCCCGCGGACCTCGAGTTGCTGCCCCGCCCCACACACCGCGAACGGCACCGCCGCCTTAAGTTGCCGCACCTATAGAACGACAAAAAAAAAATAAAAAAATATCGGGGGACAATTTTACACAAATCGAGCTAGTCCCAAACTAAGCTATTGCTTAAAGATAATTTTGCTTACCTGTTCCTTATAGTCCTCGTCTTCATCGCTGTCGCAGTCTGGCAGAGGATAGATCTTAATTCCCTCACGTTCAATCTCCTCCATTACCTACAATTACGAAAACTAGTTAATTATATCCATCAATCGAACATAGAATTGCGCAACCAAGATCTGTGACACCGAAAATAAGAGTTTAAATAGGGCTGTCACTACTAAAAAAGTTGTCGTCAAAAATCGTCTTTTTGAACAATATTTACAGAGACAACATTGACGCAAATAAGACGCCGTAAAAACGCTGAATGGGCCTACTACTACTATGTCTAAAAGACTTACGATGGTCATAGGAAAAACATCAATCCAATTTATAAGTAAAAAAATAATTATTAAATAAGTACCCTAGACTTGAGTCGCTGCACTTCCTTCTTGGTGAGACAGTCGGCCTTCGCGATTACCGGCACAATGTTAACCTTGTTGTGGAGTTGCTTCATGAACTCAATGTCCAGCGGCTTCAACCTGTGCAGACAAGAGTATAAAGATGTTATAGGGCAGGGTTTCTTAAACTGTGGTCCATGGACCCCTTAGGGGTAGCAGAGCCGGGGGTCCGTGGCTATGCCTTCAACACAAACTTTCATGTGCCCTTGATTTTCTGTTTCTCTGATTATATTCGGAAGGGGTCCGTAAGGTATTCGAAATAATGTAGGGAGTAAATAATGTCGTCCATGACCAAAAAAAGTTTTAAGAAACTCTGTTATAGGGTAAACAAATATAAAATAGGCACAAATTAATTGAAAAGAAAAAGGGAAGACCTAGAAGAACGTATATGGAGGAAAAAATAAATGGTTCATCGTATAAAGATGTAAAGGACATAACAGAATGTAGATTAAGCTGGAAATTACTCCACGGACACGAGCTAAGCTCCTAAACCCAATACATGATGATGATAACTTGTCAACTTTTTTTTTTAAACCTGTTTCTGTTTGGAACAGTGAATATGGCACAAAATGAATAAATCTGAAGTTTTCTTATTTTCCTCCCACGTTTAACGACTTAGAGGACGAATTCCCAAAAATCCATAGTTACATATTAGTTCCTGCGGAGAATTCCATGGTTTTGGACCCTCCGGTTTAGACTGTCCATTGTCAGTCACATTGGCAGTTAAGACAGCAGTGCTCCGTAACAAGTAGTATAATGCTGTATGTGTACCATTACGTATTCGTAAAATTCTTGGACCCCTCTCCCTTCGTCACTCTCGTTTGCCGCTTTTTTGCAATGTTTGCAACATAAATCATTAAGTTTGACTACATGCCCCGGCCTATTCCATGAGTGTGACGCGATTTAAAAACCGGTCAAGTGCAAATCGGACTCGCGCACTTAGGGTTCCCTACAAACATAGTTCAAGATAAACTGTATGGTGGGACATCGATATAGGTTATCTTTTACCATTTTGGTACGGAACCTTAAAAATGACCCCGCAGGTCAGGCGTTACCAACCCGTGTCCAAACGGCGAGATGAAGTAGAAGCAGCAATGTATGCGGTTGTCGACGATGTTGCGTCGGTTGAGCCCGCTCTCGTCCCGCAGGAACCGCTCGAACTGCTCGTCGATGTATTGTATAATGGACTGTAAACAAACATCCACTTAATGGAACGATGATAGTGCGATGCATCATTCCCCCAGCGGTCGTGTTTGTAAACAGTGTGCATGCGAAGTGATTGTAGATAATCTTGAGCTAGGTGAAAGAAACATCCTTTTCATTTATTCTCGTCCTTCGCAGGGACATCTATTTATGTATTTGTATATCTACTCTATACATGTGGCCGACCCAAAGGAGTCAAAAGGTTGTCTGGAAGACTATAAACATAACGCACTGTATCAGTTAACCAGGTTAAAAGCAAAACTATACAGCATGTTGTCATATTGATAGTGGCGGAGCCCACCACAAGAAAACAAATCCTATTGTCATAATATTGTCATCGATTTCCGTGATTATCACTGATACTGATTAAATCAAGTGCTTGTTATAATATTTCAACCTTCATACGTCCACTGCTGCACATAAGTCTGCCCCAAAGACTTCCACAACAAAAGGTCGCATGCTTCCTGCCTTCATCGACGTCCTTAGTAAGACGTGCAGACCCGGGAATTTCACGGTTCTGCACACCCTAGTCCTCATTAATTAAAAGACCAGAAACGCGTTTCTTACGAAACATCGGGAAGCAGAATTAAGTAATATACGCGATGTAATCCGTTGAAATTGTTTTATTACAACTCGTTGAAAATAATCGGTTCAGTCGCTTTTCGGTTCTCTTTGCCTTATGATTACACCTACCTACTTCCCGAATTAATATGCTATTTTATTCATACAGTTCTTTTCCTTACTAATTACAAATGCGAATATGTACCTAACCATTAGCTCATCAGTGAACGGAAATTTTAGCATAGTTTAGGAGATATGAGTCATATTTTCTCCAGGAAATTTCTCAGTTCTTGAGCGAAAAAAGACTTACTATGCGCAACTAGTTATAAGCAAAAACTATACTCCATTTATTACACAAAAAATATCAATTAGATAATCCTTTTGTAACACAAAAGAGGCGGTAACAGGAAGGAACGGGAATTGTATCTAATGTTTTCATTCATAACCTTTTCATAAATAAACATGATTGCTAAACAAGAATGTTGCGCTCAGAATGCTTGAACGCAACTTGTATGCAGTCGGTATTGCGGTTAAATGCATTTATGAAAAGTCAATTGGTTAATTAGGACTAACAAAGTCACGGTCGCTTCACACGACGGCATTAAGGACTAGATTCTTGCTGCACACAAAAATAATTATATCATTGTCAAGGGGAGCTGCATCAAAAATTTGAAACGAATAATAATAACCAAAGACCTAATGGTCGTCGAGTTTAACGAGATTGCGCTCGAGCATAAAAACGTTTACTAATAACAGTTGTTGTCAAGTCAACGTGAAAACGTGATTGCGTTCGAGTGTTTTTGTGGTTATTAATGCAAAAAAGAGTTTTCTATGTGATTTAAGAGTGTAATAACGAACGATGTCGGAGAATACAGTTTATAACGACTATGTGAGATTTGCGTGTGACGCAAACTGATTACTGAACAAGCTTTTTATTTTATTAGTATATCTGTTAATTAATATTTAATTTCTAATAGATCTCTGAGTAGGTATAGTTTTCTTTAATTTTTAATAATATTTCAATTTTGGTCAACTCAACCACAGAATATTTAATACTCAACTTAGTTACTGAGATTCATTTTTCATTTTCGTTTTTGACTTGTTGTTGTTATTTTATTATTAAAAGACTTTTGTTTGATGTTAGAAGAGAAGACTGATTGTTTATTTTATTTCTTATTTGATTAGATACGTGATAGACCAAAGTTTACTACTTGAAAGTTTATTGAAAAATGATAGATTATTATTAGCTACGTCATTACGTAAAAGTTTATAAAAATAATACGTTAAAATAAATGTTTATTTCATAACATCTCTAATCCTTTTTTTTTCTCCTAATGTATTTAAGTATTGTGATCACAATTTGTGATTATTGCAAGAACAAACATACAAAACCGCCAATCTCGCGAGATCTCGAAATTGGCGAGATCTCGCGGTATTCATATTCACAATCTCGCGAGATCTCGCCTGAACCCCAATCTCGCGAGATTGCATTCTCTACCTAGGGCCCTAAAATTTCACTTCTCTAGCAATCGTAGAAGCCGAGATATTCCATGACTTAGCGGTGTACAAAATTTCGCAGCGTCAAGCTGACGTACCCGGGAATTTCATATAGAAAGGCTTAAAATTCCGAAATGAGGTATGTACCAATAAATAGTACTATAAATAGTACCCCTTTTTCATTAATAATAATATACAAAAACTATATAGAAAACTGAAAAAAATCAAGACAAACTTCAGAACTCAGAACTTTCTCAGGCTCAGAACTTTGGAGTCTTAAAGACTTGTATAGTAATGGGTATCATTTAATCGATCAGCAAAATATTCATATTTTGGTCAGCAGAAATATGTATTTGGTCAGCCAAAATAGCTAGTTGGTAAGCAACTTATGGTTAGCAAACATTTATAAATCAGGCTGCAATTAATGATATACTGATCTGCTCTAAATTATTTTGGTCAGCAAATTAAATATTTGAGCTGCATTAAGCGATCTACGGTTAATCAAATTTTGGTAAGCAATCAGTAGGTAAGCAAAATATTTCATTTTGTTCATCAAAAAAAAGGGGGCAATAAAACCTAACTGGGCGCAACTATTCTGCCGCCAATCGTGTGCGCATTTTGTCATTCGGTAATTGTCAGCTGTCAAGTAGCAGGTGTCACTGTGATATATACAGGGTGTCACTGTGATATATACAGGGTGTCACTGTGTTATATACAGGGTGTAACTGTGATAGATACAGGATGTAATTGTGATATATACAGGGTGTCACTGTGATAGATACAGAGTGATACTGTGATATATACAGGGTGTCACTGTGATAGATACAGGATGTCACTGTGATATATACAGGGTGTCACTGTGATATATACATAGTGTCACTGTGTTATATACAGGGTGTCACTGTAATGTATACAGGGTGTCACTGTGATGGGCTCATATAAAATAGGTATTTCGATTTTTTATACATCTCATAATGTTTAGAAGTTATATTATTTATTCACAACGTGTATCGTTTCGTTTTTAGGGTCAGCAAAAAAAATAACCCTAACCTACCTATTTTTGAGAGCCGTTTCGTTTTTAGGGTCATCAAAAAAAAAATAACCCTAACCTACCTATTATTGGGAGCCGTTTCGTTTTTAGGGTCATCAAAAAAAATAACCCTAACCTACCTATTTTTGGGAGCCGTTACGTTTTTAGGGCCATTAAAAAAAATAACCCTAACCTACCTATTTTTGGGAGCTGTTTCGTTTTTAGGGTCATCAAAAAAAAATAACCCTAACCTACCTATTTTGGGAGCCGTTTCGTTTTTAGGGTCATCAAAAAAAATAACCCTAACCTACCTATTTTTGGGAGCCGTTTCGTTTTAGGGTCATCAAAAAAAAATAACCCTAACCTACCTATTTTTGGGAGCTGTTTCATTTTTAGAGTGACACCCTGTATACATTACAGTGACACCCTGTATATAACACAGTGACACCCTGTATATATCACAGTGACATCCTGTATCTATCACAGTGACACTCTGTATATAACACAGTGACACCCTGTATATATCACAGTGACACCCAGTATATATACATACAGTGACACCCTGTATATCTCAATTAAACTGCTTACAGACATGTTTTCTCTGCTGACAGTGACATCCTGTATCTATCACAGTGACACCCTGTATAGTATAACACAATGGCACCCTGTATATATCACAATGACATTCTGTATATATCACAGTAACATCCTGTATAGATTACAGTGACACCCTGTTGTATATAACACAGTGACACCCTGTATATATCACAGTGACACCCTGTATATCTCAATTAAACTCTCTGCTGACCAATTGTAAAATCTTGCTACCCAAGTAATTATTTTGCAGCTCGACTGTTTATTAGGCAGCCAAATGATAAAAAAAGCAGATTAATATTGGTTAAAATGTTAACCGTTTTTAAACTGTTTGCTGAACAAGAGTTGCCGCCCGATTTTATTTATTGCCAGCCAAATCTTTGTATGCTGCCCAAATGATTTAACTGCTTATTTTTTTTTGCGGATCAATTTTAATAACGGCTGACCAAAAATTTACTTTCCTATATAACTAAGTTGGATAAAGGGTGAAGGTATTTTTTTACTCTTAATTTTTACTTGTATTACGTCACTATTTTACGTATGGTGTTGATCTAGAACTTAATGTTGAAAGTATTGGAAAAATATTTAAATAAATAATTGTTTTATCTGTAAAGCTATTAAAGGCTTTAAGAATGGTAGGTTTACTACCCGAGTTTTCTTACTACTCGAGCTTGAGTCTTCAACGCTCGAGTCTTGGGAGCGCATACTGTCAAAGTTTACGAACCTTCAAGGTTCAAATATCTTTAGTGTTAGTCTTTTAACAACACTAAGCCGTGATCAATTACTCACCCTAAAACAATCAGTGTTGTCAATAGCGTCGCCGTAACCAGGAGTATCCACTACAGTAAGTCGCAGCTTCACTCCTCTCTCCTCAATCTCTACAGTTGAAGCGTCTAACTTCACAGTTTGGTTGGTTTTTTCTGTAAACAACATTATACACATGCCTATACTATTCAAGTTTAATACTATGAAAGGTTAAGTCCTTGTTAGTGTATTTCCGAGGCAGTAAATATATTCATTTATGGCATTTGATTTATACACAAAAACAATTGGCAATGTCATTATCATTGAGCTTCGCATTGAATGTACATAAGATGAGATATTTTGCCAACTTATATGTTGAAGTTTGAAAAATATAGAAGCCAGTCATTTAAAAAAAGGTTGTACAGCCAGCATCAAAAACACAACACGTAGGATAATTAATAGAGATATGTACCAATATATTTTAACATCTTGGCTGCTCCTTTCAATTTGATCTTGACTGAATGTGTAATGTGAGGCCGAAAGTACCACTTAGTCTCTTATCATAAGAACAATGTTTAAATGCATCATAGCAGTAGCCTATTGCTGTGACTTTATTGATATGAGGCAAAGTGGTACCTTATGAAAATGTCACATATAATATACAACAATGAATAACCTCACCTAAGGCATCAGGAATAACTCTTTCCGGATACAAATCAGTTAGAAATAACGAGTTCACAAGAGTGGACTTTCCAAGCCCGCTCTCTCCGACCACCATGAGGGTAAACTCAAAGCCCTTCTTAACAGACTTGCGGTGGACTTGGTTGGGCAAGTTTGCAAAGCCAACATAACCTGGCGTTTCCAGGTTGGAAAACTGTGGAGAAAATATCATTTTTTTATTTATAAAGAAAGAAAATACATTTATTCATGACAGCACAAGATAAAAACAACAAAATAATATTATAAATTAAACTTAAGCTTACGCTGCCGCAAAACGGTCCCACCTCAGCAAAAAAAAAACAATATTTATCAGCCCCTCGAACATGTCCACACAATCTGGTTTTCACCATTGATTCGTCACTCTCAAACATATATTTATCAGAATGTGATGGATGCTTTATCATTTATTCGCTTGTTCCCAAAATACCACATTCCTAAAATACCAGACTTTGCAACAGACACGCCAGTGGGAATTGGATTTTATGGCCTTACACCCCCCCCTTGTCAGGCCATCTAAGTATGAAAATGGCCCAAATAGAAATCAGATTGATTAGACGCTAAGTTTCAGGAGCTGAGCTTGAACAGCATCTACCCAACGGTGAGAATGATTTAAAGCAACAGCAGTGCTAAGAAAGGAGCAATCCTTGTTAAAAATAGTCATAATGCCAAACATTTTTACACTAATGATGATGAAGTCTAATGAGGCAGATAATGGGATTTAAAAACCAATACAAAATGTTTGAAAACCTCATACATTTTGAAGGCAAAATCTTTTATAATCCTGAGGTTTAAGTAACATTATTATCGTATCATTTTGTCTTTTAATCCCTTTAACATAATAATTAAGTCTCATTCATCAGCAAATGTTGACCAACTGCCTAGTTGCACTCAGAATCAGACTTTAGTCTACATTATCGGAGGAAAAGAAAGTACATTCATGCGATAAATATTCCAAACAGTCAGCACGCATAAACACTGACACACATCCGCACATAACTGTAACGAAACTAATTTCGCTGCGGCGGTATGTATACATGGATACTAAGAATGGTTTACTTTTATCCCGATGACTCATGCTCCACTGGAATGTTTAAAATGTCCGTTTTAATTCCTTAACCGTTCTTTATAGATTCACTTAATCATGATTTAAAGGAAAAATAAATAAAAAAACTTACGTTCTTTGCGGCAGTGTCGCTGGACATCGTAGTTTCTTGATGAACTTGCGAATGTACAATTCTTTAGAAAACCTACCGGTGTGGTAGCTTGTACACTTAAGATATAATTCTGTACCGAATTTCGGTAAGAAAATTGATTTTAAATTACTAAGCAATGGGATAAATAACTAAAATGCACTCAATGTCGATAACAAAAATCCTAACTCGATACAATGACAACTTGACAACACCTAAGTACTAACATGAAGTAACCACTAACGTCCAACAACCAACCAATCGGAAAATAATCTATCATATTTGTATAGTTTATGGTCCGAAGTTTATTGGTCTATGGTTTTTGTCTTGCCAGGTGAATCTTCAAAAATATCGCAGGTAATTTCATTTATGACTTGTCGGTAGTTTGTTTTGTAGTGTTATTGCACGGCACGCATTAAATGGCGCTAAGTATATAATGGTTCTATGAATTTATTTAAATCAATATATTTTTTCCAAGAGCAGCCACGTAATACGTTACAATTTGAAGTTTGAATTAGTTTTAAGGATTTTTAGAAAACAAATAATTAGATAATATTAAAAAAATAGAAACATTAAATAAATATGTAGCTACCGTCTGTCCGTCTAATTTTTTTACAGTATATCATTACTTTAATTTGTAAATCTACAGATAAATTCAGACATCTGGCAACATAGCAAGTTGCTGAAAGTTGGCGCAAAAACTAAAAAAAAAAACTACGAAACTATTTTTTCCTTTACGTTTGCGTCAGATGCCATTCTTTCAGCCTGCTTTCAGCAAGAATATTTACGATAAAGGATTTACACCAAATGAAAATATGTCAAATACAATTAATCAAGAATTAAGCAAACAGAATTGTCAAAAAAAATAATAATGTGGTAAATACAGGGACACAAATTTGAAAAAAAAAATTAATAATGTAATATCAGTTTCAGGCCCTTGATGAATAATCTGCAATTGTTATTTGGCTATGTCGTAGTGGAATAAAAATGGGAGGTGGAACTAGCAGACCATCGTTAGAGTTAGTAGTTATCACGTTATATACCTAGTTTGTTACTACTCCTAAATCGCTGTATAATATCCACTCCACCCCATACTCAACAGCACGGCTAGCATAAGTCGGCCGTGATATATATCGCGCGAGACACAGCATATAATTAGCCAATGAGAACGCGCGTACTTTATGTTGCGGTACAAATGCGCGTTTCCCATTGGCTGTTACATGCTGTGATGCGTGCGAGATATGTCGCGGCCATCGTGTGCTATCCAAGCAGCAGCACCCCTAGCATGATACCGTTTAAATTTCTAGTGAAAGTTTCTAGGAATTTTCCAGAAGTTTCCCAGATTTTTTGTAACTTTCCACAAGTTACGCATCCGTCCTTGTTCCTTTATTGTTTTTATAGATACTGCACGTTATGGAAGGCAGACCGGAGTCCTGCGTGCCGTGCCGTTATGATGGCGTTGGATGCTATGAACATTAGCGTGCGTGAAGTTGACGTCAATTTGGACAAAGGAGAACATAGGAGTCCAGAAATTTCTGCAGTACCTATGCTTATCTAGTCTATTAATGTATTTAGTTTGGAATACTAAGATTATGTAGATAATTTTCTCTGGCTCTAGTTAACTAAAGTTTAGGACCTACTTAAGGCTCCGCTTTAGTGGACATGGATTGTTACAATTCTATTAATCAAAACAAAAATATTGGGACCAGTGACGCCTGATTACAATTCTATTAGTTCCCCGCCCCAGTGGATGGGCAACCTCTTGCGTCAGTAATGAGCTAATGAGTACTAAATAAAAAATATTCCAACCCATTATTTACATAGCGCTTTTTTAGTTTCTGTATGGGATGCGTTTTGAACATGTTGCAAGATACGATTTGTTATACATTATCAAGTTAACACTATCAGTTATAAAAAAAAAACGCTGGTGGTGATTAATGCTTTGCTTTTTCAGATGAACCCCCGACAAACGTTGCCAATTTTAAAGGATAAAGATTTAATATTATGCGACAGGTAAAGCCGTAATCAATGTAACTGAATAAATGACCTTATTTTATAAGCTAAATATAACTTGATCGTAAGGACTACTGGAACATCACTTGTAGAAACAGTGTAAGCCACGGGTTCCCAAAGTGTGCGCTGCGGCGCCCTGGTGCGCCGTAGAAAGTAAAGAGGGGCGCCGTGAGTCGATCCTCTATCATTATCTAAAACCACAAATATTCGCGGGAACCTATAAAGCAACAATACCTATTTTGAGCGAACTAAGGTAGGGCGCCGTGATGTAGTACTAAACTTGTAAAGTGCGCCACGGGCTGAAAAAGATTGGGAACCCCTGGTGTATAGGCAGTTACACAGTCTTGCAAGTGAAGTTATTTTACTTGATCGTATAGGTATGGTATAAATGCGATGAGAATAAATATAGTAGATTCGTTCCCTAGCAAACTTTGGATAGTACTTATGCATAGCTAGCACAAAGCCGCGACACTTATCGCGCGCGATACAGTACACACAATACAGATGTAACAGCTAATGCGCGTTGTGTTATAGTAAGTAATTATAGTATATTCACAAATTAAACGCAAAAATACGAAATACCTTAAGCTATGTTTTTCAAAGTGTGGATCTAGAAGGTCGTAAGGATCGAGAAACTTCAGGCAAAAACAAAAAGCTCAAAAGTGTAACGGAATAAAATTCAGGTTAGAAATCGTGGAGGATAGGGGGCCGCGAAATATTTTCGCATACAAAGGCGGTCGTGCCATGAAATAGTTTCAAAAACACTGACCTAAAGCATATCAAACGCAACAGGCTAAATTTTATGAGTTTTCGAAAATAGCACTATAATGACGTTATCTACTCACCAAAAAGTTTTAGAATTATCAAAGGTTGCACTCGTAAAATTACGTGACTAATTCGCGTTCCGATTGTTACATGCTGTGTCGCGCGCGAGGTGTGTCGCGGTCATTATGTGCTGGCTGTGCTGCTCAGACCAGTTTTCTCAAATTACTATTACATGTACTATTTATTTTTATTTTTTACTAATTACTATTTTCTATAGCTGTTAACATGTTCCTTGTCCAATGTGGAGTTATTAAGGTTTTTTTCAGGAGTCCGTGCTTCCACTATGGGGTCACTCACTTCCTCATACTGATTGCAGAGTTGGGACTTGTGACATTGTCCGATAGTTATGTATGAGGACAGTGAACGTGTTAAGCAATATCGCCCTTTTCAAATGCTTTCTGTCGTAGCAATGCAATTGTGACGTACATGGCGGCCCGCTACGGCGCTGCTAACACGCTGCTGCCGACCGACCCGGAAGGCCGGGCGCTGGTTGAGCAGTATATGCACTTCAATAGCAGTATCCTGTATCCGCAGTACAAGGCAGCTTCAGTGAGACTTTTGTTTCCTTTAAGTCCTCTTCACGCAGTTCAAAACTGCAACAGTAGGTACGAGTTAGTATTTTAACATGGTGGCCCGCTCTGCCAGTGCCAACACACTGCTGCCGAACGGCAACGGAAGACAGGGCGATGGTTGAGCAGTACATGCACTTCAACAGCAGTATATTGTATCCGCAGTACAAAAGAGCATCATTAAAACTTTTGTTTCTTTAGAGGCCTGTTTACTCTACCTACCGTTGCTAATTTAGCAAATGTCCTGAATCTGCAGTTTAAGCTCCCAAAAGTAGGTAAAAGACGAGTCCAGTAATACAATATGGCGGCATACTATGTCAGCCACTGCTAACATGTTGCTGTTGACCGACCTGGAAGGCCGGTTGAGGAGTAGGTACATACATTTCAAAAGCAGTAAGTTTTCTGTAACCCTAGTACCTATAAGGTATCAGCTTCAGTGAGACTTCAGTAGGTATTTATTCGGACACTCTTTACAATAGGTACACTTAATCATTTAACAATTTATCTGATGATAGTCGGCTGACGCATTGAAAACCACCCTCAGTTTCGTTATCTTACTCTTTCTCGGAGCACAGCGTGATGGCGCCGATAATTACCTTTGGGCAGCTTATTTCACTCAGGTGGCCTAGCGTTGCATATTCTTGAGTATACACTATAGCCAACATCTTTGTTTCAATTTTGGTTGCCTGCATAATAGGCAGAGGCACATGCATTTCAAAAACATCCTCGGTATTCTTCGTTAGAATTTTAGCAACGAAATAAGGTTGCACTTCAATTGGCATTTTAGGTAGGCAAAGTAGTGTTGCAGCTGCGACCGACCCGTAAAAGCACCGACAATGATATCCTAAAACGTTATTAATTTGCTCACTCGTTTCCAGAATCCAATCCTCTACCAGAACTGCCGGGTGATCGCCATGGCTACTTTCTGCGAGATCCACTGCGCATACTACGACATGGAGAACATGCTGAAGGACCGCTCGTGGTTCAACCGTGCCAACTGGCCGTCGCTCGGCGACATCATGCTGGCGGCCACCGTCAGCACGCTGCATATCCTCGTGCCGATACAGAAAAGGAAGTAAGATTTAATTCAAGTGTAGTGTGAAAGGGACATATGTTTATGAGCGTACATACTGTAAATACTATGATATAGAGATAGAGAATATGCTTGGCAACTTGATTAAGACAAGACCGGGACTGAATCTCTACACGATTCCGTTGCGCGGTAATTATTATTAAATACGACACCCCAGGGTGGAAATAAAGAGCACGCGTTATGCGATAGAGAGACGGTCGGATGTGGGTCAGCTCCGTCCGGGCGTCCGACGCGAACGGCAGTTTTGTTAGAGAGAGAGGCTTCTGTACGTACCTAGTACTAATTCTTATTCTGTGACAAGACCTAGTAATCCTACCATTCTATATAGTGGCTTAAAATCAGGGAGCAAAAGGGTTCATGGGTAGTGTTCCGTCTCAAAAGGGAAAATATGAATCCTTAAAGGATCACATTGTTGTCTGTTAATCTACCAGCCTCGGACGTCCACTGCTGGAATAGACCATCCCAATAGATCGCAACAGACTCCATCAAAAATCGTCCGTCGTCCGTTTGTCTGTTCGATGTCAATCCTTGCCGTAAATCCGTGACTGATCGGGAGGTAATTTTTACAACTCGTAGGTATCAAAAGTTACAACATATTAGAGACCGCGAGCTCATTCCAAGCCAATCATGAAAGGCATCTTCCAAGTTTAGGGTTTTCGTCCCCGCTTTATCTTCCGTCCGTATTATCCAATAAATTTGTATTAATCTATTCTCGTAAGATACCTATATAAACCTGTTTTAATTACCAGATATCCAAAATTGGCTTCCTGGTTGTCCCGAATGTCTGAACAGAATTTCTTCGTCACTGCGAACAAGAAGGGCCTGGCTGAATTCGCTAAAAGAATAGGTGAGTGGACTTTCTGCGTCCATCAAGTTTTCCACGGGAGCTCCTAACATAGCACTGAGAAAAACGATTCGAGAATTCGTCCTCCAAGGTGATATACCATCGAACACTCAGAATAGACCTACCTACTAATAAACGACATTACATTAACTTTTACTTAGATGTCGGTGAGAGTCATCCGGTGAAACAGACGAAGGAGATTATTCAAGAAGGATCTCACCAACCACACCCAAGTATCCCGCAACAAGGTAAACAATAATAAGCATTTGAGTAAACCTGGAAAAACCCTTTTCACTTTCAAGTCACTGTGGGTTTCATATGAACATAATAGTAATTGCAGTATAAGTGCTAGAAGGTACTATACATATTAATAACACTTTTTCTTCAATAGATACTATCCCTGGCGACAATAACGAGATGCAGAAACCTGTCAAATACAGAGGTGCGTACCTTACCTAGGCTTATACGCGATAGGAGTAGAGCAAAATAGAGTTTGGCATATTTGTAGTATGATGCATAAGTGTAGGTAAAAGTCTTAACGTCTTCTTCGGCCTATTGTAAGTACTAAGACTGTGACGTATTCTTCTTCTTAATCGTGCACTCTTGGCAGAGCGGTCGTGGTCGTGTCTCGGTCGAGTCTTGAGCCGCATCTCTTGTGATGCGACGCCATGTATCGCCATGTATGTGTGATAACGTATTATGAATATTAATACACCTTTGTCCTTAATAGATACTAATCCTGGTGACAATAATGAAGCACAGAAGCCTGTCAAATACCGAGGTGCGTACCTAGGGTGTAGTGTATTAAACATATTACCAATCAACTATTGTACAGTCGGCTTCAAATAGTCCGTACCATCCAAAGCGCCATCATAGCATACCATATTTTTGACAATTTGACGCTGACTACAGCGTCAGCTTTAAAATATGTGACAGTCAGTAACATTTGAGACGCCATATAGTATATCGTAACACGTTGCGATATATATAGCGTTTTGAATGCTATGGACTATTTTGATAGTATACAAATTGATTGAGCGACTTAAAGAGACGGCTTCAAAAGTATTTTAGTTAACCGCGGACTATGTAGAGAGGGTTGTCAATCGATTGGCATAAATACACGAAAACTTGACACAAACACGGTAAGCGAAATAAAACCGTTTAATAACACTCTTTTCTTTGGGCAGTCGTGTAAAAACAGGGGAAGCTGTTAATGTAAAATTTACCTACTTTGAGAAATGACTAGTTTTTTTTAATTTTGAGGCGTTGACATCATAAGCGATGACGCACTGTATTTGTTTGATCTATTTGATCATTATAATAGGACCTTGTCAATTTACTAATCTCATATATTTGACTCGCCACATTATTCACTCTTAATGTGACAAAGTGCAACAATGATCAGTTTATTTTGGCGTTGAACAATACAAAATTAAACTCTTACTTTTTTTACAAGCACCTAGGGACCTAAAGCTACTGATACAATTGGCGTCCTTATTTTTTCTACTCTTTTAGGTTGCACTATAAGGGTCAAATCTAAGATCTACCAAAGTTAAATAAAAAGTAAGTACACGTAACGTAATGAAGGTCTCTTATGCCCACACGGGGTACTCCAAAACAAATACCTCTGTTATAATTTTTTCTCTTGTATTTTTCGTTGTATAAAATACTAGCTGTCCCGGCGAACTTCGTTCCGCCTTCATTTTTTTTAGATGTTTTAATAATTTTTCTGTTATTCGCAATAGACGAGACAACCCAAAAAATCATAAAATCCGGTTGGACCGAGTTGTAAATGCTGTAATTAACACGACTTTGTTTTATGTAAGTATAGGTATAGGGAACGTGCACGACGAAGGTGCTGCCAACTGATGCCGCCAATCTAAATCACATACCCTCTCATGCTGAGGCCACATTGACGAAAACGAAAACGCCGTTAATAACGTTAATTTATCGCGTTGAAGGACGATTAACGTCAGTGCAGGGGCGTATTTACCCTAGGGCCATCCGGGCCATGGCCCGGGGCGCCAATCGGCTAGGGGCGCCAATCGGCCAGGGACGGCATAGCCGCCCCGGGCCGATTGCCTTTAATTCTGGTTTTGGCACCATTCAACTGACTTTTACTTCTCTCCTTTTTTATTTTATCGAAAAAACGGTTTTAAGTTAATTTTCGTCAATACGGAGCGCGTCTATTATTGAAAACATACGGCGTGGTAAGTACAATAAGTATAGGTATGCTCCAAATAAGTGCGTGGTCAGGCGGGGTGCAGAGTGAAGAGAGGGCGGTTTCTCAATATTGAAGCCTATTTTGCAAAACAACGCAAGTATCCAGTAACCTTGTCACCTGAAAGTACGGGGTACTTTGTGAAAATCCAGTAGTTTTGATTTTTTGCAGACTTGTTTATGATATTGAATGAATAATCTAAGTTTGTGACCTCGAGCGCCAAACGCAACTTTGTCAAAAATCTAAAAAAATCGCGAAAATTTCGGTTTTCAGAATTTAGTCCACCAAACGAAGTAAACTCAGAGGAAAAAACTCGTGTATAAGCGAATTTTGGCATAGTTGTAAGTAATGGGGTTTTAAACGACATACTAAAAGTACTGATGGGTGGGGGTGAAGCTAACGGGGGGAGGGGGGTGTAAAGGTCCCTTTTTTTAGTTTTTTGCAAAAAACTCGTAAACTGTGGCCTATAGCTAAAAATAGTCTGAAACACAAATAATGTACGTAAAATTCTCTACAAAAAAGATGTAAACGTTTTTTCTCTGGGATCAATACTTCATGAGATATAGAGGGAAGTATATGACCAATAAAGAAAACACATTTGTTTAAGTACGGCACGTATATTCCTAAAGATAAAATCCCTAATTATTGTCTAAATCTAAAATATTATCATAATCATCGTCGTCAGCGGTTACTTCGATAGGAGCTCCGTTAGTGCATGAGCCGGAGCATACACCGCAGACATTGGAGCAGGGAATTCCAGCTTTCCGGCAGCCACATCGCATCCCACATCCCGTCTTACACCGGCAAAATATGGTTTTGAGAATTGAGTCAGGTGCCACTGGGTCGTCGGTTGTCTCTGGCTTTAGGATGCCATCGTCTCCTATCAAGTCGACTTCATGTCACCGAATTTGCTGCCTGTGAAACTTTGCATTGTTTTGTTTCCAATATCTAGGGCTTTGTGGCAGTTTACTTTAGAATTTCCCAGGATCTAAGAAGAACGTGGTTTTATCACTTGCCAGTATGAGCAGTAGCATTAAAATCAATGACGAGACAGTTACTATTAACCCTCTGACAATTTTCCAAAGAACTGTCATAGCTAAAAAGAACGAAGAAGATGTTGCAGACCTTTTGACCTATGAACTGACTCCATTCCCCATGGCTCTGTTCTTCGAGGGTGGAATACGAAAGGGGAAGAAGTCATCACTCTACGATGTATTGTGCCAGCAGAGAACAACGTTGCTCTTGATCTACATCAAAGCTTCAAAGTAGTAAATGGTGGTTTTCTACTGCACCGTATGAAATGGAAACCGTCCTCCAGCGTTTCTTCGATTTGCCATCAATATATCGATACCTTTAGACTCAAAGGGCGTAAACGCCGCAGGTTCTAATGGCGTTTACGCCCTTTGAGTCTAAAGGTATCGATATTACTTATGTACAGAAACACTACGGCCCAAATTGTAAAGTGATTTTTGATGATTATGGTGATGTCGACAGTACTAAACGAGCAGAGCAGAAGCGACGAGGTCTGACAAAAACTTCGGTCGACATTAATTTTAATGAAAATACAATCATCACCATTCCACAGGAGCATTTCTTCGCTAACGAAAACAATAAAACAAGGCTGATTCAGTTCCTTGCCGAGAAGATGACAGCAGCAGGGATTGGAACAACCATTGCTACAGGAGATGCTGATGGCATTATTGTCAGGTGCGGGTTGGAGATGGCTGCCTTACATCCAACTGTTGTTATTGGGGAGGATGTCGACTTGATAGGAGACGATGGCATCCTAAAGCCAGTGACAACCGACGACGCAGTGGCACCTGACTCAATTCTCAAAACCATATTCTGCCGGTGTAAGACGGGATGTGGGATGCGATGTGGCTGCCGGAAAGCTGGAATTCCCTGCTCCAATGTCTGCGGTGTATGCTCCGGCTCATGCACTAACGGAGCTCCTATCGAAGTAACCGCTGACGACGATGATTATGATAATATTTTAGATTTAGACAATAATTAGGGATTTTATCTTTAGGAATATACGTGCCGTACTTAAACGAATGTGTTTTCTTTCTTGGTCATATACTTCCATCTATATCTCATGAAGTATTGATCCCAGTGAAAAAACGTTTACATCTTTTTTGTAGAGAATTTTACGTACATTATTTGTGTTTCAGACTATTTTAGCTATAGGCCACAGTTTACGAGTTTTTTGCAAAAAACTAAAAAAAGGGACCTTTACACCCCCCTCCCCCCGTTAGCTTCACCCCCACCCATCAGTACTTTTAGTATGTCGTTTAAAACCCCATTCCTCACAACTATGCCAAAATTCGCTTATACACGAGTTTTTTCCCTTGACAGGCAAATTTTGGTCTTCGTTCGGTGGGCTAATTTAGCGATTATAACCCTAAAGAACTAATTTTTGATAGTACCTTCTCAAGACGCTTTTAAAGTACACTAAATTTTCTACAATATGAAATAATAAATTTATCTCTGTAGACCCAAAAGTTCCCGAGATAAAGGTTTTCAAAATTCGTAATTTTTTCGAACTTCGCAATTTTGGTGAGCACATTGACTTGTCATTCTCACTGCGATCGGTGCCACCCTGCCAAGAGGGCTAAAATAACTAAATTTATTGATTTTGAACAACGCAATTTACTAAGTAATAAACGTATTAACTTTTTTGGTCCTTACCTTTTTTATTTCATTATTCGTAGCTTAGCTTGTCATTAAACATCATCGTTCACACTTCTCATTTTCTTTTTTAACATCCCATAACGTACAAGGCTTCGATAGTATAACAGGGGTTATAAAGAATCAGGGTCAAAATTCATTCAGAACGACAGAATATTGCAAAAAAATGCGAAGTTCGAAATAATTATAAACTTTGAAAGGCTTTATCTCGGAAACTATTGGGTCTACAGAGACAATTCTAGTCTCATGGGTATTGTAAATTTAGTCCTGAAAAGGTACCTTCCCAATTTTTTTCGGTTTTTTCGATTTTTGACTAAGTTAAGTTCCGCTCTCGAGGCAAAGTATAAAGACGAACAAGTAGTCCAACTTCAGCCGTGTAGGAGCGCGCGACACTTATTCACAAAGACGCGCGATAGCTCGTCTGTGTGAGTGCGATCCATACTGGAGCATTCTTATTTCTTTGCTTATTATATTATACCTACTGTACAGTAAACGGCCATAAAGAATGCACATCGATCTTTGGAAAGAGGCAATCGGCTAATTTCGACTTCGTATAGCGATATCTGTGTCGCACACACCATGACGTTTGTTTTGTCAGTCGTGGTTCAAATGCGAGAGAGTGCAGTCGCATATCCAAGTCAATATATAATATAGAGTTGCTAAAACTTTTACAAAATTTAATTTGTACTATGGCATCTATAGGAAAAAAAAGGTAAGCCGTTACTTTGCCAGTCACGCGAAATTATCTACAATTTTTTTTCCCGTGTGGTGTCGGATTAGAATAACACCAACCTTTTCTTCCCGGGGGTGTCGCATGAGTCGACTAAGGGTACAGGGTTAAACCGTGTTGTGGGCGATGTCCTAGCAACTTGTCACCGCAATATTACACTTTTTGTCGATCTTTAAACCCACATTTAAATATGCTAGTAGTATAACATCAGTTGCTAATGCTCAGTCAAACCCTTTTATATGTATGTACATATATTATTTTTCCCCAACAAGCAATAATTAAATATAATTACATCGTGTTTTACAGCTCTATATATTCCACGTGAAATCAAAACAAAACGACAATAAAGTACTTAGTTCTAAATTCAAATTCTGATGAACGATTAATCTAATAATTGATGTACATGGAAATTAGCATTCGTTTGTATTCGGAAATGCGATGATTGCCGATGTGCATTCTTTATGGCCGTTTACTGTACCAACTGGATTATTATAAGTCTGCAAAAAATCAGTACTACCAGATTTGTCCCAAGCTCTTATGTATAAAGTTACTGGATTATAAGTAATGAAATCATCATTAATGGCTTTAATCATTAAAAAAAGTAGACGTAGAGTATTTTTTTATTTAAATAATTTTTTTCCTTGACTTCTGGGGCGGCGAAACATTATTGGCCCGGGGCGCCAAATTTCAAAATACGCCCCTGCGTCAGTGTAGCTACGACTTACTATGTTTGACATTGACACTTACATATTATCATTGACATTGACAGCTTGATTTGACAGGGGCGATAGTTTCCTTTATTGTCCGCCCGTGTCTCTTTTGTCGTTTAGTGCTGCCACCTATAGTTCGTGCACGTTCCGTATAGATATATCAATAGATTATTACTTCTACGTTCTAGTGCGCTTCACCTATCAAAATTAAAATTATTATCTAAGTTTACTGCGATGTTAAGATGTGTAACGTCTGACAGATTCACGTGAACATTTAGCATTATAAATACCGGGTCAATTATAGGTTATTTTAGATTTACACGTATAATGCAAAATGTTCATGTGAATCACCGTAAAATAATTTTGTCTACACTAGGTGGGAGATGCTGTTATCTCGCAGACTTACCGGATCTGCGTAAGTCTGAGAAAATCCAGCCAAGAGACGACAAAAGAGAGAAACCCGAATGAGGATTTGCCACGCATAAAAAAAAGGAAATTTGTAGTGTATAATAAGTATCAATGTTACGTCATTTGGCATTTTTCTTAATGTCTTGTAGATATGTGTATAATAAAAGTTATATCAATTAAATTTGGCCTTAAAACATGAAACATTATACTTGAGCTCATTTTGTAATGGTTATTTGAAATTTATATAAATAAATTAGGAGGTCTGATAAGCTGATTTGTTTTTTTTTTCGATTAATGACTTATATCATTCATTTACTTCCCAAAGACAGACAGGTTTTACACGACACTCTAATTAAATACTTAGAGATATATACGACTCATTCTTTCCAATTCGACCCTAAATGGACAAGACAGAAGTGTTTACAATTTTTCATTCAGCTTTGCAGTATATTTATATTTTTCGTAAATATACATGGTGAGAAATGAGTAACCTGACAAATTTTAACCACGGATTCCTGGTATTACAAGTACCTAAATAATGTTATATCAACATGGATCGAACTTTACCATTTTACGTGAACATGTACTCTTGTGGAACAAAATAAATCAGTAAATTCAGTACTTCCTTGTAAACATGTCCTTACTGGAGGAAGAGATATCAAAACAGAAAGAAAAAGGTTAAAATGGAAACAAAACGTAATTTTTTTGGCCTCGTAGTCGCTCGCCATCAAATGCTACGTAGCACGCGCGTTAATTACTGTTTAATAAACGAAATAAAAAAAAAGTAAGAGTATCTTAGTCACATTAACTAGAGCTTGTTATTGTTACACACTTGGAATTTTTCATTCTAAACATAATGAATATTATAATGAAGCGTTTTTCGACTATACATCATACCTTTTTAGGGTTCCGTACCAAAATGGTAATAAAGGAACCCTTATGGTGCGACTCTGTCTGTCTGTCTGTCCGTCTGTCACAGCAAGATATCTCAGGATCTACTGATCCTATCGACTTGAAATTTGGAATAGTGTTAAAAGTCGCTAACTCGAGCATATTGGATAGAAAAAAAGTCTTATACCTTTTTTACTTTTTTTTAAAGGGGTCCGTAATGGGATGGGGAAAAACAAAAATAGAGCTATAATATCGAGTGGGATATCAAATGAAAGGGCTTAATTTGTAGATTCCAAAACCATTTTTTTATTTTGTACTTTTTGATTTATGACCAAAAACGTTCAAAAAGTTACTGAACAGAAAAATCTGTAATAATTACTATTATTAATATTATCCTAAATATTACAGGAAAAATAAAACGGTTTTTCTAAATTGCATCGTTTTTAAAAAAAATTCAAAAATCGTAACACATACTTATTTGCTCCTACTAAGCTAACCGCCTACAGTTTTTCTTGAACTATTCACGTATCTACTTACGAGTTTGTATACGGAACCCTCGGTGCGCGAGTCCGACTCGCACTTGACCGGTTTTTTTTACTCCCAATTGTCGTTAGAATAGTTTGTCGGGGTACTCTTTCACACCGTGTATATTAAATTTCACTAGTAATAATGGGTCAATGTCATTATACCAAAATTATAATATTTATAATGAATCTAAATTTATTTAACTTAAAACTTTACAACATAGTAATTGTTTGTTAACTATTTCATTTAACTTCCTAATAATGTTTGTCCCAGTGGAATAACTTGCCGGGGGTAGGAGCTACCGTTGCCGCAGTCTTTGGTGCTCTGGAAAAGAAGAATTGTATGTAAAACTTAGTTACAACAAAAATAAGTATACATTTATTTTTTTCGATGCGGACTGTAATGTAACGGGTGAATGGTGATGAAGTGTGCATTTTCAATGTGCGCGCCATGTGCGAACACACTAAAAGCAAAGTTATAAGAATGTGTAAGGATGCTCCAGTATGGATCGCACTCACACAGACGTACTACCGCGCGTCTGTGTGAATACGTGTCGCGCGCTCCTAAACGGCCAAGTTGCCTTGGACTACTTGTTCGTCTTTATACTTTGGTAATGTTTTGATACAATACCACTGGCTGAACGACCCAGATCACATGGTATTTTTGTTCGCTCGTGTCCAAAATACCGCTTTCCCGAAATACCAGATTTTTCAAAAAACAGATTTTCGATTTATGAGATTCCTGTCTTACTACATTCCCGTTACAGTAGATTATAAAATCGTAAGTTACTCAAGGATCTAAATCACTTTCTTGGGTGTGTAATTTTGGGAATCTTGTATACGAAGAATCCGGTGTATCGAGAATCCGGTATTTTAAAAATCTGGTATTTTAGGAATGCGGTATTTTGGGAATGAGCGTTTTTGTTTACCTTTTATTAAATATCTAAACTTAATAATTTAATTCATAATTGGTGTCACAATATTATGTCAGCCAGATGTCAGCCCACTCGCCACTTCTACTTTAACGGACCACAACAACCACCAATAAGAAACTTTTTTAACTATAGTTCAGAGGTCAAATCATATTAGGGATGGGATTACACAACTGCAGTTTAATTAAACTACACTGAATTATTTAGTCAACCCACTTCTACCAACACTGCACTCTGTTTACATAAAACTGGCATTTGCTTGTAAATGAAACAAGTCCCATAACTGGAAAAGTTGTCTTCGGTTACCGTTATAATCACTCATTGTAATAAAACAACTTAAACCATATATTACTTAATTCTTAAGTCCCAGTATTATCACAATGGAAAAGTTATGTTTAAAATGTTCTCTCTAAGGATTTCTTTATTTATGATGAAATGGTAGTTATAGGCATAAAGAGTAGGGACCTACATTTTAGTGGTAGTAATGTTGTCACTTTTGTGTTGACTAAATAATGTATTCTGATTGATTTAACACTTGTATAGTGTTAGATCGAATGGTTTACGAAAAATGTAGATAATTGTGTATTTACCCCTTGTCTGAGCTGGCTTCAATCAACACTTTGGTGACATCCATTGGAGGTGTCACATCGCGGCGCGCATCCCTTGAGTAGTAGTAATTTTGAGAATGTCTGAAAGTGATACAAGGGTATAATATAGATTTATTTATAAACTGAAATGTCAAATGAAATAGTGTTTGATCTAATAGTAAGTGCAATGCAAAAATAAATTCAAAATGGGCCCTATGTAACTAGGGTCAATGGTTATTGTGTAATTAGTGGGTTGTTCTGACATGGTTAGTAATAAAGACACACTCCTTATCTATCCCCTATGTTTAGATGTGAAATTAAAAAGGATCTTCACAGATTACAATTCTGGTGTGCAATAAAAAGTATACTTGTATTGTAGGAATATTGTAAGTTGAAATTGTTACAATTTGTAACAAGTGCAATCAGAGTATATGCTACAAAATTTAAGTATTGACAATATTCTTATCATCTATAGATAAAGTAAATAATATCCTTATTTTTATAAAAAAAATAGTACATCAGCATCTTTGTACTGTAATGAAAAACTTAGATATTAACATATTAAACCTAGATTTTGTGTGACACATAAAAATCAACAAAGGTAATAATGATATCGTCGCACCCCTGGTTAACTCACGAATCTACCACTTTGAGAGATTCGCCAATTCGATCGTAATCTGTATAGGTTTAGGTCTCAAACCCAAGTTCACCAACATTGCACATTCGCAAGTTTATCATGGGTGCGACAATATTTACTATAACCACCGGTATAAGGCTCTATGGTTCTTGTTGTACATGGTAATTATGAATACAAACTCTTACAGGAAAATGCGAATCTTCAATTCATTGTTTAGAAACTTGTGACTACACTTACTTGTGAGCAACGCCATCAGGAATTGCTGGTGGTGGCTGAGTCCTGTCTGCCAGAAATGGCTCAAACCGCAACGCATTGGTATGTGTACGCTATAAATAATAATAATATAGACGTAGTTTTCAGAAAAATCAATTTAGATTACATAATAAAAAACAATCAAAAATTTACTTACGCCAAGAAGGAAATTCCTTAATGCTTGCATGATTGGTGAAATATCACGCACAGCCACCTTCGCTTTACTCATTTTTATTGTTTTTTTTCGTAGATTTCGAGGAGAAAAGGAGTAATATTACTAGTAATCGAAAAAATAACCTAATGTCAGAATGTCACGTTGACGTTTCTCTTGTTGACGGTTTGCGTTTAGATTTTGCTATTAATAATAAAATAACGCACTCGCAATACGCTTATATTTCCTCTGCACTCGATGAGACCGAAATACACGTGCTGTACTTTTTAAACGATATAGGTAAGATAAGGACGTTAGTGTGCCTGTTTGTTTCACCCGGCCTCGTCGAGTGTGGACAGGAAATTACAGGATAGCTGCTGAGCTAATAGACACATTACATATCGATACCTTTAGACTCAAAGGGCGTAAACACCGTAGGTTCTAATGGCGTTTACGCCCTTTGAGTCTAAACGTATCGATATGTAAGATTACTTGTCGAAAATGATAAAATTTTAGGGTAATATTGCTATTGTAAGTCACTCAAGATATTACTTTGGTCTCTGCTGTGAAGACAAAAATTAAAAAAAAGAATGGTTTGACACTGACAGCTTCAATTTTGGAATAATAAAATATAGCGCGTTAAGCGAAGAGGCATTTGTTTTAAAATGCAGATTTTCATTGTATAGAATCCTCTAAATACTTAATGCCTAGTTACTGTTTAAAGAAATACAAAGTACATGACATATGTCGAGCTTGAAAATGGTCTAGAGTGTTTTTGGTTACTAAAGGTAAATCTGTACGACGTAAGATGTTTTGTGATAGTTTGTTTTGATATGTACTAATGATTGATTTGTTTGTTACATATGATCCATAATTCCATAACAATGAGAAATACAAAGTCAAGATAAAGAACGAGCGGTTTCATTCCTCTTCGAGGTGATGTTTCTTTCAAATTCAGAAGTGGGATCACTACGTGCCGTTGTGATCGCTTTAAGCCATTCTAGATAAGTATAAAGAAAATGAGGTGAGTTACTGTTGGCGAATTATTTGATTTTTGCTATATTTAAACCATGTTCACGTTGATCTGGGTCCCGTGATACAAGGTCACGCGGGTCAGATGACAGTTATTTAAGGTAACCTCACCTGTTGACTCTGGGTCCATGGTCAAAGGTCAAATAGTTAAAACAAACGAAAATAACTCTTGGATGAAGATGATATCCATTATAGTTTCAGGTGCAATTTAAATTATCATATCTGAACATTTTTCTTTGCTATTGCCGGTATTATGTTTCAAAGATTTAATTTCATTTAAATAATGGTAAGATATAGGTACCATGGCTGGTTTTAACACATATATGATTCATTTTGGTATATAACTGCAAATATGTAAGGCTACTACAATAAGAAAACATGTTCACTGAAGTTACAGTTAGATTCAATTTCATCACACTACTTATATTTTGTTGATAGGTTGCTCATGACCTATAATGAAAATTTGCAAATATTTATGATACAGAAAAGATTAATTAAGGTGTATGGCAGGTGGCATTACAAAGTATAGTAAAAATGATATCAAGAATGATTCATCAAAACATAACTTAAGTAACATAACTTAAGTAATGACATTGCTACATCCAAGGAAAGCACTACCCTTAGAGAAAGTTTACATATTATTCAATTGGAAGTTGTTGAAATCACATAATACTTTCAAGCTGATACCATAATGGCACATTATAATTTGCAATGTTTTGGATTCCCCTGAGAGTCCTTATGAAATAGATTTAAACTGAAACAATTATTTGTGTACTGGTTAGTAACAGTGATTATGAAAGTTGTCCCACTAAAATAAAATTAAGTTATTAAGTATATAATTGCTTCAATTTGATCTAGATTTTGAAATAATTAAAAGTAGGTTATGAGGCCACTCAAAATTTTAACTTGTTGATGAACAAATGATTTTATTATTATATGATTTATATGTATCAGATTACTAAAATACATGATGGTTGAGTCTAGTAAAAATGTCAGATACTCATTTGAATTAAGACCATATAATATCATGAGCATTGGAACAGACAGACAAAAACAAAAAGAGACAGGACAACCTAACTGGTTTTGAATTGAAATCTCAAACCCGGCTAGAGATAGAAGGGCATAGATTGTTGAATTTCAGCTGTCATTGTTTTATTATTATTACCATTTTAATGCATATGGCCAACTTAATGCCTTAAGAAATTCGGTACCAGTCAACTAGAAAAGATAAATATTAAATGCAGGTTATTATATGTTTTACTCTGAGACATGCAGTTAGTGAAATTATATAATTAGGTTATTTACAGTTTTATCTGTTGACAAGTGTTTCCTACAAATAATACTAACATTTATTATGTGATGTATCAAGGGTTTATTTTAAAGGCGTCTACGTGTTGTGTGAATGTTTCTTACAGAGTTTTGCTGTAAGGAGATGTCCAAGGTCAAAAAGTTGACCATCACCAAAGACTACATGTGTGTGCTGGGGCAGGACAGGATGACACAAATTATGGGCCAGGCGTTGACTGGTAACTAACAGATCTACAAAATGGTGTATTCACATGGGACGGTCAAGGTACTGTAACAATTTTAGTTAATTATATTTTAAAGCGGAAAACAGCTACTCATGAGATACTGGGTTTTCAAATGATTAATTCAGGATAAGTAGAAGAAAATGATTATTCAACAAAAATATGCGCTAATAATGGTAAAAGGAAATGTATAGGTATAGGTGATGATACTCGGTCGTACAGGACTGAACTGATCACAGGAAGACATTATTATTGTGGACTAGCATTTTCCCGCGGCTTCGCCCGCGTTGTTCCCGTTATTGTCCCAAAGGAACTCTTTACCGGGATATAAAGTATCCTATGATTCAGTCCAGGACTTGGACTACTTACATGCCAAATTTCAGCTTGATCCATCCAGTTGTTATCCCCTTATTAGGTAACAAACACCCAAACATCCAAACATTTAAACATCCAAACATCCTCACAAACTTTCGCATTTATAATATTAGTGGAATATATCTTGATAGCCACTCTGGGCGACTGAATTAGCGATCCTGGTTCTATGAATGTTGCTGTGACTAATTGGATGATGCTTGGTTGAAGATGTGATTTTGGGCCAATATATGGGGCTGTGGTATGTCGGCTTGACAGATTTTAAGACGTAAACAATTACGAGATCAGTGGTGTTTGGCTACCATGTTTACACTATTGTGAAAGTAAAGTGAATACTCCACTGTAGTTTTTTTTTAAAGAGAACATTTGAAACTGTTTTTAGGGTAAAACAGATGGCTTATATAATGGTGTGGTGTGGGTCTGTTCAGTCTGTAATATTTCAATACGACAAAACTGAGGAAACTGTTTATGCCCTATGAGTTGAATTGGAGGAAATGGTTATTTGTGCGGATATTGATATTTTCTTGTTCGTGCAATTAACTAACGGATATGCATTTGGATCAAGTGTTTTGGTTCGGTTTGGGGTCTACATTTGCGAAGTACCTGCAGCCTTCAATCATCAAGGCGCGTGTAGGGTGCATTTGCGGGTCAGTCACTGACGCCTAATAGCGGTAGAGCGAAATGTTAATAATGTTGTAAAGGTTTATTATCTGTCGCTAGGTGCGATCATCGATATCCATGCAACATGTGCATCTGTTGGTTTAGCAAGCGCGTTGTCGGCGCCGGCGCGAAAGTACACTTGAACAGGCTGTGATTATTGAAAGAGGGTTACCAGAATAAAAAAAAAAAATGTGGCGGGTGCCCAAAATAAGTCAATTGATATATTACATTTTTAAATGTTTGTAATTATGTCTGAATGTTTGTCATTGAATTACACGTGAGCGGTTGAACAGGTTTGGATGAAACTTGGTAGATGGACCTAAACCTGAAATAAGACAAAGGATAGTTAATTAAACTTACGCCCCCGGGGTCGCGGAATTTGAATAACGGATGTTGATAATTAAGACTAGAACTTGAGTATTACAATGATACTAGCCACTATGTAGTCTAGGTCATAGTAGCCCGGGCCATAAATAATGTAAATTACTGGTGTTCATAGGGGTAGGTACTATACCATGACTGATGAGCTTTGATTTTAAGAGTACCTAGGTACATGCTATAGTTAAGGTAAAAGAGGATATGAGTCTCATCACGACTACTTGTGCATGAAGTATCGGACTGTTTTAACTATTTCATTTAGCTACACACTGATTGAAGTTAGGGACGATGAGCTGTAGTGTAGAGTAACCAGCAGGATCCAGAAGGATAATCATCTTGATAATTGCGAACTCTAGTAACCGATGAGCTGTATGTTGCCCTTGTGGTCATTTACACTCAAATGGCTGAATGCTGTTGAGTGGCTTAGGGGTGAATTGTTGGTCAATCTTTGGTAATCATAGGACAATCATCTGGTCAGACTTAAGGATGAATATAAGAGTAAAGACGCAAATAACTTAAAGGTTAATATCATAAATACTAGGTTTCAATAAATATAGACTTTAATAAAAAGCTAGACGTTGGACAGTGGTTATTTTGGTATGGTCATTGATTGTTTTAGTTTTACTAGGTGTTAATTTTCGTAACTTTACTGTAGCTAATCTTTTTATAGTATTGAGTTCACAGGTATAAGTACGTGTTTCCTCTATGTCAATGTATTCTATAATTGGTGCATTATGGACTGTTTACGTGCCTTCATGAATTATGTACCTACATCATGCGTTATGACTCGTTGTTCGGTAGGTACTATTTGAGAACCACCAACAATTCAAGTCTGTCAGTTAATTCAAGGACTATCGCTGTAAAAACATTTAATCAGGCGATCCCATTGATCTAAGCAATAAACAAAGTGTAGCATGTCGTTTCTTACCTTACCGCCGATTAATTATGCAATGTCTAAATAGGTATTTAACGTTCCATGTCATTGTCCGGTTAATAAATGTTAGTAGTCTTACCGGACTCGACCTGGTTTCAAAATTGACCAAAGACTATAAAAAAAAAAGGTGAATAGACATTTATCCTGATGCCAGGCGACAAAGGTCCGATATTGCGAAAGTTATAGGCAGACTTAGATACTAGCTAGCGCTAATATAACAGAGTTCTGAAAATATAAATGTTCTACCTATTGAAAATACTGTAATGACTAGTGATTGCTTTATTCACCAAATGGGAACTAGTATTAAGAGTATAGTTCGTTATTATTGACCGAATGTCAAAATGTGTACTCATGCTAATTATTATTGATAGCCCGTTATTATTGCCGTTTTTGAATTTATATCATTGACAATCGTTTATGATTCATACCCATATGGGTATGTTTATTTATGATCTCTAAACCCTTGGAAGCGTCGATTCGATGGCGTAACTAATGCTTGAGCACAAGGTTCCGTCCATGAAGCACCAAAACATGTATATCATTGACCAGCTTGATAGACCCGTCTGGGTTGAGATAGTATCTATACTTAGTTAAAATTCAAAATGGCATTTTGCGTACAAAAACTATTTAACTAAATGGTTGGTTAGTGAAGAGTTATGAATTTCATGCCTATAAAAATAAATGACTGATATAATGTTTGGGTGTAGGCGTATGTGTAAGTTTAATAAAAAGTGAGGGTTCACTTTCTTCAAACACAGATTAAAAATAAAAAAAAATGACTCAGGAGAGAAAAAGATATCTCGTTGATTGTTATTAATATATATTTTTTTGTATGTTTCAATGCACATTGGAAACTGAGTGGCGTGCGCCAGGGGTGCATGCGGTGAGCGGCCATGGATGGTGCGCGGAGATGCTGCCCGGCGGCAGCGGGGCGGCGTGTGAGCGTGCACCGGCTGTGCACGCGAGGGGCGCCCATGGATGGTGCACGGAGATGCTGCACAGCGAGGGCGAGGCAGCGCGCGGCGTGCACCGGGTGTGCACACGACGAGCGACTGCTGATGGTGCGCGGAGGTGCTGCACGGCGAGAGCGAGGCAGCGTGCGGGCGCACAAATGAAGACGCGGGAGCGACACTAAAATGTGCGGGCGCACAAATGAAGACGCGGGAGCGACACTAATATGTGCGGGCGCACAAATAATAAAGGCGCGGGAGTGCCACTAATATGTGCGGGCGCACAAATAAAGGCGCGGGAGTGCCACTAATATGTGCGGGCGCACAAATAAAAGGCGCGGGAGTGCCACTAATATGTGCGGGCGCACAAATAAAAGGCGCGGGTGTGCCACTAATACGTGCGGGCGCACAAATAAAAGGCGCGGGAGTGCCACTTATATGTGCGGGCGCACAAATAAAAGGCGCGGGTGTGCCACTAATATGTGCGGGCGCACAAATAAAGGCGCGGGAGTGCCACTACTACGTGCGGGCGCACGAATGATCGTAGATATGCAGAAGCTGACTAATGCAGAAAAACTGTAGGCATAAAATTAAATATTTCTGCCTAACTGAGTAAAGTATATAATCCAAGTATACGAATTTTGCCTTTGATCTGTTTCTACAAACCTATGGTCATATAAAAGCGCGAGTGCGCGAATTAGATAAACCATTCTAAGGAAATATATGCTCAACAAGTTTCGAAAATAAATGTTAAAAATAATTGTACACAGTTTGTAGGTTGTTATCGAGACTGGTACTACCTAATAATAATGATGATCGATAAGGTTTTACTAGTTTCATTACTTCAGATGAAATTGTGTATAAGTATTATTTACTTACGTTGAATGTATCCATGTAAAACCTACTATTTGCTCTAATAACTATATAATTCGATACTCATTATTGTGCTGTTTTCTTTGACTTTCGGTTAAACTATGTATTTTTGAAACATTATCAATAACTGTAAAAATTGGTAACTGTAAATTGTATATGAACTTAATTTTAATGTACTTATGTGAAGGTTATTCTTTGCTCTAAATAATGCGATACTTTTTATTGTATAGCTTTTTTTGTCATTGTGTTAGTTAAATTAGGAAAGATGATTCAAAATAATTAAATCACGAGGACGTGATCTTTTATCAGGATGGACGAACTGTAAGATTACTTGTCGAAAATGATAAAATTTTAGGGTAATATTGCTATTGTAAGTCACTCAAGATATTACTTTGGTCTCTGCTGTGAAGACAAAAATTAAAAAAAAGAATGGTTTGACACTGACAGCTTCAATTTTGGAATAATAAAATATAGCGCGTTAAGCGAAGAGGCATTTGTTTTAAAATGCAGATTTTCATTGTATAGAATCCTCTAAATACTTAATGCCTAGTTACTGTTTAAAGAAATACAAAGTACATGACATATGTCGAGCTTGAAAATGGTCTAGAGTGTTTTTGGTTACTAAAGGTAAATCTGTACGACGTAAGATGTTTTGTGATAGTTTGTTTTGATATGTATAGTGAGATTCAATAGAAAAGGACAAACAAGTAAACAAACGGATTTACCTTCATTACTTCGTAATCACGCACTTTTTAAGAACGAACATAGCCTTATCAACAATTTATATACATAAACCTTGTATTTTCATTCATATTTAATTAAAATATCCATTAATTATTCATATTTCAGTAAAAACAAACTTAGTCAATACCATTTTTCTATATGTCAAATGTTACTCAAATTTTTTTACTCATCTAAAATGTAAAAATCTATAATGTCTTTGGATTCGTAGTGATGGGAATGTCCGTTCTTTAAAAATGTATTACTTTTTATTAACAATGACATTTTGATATCGATTAGTATTTCGGAAAGATTATTTTTGACGTGATAACGTCTTATAATTCGATGGAGCCGGCTGCACGCACGAAAAAGTGTGACGTCATTTGCCGTTACCTTGCGGGGCCGTTACCTTGCAGGGCCGTTACCTGTCAAATAGGTACTTTAAATTATTCCAGCACTTAAATCGTTAAGACGATAGTTTCTTACAAATTGTTAATAAATTAGCCCTTATTCCCTAAGATACGGCTGTCAAAATCTCTATTGAATGACAAGAGACACTGCTGAGTTTGGCAAAAATCTTTAAATTTAAATAGTGGATGCTGCTTTGGCAGTTCCGTTTTACGCCTGCTTTAATCGTAGTTTAAAAATTATTAAAACAAATCTTTGACATTATATTCGTGGAACGGCAGATATTTACACTGGCCACTTAGCCATCATTTTAGCGTGTCAATGTCATTGTAGCAGCTTATTGGGAAAAAAGTCGAAGTTGAAGTCGAAGTCAAAGTCAAAGTCAAAGGCAAAGTCAAAGTCAAAGTCAAAGTCAGGGTCAAGGTTATCACGTTCGAATATCGTCAGTAAACCGACTTTACAGACAACCGATTTTTTTTAATTACAGATTTTGGCAATGAATGCCATATCCAATAAATGTATATAGGAAAACCCAACTACGAAAAAGGCTAAAACAAGATCCTTGCGTTTACTCGTCTGATTACAACCGCCAAAAGAAGTGACAAATTATGTGAGCCTGGTACAGGGCTGCGCCGCCCCTGTGTGCGAAGTGTGCAGCGCACACATGCGCCAATGTGATAGGGGCGCCGGAAGTCGAAACACGACGACAATAAAGAGGAACTGCTGCATTGGTTTCGCACAAAGGCGGGCAGCCAAGGGCAGCAATGGCCTGGTGAAATCATACTCATCCATCACATCAACTCTTGACCATCATCTTGACATTTCGGACAAGCCGTGACGTCCATGGTTGTGAAAAGACTGGCGAGGCGGGTGTCAACATCTTCTAGCCGCGCGTGTTTTCCGAACTACCCGCACTTGGCGGCGCATTTTACATACGGCGCTATAATCCTCCTTTCTGCTTCGTCGTCGTCTGGTATAAGGCCATAGCTATCTATGGCCTTAATTAAAAAATAACCATAAGTGACAAGAAGTGACAAAGATTAAAGAAACGTTTATTCGCATTATTCTGGTCTTCCGATTTTGTTAGAAATACGACTTTGCTTTCCCATTTCTTGACTTCGAAAAACATTGTTTTTTGGCTGGACTTTTACTACTGGATAGCAACAATTTGGCTCTGTAATTTACGGACTGTGCTTTCCCTTAAAAATATTGTTGAAAAGGTACCGGTAAAGGTAAAGGTAAAATAGCACGTAACTTTAAAAACTGCGTTATTAGGGTTCCGTACCCAAAGGGTGCCAACGGAACCCTATCATCAAGCCTCCGCTGTCCGTCCGTCATAGGGCTCTAGCTTTTGAACCGTAAAAGAAAAAGACTTAAAATTTTCACAGAATATGTATTTCTGTTGTCAACAAAAGATAATAAAATAAAAACAAGAATTCGTTAGGGAGTTAATAATAATTTCATGAATGTCAAATGGATTGATTAATTAATGTTATACCTTTCCCATCACTATTTCACAGTAAATCCATAGACAATAGATCCAAATTGTCAGTCAACATATTTGTTATTGTATTTGTTCAGTTCTATCGAATCTCACTATACTAATGATTGATTTGTTTGTTACATATGATCCATAATTCCATAACAATGAGAAATACAAAGTCAAGATAAAGAACGAGCGGTTTCATTCCTCTTCGAGGTGATGTTTCTTTCACATATTACTTGTTAGAAAATTTCTCCTTTTAAATCTTTAACGAGATGATCCTTTCGAGAAGACTCACGGATGGAATAATTAAAGGAGACAAGACAAGGAAGACTAAGTCAGAACACTGTTGTAGTAGGTAAGTATTTATTATTTTTCGGGTTGGAGTTGACGTCGGTGCCCAGACTCAAGTGAATGTATTCGGTGGCTGCGCACTCCCTGCATGCTGAGCTTGTTGCGGCGTATCTTCTGTGAGTGCACCCGCCGCTTTCCTATCAGAGAATGCTGTAAATTATTGCTGGATCGGCGAACTTCAGTTTCTGAAACATATAATGCTTGTTACTGTACTGTTGTTGTGGTCATGGGTAGAGATGTGCCGTTCCCGGGAATATTCCCCATACAAACGGGGAATATTCCCGGGAATGGCACATCTCTAGTCATGGGTATAGAAAGTTGTGGTCACATAGTTGTCAAATACCGTATCTATACTGTTCAGAGATATAATCAAACTAGTATTAGATTCATCGAGCGAATACTAGCTTCGTGACATAAGGATATCGTTTCTGAGGGGCTGCAAAAATCGACGATATGAAACGGACCAAAGATTTTTAATAGGCTTTTAAAAACTTACCATCAACTGGACTCAGTTCTGATCTAAGCAACAAGCTGTTCCAACTCCTTTTGTCAAATCTATTCATTAATTCTCGATAATTCCGGTTAAGTTTCGTCAGTTCTTGCATTGTGTCCTGATAGTCCTGATTGAGATGTGTGTTGAGGAACCCCAGCCTGATGTATTCGGGCTTCGTTTTGGGCGTCTGTTGGCAGCTCATGTGCTGAAAAAAGTAGTTCCTGTTTTCTTCAACTATCTGGCTAATTTTATGTGACAAAATATATCTACGAAAGGAATCAAGTAATGAACCAAGTCCTGGCTAGTTTTTCCGAAATGGTGAAAGAAAGAAAGAAGTAAGGGATAAGATGACTTGCGATAGGGAAGGTCGTACATGAGAAAAATACAAGTATACTACATTAACATTCACCTTCAAACATCATTATGAGTTTTTAAACAAATTGTACAGCGCGTGCGGCGGTAAGTTGATTCGCAATCTATCAACATCCGACATGGCGGGATCAATGCAATCTCTCAAGAAATGACCTCGAATGATAAACGGAGCACATAATTACTTTTCGCAGGAACACATACCATGTTAGTTATATATGAAGCCGAAATTAAATCTTATCGTGCAGCCGTTGCACCATAGAGGAAGGACTAGAGACAGGTTGCGGGTGGATACCTCAATAACAGCTAGGATCACGAGAGATAACGTTAACCACACAGACATCGTAGGTTAGTCCGAGAGTCTGAATGAATGTTTGTCATAATAAACAAACACTTATATTTAATACTGCGTGGTTGTTAGAGTTATGAACAATAGGGTGGAGCCCCAATGTCTAAATAATAAAATGAGGCGAGTGCTAACTACTAAACGTACCACAATACTAAACTGCCATGGAAAGCTTAACTAAGTTTCCTCACTGACGTTAAAACCCACCAGGGGCACCAGGTTCATATTTCTGCTCTGCCCAGTGGTTGACTGGAAGAGATGTCATTAAGTCCGCCTTTTGAAATTGCAATAAAAATTAAATAAAAATAAATATAATCCCTATTCTTGGAAATGAGCGAAAAGCCTATTTGATTGGCTCGAAAATAATGTGATCTAAGTAGGTACCCACATTTTAGCAAGAAAGATATTTTACTCCAAGCTCCAAGTCATGGATTTTGTTAGAGAGGCCCAAAATAATATATTTTTCGGAAAATAAATTCAAAGTAGAGTAGGCCTAGTAGGCCTGTTTAGTCAAACCAAAATCAAACTTAACAATACAATAGTTTTTAAAATACTACCGTTGCTCCACCCTAATAAATGCTGCCACTCAATGAACCACACAACATAACAACTACGACAATGATGTTTTGAGTAACATACTTAGTAAATTTTAATCTCCTGCTAAATACATATAAACAAATGAAATACCTAGTATACGCTTGAGTTGTTTTACAATAGTCTTGCTTGAGGCGCGAAGATAGGAATACCATTGTACCACTAATATCATCCTAAATTTGCTGCACCCGGTGACTAATGTACGTGAACTCACGTGTATAATTCTATAATTATTTTATTATAGAATTTTCAAACTGACGTTAAAAAAGCCGGTTAGAAAAAGGCCTTGCAATTTCATACGCCGCCGATTTTCTAATTTAAGGTTCGGTTCCTGCTAGTTCATAAGTAGGAAGTAGGTAAGTATATTTCGGTTAGGTTTGACCCTGGGGCGTATTTACCCTAGAGCCAAGTAGGCCATGGCCCGGGACGACAGGTTGTGAGGGGTGACCGGTGCAGGCCACAAGGGGCGCCCCAAGCCAACCCTCACGCTCACTTTATAGCGCGAGGTACCTCTCAAATTTAAAAATAACTGGCCAAGAGCATGTCGGACCATGCTCAGTGTAGGGTTCCATAGCCGTAACTACAAGGTAAAAAATACGATGTAAAAAAGTACAACAACAAAAGAGCGTATCTTCATAGTAATTACGTCCTTTTGTTGAGAAGCGCAGTTTATCGGCAATAACTCAAAAACGGTACATTGGATCTTGTTGAAAATAATTTTCGTTGAAAGTATTAATTAAGCGTTACCTTCGTGATTTTTTTCATATTTTTCGGACGCACGGTTTAGAAAATAGAGGGGGGGGGGGGACACAATTTACACAACTTTCGGAGCGATTATTTCCAAATACATTCACTTAATCAAAAACATTACTTAGGAACCTTATAGTGTTTTTTTAAGAGCTGTCGAACTATGTACCACACGTTGATATTTGCTGAAAAAAAAAATGTTTACTGTCTTTAACATGTATGGAGTGCCCCCCCTGAAAATATTTATTTTAATTATTTATATACCAAACTAAGTAGCGGCTCATAAAAGACACCTATATTCCAAATTTCATCAATATCCATCATGTAGTTTTTGAGTAAAATGCCTGTGACATACGGACAGACAGACAGACAGACAGACAGACAGACAGACAGACAGACAGACAGACAGACAGACAGACGGACGGACATGACGAAACTATAAGGGTTCCGTTTTTGCCATTTTGGCTACGGAACCCTAAAAGAAAGCCCTGGTTTGGCCCTGTTATCAAGCAGCCGTATATTCCACAAAAAGTTATTATCTTCTCTTGAATAGAACGTGAAGCTCTCGGAATATCCTGCAGCTAACGTATCTAGTTCTTGTTCGGAGTAAGAGTAACTAGGTATCCGTGACCGTTTAGAAGGGTCTCAACTATACACAATAATGAACTTACGGTTAAAGTCCCAAATAAGATTTACATTTTCTTCTTCTTTGAAGGGTTTTACAACTGGCATTCTCCAAATATCTGCACGGTTGTATTGTTGTACTTTCAATCTGGACATTATTAATTTTGTGATCTATTGCACCATAAAAGTAATATCTGAACGGATCTGTATAAAACTGCTCTTCATGCCGTAAACAAATGATTGTGGTCCGAGCATTCATGTTCGCAAATTATCTGGGGTCAGCTGTGTAAACATTTCGAAGATAACATGCGTCTAAAACTGGATCAAACCACTTCTGTTGACTCCGTCTCCGTTGCTCCAATAACCAATACCTTATTGGAAATGTTATTGTAACCAGTTTATGTATGATACGGTTTTAATTAAGTTCAGTTGCCAAGTCGACGTACACGTAGGGGAGACCGGGTATGGTTGTCTCACGGGTTGGTTGTCACAGCAGCCATTAAATAATACGAAACGAAGGAATAAGTGCATCGATTGGTGAAGTAGGGAAGGAGGTGAAGCTCTTGCGATCTTTTAACACCGAGCGATGCAATTATTCCTTCGTTTCGTATTATTTAATGGCTGCTGTGACAACCAACCCGTGAGACAACCATACCCGGTTTCCCCTAGCTACAATACTGTAATTATGAAGGTCTTTCTTCACGTAGAATTTGTATGACTGTATGTGTATTCGGAAGCCCGATTTATCTCTTCGTTAAGTCTTCGGCTTAACGATTAGCGGCCCGTTTCACGAAGCTACAAGTTACAAATTAGGTACAAGCGGAAGTCTCTTTCTATCAAAAGGTATTGAAAAGAGACTTCCGCTTGTAATTTGTAACTTGTAGCTTCGTGAAACGGGCCCTAGGTCTTACGCGTCCATTTTGTAACGGATCACCCTGTTGTATCAGGTTTCCATTGACACTTACTAAACACTCTTCACTGTTATCCTAGAAGAGAATAGAACAATACACTTTATTGCTGTCATCTAGATGTTGGTGCAGGCTTTTAGGTACATCATGACATGACACCTGACACTATGAAAATAGTCCATTACTTACCTAGGGCGGCAAAACAAGGAATGCCTCAAATAAACACAATATCTCAGATAAAGCGCAAAAAAAAATCGCAAACATAGCGAAATAAAAGTCTTAAATTCACCCCCCCCTGCAAAGGCAAAGAGGCGCAGTTTAGATGCATGCCCTCCCTGCGCGCCGTTTTAGGTCACTCGCCCCTGCTCTGCTAAAAAAATCTTATACCTTTTTTACTTTTTTTTTTTAAGAGGACCGAAATGGGACTGAAAATTGAAAGTAGGGATATTATATTGAGTTGGGTATCAAATGAAAGGGCTTGATTTGTAGATTAAAATGCCGTTTTTATTTTTTTCTTAAATAACTAGGTAGTTTTTGATTTATGATGAAAAACGTCAAAAAAAATACCATTTCCCCCGTATTATCTTCGAAGTTACTGAACAGAAAAATCTGTAATAATTACCAATTATTAATGTCGTCCTAAATATTACAGGAAAAATATAACGTTTTTCCTATTTATTATTAAACACTATATTTTTGCATGCCTCTCTCTACAGTAGAACACACTTTCTATTTACTATATCACCTAATTTATCTACTATAGAGCTATATAGGAGTATACCACCTAGCGTCTAATAACCGGATCGAACCAGATTTGCCGCCTATTTTCTTGACCCCGAATGTTAATTTATCACAGCGAGTGTACTTAAAACCGGATTGATCTGGTTAGATTGACATAGTACTTTTGTAATCATAATTGATACTGTTTTAGGGATCATTTATTTCGCAGAGGAGTACGTGTTAACCATATTTAACACTTTCTTTCTATGTGTATATTATGTACCGACCTATGATTATTATCCAACGAAGGTAAAGTGTGTATCTATTTAATTTAAAGGATAGGTTTGTGATAGGACATTATTAGGTAACTCCTAAGTTCCAACCCTCATCTATCTTCGCCAGTTCTCCATCGTTTTATATAGATGTACATATTAAGAGCCTTATCACACTTGCGATTTGCAAGCGAGCTGCGGGCGAGTTATAAGCGAAGCTCCATACGAATGTCGCTCGCGGTGAACTCGCAGCGAGTTCGCGGCGACTGGTTTTGTACAGAAACCATGATTCCGTCGGTCTCGTCACGAGACTCGTGCTAAAGGAATAGGCTATTTGATGACAGTTCAAATCAGTTTCTTTTTATGAAGTGTCAAAACGCTCAGTAAGTAAGTATAGGTAGTTTCACGAGAGTTGAGGTGAATGATTACACACACAGCTACATGAAGTACTTATTGCAAAAAAAGCGAATGAATGAAATGAATGAGTGAGTAAATAAACCCAAGTTACCTATCCCCTCAACTGTGGCAAATAAATATGGCAGTACCCCCTCATCTGTGGAAGCCCGTGGGGCCTGCTCCACAGACAGGCCTTCAAAGTGCACATCCAGGTGGAAAATTACGTTTTACTCAGCTTTTTACGGAGTTACAGTTTATAATTTGAAATAAATCTGCTCTCTATTAAATTACCTTACTGCCAGTGTAAAATACCATATCAACATTGAGGTGTGATATCTGAACAGATGAGTTAATTATAGGGGTACCTAAATTTCTACCATATTTTTTGATTTTAAATAAATAAAAACAGATTTCTGGCTACGTTGGTGCTTTCATTATGTAATTCAATATAAAATACACATAATACAGTCATAAAATGGCAGGCTTTAGACTAACAATTTGCAATAAACACCATTTCAAAACTTCACCAAAATGCTGTCAACCCTAGAAATGGTGTTGTAAGGGGGTTTTGAATTACATACATTGTGGCGGGGTACTACCACCTAGTTATTAAATTCATGTTTAAACAAGGAATTAAAGTCATGAACTAGCCGTCACCAATGCAATACTATTGTAGGTGCAGTAGATATCAAGTAAAAAACGATTTAAAAAAGGCCTTTTTTTTCATGCAAAATGACTGCTCCCGAAATATTGAAAAATCACAGCAACCAGCAAGTTTAATCCAGAGAAATTTAATTTCTCGGCATATTCATTAAATAAGCTTTAATATAAAACAATAATAAGTTCTCTCATTGAACAAAAAACATGTAAAAACTTAATCTAAAACAGTACAAATATAATCGAAGTAACAAATATATGGTTAGACTAATATGGACATACCCAGACCATGGCTGAGTTAAAGGGAGATATTCCCGGGATTCGAACCAGCGCACAGTAAGCAGGGTTACAACCACTGAGCTAAACGTGTCATCAAACTTGAAAACACGATTTAAAAAAATATTTGGCAATATAAAAGTTAGTCCATTCGGCAGTAGTTAGTCCATGGTGTATCCATGTTATGCAAACGTGCGTTAATGCGCTATCTGTGGGGCGGCCCGGCGGGCCGTCGCCAAGAGTCTGTGACGAAGCCCGAGGGGCCTTGTACCGACCGTTAATTTGTTTTGTGAGCTATTTATCACTTTTAAGAGATTTAATCTTATTTAAATGCATTTAATAAAACACATGATAACTAAGACGTATGTTAATGGCTTTGCAAAATAGTAAAACATTAGAAAAGACTAAGAAATCGTACATGAAAGTTTAGGCTATTAGTTGGCATGTTATTTTTTTCACAATTTTAACACAGATTATAGTTAAAAACCACACCCAAACTTTTTAAAAACAAAATATGACTTACATGGCATCAGATTTCCGCTTCTTTTTTCATAAAATTGTCTCACTTTAATCGTAATTAACGTACAACACCACAACACACCCGCGTCAGCTTCGGTTTTTGACTGCCAATATTTACGACTTTTTTCAACCGTTGCACATTCAAATGTTAGCTTGCTAGCCGTCTTGCTTCGTTCACATGACGATTTAACGAGTTAAAGAGAGACAAATATGGGTTTCTCTGAAATATAGCAATAAATATAAACACATACGGAGAAAGCCCGTCGGGCCATGCCACAGATGCGCCGAAGTTTTTGCCAAGGCCCGAGGGGCCTTCCCACAGCGGAGGGGCTATAGTTTAACGAAACTTTTTGGTCTATCTTGCAATTCAACTTGCTATCGGTACGAAAAAAGAACAGTAATTTCAAAACCTCGCTGTCATATATTGACAGTGTTGTTGTGTGCGTGGCCTCAACTCTCGTGAAACTACCTATACCTAGTACCTAGGTATGCAGTTTAGTATGAAATACTGACTTGTGACGTCATGTTCAACATGGTGCCTTATTTTTATATAGTTTTTGTCAGTTTAAAATCGTTAGTGGCACGAAAATCAAAACAATTGATTCTATCCGAGCGGTTTTGGAAACTTAATTTGATGATTAGAGATAATTAATTTATTTTGTATTTTGATTGTTGTCAAACACCCTATTAGGGAGGACAGATGGCTGTCACTAAAATCAGTCTATTTATAGTACATTACACAACTAGGGTGGTAATACAAAGAAAGACCGAGTTCGCAGAAGTTTGCGGCCCGAGCTGCAAGCGAGGGACGTAAATATGCGATCGAGGGCTTTCTGTATTACCTCCCGTGTTGTGTACATCATTTTATGTCTACACTTGGCCAGAAAGCGTATGGCCAGGTGTGGCATAAAAATTATAATGTTTGTTTAATCTGGGATCACGGTTAAATAACCCTCCTTTAGGCTTCGCCGCAGTCGGGTAAAAAGCACTCCAAAAGAAAGAGTCTGTGCGGAAAGAGAATAGGCGTGGCGAAAAACGGAACGGTAGAAAAGCATTACAGCGCCCCCCAATCTAAATCCTATTCTCTTTCGGCACAGACTCTACACAAATTCTTCTACTGTGATATTGAAATAAACACTGTCTGCTACAGAACCTCGTTTAATATTTAAAAAAAACATGCTTTACAATTCATGTTTACGTTACGAGTAAGTGATGAAGTGACAGATATTGTTAACCTCTCACATCCCATACTATGACGTAAACTATGGAATAATAATTATGTTACATCCAATGTCATACCATTGATAAACACGCTTTTCCTATGTGATTGCTGATTATCTAATAAATGTATGATCTGACCAATATTATGATGTAATATCGATACAAAACACAAAGGAATAGCATATTACACACCAAGGGCGGTAAAATAAAAAATGTCCTAGATCACAGGTGCTTGTGGCTCAAACCGAAGATGAGGGCCATAAATTAAATATGCGATCTGAAGATGTCTGTATTACCGCCCGTGTCATGTACGTAGTTTTACGTATTTTACGGCCTGAGGTGACCGTGAAATTGATTGCCTCAACCTGAAACGACCGGGAAAGGTCGTCGGAAAGTTGAGCCGGTTTTTCAGAGGTAGTGAATGTGTACATGTACATTACCCAGTGACCCCAGTGTAGGGTTTCCATTAGTGTGAGGACTCAGACCGGGACAGTTAAAGAAAAAGTAGTAAAGGTAGAAATAGAGGAACTTTATAGTGTGCCAGTGCGCTCTCGCTCTGTCAATGCCAAGAGTCTGCGATCCCGAAATGTGATGCTAATGACACTGTTCGTAGACACACACACGTAAATTCGTAGAAAGTTAACGGACAAGGTGTCAGCCCTTACGTCGTTCTATCTACGTACAATAAGCTTAGCTAGTTAGTCGTGTTTATTGAAATATTATTGTACCTAGTTGTAGGTATATTATTATTTACCAAGTTGGGCTGGACTTGGTAAATACTACTACTAGATAACTATGATTCTTAAACCCGCACAATTTGCTCATCGGCCGGGACACCGCGACATCATGCTTCAAACCGGGACCTGTCCTGGCGTACCGGGACGTATGGCAACCCTACCCCGGTGTATAATAATAAATAGGCGTCGCCGGCGTCGGCAGGCAGGCAGGCAAGAGTTAAGGTGAATGATAATTGATAACACACACAGCTATATAGCGTACTATAGTAATTGCAAAATAGGGAAGTGCATGAGTGAATGTGATGTAGGTAAGTGCAAAATTTCATATAATTATCGAAACGATTGAAAAATACATAAATTAATGAAGAAATTTCATTTTGGGGCGGTATGAAGTTTGCCTGGGCAGGCAGGTTTTCAGGCACAAATCAATCATATACTCTAACGGTCCCTTTGAACGAACGGCATCTGTCACTGTCAAGTCAATTCAATGTGATCAATGCAATGTCAGTTTGTCAAATATTGTCACAGTCAAGTCAGCTGAATTTTTGGCGGGACTGTTGTGTGTGTAAGTTAATTGTAAATTGGTAATTTCAATAATTATCACGAGTTTCTGTTCTTGTTGTCGACAGGCCGTACATACACGCAGTGCCAACATAAAAAGAACTAGTGATAAAACATAATTCGCCGCTTTGTTCTATATTAACTTGTTGATAGTGGTGTCAAAGTTGAGATGGTGTTCGAATGGCTAGAATAATAAATAGGAAGGCGTTGAGAGGTTCCGACCAGTTGGAGTGCGCTCCTCCAAGCGTGCACAAGAACCAAAAAATAATATTTTCTTAATTATTACCAGTTTCAGTTTCTTTTTTCAAAATGCCACCTGTTGCAATAGAATATGAGGTAATTCATTTTTGCTTTCTTTTTCGTTTGCATGTCTTTTACAATTGAAATTCAGGTCAGTGTTCATTAAAACGATATTTAAAAAAAAACCTCCTTTTGTAGATAAAAAAATATTTAAATTTTTTGTACTAAATTTATAAAATAATTGTGCTTTATTTCCTCCAATAAAATTATAATTCCTTTAAAAACTGGAGAGAATTATTAATTTAAATAATACTTATTTTCAGGCTCCAAAAACTAAGTTGCGTGTAGCAATTATTGGGCAGAGTACTTTTGCTGCTGAAGTTTTCAAGCTGCTGGTGAGAGACGGACATGAGGTGGTCGGAGTATTCACAATCCCTGACAAGGGCACTCGGGAGGATCCACTTGGTGAGTTCTGACATGCTGGATAATAAGAAATGAGACCATAATTTTATTGAAATCATTTGTTATTTACAATTAAATAACCATAAATTATGCAGATAGTACATTTCAAATCAGCGTTTTTCAACCTTATCCATGGCATAACCCCCTTTGTATGTGATAATATTTTTTGACCTTTCACAACTCTCGCGACCTTGTAGAGGTTCTGTGACCCACATGTTGAAAAACACTGTATTAAATTATAGTCTGTCTATGACCACAGAATAAGTATTAGTACTATGTATGTACAGAATCCTCTCCCTAACAAAACTGTTGGTCGCTTTCGTCGACAGGACGGAGCCACAGAATATAAATAGAGCAGTATGGAAGCTACGCTTACTTTTTGAAATAAATACCTACGCTCCATTAGAGCATTAGGGTTGTTTGAAATGAAAAGATCGCGGGCTGTCTGGGCGCGCGCACGTAACAAACGCAAAGCATGCACGCCTCCATGCGCACTCGCGACTGACGGCACTGCGAGATTCCCTTAGGGGTCTTGTAAAAGCGCGCGTCTATGTGTGCGTGCGTTTCGATCGTTTTGTTTGTAGCTTCCTTACTGCCATCGCCCATCGCTTATATATATTCTGTGACGGAGCTGACCCGCATCTGTCCGCCTCTCTGTATCGCATAACTCATACTAAAGCATGCTCTTTCTGGTCACTATTACCCCTATGGCTATTACCACCCATAGGTGGCGATTTAATAATAATAGCCGCGCAACGGAATCACAGAGTGAGTATGACTGCATAAATGTGTCTCCTGCCTCATTCTGCCAAACTATAGCAAATTTTTCATTATCTTTTGATTGCAGTATACAACATTTAATTCTGTGATATATGGGGATCATTCATAGATTATATAGGAATCTCCAAAAACTGAAAGCAATACTTTTTCTCACATAAGGCAGTTTTGAGTCATGATAAAAGCAACTGGGAATGACGCAAGTGGGATTAGCATTGTAGGAAAATTATACAACATTTATCCTGGACTGGTTTCCTTGTCTAGTTTTTATGTCTAAAGTTGACGACCTTGAAGTGTAGTAAAAAAAAGTTGATTATGCAGCCATATGCTTGTAAGTCAATGTGGCTATGTTGTATGCTTAAAATAAGCGTTACACTCATTGCATTATAATTTTTGGATTCAAGGTCAATAATTGAGCAAAGTATATCTAACTATTTACGAATTTTTGATAGCAATTTTGTATGGTAGTTTGTTTCACGAATACGCTAGTGTAATTAAGGTAAGCATCCTAGTTTTTGGTACAATACTGTGTTTTTGAATGTATTTAAATAAATATATTGAATTGAATTGACATGCTAATGGCCAATAGTTAACACACTGCTGTGACAGTATAATAGCGCGCTTGAATGTGTGCGCGCCGTGTACGAACGCACACAAGCAAAGAAATAAGAATAAACGGCCGAAGTTGGACTACTTGTTCGTCTTTATACTTTTCTGCTGTCACCTCTATTGCTATTCCGTTCAGAATGACAACTATTGGGACAGTGTCAAGCACTTGGACCTCTACATAACTAATAGAAAATATAATAGGCTATTAACACTTTTAAAACTAGACAAAAAAATTAACAATACCCCAAAAACCGACAGCCTGCTATTTTTATAAGTGAATTTGTGAGGGCCTTAATGTGCAATCGGCCGGCATCTGAGCATAAGTTACGTGGGGTTAGCAATGATATTTTATAAGAAGATACGTTATACGCATACTCGCCAGCTGAGAAATATGCTTCCAAGAAAGCAGCAGCACACATTGGTACCTCACTGTACGGTGTACATACTCACACATATTAACAGATTGCATAAAAGAGATGGCATAGTTACAATAATGCAAAAAAAAGAGACAGCTAGCTTTTTGTTACTTGCGCGATTAATTTTTAAACGTAACCGAGTGAACCCATCGGCTAGATTCGGATTGACTCGGAGCCTGCTCGGCTATCCTTGTCACTCTCATTGTCAAAGACGTAAGTTTGTCTCTTTCATTCAAATGACCTCTATGGTAGTAAGATGGCGTCGTATTTGAAAAATAAAATAATAAAAATGATAAAATTAAATTATTTCAGCGTACTTACAGGTGATATGTGATCCCTTGCGCTTTGTTGCACTTTTTGCTATGATTGGTGCACTTTCTGATCACACACGACGGCATTTTTTTTGTGAATCTTGTAAATATTCACCCTTGACATCGTCGTGCGTTTCGTTGACCGACCCGCGAGTGACTACCCACTACAAAAAGGGCACCAATACATTTATCGTGGTTTCAGTGCTTCACTTTTGGAGTGCTTGTAACCTATCTACTTATAAAATATCATTGGGGGTTAGGCGGGTTGTTGGTTTGGTCGTTTATTGTTTATTTATTAATGTTACACAGCATTACAGTCTTACGACTAATACACCGTGGAACTACATACAGTAACAGTGGGTAACTAACCTTTACATTAACACGTAGGAATACTAGACTGCCTATTATCCATCGCCTCGCAAAATCTCAAACACTCCCGACACACAGCCGCCCATCGCCACGCTAGCAGATCACACTCGGTCAAAGGGTTAACTAATTTTGATATTTTGTTTATTTCACAGCTACAATCGCCGCACAGAACGGGAAACCAGTCTACAAATACAAGACATGGAGGGTGAAGGGCCAAGTCATACCCGAAGTACTAGAAGAATACAAAACGGTAAGTCAACTGGTGCTTACCAATTGTGTTTATACACAACAAAATCGTCAAAGTCCTCGAAATTGGTTTGACAAAAGTTTTATTTTAAAATACTTAAATTCTGTTACTGTTGTAGACTTAGGCAATTTTGATGTATTCAACATACATATCTATAACAGATATAGAGTTAACCAGGGGCGTATTTTGAAATTTGGCGCCCCGGGCCAATAATGTTTCGCCGCCCCAGAAGTCAAGGAAAAAAAATATTTTAATAAAAAAATACTCTACGTCTACTTATTTTTTTTTAAAGCCATTAATGACGATTTCATTACTTATAATCCAGTAACTTTATACATCAGAGCTTGGGACAAATCTGGTAGTACTGATTTTTTGCAGACTTATAATAATTCAGTTGGTACAGTAGGTATAATATAATAAGCAAAGAAATAAGAATGCTCCAGTATGTATCGCACTCACACAGACGAGCTATCGCGCGTCTTTGTGAATTCGTATCGCGCGCTCCTAAACGGCCGAAGTTGGACTAGGTACTTGTTCGTCTTTATGGCCAGTTCACATTATTCCAGTCCAGTGATCCAGCGGGCTAATCCAGTCCAGTTGTGGACTGGAGCATATCGTTTAAATTATTCCAGTCTTTTAAGAGTTGTTAAAGACTGTTACCATAAACAACCACGCGTATTCACTATATTACGTTCAATCCAGCACTGGATTGACGGTTTACACTATTCCAGTGGCGCTGGATTGGGTGAGCTGGAATGAAAAGTTGACGGTCTCTCCAGTCACTGGACTGGAATGCTCACTGGAATGGGTACATTCCAGCGCATTCCAGTGTCGGTTCACATTATTCCAATAGCATTCCAGCACTGGATTGGATTGCTGGACTGGAATGCTACTGGAATAATGTGAACTGGCCATTATACTTTGCCTCGAGAGCGGAACTTAACTTTGTCAAAAATCGAAAAAACCGTAACAAATTGGGAAGGTACCTTTTCATGACGTTTTTAAGGTAGACTAAATTTACAATACCCATGAGACTAAAACTGTCTCTGTAGACCCAATAGTTTCCGAGATAAAGCCTTTCAAAGTTTATCATTTTTTCGAACTTCGCATTTTTTTGCAATATTCTGTCGTTCTGAATAAATTTTGACCCTGATTCTTTGTAACCCCTGTTATACTATCGAAGCCTTGTACGTTATGGGATGTTAAAAAAGAAAATGAGAAGTGTGAACGATGATGTTTAATGACAAGCTGAGCTATGAATAATGAAATAAAAAAGGTAAGGACAAAAAAGTTAATACGTTTATTAGTTAGTAAATTGAGTTGTTCAAAATCACTAAATTTAGTTAATTTAGCCCTTTTGGAAGGGCGGCACCGATCGCAGTGAGGATAATCAGCAAGTCAATGTCCTCCCTCACCAAAATTGCAAAGTTCGAAAAAATTACGAATTTTGAAAACCTCTCGGAAAGTATGGGTCTACAGAGATAATTTTATTATTTCATATTGTAGAAAATTTAGTGTACTTTAAAAACGTCTTGAGAAGGTACTATTATCAAAAATTAGTTCTTTAGGGTTATAATCGCCAAGTTCTGAAAACCGAATTTTTCGCGATTTTTTAGATTTTTGACAAAGTTGAGTTTGGCGCTCGAGGTCACAAACTTATATTATTCATTCAACGTCATAAACAAGTCTGCAAAAAATCAGAACTACTGGATTTTCGCAAAGTACCCCGTAGTTTCAGGTGACAAGGTTACTGGATACCAGTGGCGTGGCGTCCATAGAACTCGATTCCTATCGACTTGCCTAATATTAGGCAGTTCAGCACTTAAATCTAGTACCCTCAAAGAAAATTAAAGCCAAAGCTGCTCCGGCTTGCCCTAGGATTTCTTCAACGCCACGCCACTGCTGGATACTTGCGTTGTTTTGCAAAATAGGCTTCAATATTGAGAAACCGCCCTCTCTTCACTCTGCGCCCCGCCCGACCGTGCACTTATTTGGAGCATACCTATACTTATTGTACTTACCACGCCGTATGTTTTTAATAATAGACGCGCCCCGTATTGCCGAAAATTAGCTTAAGACCGTATTTTCGATAAAATAAAAAAGGTGAGAAGTAAAAGTCAGTTGAATGGTGCCAAAACCAGAATTAAAGGCAATCGGCCCGGGGCGGCTATGCCGCCCCTGGCCGATTGGCGCCCCTAGCCGATTGGCGCCCCGGGCCATGGCCCGGATGGCCCTAGGGTAAATACGCCCCTGGAGTTAACTATACAATGTTTTTCACCAAAAAATTACTCGTAGTTGTTATAGGATTTTCACCATTAAATACTCGTATGAGAAAGATTGAATTGTTTAACTTATGTCTGTGTATCTGAAACGTGTTTAAGTTTATTTCTTTTCAATAAAATAATGTTTTTATGGGAAGCGAGTAAAGCTCAATTTTCAATATCAATTTGAATGTCATGGTTTGATAATGAATATAGAAATGTGTGTTCAAGTGCTTATAATATTTTGTAATATCTGATAACAATGAAATTGATACAGGCAGTAAGGGGCTAACATGTCAAGGAAAAAGTGGGTAATAATGTGATAACATAATAAGCTAGTTTCCTAACACGTCAAATTAGCTTCATTTTATGAAGTGTCAAAACGCTCAGATAGTATATTATAATAACGGTTTCATAGAAAATATGAACAAATGACGCCACTTGTTTTCATGGTCAAATTGTCTCATTATTTAATTTTTTTTATTCTTTCACTGACCTACCAAGCGCCTTATGGCAAGCGAACGAGGCCGAAGATGTAGCTCGCCAGTTGAGTAAAATCGTTAAAGAAAATAAGTGATTCTAGATTTATTTGGGATGAGTTTTGAAAGCCTAATATGATAATTAGGATTGAATAATTTATTTTGACTACAGGAAACTACCCTATTCTTATTGACTTACAATGAAACTAGTGCAGAAATAAAGATATCAATTATGCAATAGATAAATTTAAGTTTAATTTTAGCTCTCAATCTTATTGTTCCGGCTACCTACTGCTCTCGTGAACTCTCTTATCTTCTCTAGTCAGATAAGTAAATAAGACATTTAGGCTATATGCCCCAAGCTGCTGACACTTTTATCACATGAAGAAAAAAATCACAAGATCTGTAATCACAATATGGAGGTCGCTTTACTCCACGAACGGGTAAACATTCAGCGTTTTAACAATGTTTTTTTTTCGTCATTAGCATCTCTGCAAATATTGCTGAAATATGTAATGGTTAAGGAAAACTTTTTATGAAACTGAAAGACAAAAGGGCCTTAAAATAAATAGCCGGACGGAGCCTCGCTAACAAAGAACTGAAGCAAGTCTAAGCCGGCTACCTATGTGTGCGTGCTGCTCGAAATAGGAAAAAACTAGTTGATCTGTGCGTGCGGCTCGTAAGTACAGTCGAGATCATCATTATCTGAGCAAAGATTAGACCAAAAATAACTGAACAAGACCCTATTGTCAGAAGCATAAGAACTAGATCAGAGATTTTTGATGTGTTCTTTGCTCAGATAATGATGAACTCGACTGTACAAGCAGCCGGCTAATTAAAAATGGTAACAATGACGTTCGAACCGCGCGGTGAACGCTCGTAAACAGCACTTCATAAAAAAAGCTGATTTGAACTGTCATCAAATAGCCTATATTCTTTTCAATCCCTATTTGTTGAAATAATGAGTAAAACTTGCGTTAGTTACAACTAATACATTATTGAAATGGTTTTTAATATTCCAAACCAGCACATTCTTATTTACTAAGTCATAGAGTCGATTTTTAAATAACAATATCGCTTCAGTGAATAAACAAAAACCAAATAGTCCTTGAATTCGTAATCAGTGTCGGTTAGCCTATTACATAATACAAAGATGACATATCAAGTTTTGAAGTAACAGATTGGGCAAATTTAGACTTTATCAATTAGACTTAAGGGTGATAATTTATGTTTAGCTTTTTTTTTAATACTGTTAGGTATTATTTCCGTATGCATTTGGATGAAGACTGCTAAGTCCTTTGAAACATACGTTCATTTACTTATATAAATGGATCCGTGGGTATAGTGAAAAGGGTACAAGTTACATATTAACTAGGTACAGTCAAGGAATTTAATTTCCAACCCACCTAAGGTCCAATATCGTATAGCATACTGTCATCATAAGAGCTAGCTAGAGTACGACGTTACTTTGACATATCACACGCATTGTTTTGTGTCAGTAACTAGGTAACAGATTAACAACGTTGACATGGTGAACTGAAATTTGGAACGTCAAGGCACTACCAAAAAAAGACGACAACCGTGGAATCGAAATTCGAAGAAAGTCCATCTTTCTCGCTCTTGCAATATTCGAATGAAAGGAACGCAGATAACGAAATTTAGATTATCGACGTTTGCAATAGACTTTCCGGAGTCTGGATTCGGAATTATTTTAAAATTTTCTCGATTGACACTGACCACGTATTCGTAATTAGATGAGTAAATGACTTCGCAAAGAGGATATCTGTAATGTGCAGTGACAAATAATACGTATTGACATTTAAATACTATTACTGAAATAGAAATTTCGACCTTAATGCATCGTGAATGCTTAACAACATTTCAATGAAACGGGTAGGAAATTAAATTCCTTGACTGTACAAAAGGTCACAAGTCTATTGTAAGACCTGAGCCACAGTGTATTATAATAGCAGTATTTTTTCTTCTTACAAAAAGTACATCGTGCGGCTTGTATGTGTGCGTTCCGTGAACGAACGCAGTACAAGCAAAGTTTTACGAATGCGCCTCGACCTTGACTAGGTATCGCACGCTCCTAAACGGCTGAAGAGTGACTACTTCTCTGTCTTTATACTTTGCCTGAGCTCCTTTGCACTTAGGTAGGTTATTTGTGACTTGTAGACCTCACTAAATTCGCAGGTATGTTTCGTTGATTATAATGATGTAGGTACATCTACATGGGTAAGAACAAGAACACTTAGCCTTAAAGCATTCGAGGTTATTATTAAAAATATGAAGGCCAAGGCAATTTGAAAACCAGACTAATTTAGCGTTGCTTTCTTCGTCCAGCCTATCTTTTTTTATGCAAAACACATATTTGAGGATGATCTCACCCGGCGATTGTGATGGAGATGAAGCATGCTTACTATGTCTGTTCTTTTTGTATACAATATTTAATTTATTTTGTATCTACATTGATTATTTATTGTATATATGTGAAACATATTGTTGTTGTTGAATTTTCGCAAAATGCAGTCGCAGTATGAAGGGCATAGTCATAATTGATTTAGGAAATTGCGAAGCCACGCGCGGTTGTTTTAAATTACTAGTAAACATGATTTTGTAAGAATATTAATGTTCAGTTACTCATTACAACATCCATAATGGAGTAATCACTATCCTTCGGTCATTACGTACTGATTCTATACCCTTAAAATAACAAATGAAATTTGTTCTAAAATCAGATTTTTTTATAAATAAATAATACCTACAATATTTCGATTTTAGATACAAATACCAAATACTTACATAGAAAAATTAGCCTACTGTAGCCAATTCCGGATTCGAACTAGCGTCTGTGTCTTGCCAGGACGGGACGGGTATACAATATTTAAATGAAATATTAAAATCTCTTAACAAAATGAATGGTATAATATTGTTGTACGTTTCTTATTAACAGCCCTAGCAAAATAAACATTTGATTTAATTTTATCACTTTACTCAAACGGAGGTATTAGATAATAGTACATTACACAACTAGGGTGGTAAAACAAAGAAAGGCCGAGATTGCAGATGTTTGCGGCCCGAGCCGCAGGCGAGGGACGTAAATATGCGATCGAGGGCTTTCTTTATTACCTCCCGTGTTGTGTACAGCATTTTATGTCTACATTTGGCCAGAAAGTGGCTTTTTCCGTACGCGTAACATGCGGTAAAAGCCAATTTATGGCCAGGTGTGGCATAAAGTATCAAATTTTAGAATTCATTTAAAAAACTGCTTGTAAAAGCCGCAGTACCCAGCCATGGATGTCTATGGTTTGATAACATAGTTTATCGCCGTAGCGACCCCTGGGAGTTATCTTCAAGCTATGGCCTTATGTGATAATATGGTGCACCATGATTTGTTATTTCGTTACTATTTCGCTTAAAATTAAATACTTACATAATATGTTTCCGCCAAAGATTTTAAAAGTCTGAGGGAAACTTGCACTTGCATAAAAGCAGTAATTTTTCTCCCTAAAAAGGGTACATGACGCGGCTTGTATGTGTGCGCGCCGTGAACGAACGCACTACAAGCAAAGTTTTACGAATGTGTAAGAACCAGAGTTGGGCAAAAATTTAGTTGACTAAGAATAAGAATAAAATTTGAAATTTTATTCTCAATCAAAATATTTGAGTAAGATTGAAAATCATGAGCAAGTTATTCTGATTTGATTTAAAATGATTAAATCATTTCATTTTTATTCTAAATGACGAATCGAATTTTGATTAATTTATTCAGACAGACTATTAGTTAAAGTAACGTTTTAGTTGACTAATTGATATTTAGAATAAGATTAATTTTATTTAGGTTCTTATACATTTACTTTTTTAACAGGCTTACATATAAGGCCTTGTAAATTTATTGAGACTCGAAAAGACTTAAGGCTCGAAGCCTTTTTTCGATAAATAAATCAATCAGAGGAATTCATTTTAACTAAAAAATCATGATTGAATTTATTTCATTGGTGATTAAGTTAGTTTTACTCAAATTTTTGAGTGAAGAATAAATCTTAAGTGATTTAATCCTTTCAAATTTATTCTGATTGAAACTGAAATGATTTATTCTCACGATTTTTTATTCTGATTGACGGTTTTAGTCATGAGTGCCCAACACTGGTAAGAACGCCCCAGTATGGATCGCACTGTCTGCGCCCCGACCTTGAATACGTATCGCGAGCTCCTAAACGGCCGAAGTTTGACTATTTGTCTGTCTTTATACTTTTATATTCAGCATTGGACGTCTCCAGGTTGAAATAATAATGATTAAGATATTATGTTTAGTCCCTGGACTCGAAGATCCGCTGGTTTCGATGGGTTAGTTAGACTATGGTTACTGGGTGATCATAGTACATTACACAACTAGGGTGGTAATAATACAAAGAAAGGCCGAGATCGCAGAAGTTTGCGGCCCGAGCTGCAAGCGAGGGACGTAAATATGCGATCGAGGGCTTCCTTTATTACCTCCCGTGTTGTGTACATCATTTTATGTCGACACTTGGCTAGAAAGCGGCTTTTTCCGTACGCGCAGCGTTCGGAAAAAGCTACTTTATGGCCAGGTGTGGCATAAAGATATTATGTTTAGTCCCTGGACCCCAAGTTCCGCTGGTTTCGATGGGTTAGACTATACTTACTGGGTGATTATACATTTTAGTTCTCAGTCGGTTTTCGTCGACTTTAATCAGGTAGTCTGTTTGTTTGACAAAGGGCCGATCCCCGGAGCGTCTTTGTTTTGATCTGGAATACCTTAAAAACATTAAATCAAACGATTTTATTTTAAATCATCAATTGTTTCAGTATGAATCGTCTGGTTCCATCTTCAGACTTTCGTTACTAGGTTAAAATTGTCGTAATATAGTATCGTTAATTTTCATAAGAGTGTGTTAAGTAGAAGTAATTGAAACAGGTGCCGAAAGATTTGAAACAAGCAAATATACGGTTTCAAATTAAATATACGTGTCAATTAGAGAATCTCCATTTTTGAAATCGGTTTAAATTAATAAAGACATGTTGATTTCAGGTGAAAGCAGACATCAACGTCCTGCCGTTCTGCTCCCAGTTCATCCCCATGGAAGTGATCAACTATCCCAAATACCAGAGCATCTGCTACCACCCCAGCATACTGCCCAGGCATAGAGGAGCATCTTCCATCAATTGGTAAGGAGATTAATGTGTTTACACATTAGCTCAATAAATGTAGCATCAGTTATTGGGGCGCGGTCTATTTTGTCAATGAAAACTGCTTGAATTGTCTGATCAGTGATCACACATAATAATAATAATTAAATCTCGCCACTCTAAAGTGGAAGTGGAAAACAGAGCACGCGTTATGCGATAGAGAGAGACGGTCGGATGTATTTGTCATGACTGATGACCAGAGCCCGGAATTTTCACGCCAAAACAAAAGCCTGTCGCAATCAAACTGCTTTTATTGATATCGATACTTGTGTAATAAAAGAAAAAAACGGCCCACAAAATAAAAAAATCGTATAGAAATTTTTACGTGAGGTTATCTATCGATATCGATAAAACACTAGTTTGATTGCGACAGTCTTTTGTTTTGCCCTGAAAAATCCGGCCTCTGCTGATGACTCTGGTTGGTAGTCATCGTTCATCGGCTGCCCACACATTTTTATGTTTATGTTTTTACGCCCTTTTCTAAATTTGGTCTGGAGTACTTACTGGGTTTTGATATGGGGCAGCCGACATACATAATAGAATTTTTGAGATGGTTTATCAGTTTTATCACCTTTAAGCTGGTCGGTCCATCGTGCTGGTGATGGGCCACGTTTTGTATTTCCGACAACGATATTTTTTTCCAAACTTTCATCTTCCCTTCATATTAGTCTCATTTGTCGAGTTATAGAGTAAAATTAAATATTGGTTGTATCAGGACGCTAATAGAGGGCGACACCACCTGCGGCCTGTCGATCTTCTGGGCGGACGACGGTCTGGACACCGGCCCGATCCTGCTGCAGAAGACGTTCCCCGTGACCATAGACGACACAGTTGACACTATCTACAACAAATACTTGTATCCTGAAGGTTAGTTGGCTTTAGTAATACCAGTTATCAAGCATCTATAAGTTATACCCATTTATGCCACACCTGGCCATAAAGTGGCCACTTTATGGCCAAGTGTAGACATAAAATAATGTACACGGGAGGAAATAAAGAAAGCCCTCGATCGCATATTTACGTCCCTCGCTTGCAGCTCGGGCGGCAAATTTCTGCGATCTCGGCCTTTCTTTGTTTTACCACCCTAGTTGTGTGATGTACTTTTATTTGATTCATGTAGCTGCGGGAATGTTTCAAAATGAGGATATCTAGAAATAGTAATTCCACCAGCTGGCAGTACCTACGGTCCAAAATCCACAAGATTTTGACATTTACCGTCAAATATCGCCAACGTGTTGCCAACTGTTTTTTTTTTACTTTACTATGTCTTGTTTGGTCAAAAATTTGCCATTTTGGGCAATCGAGACTTGTGCCTCTCTCTGGGGAGAGGCACAGTGTTGCCAACTGATGGAATTGACAGTGCTATTTCTAGAAACCCTCATTAGAGGATGTATGTGATTCCTTACTACTTACTAATACATTCTTACAGGTATGGGTATGCAGAATCTCATTGATAAATTGTTTTTGTCATGGTATCAGGTATCAAGGCGCTGGCAGATTCCGTGAATATGGTGGCAAATGGCAATGCGCCCAAAATCACACAAACTGAAGAGGGCGCCACCTATGACCCGGCGCTCTTCAAGGCAGAAACGCACCAGGTATTGTACAATAGGGATGATGCCTGGGTTAAGAAAATATCTTTCTATTTAGCACGTCAGATTATCGAAAAATATTGGATACATGTTTTTTGATTTATATTAATAAATACAAAGACAAAAACCATCAAAGTTTCGGAGCGGGAGCTGGTGACGTCAGTTTTTCGTAAAAAATGTACCATGTCGTGACGCCTTGCGAAGCTTTAAAGTACTGTAACCTTGTAATTTTTTGTTAGTGAAACAAAAAAATACGTGTACAATATTTTTGAATAATCTATCTGACACTAGTTTAGTCATCCAGCCTATCCCGTAGTCCCTACTGCGGAGTAGGCAATCGCAATAATGCAATCGGTTATTTTTAGTACGGATTTTTTTTCCAGTTTTAACCAAAACCGAACTTTTCCATACTTACAAAATATAACCGAATTGCATTCTCTATTCGGCAGAGACCGGATATTGCCTAATCGGATCAGGTAGATAATACAATCCGTATTCCCTTGGGCTTGATAGCTCTAAGAGGAAGTATGTGTCTTTAAAATACAAGGCTATTATAATGTCAGTTTTCTGCACACTTGATGTCGCTAATATTGGAATGCGTAGTTAATGTTGAATAATCATTTATCTACAACCATGAAACAGATAACCCACGATAACCTCTTGTTTTACTCTGTATCAGTCAGCTGAATCATCGACAGACGAGCAAAAAAAGACCTTAAAACTTTTGTAATTACGCCCAAATTTGGCTAGCATGATGTAGCTGTGTTAATGAATGTTAGGAAGAAGAATAAATTGTCTTCGTTATTTTTTAAAAACAAATTTAATCCTGCTGTTTATCTCGAAATAACATAGCTTGACCTTAGAGAATGATATGACTCCTTTAATCAGGTGCTGGTTTTCATTACATTGACGATTTTAAGGTTATTTTCCACTAGCAAAACAAGACGGGGCGACAAGACTATTTCCTTGCCTCGCTTCGTTTCGTCGGTGGAAAATTTCAGTCTACTTACCACCATACAAATTCACGAAAATAAAATGCATTATGGGGACGATTGCTTAATCACTAGAAAGCTCTATGGAATAAGATCAGCAGGGCTAGCATAATTGGTCGCAACTTTGTCGCACGAAATACGACCATTATGAGGCATGACCTGTCAGTTTTGAACAATATTGAAGAGATAGGTATAAGTAGTATTTGTCAAAGTTGCGCTAAAGGTACAGTACATTATCTGGAAAAATGCCACAAGCTTATTCAAAAATCATAGTCGAAAATAGACATTGTTTTTAATTAACATTTATTATCCTAGATCGATTGGTCCAAAGGCGGCAGCGCTCTCCACAACTTCATCCGCGGCCTCGACTCGTCGCCCGGCGCGACCACTTTCATCCAACCACAGACTAGAGACGGCATAGACACTAGTAGTGACGGGACTGTGGAGATCAAGTTCTTTGGCTCTAGTCTATGGAAGGGTGGGGAGGTGGAGGGGGATAAACTAGTGATTCCGGGATTGAAGAGCCCTGCTGTTGTCCATGATGGAGGGCTGCTTATTACTGCTGACGATGGAGTTAAGGTGAGTTTTAGTTAGTCAATTAAACCTAGGCATCGACCATGGCATAACCAAATACAATGGGAGTTCGGTCCTGTGTTGTGTTGGTTGCAGCCGCAACTATTTGGGCGTTGTTATTACCGTATTATCTAAAGACAATTTTACCATCATATGCACTGTACATACATATGTACAGCTCATATGATGCTAGAATTGTCTAAATTGTTGAAGTATATGCTTTTTGCCAGCTCTTTAAAAAACACCGATCCGGCTCGAAGGACCAACACTTCTAACCCTCCGATTTTCCGTTTCAGCTCAACATCCAGCGTCTAAAAGTCAACGGCAAGATGATAAACGCTTCAAACTTCTTCAAGTCCAGCGAGAACAAAGTCGCGTTGGAGCTTACGGCAGAAGAAAAACAGTTCGTGGAGAGCGTCAGGGACGTCTGGAAGGCTATTCTGAGGATCGACATCGATAACGATACGGACTTCTTTGACTCCGGAGCAGGTTAGTTATTGTTGAGTTGAGCAAGAAGGATGTTCTTGTGGATTGAGGAAAAGTAGCTTCGCGCAGAGAGTGTAAAACATCTGTTAGGAGATGCTAAGGAACGAAATAGAATTACAAGGATTTCTTAAACTCCGGCGCATGTTAGTTTATAAATGTTACTATGAGTGTTGATTTGAGTATTCAGTCAACTCATAATAACAATTCAAGAGTTGCTGGGTCGCTTAAAAGTTGCTTCGTTATAAAAGTGAAAAACATCTTAAGGGATACCTTGAAGAGATGATAGACATTGGAATGTCACGGAAGTTTATGATTCCGGCGTAGAATAGCTATAGAACCCCTAAAATTGCTTCATGTACAGTCAGCATAAAATAGTCAGTAACCTCCAAAGTGCCATATACATATAAATGTAACACAAGTTTATTACTATAGGCATCAGTGGCGTGGCGTTCAAACAACTCGATTCCTACCAACTTGCCTAATATCAGGCTTTTGACCACCTTATTCTAGAGCTCTTAAGGAAAATGTACGCCAAATCTGCACTAGCTTGCCCTAGGATATCTTTTACGCCACGCCACTGATAGGCATAAAGATGTGTGACTATTTGATACTGACTCTACACACTGAGACAGTTAAGTTAACATCTGTAGACACTATAACTCTTACCATTTACAGGTTCCATGGACGTCGTAAGACTAGTCGAGGAAGTGAAAGACTTAGCTAAAATTGAACTACAAAACGAGGACATATACATGAACACAACATTTGAAGACTTCTTCAATATGGCGGTAGCGAAGGGCCGAGGAGGTTCAGCAGCCAAAGAAGTCGTTTACGAAGGGGTAGAGTTAGACGTGAACAAAATGAAGATTAAATTCCCCACGCAACTGTTTATTAATGGGGAGTTTGTGGACTCTGATAGTGGGAAGAGGTTGACGGTGATAAATCCTACGGACGAATCGGTTATTTGTAAAGTGCAGAGCGCTAGTGTTAATGATGTGGATAAGGCGGTCAAAGCGGCAGAAAAGGCTTTCCAGGAAGGAGAGTGGGCGAAGATCAGTGCCAGGGAGCGTGGCGCCATGTTGTTCAAGTAAGTTTTTTTTTATTCTTTACTATAATTGATCTTTACTATAATTAATCAAAAAAATTGACATCTCAAAGGGAGCAGGACCCGATGGCATTCCCCCAATATTTGTTAAACGCTGTGGTTCTGCTTTGTCTTTACCCCTTTCTCTATTATTTAATCGCTCTCTGAATGAAGGTTGCTTCCCTTCCATGTGGAAGGAGGCTCGAATAGTACCAGTTTATAAAAAAGGCGACGAGACTGGTGTCCAGAATTATCGGCCTATCTCGATATTGTCATGCTTCTCAAAGTTATTCGAAGCCCTTATATACCCCTTACTGTCAGAGTTAGCTGAAGCTTGCATCTCAGACTATCAACACGGTTTCAGACCCGGGCGTTCAGTTGTGACTAACCTCGTGCCTTTTGTTTCTGATTTGTGTCATCATGTGGATAGGGGTTCACAGGTCGACGCAATCTACACCGACTTCAGTAGTGCTTTTGACAAAGTTGATCATACCATTCTAGTCCAAAAGCTGAGCAAGTTCGGTGTGGGTGGTAATTGGCTAAAGTGGTTCAACTCCTATCTAACTGATAGACCACAAAGGGTCGTTATACATGGGTACAATTCCAAAACTTACCATGCCGACTCAGGGGTGCCTCAAGGATCGCACTTGGGTCCAGTGCTGTTCTTAATTTTCATTAATGACATTACAGACCATATCAAGCACTCCAAATATCTGTTGTACGCTGACGATCTAAAGTTGTACAAACCGGTGGAACATAATGCAGACGCTGAACAGATCCAGAATGATCTAAATAGCATCGTATCCTGGTGCAATACAAACCGAATGACTCTCAACGCGAAGAAGTGCTTCTTTATAAAGTATTGTAGAAAGAAAAAACCGCTTGTAACTAGGTATGAAATAGGTGGCGTTGAATTAATGGAAGTATCTGAAATGCGAGACCTTGGAGTTACACTTGATAACCAACTTAAATTCCACGCACACATTGACATTATAGTCAAAAAGGCTGCGCAGATGCTTGGTTTTATAAGAAGGAACACAAGTGACTTTAAGCAGCAACAAACCAAAATACTTTTATACAATACCCTGGTACGCAGCCACCTTGAATCTGCCTCAATCATTTGGAGCCCTTTTTACAATATTCACTCGCAGCGCGTTGAGAGTATACAGAGAGCTTTCACAAGATATCTAGCATTTAGTACCCCTGGATTCTCACACAGAAACACTTACGACTGCCGCCTCTTGAAATTTAATATGGATAGCTTGCGGGATCGGCGACAAATGTTAGACTTCTGTTTCCTACACAAGTTAGTCAACGGCCAAACTAAGTGTAACGATCTGCTTCAGCGAATTTCGTTATCTACACCCCATAATTATCCCAGGCAACCTATAACGAAGATCTTCTCCACGCCCATATCCCGAACAAATCTTGGATTGCAGTCTCCTTTGGTACGAATTTGTAACAGGTATAATAGCTTTCTCCAAAAAAATAACTGCCCCGACATTTTTCACGACCGGCTGTCCGTATTTAAGACCAAGGTGTTGCCAAGCCTAAAATAATTTGTTATGTCTGTTATATGAGCCCTTAATTATCATTACTTGTTACTGTCGTCATAGTTCCTTTTTAGTTAATTTGTATCTAAGTTATTATTTTTGTTATTATTATTTATTTTTTATCTTATTCTTTTTGATCTCACTGCATTAAATTAAGATTGTAAATGTTATGTACACCGTAATTGTCGTGTGTATCAGACGTCAATACCGTAGCATGTAATTCTAATTCAAAGATGTAATATATACGATGTGGTAGTACTTGAATAAACAAATAAACAAAACTATAGTCTGTTCTTTTAGGCATTAAAAAAAGGTAAACAAAAAACCACGTGACTCGGGTCGTTCAGCCAATGGTATTGTGCCACAGATACAAAACGTTACTTTGATTGGCGGAACGACCTGAGTCACGTGGTTTTTTGTTTACCGTTTTTTAAATACCTACCTAAAAGTACAAACTATAGCGACCCGTCCCGGCTTCGCACGGGTGCAATTCTGATTCTAAATGCATGTATTATACATATAAACCTTCCTCTTGAATCATTCTATCTATTAAATAAAAAACCGCATCAAAATCCGTTGCGTAGTTTTAAAGATCTTAGCATACATAGGGACAGACAGACAGCGGTAAGCGACTTTGTTTTATACTATGTAGCGATTTTTAGGGAGCTTTTGTCAGACTGACTATGCTAGCTCCGTTAAGCCTTGTTCAAGTAAGTTCATTCACAGGGAATGATTAGAGTTGGGTGATTCTCTGAGCGTACTGACTGCGCGGTTCAACGTCATTATTGTTTCACGATTATTACCACAATGGAAGAGTACCTAAGCTGCTATAACTTTGATCAAACTAGACTTAGCCTCGGGACTGCCTTTTGGTTACATAAAAAGTTTACCGTGACCATTAACTACTTCAACAATATTTGGCGAGATGATAATGACGAAAAACACGCTGTTAAAACGCTGAATATCCACCCAGTTATTCAGTTAAACTTTCAACCGCCATGACTTCGGTGGGATCGATATTGTCGAAATTCTACAAGATTAGGACAGCATTTTCAGTTATTTCGTCAGTGATGTCGATTGCCATCCTTATCTCGCGGAGTTTCGGCAATGCCGAGCCCACCGAGGTCACGGTGTTTGACATACTCGGAGATTAACCTATTAAAGTAAAGGTTACTTAGCTTAGGTACTTACTAGTAAAACGATAGCAACGGTTGATTAATATAAAATGGATTGATCGTCGATTAATAATTTGTGGGGCAGCTCGTGCAATTAAAACCTCTAGCCTTGAACGCAAAAACTTCTAGAGACATAGGCAAGTACAAAAGAGCTTAATCAACGATTGAATCCTTGGCAAAATATACTGAGTTACTCGTGTTATATGCCTATAAGAACAGTGCTTTCTATCAGATTGTTCCTTGTTAGTGTCGCCGCGTGTCTAACAGAGATATTTCCTTTCCAGATTAGCAGACTTAATGGAACAGCACAAAGAGGAGTTAGCAACGATCGAGTCGATCGACTCAGGCGCAGTGTACACACTAGCACTGAAGACACACATCGGCATGTCTATTGAGACGTGGCGGTACTTCGCGGGCTGGTGCGACAAGATCCAGGGCGCTACCATCCCTATTAACCACGCTAGACCTAATAGGTACGTTACCCCCTATATCCCTTTCACTGTATTGCGTCGGTACACTTCTAGGTCGCAAGATATGCGTTTGAGATCAAGACACCTTCCACTTTTCCTTCTCATGTTGTCATCAAGACACATTGGTTATACAGGTTTGTACAGATCCAGGGCGCTACCATCCCTATTAACCACGCTAGACCTAATAGGTACGTTACCCCCTGTAATCTTTCGCTCATGTCGAAAATTCCGCATTCCCGAAATACCAGATTTTTCAAAAGACCAGATTCTTGATTTATCTGATTCCTATCTTTCCACATTCCCGTTACATTAGATTATAAAATCGTAGGTTACTCAAGGATCTAAATGATTTTATTGGATGAATTCGGAATCTAGTATACGGAGAATCTGATATATCGAGAATCTGGTATTTTTGAAATCTGGTATTCTAGGGATGCGGTATTTTGCGAATGAGCGTAATCTTTCACTGTGTAGGGTCGGTGCACTTCTAGGTTGTACGATATGCGTTTGAGATCAAGACACCTTCCACTTTTCTCATGTTATGTCATCAAGACACATTGGTAATATAGGTTTGTCCATCGTGACTTGGTGTAACTCCGCGGGCTGGAGCGACAAAATCCAGGGCGTGTCTATAACTATCAACCATGCTAGAGTCTACAGGTACAAACTATGTCCTCATACCCCAGGGATGGCATATAACTCAAAGTATTCGCATATAACTACTAATAAAGCCCTCACCGTAACCATCAAGCAGGGCACTTTTATAACAGAATTGAAATTGCTATGTCTAATTTTTGATCTTTTGTTATCTAATTATTAACATTTTTTGAAGGTGTTAAATCATACATGATGCATTTAAAATACGTAATCAGTTTATGTTCGTGAACACGAACGATGTAAAAAAATCTAACTGATAACCCAATCCAATCGTATTGTAATTTAAGTTACTAGTTCACCATTTTAAATAGAACATTGTTCCTTCCAGAAACCTGACGATGACCAAAAAAGAGCCAATTGGCGTGTGTGCCCTCATTACTCCGTGGAACTACCCTCTGATGATGCTTTCGTGGAAGATGGCGGCGTGCCTGGCTGCTGGCAACACAGTCGTTATGAAGCCAGCTGCGGTAAGTTAACTCGGATCATTTACTATGGTTTTTCAGAATTTAAAAATACGTAGCACATCGCCGAATTCCGTAACCGCACCAAGCCAGTGAATCCAATAGGTTGCTCCAATGAGTGTTTATAGGAATCATAATTACACCAGTTGTCTTGTGGTTTCATGGGTGATTTTAGACACCTGTTGTCAAAAGGACCTGCTGCCACACTAGAGCCAATTAGAAAGAAAGAAAGAAAGAAAGAATCACATTTATTACGGAAGAGATAACAGCACCAATACAAAAGGATATATTAAAAAATAAACAACATGGAGAAGAAGAGATAAATAAAACTAAGTAATACAAGTTTCCCTAATTACAAGAACTAATGGTGCTGCCAGGTCAACCGCAAAAGGACACCACTCAGCATGTGCTGCGGCATCGTGATGATGTCTCAGCGCTGGTCTTCCGTGGAGCCTCAGGGCACGTAGTTGACACAGCAACAAGTATCATGGACAATTTAGTCTTACATTGCTAGCGAAAGCGGAATCATTAAATGGCTCAACAGTTAAAGTACATGAGTGTTAAGTGTGTGTGTGTGTGTGTGTGAATGAATGTGAGATCAGGGATGATATAAAGAAAAAATATGACGAATTATAAAGCAGCGTATTAATTGGAGACTGGGATTAGATATATTTACATAGATAGTATAGAATGTGGTTAGGATATATATATATATATATATATATAACAATGGTGGATAAAAGTTATTTATATTATGTTAAAAATTTATGAACTAGCGAGCTGAATATTTAATAGATATTTAAAAAGTTTTGACTTGAACGTGCACAGTGTTCTACAGGTTCTAATTAGTGGCATTATGATTTCTAAAAATTCTCATTTAAAATCAAAATTGTAGCTTATTTCACTAAAATGGATTACTGCGTATTTTTGAGAAATGGTACAGACTTCAGAGATACCAATGATTGTCACAACTAGTTAGGCAGTCCTTACCTTCCCAGGGTCAGTAGAAATTTCAAAATCAAAATCATTTATTTCTGCAATAAGGGTTACCCCTAACCTTCTGGTGAGAAGAAGCGCCGGAAGAAGCTTCCTTTTATGAAGTGTCAAAACGGTCCGAAAGTTTGCAGTTTAGTATGAAATACTAAACTGCAAACTAACTAATTAACTAATACTATCTTGTGACGTCATGCTCAACATGGTGCCTTATTTTTAGTTTTCGTCATTGTAAAATCGTTGATGGCACGAAAATTTGTTTGAATGATTTTATCCGGGCTGTTTTGGAAGCGTAATTTGCTGGTTAGAGTTAATTAATTTATTTTGATTGTTGTCAAATACCCTATTGTCCAACATTTTTTTTAACCAAAAAGTGTATTTCCAGGTGTGTCCGCTAACGGCTCTTAAGTTCGCCGAGCTGTCAGTGCTGGCCGGCATCCCTCCTGGCGTGATCAACATCCTGCCAGGCAGTGGCACCGTCTGTGGCCAGGCCCTGGCTGACCATCCCCTAGTCAGGAAACTCGGTTTCACCGGCAGCACAGAAATTGGTCAGTATTGATACTCTGAGCCAGGCATGTCTCCCCCAGGTTCACGTTTCATAGTCATAGTCATAGCCATAGCATTTATTGCAAACCATAGTTGTCAGGTCTTAATAATAGTACATTCAGTCCCATATGGGCCCTGTTAGGGCATAGCAAACAGTTTTAAGATTAATAGGAACATAACTAGATGTAACATTACCTACATTAAAATTTTGACCCAAAAATATTTTAATTTAACTTATACGTTTACCTACTTATAGCGAGGAAGCCCCCGATGGGACTTAACAGCACATAGCTGTCGCGCCAAAAACACCTTTCCTCAAGTCGCACCTTTCGTATTTGGTTATTTTACTTGTAGAAGTGAATTATGAATATGTTTTAAGTTAAACAATTTTATCTCTCTTTACCGGATAGACTTTCTGACTCCATTATCCCTTGACGAAGTAAAAAATATCATAATGTGGCATTACCAATAGAACTCAAAGTGTGTACTATGTTTCATAACAATCGGTTTAATAGAAGTAGTCGAAAAAACTGTCGCACGGTTGTAATCAAATAAACAAACAGATATACAGGGTTATGATTATATATTAAACAGTTTAATGACATAACCCTTATGTTCTAAATGTTCTGTTTTCACTTAGGCCAAACCATTATGAAGTCGTGTGCCGCGTCTAACATGAAGAAGGTGTCTCTCGAGCTGGGCGGCAAGTCGCCACTCGTCGTGTTTGAAGACTGTGACATGGACAAGGCTGTCAGAAACGTGAGTTATTTTCATTAATATCATTTGAACTCCGAGTCATTTATTTAACATATTCGTAGATCTCCGCCAAGCACTTTTTACGGCCAATGGGCTAGACGACTAAAAAAACTGTTTAGTCCGTCAGTTAGATTCTTAAAAAATATTGTACACGTATTTTTTGACAACAAAATGACGAGGATAGAGTGCTTAGAAGTTTCGAGTGACGTCACTCCTTGGTACAATTTTCACCTAGGAGTGACGTCACAAGCCCCCACTCCAGAAGTTTGGTGATCTATAACTTAGTCGATTTTTAATATTTTGATAAACCAAAAAATACGTGTCCCATATTTTTCCATAATCTAACTGACGGACTAAATAGAATTACATAGTTTTAACCCAGTCGTCATCCCTATTGTGTACTTGACTATAACCGAATTTTGTAAAAAAATATATACCTAAGCTCCTGTTAAAATAAGCAAAATAAAGAAATATGTTAGCTTTGAATTTGATACCTACAGTGTAACTTTTTTTATGAGCCTGCAAAGTTGGGTGGGAAAGTCCATTTTAAAAATATTAAAAACTATTACCTAATACCATTAAATAACCCAACATAGTTGCAGAACAAAGTTCTTGATTTCCCCAAACAACGTACTTATGTCTCGTGACGTCACGTTACAATGGGCTTCAGTATGGAGCGTTTCGGCACGTTTTTGGGAAAGTCTAAAAATGTAATTTTAACATTGTTGTACCTCGGTGAGTTTTTATGATATTGAAGTGGTTTTTTCACTAATATTTCTATTATTGAGAGGTCTTTCTTATAACATATCACAGAAAAAAGTTGTCATATAGCCTATTATTCGCACGCTTTCTGTATCCACGCTTCCGGTGACCCTAATCAGTTCTATAGCACATTTCATGAGAAGCCAACCTATGCGGCGTCTTTCAGTTCCGCTTTGGCTTTTTCGAGCTGCCTATATGCCCAAGGCACAATATTAGTCAAAAAATAAAGATAAATAAGTTTATGCGACACCTGGCCATAAAGTGGCTTTTACTGCACGAAATCTCGTGGTCAATTCGGTGGTACTTCGCAATGACTGAAAGACAGTCATGATACTATGAATTATTATGAACAATTACCACTGATACTGTTTACGATAGCGCCTGGGTAATGTTTCGACGAATGACGAATTATTATCTTTTATGCCACACCTGGCCATAAAGTGGCTATTACTGCACGCTACGCGTACGCAAAAAGCCGCTTTCTGGCCAAGTGTAAACATAAAATGATGTACACAACACGGGAGGTAATAAAGAAATCCCTCGATCGCATATTTACGTCCCTCGCTTGCAGCTCGGGCCGCAAACATCTGCGATCTCGGCCCTTGTTTTACCACCCTAGTTGTGTAATGTACTATAACAATATATCTAGGGTATGGGCTCCGTATTCTTCAACAAAGGCGAGAACTGCATAGCGGCCGGCCGCCTATTCATCGAAGAGAGTATCCACGACGAGTTCCTCCGTCGCGTGGTCGACGAGACCAAGAAGATTGCCATCGGCGACCCGCTCAACCGCGGGACCACGCACGGCCCGCAGAATCACAAAGCGCACATGGACAAACTTGTTGAGGTAAGGGGAAGGAGTATAAAGTAGAGATTTAACGAATATTCGTAATTCGTATTCTCATTCGTGAATATTCGTATTCGCATAAATCGTTGCGAATATATTGCGAATATTTTTGGTGCATTTTAGATCCTGAAATTTGTGGAAAAGAAAAAAATACGGCCAAGTCCGAGTCGGATTTCGAAACTATCAATGAGTAATTAAAAACTCTGTTAGATAAGTACCGAAATAAAATGAAAATAAGTTATTTATTTTTAACCACCGGTTCCAATTTTTTTACCGCATGCATAATCATTATCTTTAGCTAACGAATTATTCCAACTTAAACTTCATTACTTATTTTATTGCAAAACTGAATTAAATTTAAGTTAATCGTAATTGAAAACTAAGTATTGAATTTTCATAGTTATTATTTTTGTTTATTTCTAGTATTATTGTATTGTATAATCAATATTCGTATTCACATTCGCGAATATCAATGTTGATTATTCGTATTCGCATTCGCGCATTAGGGCATTTGCCTGCAGTCAATATAAATTACTTCACGCTAGCCTTTAAATCTGCTTTCGAAAATTTGCAAAAATTAACTAAACATCACCTATTTAGCCTTATAAACGATTTTTAAAAGACCAAAAACTAAAAATAAGAAGATGATTTGATGTTTGAGTGAAATGACGTCATTGTAGTTTTTTCCATACAGACTTCATACTATGTGAGCGTTTTGACACTTCATAAAAAGTAACTGATTTGATCTGTCAGGAAAGTACCCTTTTAGGGATGTCCCTAGTATAAAGCCTCCCATACATGGGAAGGCAAAACTGAGCAGACAAACCTGCGTCAGTACGGTTTGGTGCAAATACACGGCATAATCCCAACAGTTTACTCTGGTTCACTGCGAGTAGCGGTCGTAATTTATACAGATACAACCTTGCGAATTGATTCGCTAGTACAGTCGAGTTCATAAATGTGTACACTTTAGTATCTTGTCACTTTAATCGTTGTGACAATTTCATATGGCAGTTTAAACATTGATGTTAAATAGACAAGTTACTAAAGTGTATACATATTTATGACCTCGACTGTAGCTTAATACTTTTACAAACTTAATCACAATGACTCCGAAATATGAGATAGCATTTTCAACGCATAACCGCCATTATTGCCGTTCCCTGAAACTAGACGCAATTTTATTTAATTAAATATTAAAAATAAAATAGTAAGTAAATATTAGGGGACATTCTCACACAAACCGAACTAGTCCCATGGTAAGCTCAATAAGGCTTGTGTTATGGATGTCATGCTAAAAGGGCGTATAAGCAAGCGTTTTGCTTTGCGTATACGCCCCTTTGGCCTGAAACCCTCGATATATTTAGTAGATAGAAATACTTAAATACATAGAAAACATGTTATGTTGATGATGTTGTGTTATGTGGCGCGATCTGTACCTATTTACATTGTCAGCAGAAATGATCAGTCCACGATTGTTTCTATTATTTTTCAGTTCATATCACTCAAACTTATAATTTTTTTGTCTCTTTCTCACCTCAGTTCTGCGATATTGGTGTGAAGGAGGGCGCTAGACTCGTGCTGGGCGGTAAGCGCGTAGACCGGCCCGGGTTCTTCTTCCAGCCGACCATCTTTACCGACGTCACGGACGACATGTTCATCGCCAAGGAAGAGTCCTTCGGGCCCATCATGATCATCAGCAAGTTCAGTAGCAAGTGAGTATCATTAGGTGTATGTGACGTCCCCAATCCGCAGTGGGCTAGCGTGGGATCTACAGCCCATTCAGTCCCGTCTGGAATAGGCCTGTGCCCAGCAGTGGGGCGTATATAGGCTAATGATGATGTGAGTATCATTTAAATTGGAAGCAGAAATAGGTAGGCCCTTAAGCTAGCAGTTCTCCCGAACAGTGCTTAGCGACTCCGAGAACTCTAGCACCTCAGGTAGGGAATGTAAAACCCGGTCAAATATGAAACCCGCGTATTACCCGACTCTAAATTAAGTCATTTACCCGGGTTTTCGGGTATCCGGGTTGCATTACCTAAAATGAACTTGTATTGCCGGCCGTATTAAGTAAGACAAACAAGCATGTGATTTTATTTATTACCTGTAAAATAAAACCATACATGCACAATTTTTATTAATTACTACGTTTTTAGCCCGGGTTCCGAGTCAAAATACCCGGGTTTTACCCGACCCTAAATAAAGTTGGCTACCGGGGTTTTCGGGTACCCGGGTTGCATTCCCTAACCTCAAGTTCCTTCTTCCAAAATTTGGTTTGGATTTAGGCCAGCTTTCGTTAGTGGAGCATTCCATGAAAATATTTCATAAGGGACACCACCGTTTTAATACTTCCGAGACATAAATTCACGAAGCTAATTATGAGCATTGTAATATCATAACTCTGCTTTAAGATTGGTAGTGTTTTTTAGCAGCTAATATGTTTTATTAGGGTAGCTGCCGTAGCGTTTCGTAAGGGACAAAAAGTTTGTTTTTATGGAATGCGCCTAGTATGCTATTAACCTCTAATATATTTCCAGAAACCTGGACGACGTGATCCGCCGCGCGAACGCCACGGAATACGGGCTCGCGAGCGGCGTGTTCACTAAGGACGTGTCTCGGGCGCTGCAGTTTGCTGAGCGCATCGACGCCGGCACGGTGTTCGTCAACACGTACAACAAGACGGACGTGGCGGCGCCCTTCGGCGGGTTCAAGCAGTCCGGTTTCGGCAAGGACCTGGGTAAAATATTTACTCATTATATAGATACAAGAAATCAAAGTACTAAGTAGTAGTGACTTAATTTTGTGAGTTTGTCTATCTTCTTTGATATTAGTTATTCTTTCTCATTTGCTCAAAGGTTAGCTGGAAGAGATCCCTTACAGGGATAAGTTCGCCTTTGTACATAACCATTGTTCTTTTTACTGTTTCTGTATGATTGTATGTGCAATAAAGTGTTTACATACATACATACAAAGTACATAGAAAAATTAATTTATGCCACACCTGGCCATAAAGTGTAGACATAAAATTATGTACACAACACGGGAGGTAATAAAGATCCTCGATCGCATATTTACGTCCCTCGCTTGCAGCTCGGGCCGCAAACTTCTGCGACCTCGGCCTTTCTTTGTATTACCACCCTAGTTGTGTAATGTACTAATTTTGATACAAGTGCGAAAAGTATGTCATTTTTCACGAGTCCCGAGGTGTATTGACCCGAGCCGCTAGGAGAGGGTAAATACGAGTGGAAATGACACTTCCGCACGTGTATCAAATGACATTTTTTAATACATTTGCGAAAAAACGTCGATGAGACAAAAACATGGCACCGGCTGTCATAATCAAAAGAAATTATTTTGAAAAGAAACATACATAATTTAAAAAGCAAGAAATATATTTGTTATTTCTTTGTACTTTACTTATTTGCAAATAAATGTGTTATTTAGTGTTCAAAAATTAGCTGGAAAGTAAAAAGCACTAGTGCGCAAAATACAACTTTTACAGCTACGAAAAGTACCACTTTTTGAGCAAGTGTATTAAAATAGTACATTACTTACATAGGGAGGTAAAACAAAAGGATTTCGTCTCAGATCGCAGGTATTTGGCCCGAGCCGAAGGCAAGGACGATGAGGAAATGTATTTTCATTTTAATTTTTCAAATATGCGATCTGAGGCTTTTTTTATTACCTCCCGTGGTAAGTACAAAATTTTACGTCTCCCCCAGGCCAGGAAGTGGGATTTTCCGCTGTGCGGTAATTGCCACTTTATGGCCAGGTGTGACGTAATAGTCATTTATCTTCAGTAGGCCTATGATGTCGGCTTATATTGCGGGATATGATAAAGTATCTGTCACTCTCACGTTTAGGGATTGCACATTAATCACACGAGGCCCGAAAGCGGGAGAGTACGGGAAAAATCACGACATAATGTGTATTTTTCCTTAGGTCCCAAGAAAGTAATTGAATATTTTTTTAAGTGAATTGTTAGTTTGTCGTTTGCAACGAATGAAGAATAGCGTTTACGTTATTACGTTATCGGTTTCAATGGCGTATCGGTACACTGACTACTTTTAGTGTTATTTTCTTATATTATCTTCTAACATTCTAAATTATTTCGCAAAAAATACACGTGATATTAGGAACGCGACCAAAGAGGCGTACAAAGAATCATAGTAAATATAATAAATTTTAAATGACTTTATTTTTGTTACAGGACAAGAAGCACTGAACGAGTACCTCAAGACCAAAACTGTTACCATTGAATACTAAAGTTAGTTGACATTGTGATTAAGTAGATTTTATGTGACGTATAGATAGTAATTAAGAAATGTATATACAATTTGCACACTTGCATCATGCCATATATACACAATGACTGTGACAATAACATATGTTAATAGTTATTTTTGGAAAATGTTGTTTTAATTAAATTAAAAGAAATCTAAAGGCTCTGTGCGTATTTTATTTTTGTACTGTGGGTACTTGTTTACTACCTATGTAAAACCATGATCAATAGACATACAGTTTGGAAGATGTGGAAAAAAAGTAGAGAAGAGTGTCATAATAGTATTTTATGCAACAGTTGTATAAGTAGGGTCAAAGAGAGGCGCCATGAGCGTTTCCTGACTTAATTATACAACGTTGCATACAATACTTTTTCTACGACTAGGTATATCAACTAGAAAAGCCCTCCTCTCAGTATGCGCATGCAGTTTTAGTTATAGGAAGGCAGATTAGATTATATGTACGCGCGTTCTCATTGACTGTTACATGTCCCGCGCAAGATATGTACTTCTGCTGACCGTGCAGATAGGCACTCTGCCGTCCTAAAAGTCAAACGTCAAACTAAAAGGCCGCTAATTTGTATGAAACTTCGTATAATCTAGCGGCCTTTTAACATGGCAATGTAAAAACGACAATGTCTAAATTGATTGTGTAAAAATGTGTAATGCGGAATCTGGAATGCGTGAGGTCGACTCGCCCCTGCTTTCGTTAGCTGCCGTGTTTTAATGATCCTGTTTCAATTGTAGGTAACGACAAAATTGCACAGAAGAAAGAGTTAAAGCAATGGTGATTCAAATGTTATATGTAGGTTTCGGACGAGTAGAAATCAGTATATAATTGTAATTGTATCGTTTTAGAAATGTATCACCATCGATAATGATAAAATAATTATATTGAAATTGTATAGATACAAGACGACATCGACAAATTTATCGACTGCATAAAAAATATAAGACTGATTTCTACTCCATTAGTTCTGTTCCTTAGGTAATTTGCATTCGATCGTCCGATCTCCCTAGGTATATGAATGTAGTTGCATACCTACTTATCTATAAATCAATTGAATTGAGTACGACTCTTGTAGCCCTTATCCCTTATTACGATGGTAATTTCTGGGAAGTCACATGTACATAATGCATATTTCTAACTTTGGCAACAACATTTGTATGTGACATCTCGTAATTTGTTTATTCATTCATTCATTTATTAATCTGCATTGTACAATTTGACTACGTCTAACGATGGTAATTTCTGGGAAGTCACATGTACATAATGCATATTTCTAACTTTGGCAACAACATTTGTATGTGACATATCGTAATTTGTTTATTAATTCATTCATATAATAATCTGCATTGTACAATTTGACCACGGTAGACGGTAGTTTTTGTTCCGATAAAAGGTACATCGGGAGCGCGCATGTGTGCGCGCCGTGTGCGCGCCGTGTACGGACGCACCACAGACAAGCATCGGCGCGGGCTTAGTCAGGGTTGAGCTCTCGACGCAAGCGGTCGAACGTTCAAAATGTCTGAGGACGAAGCAAAGTATAGTATAGAACACGGATTTATAAGAAACATGGATATGGTCAGTAGGCGTGGCGCGCGTTTCAGCTATAGGGGCAAAATGACCTTATAGCGAGAGAACAGTTGACAGTTGCTATGTAACCGCCGTCACACGCTGAGCTCTGCTTTTTTACGTTTTCGTGAGGTTAAAACAAGCAATTATGCCAAACTGTTCTGTGTTAAGGTGACCAAATAGAAGTCGCATCCAAAATTTATCGAAAGGAGGCATTTCTTACCACAGGTATGTAAATAAAATGAGTTTTCCGAAATATTTTTATTTCGATTTAATTTAGTTGGCATTTATTTAGAAGTCGACTCTATTAATTCACCGATAAAGTTCATTTTACCTTGTCAATTCTCATGAGTCCATTTTGAATGAACTAACAGTAGTGAGTTACCTGTTCGATAAAAATATCGATATGATTGGATGAATGAATGAATGGAACCATTTTAAGATAAATCATAGTATATTTAAATTTAATGCACTGACAACGTATTAAATAAATATAAAATATTAATTTTGCATTTCAAGCAATTATTTTGTTGCAGTTATTTTATGTTTATTACAGTAAATCATTGTGATGTTTTAGGTTTCCTGCTAAAGCCACATTAATAAGAAAAATGGATCGATGCGACTGGGAGAAAGGACTGGTTTCCAAGTAAAAATAGTGTGATTAGTTCAAAACACTTTGATGAAAATGACTTATATGTAAAGAATGTCTTAAGAATTACTTATATGTCAATAAATAGATTTTGTTCAGGGGCGATTAAAGTATTTGATTATTTTAAAAATGAATGTTATTCTCTACCCCTTTCCCTTATTATTCCCTACAAATTTTTCAATTTCAATTGTAACAACAGTATGTAAAAATAACTTATCCAGGTCAATTGGACGTAGTTATGCAATAACGTTCCATTCCACATGCAAAATTTATTGGATTATAGACTTTGTTTTTAAAGACAGAAGGTTGATACTTCGTTTTGTGGATTGGAACGTTATTGCATAACTACGTCCAATTTATCACAAAGAAATGTCAGTTTTAGGATTTTACTCTTGTACTGTACGCAAAGTTGTAGAGTACAAAGGGATGTAACGATACCGATACCGATATATCGGCCGATATATCGGTATCGCCGATAATATACAACCGATATTTCAACTATTTCAAGAACGGGAAAAGAATTTGTTGTATGAAAAAAAATCTGCAAAAAGTAATTTCAATTAGACTTAATTTATATATTGGTCCATTACCTTGTCAATAATAATTACTATGTTAATTATATATTTGGTTCTTAATAAAAAAAAAAGTTCTGTGTTGACAATTTATTTATTTTTACTTTACACCTTCAAGGTTGACTCTCTGTTAAATATAGCCAAGTTTTAGGTATAATAAGGACATACAAATAATAAATCTGAAGTTCATACTTCATTAGTTAGCTAAGGATATCGGTATCGGTATCGCCGATAATTTACTACAAATATCGGTATCGTATCGGCAAAATTGTGTATCGTTACATCCCTAAGTACAAGTAAAGGATATTTTACTTTTAGATTAACGGGAGGGAAATAAGATTCTAAAATATCTTCATATAATAAAGATTTTTTTCCGTGTTGTACCTACATTGTGGCGACAACTTTTTAGTTGTCTAAATAGGTTAGCTAGGTTAAGAATATATCTTTGAAGAGCTGTCGCTGTCATTGTCATGATTATTGTTTTGTTGCTTAAATAAATATATTTACGTTTTTAGTGGAAAAAGGAAATATCTTATTCAACTATTCCTTCACATAATTGATCACGTCGGGGTCACCAATTATGTGAGAAAGAACAATAAATAATCATGACAATGATAGCGACAGCTCTTCAAAGATATATTTTTTGCCTAGCTAATCTATTTATACAACTAAGAAGTTACCACAACACAACATCATCTATTTATATAATATTGTAGTAAACAATTTAATTCATCATTGTGTCCATTTGAACACCCTAATTGTAAAAAAAAAATCATACAAAAGAAATAACGAATTACGATTCGTTATTAGGTATTTATTTTTAGTGATTGATGAACGGAGCAACATTCATTCATTCGTTCATCGATAACTTTTTATTCTTTGTCAAGCCCTTACGTCGATGAAATATTTAAGTGTGTGCGTGTATTGAGACGGCGCGGGCGTTAGTGTGTACTAGCCAATAGCAACGACAGCGTTGCTGTAGTGTGTCGCTGTGTTCTTTGATGATTGGCGGTGACGCTAGTTTATTTGTGGGTGTTGTCTTTGCATGTGCACAGCGTTAATGTATGTGTGAGCAAAACCTGCGACAGCGGTTCTAATAGGTACAAAACGCGTGTGATTTCACATCTTTGTTTCTTATATATCTGTGGTATAGAAGACGTATATACTTCAGTGTATTCGGATGTTTGAAGAATAATGCGCAAAATCCAGAATTGTCATATTTCTGCATTCCTAAGGATCCCGAAAGGTGTGTATTTTATTAGTACCTATATAAATGTTATAATTATTTTAAGTCGTTTATAGAATGTTTAATAGTTTTGTGATGAAACTATACCAATTAAATAGAGTAGATAATTATTTTGTTTGACAGTGATGAGTAAAATTAACAGATTTTTTAAACGTGTACTAATTAAATAGTAGTTGATTCTATTGATACATCGCTCCTTGAAAATCATAACGTCATTAAACGAAAAACACGATTTTTGGGTACGGGGCTTGAAAGTTTCCGAAATATTAAAACGTCTAAAACTACTTTATTTGTAATAAAAGTATCATTTTTATACTGTGTTTTGTTAAATACGTGACTATGTTTTTTACCGATAAGAGTAGATTCTGTCTTTTATGTTTTATTTATCTGATAATTGAATTTAAAGAAAATAATAATGTCACTTTTCCATTAATTTTTGCTTAATGTCACTTTTCAAGCCTGTGATTTCCTAAATTTTAATTTAGTTTAAGGAACAATGACACTATATCTGGTTATTTGGAAGAAAAATCCATGTTTTTGTATAAAAACTCTTAAAGAAAACTTGTTAAATGACGTTTATTAACGCAAATGACTATTAGTCTCAAAAACAGTTAATAATTTTATTCATTACACACCGTGACATTAAACAAGAAGTCTCAAAATAATCAAACTGCAGTAATGTTGGAAGCAGCTTCTAGCAGTTGTAACGGCTTTAAACATAAAACAGCATTTTTCAATTGACAAAACGAGTGAATTTATAGTAATTTGAGCCGGCAAAATTGACACTACATCGAAAATGACGATTAATAATGCTAAAAATCATTTTAGTTATTAAAACCACAATGTCATTTAACGTACTAAAAATACAGTACATCTTTATTATTAGCCTGCATCAAGACTCGAAATTCAAAATAAAACGGTCATTATTGATATACTGTCATTTTAACAGTCTTAACACAAAGTATAACATTAAAAATTGCAAGAGGACAAGTGTCATTAAAGCGAAAATTACACTATTGCCAGGGGCGTATTTTGAAATTTGGCGCCCCGGGCCAATAATGTTTCGCCGCCCCAGAAGTCAAGGAAAAAAATTATTTAAATAAAAAAATACTCTACGTCTACTTATTTTTTTTTTTTTGGGGTATACTAATTTGTTTACAAAGCCATTAATGATGATTTCATTACTTATAATCCAGTAACTTTATACATAAGAGCTTGGGACAAATCTGGTAGTACAATGGTAGTACTGATTTTTTGCAGACTTATACTTATAATAATCCAGTTGGTACAGTAGGTATAATATAATAAGCAAAGAAATAAGAATGCTCCAGTATGGATCGCACTCACACAGACGAGCTATCACGCGTCTTTGTGAATAAGTGTCGCGCGCTCCTAAACGGCCGAAGTTGGACTACTTGTTCGTCTTTATACTTTGCCTCGAGAGCGGAACTTAACTTAGTTAAAAATCGGAAAAACCGTAAAAAATTGGGAAGGTACCTTTTCAGGACGTTTTTAAGGTAGACTAAATTTACAATACCCATGAGACTAGAATTGTCTCTGTAGACCCAATAGTTTCCGAGATAAAGCCTTTCAAAGTTTATAATTTTTTCGAACTTCGCATTTTTTTGCAATATTGCAATCGTTCTGAATGAATTTTGACCCTGATTCTTTATAACCCCTGTTATACTATCGAAGCCTTGTACGTTATGGGATGTTAAAAAAGAAAATGAGAAGTGTGAACGATGATGTTTAATGACAAGCTAAGCTACGAATAATGAAATAAAAAAGACCAAAAAAGTTAATACGTTTATTACTTAGTAAATTGCGTTGTTCAAAATCAATAAATTTAGTTATTTTAGCCCTCTTGGAAGGGTGGCACCGATCGCAGTGAGGATGATCAGCAAGTCAATGTGCTCACCAAAATTGCGAAGTTCGAAAAAATTACGAATTTTGAAAACCTTTATCTCGGAAACTTTTGGGTCTACAGAGATAAATTTATTATTTCATATTGTAGAAAATTTAGTGTACTTTAAAAACGTCTTGAGAAGGTACTATCAAAAATTAGTTCTTTAGGGTTATAATCGCTAAATTCTGAAACCCAAATTTTCGCGATTTTTTTTAGATTTTTGACAAAGTTGCGTTTGGCGCTCGAGGTCACAAACTTAGATTATTCATTCAATATCATAAACAAGTCTGCAAAAAATCAAAACTACTGGATTTTCACAAAGTACCCCGTACTTTCAGGTGACAAGGTTACTGGATACTTGCGTTGTTTTGCAAAATAGGCTTCAATATTGAGAAACCGCCCTCTCTTCACTCTGCGCCCCGCCCGACCGCGCACTTATTTGGAGCATACCTATACTTATTGTACTTACCACGCCGTATGTTTTTAATAATAGACGCGCTCCGTATTGACGAAAATTAACTTAAAACCGTATTTTCGATAAAATAAAAAAGGAGAGAAGTAAAAGTCAGTTGAATGGTGCCAAAACCAGAATTAAAGGCAATCGGCCCGGGGCGGCTATGCCGTCCCTGGCCGATTGGCGCCCCTAGCCGATTGGCGCCCCGGGCCATGGCCCGGATGGCCCTAGGGTAAATACGCCCCTGACTATTGCTTTAATTTGAGTCATGATATTGATACTACATTAAAAGTTTGAACTGACGTATTACGAATAAATACTGTATTCCATTGAAACATGTTAGCACTTTCCGTTTAATATCACAGAATACCGTCATTAAGCAGAAAATGACAACGTTCTTCATAAAATCCACTGAATTTCACTGTATTTCTAATGATAGTGACACTGTTCCAAAAAGGCGCGCGTCAATTTCCACTATTCGCCGTAATGACACTAGCGCCCCCTGCCGTTTTAAATAGAGCTAGAGCAATAGGTGTCTTTGTATGGCGTTCCTTACAATCACGTGAGTTAGATGGCATTGTTAACTCAAAAACGTCATTTTTTGGATAGTGACGTTATGATTTTCAAGGAGCGAATGAAATGCCTTAAACACGAGAGTGGTTTTATGAAACGAGCCGAAATATCGTTGCGTTACTTACATGTACACATACCAATACTAATTTATTTAAACTATTATACTTAATAACATTAACATCAGATGAGTGCGATCAGATACTTTCATATTGAAATAAGTAACTTTTGGATCTATATCGGGATCCCTAAATTTTTTTAACCTATTTTTGCATTCCCTAATACTGTTTGTCATAATGATCATTTGTCCTAACACTCACATGCCCTAATATTTGATTCCCTCACATCATATTGATGAAATTTTTGCGCCCTAATATTTATTTTACCTAATGTCATTTGCCATATTGATTATTTATGCTAATGACATTTTGCCTAATAGTCATTTATCATAATTACTAATAAACCCTAAAGATCACACGTCCTAATCGTCATTTATCCTAACTTTATATGGGCTAATGTAGTTTATCCTATTATTGTATAACCTAACATTATTTGTCCTCACGATTTTTTTCCCTAATTGTGATTACCCAAATATTATATGTTCCAACCAATAACCCTACCCTAACCAAACTAACATAACCTAACCTTTTTTTTCACCCGGAGCAATGCATGAAACTGCATACCACCATGTAACCTAAGGCCATCGGGGGTGACAGCCAGATGTTACGCATTGGTTATGTGGGGCTCTCCGCTCCAGAAGGGATTGGCCTACCCATTAAAACTCTGGGATGCTTCCAACCTGTGCCTACATGGTGATGGTCTGGGATCCGATGGCACCACGCCATCACCGGCACCTCCACCCTAGGGCTAACCCTCTACGAAAACGGCACACTGTAGGCAAACCTAACGTACTTTTCTGGTAACAGTTCGGTTTTGTAAGGATCGCAGTTCAAACCTAACCTAACCTACTTTTCTGGTAACAGTTCGGTTTTGTAAGGATCGCAGTGCAAACCTAACCTAACCTACTTTTCTGGTAGCAGTTTGGTTTTATGAGGATCGCAGTTCAAACCTAACCTAACCTACTTTTCTGGTAGCAGTTCAGTTTTGTGAGGATGGTAGTTCAAACTTAACTTAACCTATTTTTCTGGTAGCAGTTCAGTTTTGTAAGGCTCGCAGTTCAAACCTAACCTACTTTTCTGGTAGCAGTTCAGTTTTGTGAAGATCGCAGTTCTAACCTAACCTACTTTTCTGGTAGCACTTCGGTTTTGTAAGGATCACAGTTCAAACCTAACCTAACCTGCTTTTCTGGTAGCATTTCGGTTTTGTGAGGATCGCAGTTCAAACCCAACCTAACCTACTTTTCTGGTAGCAGTTCGGTTTTGTGAGGATCGCAGTTCAAACCCAACCTAACCTACTTTTCTGGTAGCAGTTCGGTTTTGTGAGGATCACAGTTCAAATCTAACCTAACATACTTATCTATCTAACCTAACATAATAATCGAATTTGCAATTTTATATGAACTTTGACGCACCCAAAAAAAATATCACCACTATCAATGTGTCGAAATGTTAAAATTAATTATATTTTTTGTCAATATCTATTTCCACAAATAAACAACGATTTCTTGAATAAAATATTACATGTATTTACATAATGTTATTTATACCCTTAATATTAAGAGTTCTTTAATAAATAGCCATATACAAAATGCGCCTTGATAACTTTAGCAAAATTATCTTTAATTTAGGGATACCATGTATGGTAAAAATCCATCAGATAAATGGGTTTTAGGACAATCACAACATTCCAGAAGAAAATTGATCATCCCAATAAGTATTACCGGCTGTTGTTTACCATTTATGCTGTTTTAGATTAAAGTTTTGTAATCTTTTGTTATGGTACACAATAAAGAATATTGTATTGTATTGTAGGACAACACAGTTAATGCAAGTAATACAGGGCTACTTTTTATTGAGTGCACAAACTTTCAAAACGTATTAGGTATCGTTAATATTTTATAATAAGCTGCCAAGGAATATAACTGAATTATCTATTAACAAATTTAAGAATTGTGTAAAGCGTAAACTCATGTCTAAGGCTTATTACAGCACACAAGACTACATGAATGATGAAACACCGTGGGATTAACTGCGACTGGAAATAGATATATTTTAAAAACAATGTTTGATTAGTTGTCTTTTTCTGTTTTTGTACTTGCCAATTGTTTTGACACTTAGAGACCATTTACATCTCTAAGAAAAAATGGACTTAATTTAGTAAATAAGTATTTTCAATTTGTATTTTGACGTTTGGAGATCCTTTACACCTCCAAAACATAATATTTTGACAACGGAGACTCTTTACATCTCCATTAATTCTAGTATCAATTTATTTTCTATTTTTTTATTTGTATTGTTTGGACGCATAGAGAGACCCTTTACATCTCTATAAATGTAGTTTTTAAGGTAATGTAATGTATATTAAATTATTAAAAGAGAAACTGGTGAGTTTCTTCCGGCGCTTCTTCTCACCAGAAGGTCATTACCCGAAGCGCCAAAAAGAAAAGAAGACAAAGAATGTAAGACATGTAAAAGAGCCCTTGAGGGCCTACTTACAGAAATAAATTATTATTATTATTTTTTTTTTTTTTTTTTAATAGATCCCGAAAAAAATATAAAAAAATTTTTTTTTTTGCAAATTTTATCTCTTATTTTTAACATCCCGTAAACTTGAATAAAACTTGCTGTGCTGATCGTACCTACCGCGCGACTACCTTCCTGTGCGCCTGCGAGTGCGCTGCGACTCGCTCTAACCCGTCCGTTCAGTCTGCGCCGTGCTCTCAAGGTGTGCGCATGTGTGTCGTTCCCGCGCTCGCGACGTTACGCGCTCACCCTCTGCGATCGCGATCGATAATTAGTGAAAATGTACACCAACAGAGAGTTTTACGAAGTGAAAGTGTTGAGGACCTCAAAAATAAAATTGTGCGTGCGTTTGATGAACTCAAAAGTGAGAACTACCGGACTGTACTAGGACGACTCGAAAAAAACATTCAAAAACGTACGAGACTTTGTTTAGAACAAGAAGGTAATCATTTTGAACATTTGCTTAAGTATGTCGATTAGTGTTGAGAAAAAGGACTCCAGTAATTAGGCTAGGTTAGGTTTTGATTGTGAATGATTCTAAAAAGCTGATTCCAATTTTTTCAATACGCCTAAATGAAATTACCGGTTTTCAAATCACCATACCTCATGAGACTAATTGTTTTGTTATTAATGTTTTATTTTGATGGTCCTAAGCCCATTTAAGTATGAAGGAAAAATTGGTTTCACGTAACGCTGTAACTACCCGTGTGTTTGTGTGACAGGTATGGTCAGCACAAACCAAACATTTTTAATGAATAAATTCAGATGCAGTTATTTTTGTTTTTTCTACTAAACCGGGTTAAACAAAAAAACACGGGTATTTTTAATTTCGATAACCATCACATTCGCAAAGTTTGTGCACTAAAAATAAAATAGCCCTGTATAAGGACAAACGTTATTAAGGATAGCGAGGAATATGCAAAATAACATAAGGGATATTGATAGTTATGGCAAATATATTTCGGACAATTTAGATTTAGGGCAATAATAACATTATTGAAAGTAAAAATTATGACAACTTATCATTAGTCCAAATACCCATTAAGACAAAACAGTTAGCCCAAGTTATTTTAGGACAAACGATGTTAGGAATCGCGAGGAATATGCAAAATAACATAAGGAATATTAATAGTTATGGCAAAAAAGCTTCGGACAACAGAGTATTATGGCAAAAATAACATTATGGAAAAACCTTATTATGACAACTGATCATTAGGCCAAATACCCATTAGGACAAAACAGTTAGGGCAAGTGATTTTAGGACAAACGATGTTAGGGATCTCGAGGGACACCCGTAACTTTTACTAGGTTGACCTCGAACGATTGTTCGTTCGATCGAGGTCAACCTAATAAAAGTTACGTTCGTAGTAAGTAGGTATTTTACAGAACCGACGAGCGGCAGCCCTGTGCCTTAGGCCGACTCCGGTGTCGCGCGCTCCTAAACGGCGAAGACGAACTACTTGGTTGTCTTTATACTTTGATTTGACTACGTCTAAGAGTACGCCCTGTTAGTTTATGGGTTCCTTTTCGTTTTACCACTGTTATATTTTTACGTCACATTGCATGCTTCATTTGTCCAGGCGCAACTATCAAACTTCGTAAAATGAAACTGAAAAAACAACATTCTGACGAATAGAGAACCGTCCTTCTTTTAAAAGCCGGTTAAAAAGGGGAATTTTAACTAATTCCTATGCTATTTCGTCCGATTAGGCAGCATTTGTACTCAAGAATTGTATGTACAAAATAATGTTTTTGAGTAAGGATCATGTTTTACGATTAGTTTCCACGATCTATCTTGGCACAAAAACCAAACATACTATACATAGGTACTTTGGTACAGAGGCCAGGAGACTTGATTTAATCATGTACAGTCGGACCAATATGTTTAAACTTTTCGACCTTATTTTATTGGACTGAGGTTGTAAAGTGTAAACATATTGGTCCGTCGACTGTATATTTTTAGCTAGTCTTATAATTTATTATTGAAGGTAAAAAGCTTATCTGCCAGGACGTCACCTCAGTAGCGTAGCGTCCAAAGAACTCGATTCCTACCGGCTTGCCTAATATCAGGCATTTGAGCACTTTATTCTACATCTCTTAAGGAAAATATACGCCAAATCTGCACCGGCTTGCCCAAGTATCTTTTACGCCACGCGACTGTTACCCAGCCATACTATTTATTAGGGCCTCTGTGAGCTGTAGTCCTTGTGAGTCTGTTAACCCCCCCTCTCCGCTATTTTCACAAATATCCAAAAACTGAATCGGCAAAAAACATCTAACTGTATAATTTTCGAACCTGCTCACAAAATTTCACGAGAATCGATTGAGAAATGCAACTTGTAGAGAAGACTAGCCGCACAGCCGGACAGACATACGAACGCATTTTTGCCGAAGCTGAAACGGAGAACCGGTGCGCTCGCTCGGTTAACTATTCATCATTATTTTCATTCTGCCGCGGCATTTAAATCGATCAAACGCTAGCTATCACCCTAGAGATTAATTGTAACCAAGTGTGCCTACCAAAGTCTACATCTGATTAATTTGATGCGTGACATTAACATTGTTGATACCGATAATCTATCTTTGGTTTATGTGACGTAATTTTAAAGATCATTATAAATTAAGTGACGTAAAATTTATACTGATCGAAGCGCCGATTTTCAAAATGTTTATCGATGCAACCTAAAAGGTGATAATTTGAGCAGATGGCTATAATTTTAAGGAACATCTCAGGAACAAGGGGATTATAGTCAAGATTTATTCTGATAACGTAAAGTTATTTTACTGATAACCCCGAGCAATATCGGACTATTAGTAGCTCTAAAATGAAACCTATTCTCTGACGATTAGGATTATTTTCGATTGCCATAATATAAATACGTGGTTTTAGAGATGTTTTGCATAATATTTATTGGTTTAAATTCCTAAAATAATAGTAAATGACTGTTCTGTAGTCATATAAAGAAAATGTAACAGTGGGTGTGTTATAATAACATAACTCTGTATTTCTTCTTCATGAGAAATCTCTACCTATACGCGATAAGAGTTCAGATATCAGTTCTTCATGTCCATCTAATCAATCTTGTCCCCGCCTGAATTTCTAACCCGAAAATACGCTATGTATTTCGCAATGATTATAATTTTCATAAAATAACTACGTGTTATATGAGTACTCATTTACTTGACCTAAAATCCCAGGTCTCCTAGATGGGGGAATAGGAAGTCCACTCACAGTCCCTCGCTAGTCAACTTATTCTTAGTGTCAATAGCTCCTTAGATGCCTTTAGAATTCCGATTGTATGTTACAAAATCGTCTGCTGATGCTGACAAGCAAAAGTCACTAAGTAACAAATACTTACTTAAAGTAAAGCTCGTATCTCAGTATTGATTTACTAATTAGATACGACCTTTTGAAGAGCAGTGACAGAAGTTTTTGTAACTTTTGCTTATCAGCAGACGAAAAAAAAAATGAAAATCGGTTTCTTATTAGCATGTAGGTAATGACTCAATAGGTAAATAAATTCAATCCATTTCGTCTCCATTCAGATATCATTTGATATCTACTAAGTTAATTATATGCGCGTATATGACGTCATTTTACCAATAAATATGAACACACCGATTTGAAAAATATACCATCAGGAGTAAGAAAGTTGGAGAATCTTATCGGTGTATCTAAAAATACGCAAATTTTAACAGATCTCGAGAATTTTGAGGAAAGTCTCGGGAACAAGGGGATTAGAGTAAACATGGCATCATTTTGATAAGAATACCGTTATTGACTGATAAGATCTTATTTACTTGTTAATCTGACAGATTGAAAAGAATCTTATTTATTTAGAGATAACGACTATTATTAAATACAGTGTGTATGGAAAGACATATTTGCATCAAGTGAGTTTGCATGTACCTTCGTTTCTGTATGTAAAACTTAAACTAAAATGTAATGAATGGTAGATTATTTAGGCATATATAATAAACGGATTTGATAATATGCGGCTGATAACTTATCAATGTTATTAGGTAGAGGTAGGCGTAAAATTGTTTACCTTCCTTCCGACCTTATGTGTCCATACTTATACAATACATTCACAAACTTATGTATGCATTAAATGAATCATGGATGTAGGTAGGTAGTCACGTTCGAAGGAACTTAGTAATGTCCTGCAGGCGGCAGGGATCTCCCCGCGAGGAACGATGACCTCGCCAAGTTTTGCAGTGTTTGTTTCCATTATTCTCTACGATTACATGTATCTAAGTCAGCGTTGCCAATTCGAGATTTTGAAACTTTTTCAGACAAAAAAGCGGGACTCTTTCGTCGAAAGCGGGACATAGTAAAAAAACGTATACACTGGGCCCAATAACCCAACCAATTTTAACCACGTTTTTTTGATGGTATTACAAGTAAATAACGTTATATCGACATAGGTCGAATTTTGTCATTTTACATTTAGGTAGTTAGGCTATAGTCTTCTTATGGAACAAAATAAATCAGTAAATTCAGCCCTCGTTATAAACAATGTCCTTACTGGAGGAAAAGTTATAAAAAGGGAAAAAAAAAGCTAAAACGGAAACGAAAGGTCAATTATTTTGGCCTCGTAGTCACTTATCAAATACTACGAAGGTTAATTGCTGTTTAGTTAAAGGAAAAAGTATCTTTATGCCACACCTGGCCATAAATGACTTTTTCCGCACGCTACGCGTACGGAAAAAGCCGCTTTCAGGCCAAGTGTGGACATAAAATGACGTACACAACACGGGAGGTAATAAAGAAAGCCCTCGATCGCATATTTACGTCCCTCGCTTGCAGCTCGGGCCGCAAACTTCTGCGATCTCGGGCTTTCTTTGTATTACCACCCTAGTTGTGTAATGTACTATTATGCCACACCTGGTCATAAAGTGGCTTTTTCCGCACGCTGCGCGTACTGAAAAAGCCGATTTCTGGCCAAGTGTAGACATAAAATAATGTACACAACACGGGAGGTAATAAAGAAAGCCCTCGATCGCAAATTTACGTCCCTCGCTTGCAGCTCGGGCCGCAAACATCCGCGATCTCGGACTTTCTTTGTATTACCATTTACCACCCTAGTTGTGTAATATACTATAGTAACATTTATTAGGGCTTGTTACACACTTGGGAGTTTTCATTTAAAAATAAAGAATATCTCGGAAAGTAAGCGTTTATCGACTATAGGTACATCACATAATTTTTTTTACTCCTAATAGTTGTTAGAATCTATATTTAAAGTTAGTCGGGTATAGGGAATGCAACTCGGTTACTTTTTGTGTGGAAAAAACTCGGTTTCGGTTAAAACTTGGGTTTTTTCCATACTAAAAATAACCGAGTGCAATCCCTAGTCGGGTTACTCGGGCCCACGGTGTACAATCAAAATCAGAAGATCGTATCAGATGATCGTATCAGATGATCGGTGTAATCAGAAGTTTTTAAATATTTATCTTTTTATTTGACTTTTAAATTACGCTTACGTGACAATAGATGGCAAAAATAGCCATAGAATAGTAAATTACACTATTAGGGTGGTAATACAAAGAAAGGCCGAGATCGCAGAAGTCTGCGGCCCGAGCTGCAAGCGAGGGACGTAAATATGCGATCGAGGGCTTTCTTTATTACCTCCCGTGTTGTGTATATAATTTTATGTCTACACTTGGCTAGAAAGCGAATTTTTCCGTACGCGCAGCGTGCGGAAAAAGCCACTTTATGGCCAGGTGTGGCATAAAATGAATTTAAATTTTGATTTACGAGTAAAAATCGGCACGTCTGGCAACGCTGATCTTACGCTACCTAATTCGAAGACTAAATAAATAAATGAGGGTGGCAACACTGTTATCATAACTATGACGGTTAAAGTGCCATTTTTCAGTACTGGTCACCCCAAGATTCCCGGTTTTAATTCCCGCCAAAACCCCACCAGCAGATAAGGCCGTAGAGGGTGCGTAGAGGTAACGAACGGCAATTCCGGTCTGTGTGGCTCATTTACACCAGGCAGAAATAGAAAATAGGTTTCGAATGAGGTAAGTTGTTTAATAAGCATTTTATTGGTGGGTAAAACGCTGGTATTAACCAACTATACCGTCATTCGAAGCCTAAATAAATGAGACGTGTGTGTCTGTTATCCCCTGGTGGGGTTTCTAGTATGACTAATTATTTAAGCCAATGTGATAAACAATTACATTGACGTTCTCATGAAGCACACATGTTTTTATGTGAACAATATTTAATAATGATGTTAAGTATGTCAATGTAAGCAAAGTAATGTTATTTTATTAGTCATAACATTACAACAAGTATCTATAAGATGTAGCCGTAGCCTGAGCCGATAATCTCTACAAGATCAAGATTAGAAAATAAAATCAATATGTGACGTCCTACGTGAAAAGGTACCTTATGAGGGTTTCTAGTAACGGAGATATGAACGGTTTTGTGAAATCCTTCAAAATCATCATTTTTTTCTTTTATGCAAAATTGTAAAATATAGGAATAGACGTGTATTTGTAGCTTGGTTTCACTGCTGTACGTTATTTTTTTCTATATAAAAATTGGGTTCAAATTTTAGTAGAAAAGGTACCTTATGGCGGATCACATACAAAAATGATAAAGCTGTTGATAAAATTCATTAATAAAATTTACTAGAAACTTTTGCTTTTTTCTTTTTTATAACACGACGGTGGCAAACAAGCATGCGGCCTGCATAATGGTAAGCAAAAATTTTCGAAATGATCCTAGAAAGCTGAAAATTTGGAAGGAAAGGGCCACTGGGTGCCACAGATTCGGAATTGAAAAAAAAAATCGTATAACTTTTTGACCATTTTTAGAAAGACCTTGTTTTTTTTAAAAAAACTTACAAAAATAGACTTTTTTTGCGGTTTCTATAATTTTTTACCACTTTGTCATGTTTCCCTTTCAACCTTTTTAGAAAAAGTCTTAAAAACATTTTTTTTTTAAACATAAAAACGTGTTTTTGGCGAATCGTGAAACTTTTTGACCATTTTAGAAAAAGGTTTTTATTCATTTTTTCGAAAAAATGACGAAAAATGACATTTCTTGGCGGTTTCTATCATTTTTGACCACTTAAGAAAAGAATCTTTTTAATTTAAAACACGCTAAAATCCACGACGAACACTTCTCACAACTATTCGAACGAAAAGGTAAGCAAATACTGCTCATGCCGGCCGGCTGAGACTCCGAGCGGCCAGCAAGACCGAGAGAGAACGATACGTAAAGTGTTGGTGAGAGTAGGACAGATGCGTGGCGGTACTGGCGGTGTAGCCAAAATAATACCACGGCACGGCGGTATGAAGGACAAAAACTGAGCAAGTTACGACAAGTATTTCTAACATTTTTAAATTACACCGCCATAAAGTACCTTTTGTACTAAACTGTAGAAGCATATTATTCAGCCTTTAATTCGCCTATAACAAAAATAAAGATAGGCAAAGACGTGTCGTAACATATAATTTACTAAATGGAAATACATAATAAAAAAAACACAATTTTTACACAACATTGAATATCTCCGTAACTAGAAACCCTCATAAGGTACCTTTTCACGTAAGACGTCACATTTGAGAATTACTCTTAATTGGTCAAGATTTGAAGTAAATTTCTAATAACCTTTTTTCTTCAGTTTTCTGTCTTAATACAAGATTTGTCAATAAATAATGTAAATATCGTGCCATACTGTAATTATCAATAATTTTTGCTTATGGCCCGCCATAAGGTACCTTTTCTCAAATGTATGGGAATCATTTGTGATTTTTACGTAACTTCAATCGTTTATAAATAAAAAAATACGACTTGTAGAATAATAATGACACTTTTGAGATACTTGTGTAGACTGATTAAATATAATTTAGAACTCATTATACGAAAATTGTGAATATTATAGGAATGATGAAACATATAATAAAAATGACATTTTTTTTTTTTAATTTCGTTCTCATAGCCTCCTGACACCGAGCATTTAACTGAAATTCCTTACCACTATAGCCGAATGTACTTTACAAAGCCTTAAACTGTTTCTGTTGCAAAGTCCGAGACCTTGGCTGTTGAAAAAAACATAAATTAAGGTGTTTCTCAAGTTTTCACTAAAACAAATGTTTTTTAATATTGTTTGATAAAGACATTGAACATATTTCTGTTTAGGTATTTTTTGTCTTTTATAAAGGACTTTAGGTCATTCAAGCATAAGTAGGTTACGTGAATAAATTAAACAAATTATTTAAAATTTTAATGTAATGTTACACATTGAGTACTAAATAATCATATTTTTTATTTTTTTAATATAATCATAAAAAGTAAAAAAAATACCCAATCAACACTTAGTTTTATAATGTTACTAGCGACCCGCCCCGGCTTTGCACGGTGTTTCTCTATTATATTATGCATGTATTATACATATAAACCTTTCTCTTCAATCACTCTATCTATTAAAAAAAACCGCATCAAAATCTGTTGCGTAGTTTTAAAGATTTAAGCATACATAGAGACATAGGGAGATAAGGACATAGGGACAGAGAAAGCGACTTTGTTTTATACTATGTAGTGATTCATGAAAAACACATACACTACGAACGAAAGGTCTTTGTATAGGTTTAATATTTTTACGACGGTTTATTTACTTTACTGTACTTCATTTCTACACAAAAGTATGTGATTTTGAAAGAATGTTTACTAATTTGCAAGTCTATAAAAAACCTACGTTAAAACGAACGAATTTAACAAATAAAATATAAGTTTTAGTTACTGCGTCGACCACGTGCCGCCATAGCTGTATACTCCTGAGCACACGTCGCAAGAATGGCGGCCACTAGGTAGGATATCTCTATCGAACTTCAAGGACAAACTATCGCCATTACTTAAATTTCATTGGCTGTGAGCAATCACGTGTCCAATATCTTTTTAGCGGGAAAAAACAAACACTCGGGAATTGAGGCTACCTGTAGGTCATCGTCCATTATCGATATAAGGAGTTAAAAAATATTCGGACTTTACAGTAAAGTTTATTTAGCACTTTGTAAAGGACGCCAGGTGTCAGGAGGATAAGCGACTTGCTCTAATCAAAGGCTGATTTTTCACGACCTGGAAGTCACATTAATAAAACCATTACTGATTTCCAAAGAAAATTACCTTGGGATACATAATCAATCATCATCTCCATAACTTCCAACGGGAACATACTTAAAATTAGTTTTAAACTTCTTTTGACGATTTCTCAAAAGTGCAATTTTAGCATGTGCAGGTTTGATGTTTTTTTTAAAAAAAGTATGGGACTTAGGGTCGTGATTCTTTTTGTATTAGATAGCTTATTTAACACAGATTTAGGATCTGTGCTTAACTCAATACCAACCATAAGGTACCTTTTCCCGTGGAACGTCACATATGTCCAATACTTTATTTTACCTCTGTGGAGAAGGTTAGCTCAGACCACTAAAAATGAGGAAAACTAGTAAAAATTAAGCCTGTATTGGATGAACGAATTATTTATTTAGGGGTTATAATATAACTTATTTTTAACAACCCCCAATTACTTTTTTCGAGGAAACTTGAATGTAAAACATAGCCTTTCTCCGATTTTATTATATATCGATACCTTTATACTCAAAGGACGTAAACGCCGTAGGTTCTAATGGAGCTTACGCCCTTTGAGTGTAAAGGTATCGATATGTAGATAGTTGATCTACTTTTACCTGCTTAAATAACTCTTTCTGAGATTCCTGCTAAATTAAATGTCCGAGTAAGCAGAGAATCTAACTTTAATGCGTCATAATACCTATGTTGTGCAGTATTTAGTTAAATAGACTAAGAATCAAAGTAGGTACTTAGCGAGAAAAAGCTGAATGACCTTTCAACTTCGTGAATCTACGTCCGTCAAAGTATAGTCACCCGAATAATCGTTCCTAACGTACCTAGTACAGTGGACATGTTCCTTATCATCTGTAGTCACATATAAAGCGTAATGCGAGTTACCAGTGCTTCTATTTCACTTCAAACTTGTGTCGAGACAGCTGGTTTGAAGGAATAAAGGCACTATAAGTACCTACTACTTAAGTCTCTCTTTGTGTATCTTTTGCGATTACGATGCCGCCTCGTTATCGTCTGATGTGTTTAATATTGGCGTGTCTGTTACAACTATCTGTGCAGGTACGTAACAAACCGACTCGAGTGCTGCTCTCCTCAAACTAAAAGGCCGCAAATTTATATGAAGTTTCATACAAATTAGCGGCTTTTTAGTTTGACGGTTTGACTTTTAGGACGGCAGAGTGACTATCTGCACGGCCAGCAGAAGTACATGTCTCACGTGGGACACGGCATGTACCTAACAGTCAATAAGAACGCGCGTACATATAATCTGCCTTCCTTCCTATAACTAAAACTCGGCTAGCCTCCATACAACTCCATAGAGGTTAGCCGGGTCTATATTGTCTCCCATAATTCTTATATACAGTATTGGGGTTATTCTTCAGAAATATGTCTGCGACTTATTCCTCTGTCTCCATACATTTACTATGAAACGACAGACATATTTCTGAAGAATAACCCATTGTTTGTCATAATTATCGAAAGTCATACAACCTATTTTCTATGAAACCGTTAAGTAGGTATTCAGAATTGTTACAAAAAAAACCTAACTCTAATCTAAATAGACAGGAATTGATACTTAGTATATAGTATTTATTTTATTTATAATATTAAGCACATAATTTAAATTTGCACGCCAGTATAGGTAGAATTCACATGTACCTTACTTATCAACCTGTCATCTTATTATGAATTTACTTGAATTCTAGCAAATAAATGATCTATTACCGTTTTAGAAAAACAAATACTGGATGACTTTCGATAATTACGACTAACAATAGAGGTTAAATAAAATAAAATAGAGGTTAGTCTAGTTTTAGGTATCGAACGGCCCTGCGTTACAGATGCGCGTTCCCATTGGCTGTTACATGCACGCGAGATATGCCGTGGCCGTCTTCTGTTAGCTGTACTCAGTGTTGGCAAAAATGTAATCCCAATTAACAATTAACGATTAACGATTGATCTGTTAATTGCAATTAACAATTACCAATTACAGAAAAGTAATTGTTAATTGCAATTAACGATTACGTAATTGTTATTCGTTAATCGTTAATTGAGATTAACAATTGATTTAGCTACGCATCATAAGGTAGGCAAGACATCTTTTTGAAAAATAGGAACGGCAGAGCTCACATCCACTTACATGTGTCTTAGATGATGGTCAGGGTCTGATGATGGAGCCGGAAGGTATCTATGGGAACTACGTAAAAAAACGACGCAACCCCATCGTGTTTGGGCTCATTTCTTTCGCCTTGACGAGTACTCAGAACCAAGATGATATCCAGGGTCTGATGATGGAGCCGGAATGTGGCCATGGTAACTTCATAATAAAACGTCGCAACCCCATCGTGTTTGGGCTCATTTGTTTTGTCTTGACGAGTACTCTGTACCGAAACGATATCCAGGGTCTGATGATGGAGCCGGAAGGTGGCCATGGGAACTCCGTAATAAAACGTCGGAAGCCTATCGTGTTTGGGCTCATTTGTTTTGTCTTGACGAGTACTCTGAACCGAAATGATATCCAGGGTCTGATGATGGAGCCGGAAGGTGGCCATGGGAACTCCGTAATAAAACGTCGGAACCCCATCGTGTTTGGGCTCATTTGTTTTGTCTTGACGAGTTCTCTGAACTGAAATGATATCCAGGGTCTGATGATGGAGCCGGAAGGTGGCCATGGGAACTCCGTAATAAAACGTCGGAACCCCATCGTGTTTGGGCTCATTTGTTTTGTCTTGACGAGTACTCTGAACCGAAATGATATCCAGGGTCTGACGATGGAGCCGGAATGTAGCCATGGGAACTCCGTAATAAAACGACGGAACCCCTTCATGTTTGGGGTCATTTGTTTTGTCTTGACGAGAACTCTGAACCGAAATTATATCCAGGGTCTGATGATGGAGGCGGAAGGTGGCCATGGGAACTCCGTAATAAAACGTCGGAACCCTATCGTGTTTGGGCTTATTTGTTTCGTCTTGACGAGTTGGTCAGAGTACTGGTCAAGACAAAACAAATAAGCCCAAACACGAAGGGGTTCCGTCGTTTTATTACGGAGTCCCCATGGCTACCTTCCGGCTCCATGGCCACCTTCCGGCTCCATCATCAGACCCTGGATATCATTTCGGTTCAGAGTACTCGTCAAGACAAAACAAATGAGCCCAAACAAGATGGGGTTCCGACGTTTTATTACGGAGTTCCCATGGCCACCTTCCGGCTCCATCATCAGACCCTGGATATCATTTCGGTTCAGAGAACTCGTCAAGACAAAACAAATGAGCCCAAACACGATGGGGTTCCGACGTTTCATTACGGAGTTCCCATGGCCACCTTCCGGCTCCATCATCAGACCCTGGATATCATTTCGGTTCGGAGTACTCGTCAAGACAGAACAAATGAGCCCAAACACGATGGGGTTCCGACGTTTTATTACGGAGTTCCCATGGCCACCTTCCGACTCCATCATCAGACCCTGGATATCATTTCGGTTCAGAGTACTCGTCAAGACAAAACAAATGAGCCCAAACACGATGGGGTTCCGACGTTTTATTACGGAGTTCCCATGGCCACCTTCCGGCTCCATCATCAGACCCTGGATATCATTTCGGTTCAGAGTACTTGTCAAGACGAAACAAATGAGCCCAAACACGATGGGGTTGCGACGTTTTATTATGAAGTTCCCATGGCCACATTCCGGCTCCATCATCAGACTCTGGATATCATCTCGGTTCTGAGTACTCGTCAAGGCGAAAGAAATGAGCCCAAACACGATGGGGTTGCGTCGTTTTTTTACGTAGTTCCCATAGATACCTTCCGGCTCCATCATCAGACCCTGGATATCATTTCGGTTCAGAGTACCGTCAAGACGAAACAAATGAGTCCAAACACGATGGGGTTCCGACGTTTTATTACGAAGTTCCTATGGCCACCTTCCGGCTCCATCATCAGACCCTGGAGACCTTGTATGAAAACATTGAAAGGCACCCTCGATATAACCGTCATACCAAAGTAATTGAAGCTATGGTTAATTGGGATTAACAATTACAGTATTTGCAATTAACAATTAACTCGTTAATCCCAATTAAAGTAATTGGGATTAACGAGTTAATCGAATACAATTGTATTCGAATACAATTGTATTTGGATTGATAATCCAATTACATTTGTATTCGATTAATGCCAACACTGGCTGTACTATTTCCCCATTTTAATGTTGCAGTGGACGTAATAATATAAACCTTTATTTACCACTAGCGACCCGCCCCGGCTTCGCACGGTGTTTCTCTATTATATTATGCATGTATTATACATATAAACCTTCCTCTTCAATCACTCTATCTATTAAAAAAAACCGCATCAAAATCGGTTGCGTAGTTTTACAGATTTAAGCATAGGGACAGATAAAGCTACTTTGTTTTATACTATGTAGTGAAGTTGCTGAACTCTCTGAGTCGGTAATAATTATGAATAAACTGTATAATACATATAATATAATATATATGTTTAAACTGTAAAAGTCTAAGTACCTAGGTGTACCCTAGTGCCTACATAGGTATACGTATAAGTACCTAGTACCTATTTTTCTTAAAGTATATTAAAGTATAGTCCTAGTAAAAAAGTTATCACGCTTCCATTATAATTAAATCAGTCTTCTATAACAAAGCTCGACGACAGAATTGCATCTTGCATTTTTGTAATAACGAAGAGATAGTATGAAATTGTACTACATCCAATTTGAACCTTATGTTATGCGAATTAAGATACAAATTTCAAGAGGAATTTCCTGCTTTAAATATGCCACAAACCGCACTGAAACATATCTACACATTTTTTGTTTTAATTTTTAGATTAGGTATAAGTCTTGGTGTTAAGATTGAAAATTGAAGCAGCAATTTTCGAACTTAAGGCTTTCCAGTTCTGAATCTGTAACATGCGCGAACTTCACGTGCAATCGATTTAGTAGCAATATATATGATAAACAAAAATAACTCATTGACCCTTGTGGTAGCTGTATTCACAACAAATACCAATCGTACGATTAAAATAATTATTTCCGTCCCTTAGTCATACGACGCGTACGAGCGAGATAGATAAATAATAGAAACAGCATCGATTGCCGGCAGACGCGTTTTAGTAAGAAGACAACAATGTGAAATTCCGCCTTCCTCAGTGCTCAGTGTGTCTGAGTTTGTGAATCAAAGTTATCGTATAGGTATTGTGTTTTTCTGTATATTTTGACGTTCAAAATACTGTTTGTAATTGTGATGTGGCACAGAATAAGTATTATAGTGTGCGTGTTTTGTTTGGCTGTGTCGTCCGATCAGGCAGGTATTTTAAGATTATCTAAGTCAACTGTTAATTATTGTAAACACTTTTTTGCGTATAAAATCATACAAAAACAATTGTTATGTACAAAGGCGATTCCATTCATTCCGATAAGGGAGATCTCGTGCAGATCTTTCGACATAAACTCATGTTAAAAAAATAAAGGTACTTACTAATATTGACGTATTTAGGCACCTATTTATATTCTTTGTATAAAATTATACTAAGAGACTTTTTTAGTTGATACAATATACCTCTGATTTAATCCCAGTTTATCAGGGTTCACTTGTTTAGCCTATGATTCGGTGATAATAGGTTACAACTACCTACCTAGAGTCTGACTAGAAACTAGAAATTTCGGTTCCGGTTTCGGCTTAGTTTCAGCAAATATTTTTTTCCGTCCAATAGGCTCGGATTAGCGGTATTTAACACTATTCCAAATTTCAAGTCGATAGCATCCGTAGATCCTGAGATATCTTGCTGTGACAGACGGACAGACAGATAGAGTCGCACCATAATAAGGGTTCCTTCTTTACCATTTTGGTACGGAATACGGAACCCTACAAATGAAGACTGACTAATTATGATTGTCATTTTTTTCTTCCCACGAAAACATGACCTTATCTATGGAGATTTCGGTTCTGGTTTCAGCCGAAACTGAGATGAAAGCCGAAATTCGGTCTCGGTTTCGGTTTCGGCCGTGAAAACTAGTTTCGGTCGAACACTAGGTACAATAGTTAACTGGCAAAAATATATTTACTTCACAAACACTAACAAGAATATTTCTTTAGGGGTCGTCCATAAAATACTTAACAATTATATGTCACGCCCGTGGTTTGCATGCAACTTTACGTACCTATCCCTTGGCCATGAAGTGGGATTTTCTTCTAGCGCATGAATAGTTTACGTTTAACACTGCCACAATAGACCAATGCCAGTCGAGGCTAAACCTTAACCAATAATAAATAAATAAGTACACAACGCCGTCACCGCTAATAAGTGCATGTCTTACAATTAATGTTGGTAACCTCGCAGAGGTCCACACCGGAGGATGACAGCTACGTGGCCGCCGCGGTAGAGTACCAGGTGTCTGCCGATGTCGAGCAGAACCTTATCAACTATGTGCAGCTCATTAGCGAGGCGGCTCAACAGGTGAGTTGTAAGGTTAAAGGGACCTAAGTTTGATTTCTATAGTCTATCTATAGCAGCGATCGACAACCCGCGGCCCGCGAACAGCTCATTTGCAGCCCGCGAGCCCCCCTGGCTATTGTGTATGTAAAGGTCGCTATATTCAGAATTGTATAAAATCACACATTATTAACAAAGTGCGGCCCGCGTCAATTTCGTTAGCTACTATGTGGCCCTTGGCTGCTAAAAGGTATACCTAAAGGCTATAGCCGACCGCTGGTCTATAGGTACAACAAACCAACCGAGAGCCGGTTTATACGTGAGGTGCGATGGTGAGGTATACTCCTTAGGTTGGCGTCGTGTACGATCTACTTAAAGAAAACATGTTGTGTGGTTTTGTACTTCATTATGGTCCGTCATAAAAAAGAAGAGTGCTTCATAGATAAAGACTTTGTACATTGCCATTTCAGTGGATTATCAACTTTAGGGCCATTGCAAAGGGTTAAAATTGGTTTAATAGAAACGTGACTTTAGACGTATTATGAGTTCTTTCATTTTATCGAGTTTTATGGCACCGCAAGTGGGCTTATGATAATTATGTTTATTGAGAGCCTATGCACACGGCGTCTTTTAGACGCGCCGTCGACGGGCGTTTAGTAGCTCTGTCTCTTTATATTTTTAAGGTTTAAAAGCGACAGCGCTCCGAAACGCGCGTCGACGGCGCGTTTAAAAGACGCCGTGTGCATAGGCCCTTATTGACGTCCAATCTGTTTCTCACAAATTTACGACAATGATGGATGCTCTATAAAAATGACCTTACGAGCAGTTAGTCCTCTTCCATATTCCTAATTCTTCTATTGGCACTGTTACAGAATGCAGACGTGATCGTGTTCCCAGAGTTGACGCTGACTAGAGGTACACGTAGTGTGGATGTTCCTGTATACGGGCTGCTGAAGCAGCAGCCAATACCAGCTCTGGAGCCCACAAGTTATGATGAGGTAAATCAGGGGCTACACTCCCAATGTCATCGTTCGGACTGTTCGGAGTCTCGCTCACTCAAATATTTTACAACAAGAACTTCGAACAAGTATGTTCGCAGTATAGACCTTCTCTGTCTTATTGAACAAATGAAAAAAACATAAGGCTTGATTATTTGAAGGGTGTGTACCCTGAACTGTGGAAAGAACATGTCTAGTCACCTAAGTAACTTTTTGAGTTATAGCGGCTTGAAAGTTAGTCATCGGGAACAATTAAATACTATGGTAACCATATCTTTAAAAGTGAAATACATATATTAATTTAAGATACTCGCCTGTAATCAAGTGGTTAGTTATAGTTAATTGCAAGCTCTACATTTTAAGGTTAAAATCTTGTTTTCAAACAAAGGTGGCTAGACATATTCTTTCCGTGTACCCTTCATTTTCAATAAGAACAAGGATTGAATCTCTTTCAGAGGCTGATAATTTTACTGTAAGCGAGCTCCTTAACTATATAAATATTAGGAAGATTTTACTTGTTATATTTGACCTGTCTATCTTTTTTTCGTTGCAAGCAGATTATAATCCACATGAGCAGTCGAAATATTTCAATACTTTGACATTTACATTTTGATACTTACATATACAACATATCTCGTCTTCAGCTGATGGTTGGTATATCGGCCGCAGCCAGGGAGCACCAGATCTACGTTCTCATCAACGTTCAGGAGTCTATGAACTGCAGCGCCATCCCTGAAGACTCCGAGGAGTACTGCCCGGAGAGGAAAGAGTATCTTTTCAACACCAACGTCATCTTTGATAGAACTGGGGCTGTTATTGACAGGTACGGATCAAGGGTATGTACAGTCAGCGTCAAATAGTCTGTAGCATCCAAAGTGCCATATATTTATATCGTAACATGTCTTTGTACATATAGTAATAAAGACATGTTACAATATATATGGCGCTTTTGATGCTACAGACTATTTGGTGCTGACTGTACAGTCAAGTGTAACAGTGTTCAGAATTAGATTTATCACATTAAAATCAGGATGGGTAATGCGGGTTAGGGTAGGGAATTTATTTATTTATTGATAATAATAATAATAGGGTAGGGAAGGGGAAAGCGATGGGAAAGGTACACATGCGCTCTTTTTTTTGAAGACTGGCTAACCCGCGACCCTTATTGGGCGTTGCAATTTTCGGACCCGGTGGTCGGCCGTGGCGTTCCCTGGGGTCAAACCAGGTCGCTTGAGTGGATCGGACTGGTTGGGGGGGGATCGGACTGGGTGGGGACCCGCTCGCGCTCTCTGATTGACTGTTACATGCTGAGTCGCGCTTACTCGTAAGACAGGTCGCAGCTGTTTTAAGCTAGCCGATAGGCCTTTGAGACCGTTTATCTTAGCCTTAAAACATTTTAGAAAGAAACTTATTAACTTTGTTATACCTGTAAAAGCAATAAACGAACTGATAACTAATTAACCTATGTAAACTTACTCAGGTACCGCAAAATAAACCTATTCGGGGAGTTCACCCGCACGCCAGCTCTTCGCCCCGACCTGGGCCTTTTTGCCACCGACTTCGGCGTCACCTTCGGCCACTACGTCTGCTTCGACCTGATGTTCCAAGTACCAGCCATCCAGGTGATCGAGAAGAATAAGATTACCGATGTGCTGTTCTCTACTATGTGGTTTTCGGAGATGCCGTATTTGACTGGTGAGTTTATTAAATGTATTGCATATTATTTAATTGAAGTATTTTTCAAAATAGATGATCTCATACATGAAATCGAATAATAGGTAATAGGTACATTTTCTCGGCCTGCTGGCATGTGGGGCCAGGGCCGGATTTGGAGGTGTGAAGGCCCTGGGGCAACGAAGGAGCGGAGGCCCCTAACGGACTAGTGGAGGCCCCTACTTATTAGGGAAGTATTGTGGAGGCCCGGGGCGGTAGCCCCGCCTGCCCTCCTCCAAATACGGCCCTGTGTGGGGCATCATTATAAAGAGAGTATTATTGATGCATGCCTGTGGTTCTACATCTATTTATTTGGCCGATATCCGGTACCTACTTATTATTATTTTTTAGTAACGCAGAAATGATTTACCGTTACTATAATTTACGTACTTATTTGTTTTCATATGTTTCAGCGGTACAGATCCAGGAAGCCTACGCTTATGCCCAGAATGTCAACTTCATCGGAGCCGGGGCCAACAACGTGGGAGTTGGAAGTGCTGGTAAAATTAACGTAATTTTTTATCAATTTACTAAATATTTAAAGTTCTATAAGATACCTACTTGTGGACCGATTATTGGGTAAAGCTTCGTCTTTATCGTGAAATTGTATAGAATTATATCCGTATCGTATTACCTACACACCTAGCGCGATAAAATAAAGAATGACTCAGATATTTATGCCCTTCGATTGCGGCTCGGGCTACAAAGAGATGCCTCTTTGTAGCCCGAGCCGCAAGCGAAGGGCATAAATATGCGAACTGAGGCATTCCCTATTACCGCCCGTGGTGTGTTTACAATTTTACGATTTCCCTGGATTTTTCCCGCGTCACGACACCAACGCCAAAAATGACACTTTCACGTAAATTATGATTATATTTTTCTACGATCATAATAACATCGCACGCACCCATGGTAAACTCACGAATCTACCACTTTGAGAGATTCGCAAATTCGATCGTAATCTGTCTAGGTTTAGGTCTAAAATCCAAGTTCACCAACATTGCACATTCGCAAGTTTACCATGGGTGCCTGCCACGAATAATAAGTCAGTGCTATAGGGGATTTATTGTAAAACGTACCTAAGTACCTACTTAGTACGTTTACACTTTTAATAATACCTGTTTTATTTTCCTAGAGTTCTTTTTACATTTTCCCCAGTTTTTAGGGTTCCGTACCAAAATGGTAAAAAAGGAACCCTTATGGTGCGACTCTGTCTGTCTGTCTGTCTGTCTGTCTGTCTGTCTGTCCGTCTGTCACAGCCAGATATCTCAGGAACTACTGCTGCTATCGGTTTGAAATTTGGAATAGTGTTAAAAGTAGCTAACCCGAGCTTATTGGACATAAAAAAAATCTTGTACCTTTTTTACTTTTTTTTTTAAAGGGCTCCGTAATGGGATTTTGAAAATTGAAAGTAGGGCTAATATATCGAGTGGGGTATCAAATGAAAGAGCTTAATTTGTAGATTAAAATACCATTTTTATTTTTTTTCTTAAATAAATAGTTTTTGATTTATGGCGAAAAAAGTTAAAAAAAATACCATTCCCCCCCTATTATCTCCGAAGTTACTGATCAGAAAAATGTGTCATAATTACCAATTATTAATGTCGTCCTAAATATTACAGGAAAAATATAACGGTTTTCCTCACTTGCACCGTTTTTGAGAAATTTGCAAAAATCATAACACATACTTATTTGCTCCTACTAAACTAATCGCCATACAGTTTTTCTTGAACTATTCATGTATCTACTTATTAGGATTATTATGTATGTCTTTCCCGTACACGAGACAATAGTGTCCCGGCCCTTTGGGAGGCGTGCGCGGAGCCGAAGCCAACGCGTAGAGGCCCTTTCGACAATTTAATGAAAGGCAACGTGTACACCCAGCGGATGCTGTCCCTGCCCGTGTCATGGGACGCACGCAGAGACAGCCCCCGCCAGATGCAAGGACTATTGTTGATTGATGGAATCTAACTCTACTGGGTTATGGTGGTGGAATTATGGACTAGGTACTGGGCTATGGATTGAGACATGACGGCGCCTGTCAGGAAAAGTGTCTCATGGCTTTCGCGGCACTGACAGACCGTGACTTGCCCTCCGCTGATGGGCCCCTGTTAAATAGCGACATTATGAGCAATGGCCCAGGGGCAACACCGCTGCCGAGGGCTGCAGGGTGTCGAGAGGTGTGCTGCGCTTTCTCCGAGGGTACTCGCGGCGTTATGCCCTTTAACACTTCCACGCCTGGAGCATATAGCTCTCGCGACTCCACTCTGGCCGGCCGGTTAAGGCAAGCCAGAGGCGGAGGTCCTGAGGATTATTATTATTATTAGGAAGACCGTTATATTTTCTCTTCCTAACTTGAATACTTTTTAAAAATTTACAAAAATCTTAACATATTAGTTCTACCCTCCCTACGAGAGCCATCTAGCGGAGAGTAGCAAAACTAAGCGATGATTTATTTCAGATTATATAAAAAATGTCTATTAAATACAATGATCACTCATCAGGAATCGGGAAAAAAAGTAACAATAATTATTAAAAACTCTATAATAGGAGTATGTTAGGAAATTTGACACTGGTATATACCATAAAAATGAAATACCACTAGCGCCATCTAGGGACACAAATCTAAAATAAGGTAGCTTGTGGCTAAAAATGATACATGAGAACTAACTTAGTTGACAAACAATTATTTCAATCAGCCAATAACAAAAAGTAACGTTTAAATTTAAATTACAAGTAAAATTTACGCGCTATTTAGTATCAATAGATGTCGCTGTAGCATACGCTGCATCGCGCTGTTAAGATTTTTCCTGGTTGAATAGGGCTAAAGCGGGCTTACGGCAGGGTTGCTGTTAGTCGTAAGGTTGGTCTACTTATTAGTTTATACGGAACCCTCGGTGCGCGAGTCCGACTCGCACTTGACCGGTTTTTTTTAATTAATTTCTCTATGTATACATATTGTAATTCCAGGATCCGGTATTTACTCGGGTAAAGCTGGCGCCTTGGTGAGCACGATGCCTGGTGTTCCTACTACTCGTCTTCTAGTCTCGAGGGTGCCTAAGGTCCCTGGTAATGTAAGTCACAAGTCTCTTAGTTCCCCTAAAGGACCTTAAAACAAATAGCCGGATGTAGCCTCGCTAACAGATAACTGAAGCACTTTTAGTGAGCCAGTCACTTTGTACTTACGAGCAGCACGCACACATTGACCTGACCGACCAGCGTTAAGCGACTGGCTCACTAGAGCTGCTTCAGTTATCTGTCAGCGAGGCTAGGTCCGGCTATTTATTTTAAGGTCCTTGGTTCCCCTCTTGAAATTATAGTTTCTTTACGTTTCTGACCGAGTGAGTGCGAAGCGCGAGCGTCTCCGTTTCACGTTGTGCAAAAATGCTTTCCTATGTCTGTCCAGCTGTTCTCCTCTACGGGTCGCATTTCTCAATCGACTCTCGTGACATTTTGTGAGCACGTTCGATAATTATATAGATTTTTTGTATAATATGACGGTTAGGGTAAACGATTAGAAAGAGCAATTAAAGCCACGGTAGTGACATACACGGTAATGACCGTGTGCACAATATATATGTATACAAGATAGATATACCTCTGATTGCAGGTGGCCGGTATCACATACCCCGGCCCGATCTACGACCCCCCCACGGACCATGACAGCCTGGTCCTAATCACCGACCCGTCGCTGCCCGACCACACCAGCAGACTGCTGGTACCAGGTTTCCAGGAGTTCACACTGGTGGATAAGGAAGTCAGCTGTACCTTCAGGGTCAGGCTAACGCCGAGGGAGGGAGAGGGGGTGAGGATTGATTTTATATATCTATATATTTACTCCTAAAGCTGGCCATAGACGTGTAGTTTTAACAAGTAATGGCTTATTTCCCATAACCTGAGGGGTTTAACCATAGGCGAATAGTCAATTATATATATGCCTGTATGCACAGAAATATATGGAAGTAGAAGGAAAAAAGTGTATGTACCTCGCGTGCTAAAAAGAAGTGGCAACGACCTACTTTGCACGCCGTTAACTTGAGTTGCCGTCAATGTTATTATCAGATTTGAAAATCTGATAATATTGGTATAATTCATTGTACAGTCGAGTTCATTTAAATCTACACATAATAACATAAAAGCGTGTTCAGATATTTTTGTTCTCTTATATTATAAGATATATATCAGATGTTCATATCAGGTACATATCAGGTATTCAGATATTTTTGTTCTCTTATCAAAAATATCTGAACACGCTTTTATGCTCTTGACAATAGAGTTGTGTTCAGATATTTTTGTTCCCGTAAGTGTGTAGATGTAAATGAACTCGACTGTACAAATTTATGTTTTCTAAATTAACTACACTTTTGGCGTCAAACGCCAAGCGAAAACGTTACACGCTTGATTCCCATACAAATCGATGAACTATTCTTCTATCTCGATATTCTCGACATATTTCTGTGCCTGTATGTATGCTAGTATGAAATTCGATTGGTCGCTGTTGCCCTCTGTCCGCACCACACACATATCCTCTCAATTAGTTGTACGCCTATGATAATTTTAGGGTGAATATTCGAGCGTTTTCGCCGCTCAATAAAATGTTATTACCATGACGTATATCGATACGAGGGAATGACGAGTGGCAATAACTACTGATAAAATCAGACTCTGCATCGATACCACTTCAGGTCCCGTAGAAAACTCAACTCCGATCACAATGGTGATCGGAGTTGAGTTTGCTAAATATTGGGTTGAACGGTAATGATAAAAATCACCGGGGTAGAAACGCTGAATATTGACCCTTCAAGTATTACGCGGTTTTATAAGATTAAAATTAAAAACACAGCGAATACTTTCGTTACATTACTAGTAGAGTGTGACTGCGATAACTTTGCAGAGCGGAACATGGCGACGCCTCCATTTAAAAGTCATATTTTCATAGAAATTTTACTTTTAAACGGAGGTGTTGCCATATCGTAGTTGCACTCTAGTGCTACAGATGTTTTGACAGTTCTTAGAAGCTACCTTTACTATACGATATTGATACTTATATCGCTTAAATCACGTATTTGCTTTCGTTTTTAGTAAGATTTCGGTTTGCATGATTTCTTTAGAAAACCTTTGGTACTTCTTTGCACGATAGCATGTTTTTCGCTTTTAGAATGTGTTAACACTTTGTGTCTATCTTGCATTAACCATACGTCCATTGAAAAAGACATGCATGGGGCCGAAGGTAAGTTGCTTAATAATATAATAATAATACTTTCGCTTCTTTACACCTAAACAGCTACTACTTAGTCAGGGCCGAATTTGGGGGAGGGCAGGCGGGGCTACTGCCCCGGGCCTCCACAACACTTCCCTAATAAGTAGGGGCCTCTACTAGTCCGTTACGGGCCTCCGCTCCTTCGTTGCCCCAGGGCCTTCACACCTCCAAATCCGGCTCTGACCTTAGTCCTGCAATAGCATGATTTGGTTTGGCTAGATTAAATGACGAAACAAAAAAGTCATACGAAAAGTATGGTACGTTGGCCAGTTTTGTTTGGTATAAGTAGTATAATATTGTAGTCTTTGGGTTTAAGCACGCAGCTCACTGGCATGCAGCCAGTCAACCACTCTGAAGTGGTACATATAACTACCAAAAGCTCCCGGGTTCGACCGACAAAAGTTGGTCGACTACGTCCCAAACGGCTTCGCTTTTACAGCATGTTCTATGTAATGTATGCTCTCTTTTCTAGCAACATCAAACTCATTGAAGTGTTTGTTTTAGAGCCACAAGTATCGCGCGTTCGTGCAGGACGGCAGCAACACTTACTCCCGACGGCAGGTGGGCGTGGCCAGTTGTCTCCTGGCCGCATGCCGGGACTACAACCCCAAGACTTGTGCATATAGGTGAGTAATGCCGTCTCCTTACTATTTTATGAGTTTATGACACTTTTAAATGGGACAATTGTACTGGATTGTAAACTTTTAAGTACGATGAGTACAAATTTGTAATGCCACAGCTCAGGGCAAAAACACAGTCATTAAAGGACTGATTTTGTGACATCTTATCAGTCTACATAGGTACGTTCCACTACTCAATATATGAGATTGAATGGGTTGTCCGCTTGCTGTTTTGATGAGTTTATTTTATATGATGATGGTTTTATAGAACCTACGTGTTAGTTAAAAATAAGCGTATCTTGTTTCAGATTCAAGAAAAATGAGACTGACATCGAAATAAAGGAACTAGAAATAAAAATGTCGACAATACGTAACCAGTACAACAAGACACTTCAATGCGACAACGTGGTGTATTTCCCGACTTCCTTCAGAATCAATAAATTTCCTCTCAGTCCCACTAACTTTACATATACAGATTCGACAAAAACTGATGAAAACGAAGTCGAACCAGTAGGTCGAGAAAAGATTTTGTATAAAATTAATGCACCTCAGAATGAGTTGATGTCATTCGGGGTTTGGGGAAGGCTTTACGTGAAAGATGTTGATCATAGTCGCGAAGTGACGGACGAGGATATTCAGAGTTATCTCACAATTGAAGACTTGATCTATGGAACCAAGAGAGTTAAAGATTGATACAAGATACTATAAGGGAAACGATCTATTTAAACAGTATTAGTTAAAGATTAGCTTGATGTTATTACATTTTTTATGATATTATAGTTTTTTTGTTATTTATACCATTTTTATTCACTTCTTCCCTCCTTGACATTTCTTCGCATGTTAATGCGGGCTAATTTTCCACAACTCGACGACAATTATGCGAGCCGAGAAATTCCATGACTTAACGGTGTACTAAATTTCACACCGTCAAGCTGGCGTATTTGGGAATTTCTTATAGAAAGAGCTTACTATATCTCGGCTTCTACGATAGCTAGAGTAATTAAATTGTAGGGTCCTAGGGTACTATTTAGGTACTATTTTTTGAGATATAAAGCGTTTCCAAAAACAAAGCCGTTCCAGAGATACAAACGGTGTACGCCAGCTTGACGCCCGGTAGCGTACACCGTGAACAGGCCTTATATTTCAGAAAGTTTAAGGGTACTATTTTTTCACCTAGGTATTTCGTTGGTACTATTTGGGTACTATTTATTGGCCGCATCAGATTCTGAATATCTTTACGGTGTACGCTATCTTGACGGACACTTCGAGAAAGACGTGGGCGGCTGTTTCCTCCACCTCCATACAGGCTCGGTCCGGCGCTTTAATATTGTTTTACATGTAACATTTTAGAACAAATACCAATACAAAGCACTCGCCTTTGACGGGGAGCGCAGCTTCAGCGGCCTGGGAGAGGGGGACACCAGGATCTGCTCCGTGATAGCTTGCACGGGGGACTCTATCGACACATGTGGCAGAAGGTGAGTGCAATTTGTAGACAGAAGTGTTTCGAGCGAGTTTCTATAACTGCGCCTTTGAAAAAGGTCCGTAACCGTCCGGGTTACGGCACTGGGCAAAGGGTCTATCTAGACACCGCATGTCCCTATTATCAAAACTGATGTTCCATTTTATCTATACTATCCCAATGTAGGCTTTTCTGATGTTCCAGAACTCTGGTTCCTTTGCCAAAAAGACGGTTCCCTCTGAAACCGTTAATTTGACACGATTATTATCAAGCAAACCTAAGGCATGGATGATCAGATTATATCTGATCATTAGGCTTTAGATTAATGCATCTTAATTAGTTTTAACTGTACCTTCAGTAATACTACAATTTTTTTTACAGATTTCCTATGTACAACCAAAATTCGACGTCCATCTTCGAAGAATTGACTATAGAAGCCACGGTGCCTACGCCTGTCCTAGATACTCGATTAGACGCCCATGATTCATCCTTCTTCCCATTATCTCTAGATATATCCATAATGCCTCTAGAATCTAGCGAATACTCTTACACTGAAGCAGAGAGTAATGGGAACACAGTGTTTACTTACACTTTACTTAACTCTGAGAAGGAGTTGTATTCTTTTGCAGTTTGGGGGAGAGTGTTTGAACCAGCGCCCGGATCATCGGTAGCGCCAGGTCTAAGTAAGGTGTTGTTACTCATCGGGTTAGCTTTAGCTTTAAGGTACCTTAATCAAGGTTATCAGAACTATTGAGAACAAACACAGTATGTGTAAATAAAGTATTTATTTTGTTTTTGGTGTGTTATTATTAATACCATTTTATCGGACACGGAGGTTTGTATTTTTGGTTATAGTTCCGTGTGTCCTTTAGACCAGAATGATTTAACCATATCAGCTGCTTTCTCCGCAATCATGATTGTTGGAGCATTGATGTTTCCTCGTGCAATGTCAGGCATGATACTAGCGTCCACTACTCTTAATCCTTTTATATTTTTAACTTTTAATTCAGGATCCACTACGGCAGTTTTATCTCCGTCTGGTCCCATTTTCACAGTGCTAGAAGGATGATACAATGAAAATGTAGTTTCTCTTGCTAAGCATTCTATATAGTCGTCTGATTCTTTCTCAAGCTTTTCGCAAGCTTCAATTTCAAGCCATTGATGTTTAAGACCAATCTGTTTGAACGTTTCGGATTCACTCAATTTCAATGCATGTTGTCTGAACCCCCTTAGGATTGTTAGTAAATCGTCTTGTTCTTGGAAGTAGTTGGCATAAATCAACGGATGTTCCTTATGATCGACACTCTTAAGAGCGATGCGCCCTTTAGACTTGGGTCTTAATAAAACCTCCACTACTAGAAGAACATGGTTATTTTCATTCATTTCCCGAAACTTTTTCTGAGCTTCTTCGTTGAGTCCGTGTCTGCCGAAGATATCAACAAAATTAACTGAGCCCGGAGGCAAAAACACGTAATGAAACTGTAAATCAGGACTGCTTGCACTAGGATCCGTAGAGTTATAGAAAGATATAACTTTATGGGGACTCATGTCCGAAAATATTCCTGTGTTATGTAACATATATTCCGATAGAGCTCCCGTAATCTGAAGCGCCCCAAGCGTATTCTTGTCTCCCGGCATTGTGTAAAATGCTGGTACAAATAAGTGATCTTGTAAGTTTTTCCCTACAGGTAAATCAACTTTGACATCAATGTTTAAATCTTCCAGATCTTTCCGAGGTCCGATTCCCGATAGCATCAGTAACTGAGGCGAATTGATGGCGCCAGCTGATACTATCACTTCTTTTTTAGCTTTTACTACAAATTCTTTTCCATCCTTATTCAAAACTACACCTTCTACGTCACGGGTGTTCGGTTTAAATAAAATCTTCGTCGCTATCGTGTTCTTGATGACATGCAGGTTCTTGCGCTCTTTTATAGGGCTTAAGAAGGCTGAAGCTGTGCTGTGCCTGACACCATCTTTGATAGTACTGAATGCTCTAGTAATACCCATTTGCTTCTCACCGTTTATATCATAAAGTGCATCCATGCCGATTTCCGTTGCTGCTTTGATAATCAGATTTTCAATGTCATGTACATTTTTAGTGTCGTCTACGCTTAGATAACCACCAGTGCCGTGGTATGGGATTGTGTCTTCGTTTAGAACTCCAGTAAAGTTTTGGCTTTTTTTAAAGTATGGTAGGACATCATTGTAGCTCCAGCCGTGGTTGCCGCTGGCTGCCCACTCGTCGTAGTCCAGTCTGTTGCCCCTGACGTAGTACATAGCGTTGATCGCGCTGCAACCTCCGAGGGCTCTGCCTCGTGGCCATGCGCAGCTCTTGCTAGTGTAAGACCGACACGCTCCTTCTTGAGGTACAGTCCGGTAGCCCCAGTCATCCGGGCCGTCGATGTTATTGAAAAAGAATTGTGGCACCTGGAAGGCATAAAGCAAGCGTTATTTACATAGTGACTTAACTGATAGTATTCTTATTTAATACCAGTGGACCCGCTAGCGACTTCGTTCACCGAGATGAAATAAGTTACTGTCTCTTTTGTGCTTCGGCTTAGGCGGATAAACAGTATCATACTTATGTGTGAATCGGAGTCATAATCTACCTGTACTTATACCAAATTTCATGAAAATCGGCCCGGTAGTTTTTACGTGATGCGCGAACAAACAAATTAAATAGACTAAAAACTATTATTTACGTTTTATTAGTTAACTTTAACACTCCCCAGTTATTTTTAGAGAAAATCTTTAATGTACAGTCTTTCTACGATTCTATTATAGATTTATAGATAGATAGATTGTATCTATTTAGATATAAGGGCCTACCATGGTACCAAGCGAGGGATTACCACCAGCCTCTACGAGGAGGACGTTCCAGTCGGCTACTTCTGTCAGACGATTCGCCATCACGGAGCCCGCTGATCCTGCTCCCACGACAATGAAGTCATAGTTGGGATCTAAGACAATAAAACATATATCGACATTAGGTACTGAAAAAAAAAACACGTATCTGATACTGATTCCAGGTTAAACGTAGTAAGTGTATATTAAGTTTTTTTTTTCAAAGTAGTGACGATATAGTTACTATTATTGTTGTTTGAAAATGTCTTTGGAGTTGGAAATTTTGTGGCGTTGTTTCGACTAAAAGGAAATGCTACTGTGTGCATGATCGAGTCATAAGTTGTCTTGACGAGCGCGCATTGCGCCTATAGCATCACTTTCGACCCTATTGACTAGTAGCGCTCTAACCAAAGTATAAAGACGTACAAGTAGTCCAAGATCGGCCGTTTAGGAGCGCGCGACACTTAATCACACAGACGCGCAATAGCACGTTTAAAATTTTGCTTGTAGTGTACACGGTGCGCACACATTCAAGCACGCGATGTATCTTTTGTAGGAAGAAAAATGACTGTATTATACTGTACTCAAACCATAACCTGGTCAGAGGCTCTGACCAGGTTAAGGTTTGACTCAGAGCCGATTAGCCGAATCTCGAATCTAGAGATACTTCCTGGAGGAGTTACCTTGAAGGATGGCTTTAGTTGAACTGCGCGATCAAAAATCCCTACATCCCCTACATAGACACTGACCTCTCCCCCTGATATCTCCTTAGAATCGGTAAACTGAGCTCCAGCTCAAACACCCACATCTCAAACCCAACAATACTTGCTGGGAGAGTTACATTTAAGGACGGCTTCAGTGGTATTGAGGCCACAAGTGGTCTCCAGCCAGGGCGCATTGCGCAGCCAAGAACCCTTGAAGCTCCTGAACGTAAGTACAGAGGGCCAACGCCCGCAGTTAGCTCTCCAGAATCACTGCGATTGGTTCCTGGGGAAACGCTCACATCTAGAAGTTACCTTTAAAGACGGCTTCAGTGGCAACATCAGGTCACAAGTGGTCTCCTGCCAGCGCACATTGCGCAGCCAAGAACCCTTCGAGTGCCTGCACGAACAGAAGCCCCACGCTCTGGTAGCTCTCCAGAATCGCTGCGATTGGTTCCTGGGCATACGCTCACATCTCGGAGTTACCTTTAAGAACATCTTCAGTGGCATCATCAGGCCACAAGTGGTCTCCAGCCAGCGCACATTGCGCAGCCAAGAACCCTTGGAGCGCCTGCACGAACAGAGGCCCCACGCCCTGGTAGCTCTCCAAAATCGGCGCAGTGAGCGCTGGATCGCATGCCCACATCTTGTTATCTGAAATGACTGTCAAATGGCATAATAACATGATTATTCTAAACTAGACCTTATGTTGTATAATGTAAGCAACAACACTATGATGGCGATGGCGCTACATGACGTTAAGGATAGAGGCGATTTATTTGTCCCGCTATATCATGGCACACTCTAGACCAGTGCTTCCTAACCTTTATTACTACATCACCCACAGGCCGCATCGAGATTTATGTTGTTACCCCTTCAAAAAATAGGTAATACAGGCAATTACATGAAAGTACTCAAGGAAAAGCGACTAAATATGAGTATTACTCCTGAGAAAACTTAATTTTACCCCTAAAGGGGTAATTACCCCCGGGTTCGGAACCACTGCTCTAGACATACACACGGAACACTTTAGATATTCCATTATACTCTCTACTTATGTGCCTCTACTCTGCGAATATCCGTTTGCACGAAAAAGGTTTTCAGCGCTATATTCCATCAAGATGAAACACTACTTACTACACTTCCTATAATCCTATTAAATAAACGGTACCAGCCAACGCAATAATGACTTGCGGCATTTACTTACACAGTAAAAAAGCTACAAAATTAAAACGATAACCACACGACGGCAAAGGCAGCATAATAGGGAACGTGCACGACGGCGCGGCCACATAGACGAAAACGCCGTTAATTTGCCGTCAGCTTGATTTGTCAGGGGCGATAGTTTCCTTTATCGTCCGCCCGTGTCTCTTTTGTCGTTTAGTGCTGCCACCTACTCGTATAGTTCGTGCACGTTCCCTATATCCATACAAATGGCTCAAACCGACACACACTTACGCGACCCACCAATAATCTCGAAGGATTTCGACAATGTTGAGTTTTCTCTGCGTGTTGAGACAAGGTTCGTGACGTCTTATAGGAGCGAACACACACAGAGGTCTGCGTGAGAAATCGCGTCAAAACATCTACTTAGTTGATATAGGTATGATGAAACAGTCATATCTACTGTGTGCATATTGCACGTTTGATTTGCAGTTGCATGTTATTAACCGTTATTAAAGATAATTACTCTTTAGGAAAATTGCTGCCATTCCTGATTCGCTAAGATAGAAAGAGATCTAATCTAAGATCCTTTTATAAAACCAATGAAGAAAAATATCAGAGCTTCGCTGCCTTGCATTTTCATTGGGGTTAGAGGGACAAATGTATCTAAGTACACCTAGGTACCTATAGTCGTCTAGACGCTAATCTGACTCTCATCTCATATTCGTTGCAGATATATAAGGTACTTAGGTCGGTTGCGCGAGCAGAATTTTGTATGAATAATTAATGAAGTTTTGCAGCTAGCTAAATACCCTACTACTTAACAATACCATATATGGTATCAGCTCATCAAGCATAAAAAAGTGTAAGCTAAAATGCCTTAACTTATTTTAAAACTGTTAAATATTTAGACACAATTAACCCAGGTTGCTGGCAAAAATTGGCCAAGAATGGCAAAAGATCGTCAAATATGTCATACTATAGAGGATGCCTATGCCCAGTAATGGGCGCCAAACTCTGTTAATACATGTAGATAGAGTCTGTGCGGAAAGAGAATAGGATTAATTTTGGGGGGCGCTGTAATGCTTTTCTACCGTATGTGCCGTATTTTCTGTTCTGTGGCCATACTGGTTAGGTTAGTTCCGTTTTTCGCCACGCCTATTCTCTTTCCGCACAGACTCTACGTATTCCATAAAAATATACACTGTCGCGGATTTAACAATATTTAAGGATAAAAAAACCTATAATAATCTTGACAAGGATGTACCTAAGTGTCAGAGTGACGGATGTTTTATCATTTATTTATCGATCGATAAAGCGTAGCGTCCTACGCCTGCAGCAAGTGTTGTATACTAAAGTCTAGTTGTACCTCTATAATATGTTGCAGTTACTCTTAATCAGTCAAAACTAGAGATGGGCCGACTACGGATTTTGCCGACTATAGCTAGTCGGCAAAATCCGTAGTCGGCCGACTAATCGGTTCTCAATTTGCCGATTAATCGGCCGACTAGTCAGCATTGCCGATCATAGTTATTAGCTATGTTCGGGTGCAATCGGAAACGCTCGGTTCGCTTCGTCTCCCCACACTAACCCGAGTACATAACTGTAACTCTATTTACCATGTGTGATGTGCCACCAAAGTTTAATTATTAAAATTAAAATATTACATGTTACTTAATTGTTACACCTTTAAAAAGCTTAATTTAGTTGTATTTGAGTAAAGTACGTAAAAATATAAAATAATTAAAACAAAAATATGGTTTAATTTTTTCTGTGTTCTATATTCTTTTATTTTTATCTTATATTTCCCTAGGCAATACTGCCGAATATTCGGCATTTTTTGCCGACTAGTCGCCGACTAATCGGCCGACTACAAATGATGCCGAATAGTCGGCGACTAGTCGGCCCATCTCTAGTCAAAACTACTTCGCCGGTTTATTAAAAAGACGATACGCTTAGTTTTGTGGGAGTGACACCGCCTACGAAGCTAAAGTCCTGGGTTCAAATCCTAATACGTATTTGTGTGATGAGCACAGGTAGCTAGGGTAAGGGTAGTTTTAATGAGACGCAATCACCCCGGTTGTCCTTACTTACATAAACAGGTTTAAAGAAACGCATACCTATACCTATTCAAAACTTGAATTAGTTTAAGTCTAGGTATTTATATTTATGTCCCCCGGCTGATTGTAGTTTTGGTCACACGTATGTTATAGAGATTTATATACAACGTAGATAATGCTTAAGGTTGTTAATTGACCAACCGGTTTGTACTGTTCACTACATAATATGTATTCTGTATGCGGACGGGTAGGTGACATAACCGGCGCTGCTGCTTGCTGCCACATTGAACTTTAAATAGGTAATAAATAATTTGCCATTTTTAGGGTTCTGTCTGTCCGTCCGTCACAGGGCTCTAGCTTTTGAATCGTAATAGGCAGAGCCTTGAAATTTTCACAGAATGTGAACAAATAATAAAAACAAAATAAAATGTAAAAGAAAAGGAGGTCCCCATACAAGAAACGTGTTTGTGTCGACCAGTCACAGGACTGTATCTTTTGAACCGTAATAGATAGATACTTGAAATTTTCACAGAATGTGTATTTATATTGTCAAATAATAAAATGAAAATTTAATCGAGAATAAAAGGGGGTCCCCATACAAGAAACGTGTTTATTTGGCGTCTTTTTGCTCGATTTTAATAATGGTAATAGGTAGATGCTTGATATGTTCACAGAATGTATATTTCTATTGCCGCTATAACAACAAATAATAAAAAGAATAGTCCAGTTTTAAAATTTCTATCTCCCATTTCGGCCTCCTTTGAAAAAAAATAATAAAGGTATAGGATTTCTTTTTATGTCCAGTAGGCTAGTAGGTAGGTAATGACTTTTAGAACTGTTCCAAATTTCAAATCGATAGCAGCAGTAGTTCCTGAGATATCTAGCTGTGACAGACGGACAGAGTCGCACCATAAGGGTTCCTTTATTTACCATTTTGGTACGGAACCCAAAAAACAAAATATTAAAAGTAAAAGGGGGTCCCCATACAAGAAACGTGTTTTTGTGGTGTCTTTTTGCTCGAGGGTGTTACGGAACTCTTCACGTGCGAATCCGACTCGCACTTGGCCGGTTTTATTCAAACGTGAACGGTTAAGCCAAACTTAAATTATGTTTAAATGCCGTCTAACCTGTCAACTTTGTGACAAACAAAACATAGCCGTTTGACATTAATGCTCAGTTTTGTGACGATCACTGTTTAAATGAAACCCTATACAACAGCCAGCTTCAAAAGTAGACAATTTAGGATCATGTCGCGGTACTAAAGTGCCCAGCTAGCTACTTTTGGCGCTTATGCAATATGCATATGCGCTGTTATGGCAAATCGGGCCTTCCCTTTTACTTAAAGGGGAATCCCAACAGGCAATTCATTGAAGTACTTTCCTGTCCCTGCTCCGAGGAACTCCACATGAGCGATGGCGGAAAATAAATCCTATTACCTTTTAATATGACAGTTTATTCAATATCAGGAGCTATGCAGTTACAACTAATGCAAACAACACGTGCTACTCGTATATCCTCCTTCGTCGAGTTCATTAAAGTTAATATAAACAAAGCATAATTTATGTAACATCACTATCAGTCAGTATTCATTGAGGAGTCTATCGTAATACGAGTCGTGTGTTGGCACATAATTTTAAAGTGCGATAACTGTTTTCAGTAGTAACAATGGCGGAAATAAAGAGAGTACTTGTGATCTACACTGGTGGTACATTTGGGATGTTGAAGAATGAAAAAGGGGGTAAGAATTTATGTCATCATCTTATATCGTAAGGCTGCAATTTTCTTAGTAGGAACCACCATACCACAAATAAAAAAAAATAATAATAATTGGATTGCAATCTAATATGTTACCATTGATTTTCTTATACATTTTAATTGTCAAATCGCGTCTAAAATTCCGTCCCTGACTATGGAAGACAGGTTACTTTTCGGGGGGGTAGGCTCCTGAGATGTGTGAGATGTCATTAGTTAGGTGTCTATCCTAGAACTTCGAATCGGTCAACCCAACATCTTGGGCACTATGGACCATACTGGGGTGGGCACGGCCCAGTCTGCCCCCCTCTATATGATGGAAGTGATTATTTAGTGGAGTGCTTATAGATCATTCTTATGCAGTGCCAATAACTTGTTACCATCTAAGTCATACACAACTGATAATACATTTTTATAGCAGTATTATGCGATACATTGACCTATAAATAAAATATTTATATGATCTACGATCCAATTAACACGAATTCGATCATAATACGGATCCATATAAATTGACATGTACAAATTATCATGTTATGTTGTATTATGAAATAAATCTAATCAATTGGTTACATTAACCATTTTTTATTTATATTTTATACGTTATTTTTTGACGTGAAAATGTTTATTAACTCTGTCGTATGTTATTTTGTGTCCATCAAGATAGCGTACACCGTAAAGATATTCAGAATCTGATGCAGCCAATAAATAGTACCCAAATAGTACCGACGAAATACCTAGGTCAAAAAAATATTACCCTTAAACTTTCTGAAATATAAGGCCTGTTCACGGTGTACGCTACCGGGCGTCAAGCTGGCGTACACCGTTTGTATCTCTGGAACGGCTTTGTTTTTGGAAACGATTTATATCTCAAAAAATAGTACCCAAATATGGCCCCTACAATTTCATTTCTCTAGCTATCGTAGAAGCCGAGATATAGTGAGCTCTTTCTATAAGAAATTCCCGGGTACGCCAGCTTGACGGTGTGAAATTTTGTACACCGTTAAGTCATGGAATATCTCGGCTTCTACGATAGCTAGAGAAATGAAATTTTAGGGCCCTAGGGTACTATTTGGGTACTATTTTTTGAGATATAAAACGTTTCCAAAAACAAAGCCGTTCCAGAGATACACCTTGAACAGGCCTTATATTTCGAAAAGTTTTAGGGTACAATTTTTTTCACCTATGTATTTCGTCGATACTATTTGGGTACTATTTATTGGCTGCATCAGATTCTGAATATCTTTACGGTGTACGCTAGCTTGACGGACACGTTATTTTTTTGTTTTCAGTACTAGTACCGCAAAAGAACATAGAAAAGGTGATTAGGCGCCTACCGCAGCTTCATGATGAAGAGTACTGGAAAACGCATCTCGAGAAGTCAGAGAGGAAGGAATACCTTGCTCTACCAGGTCGGTTTAAAATGTTTACGTATGGACGATCTCATGCGGTACGCACATATACATAACACACACACACACACACACATATCACAAATCGTTCAAAAACAGCAAATTACAAGAGAGAGTAGAGACTTGAAATTTTCACAGATTGTTTATTTCTATTGCCGCTATAACAACAAATGATAAAAACAAAATGAAATTAAAAATATAAAGGGGCCTCCATACAAGAAACGTGTCTTTAGCGTTTTTTGCTTCTCACCCTTCATGTGCGAATCGAACTCGCACTTGATCGGTTTTTATAATACAATCACGGACAATGAATTCGGGTCATTTTCTATGAACAATACAATACAGCGTGGAAATCCAATACGGGCGAATATTGAAACAGTGGTCAGTATAGGACCTAAGCAGTATATTTAGATAACTTTTGCTTAAAACTGCAATGAAAATATTTACCATACAAAATAATTCGGCCCGCAATGTAACGCAACACATTCAAGTTGACAAACACGCTAGTTCAGTTACTTAAAAAAAAGCTCGTATCTCGCAATGTCATAACAAGCATGCATGCGGTACATTGCTGCTCGGTAAATTTTCAAAAATTAACTGAGTACGAGGTCACTAGAGTCTGGCTAATGAAAGATGAGACTAAAAAATAGCGGTAAATTTAAAAAAACAACGGGTTGCAACACTGTTTATAGGGTGACAAAAACGGTAATGATACTTGAGCCGATTTTTGAGTTGTTGTCACCTTTTTAATTCTTCCGATTTTAGTGAAAATTTGTAAGTACATAGCTTTTATTAGAGTGTTAGTGTTTATTTATGATATATATTTACTCCCCACATTAGCCACGGAAAGAAAAGCAAAAACAATTCAGTACGTATTTTCGGAAACTGTTACTTTCTTATGTTGCATATTGAGTATCAAAATCACCACAGCATACTATCCTCAGAAATCTAATGACGTTTGACACATTTGACGTTTGTATAATGTCGCCATTTAAAAAGTTTGGAATAAATGTCAGTCTCATCTTTCATTAGCCAGACTCTATTAAGTGTAATTTAAAAAATCATATTATTTAATAATAAAACTACTAAACGCTATATCGGGTTAATTGTTTGCTCATATTGGACTTCCACGCTTTCGATTGGAATAACCCGAATTCATTATCCATGAGTGTAGTATTTCGTGAATACTATAGTATCGTAGATTCAATGTTTGAAGTCGGTTTTTTTTAAATTATAATATTATTCTTTACTTTATTTGTATTTAAGCATAAATTTACTTAATTATAGACGGCAAAGATACAGACTTGAAGGTATTGTACAAGATTTACGAGTACGAGGAACTGAAGGACTCTTCAGACTTCACCCTGGACGACTGGATCAAGCAGGCACGGGATATCAAGGTAGGTGTATTATTAGAATAATAAACTATACCTACCCAGTGGCGGCATAGGTACCCGGGGCGAAAAGGCCTACTTTCACATGCATTCGGCATTTTTTTCAGATATACTATCACGACTATGACGGCTTCGTGGTTCTACATGGGACCGACACAACGGCGTACGGCGCCTCTGTCCTGTCATTCATGCTGGAGACAGTCGGCAAGACCGTCGTGCTGACCGGAGCTCAGGTAAAACGGACGTAGTTACAGAAAAAGGATCCAATGCACACGAACCAATTTTAGAATTATAGATCTTATTTGATTAAACTAAAGATTGAAATTTCACAGTTCACTGATGAATTTTTGTCCAAACATGCTATAGTCCGTCTTTGGAGCATCGTCTTGTCTGCGCCGCGCAGCGTCGATGACGACGCAACTTCGGTGCGACGCCACGCCAAATGAAAGAAAAGTAGTCGCACTTCGGCCTTTTAGGAGCGCGCGATACCTATTTTAAGGTTAAGGCGTCGGACGGCAGCCCTGCTGCCGTCCGACGCTTTTTTTCGCATCAAAACACACTGCAGTATAGGTTCACGTCTACAATACATTACGATTCATTTTCGACAGTGCGATCCCGACTGGAGCATTGCTACGCATTCCTGAAAGGTTGCTTGTAGTGCGTTCGTATACGGCACGCACACATGCAAACGGCGCCATGTACCTTTTGTCGGAAGAAATATTACTGCTATTATACTGTGCCAGCGACGTCTTTCGTGTGTCGATGCTGTGTGGGCGCTGATAAGACGACGACGCTCGAAGAACCTCTCTAAACTGAACGGTTATACTTAACAAACATAATTATTTCCAGAAAATCTGGTCGGGCGTCTTCCAGATATTATAAAACGAACATAGTTATGCAGAAAGCGACCAGAGGCATTTTTTGTATAGGTACTTGGATTACGGTGGTAGGAAATAATGTACTAAGGCTAAACAATGCCACATTTGCAGGAAAGTCCCTCGTTCCGTTTTACCCTGTATACTTTCTGCTTAAGTGCGTATAAGTATATAATCCAAGTATATAAAGCTTGCCTCTGGTCTCTTTCTGCATAACTATGGTCAACATGAATTTTATGATTTTTCGGACACACTCTCGTCCGTGTCACATTTTATAATTGCATATATAGTATAAAATTTTAAATGTGGAAATTAGTTGAACCAAGGACCTTAAAATAAATAGCCGGACGTAGCCTCGCTAACAAGTAACTGAAGCACCTCTAGTCCGCCGGTTTCTTCAACGCTGGTTGGTCAGGTCAATGTGTGCGTGCTGCTGGTAGTAGGAAAAAAGTTGTTTATGTGTAAGTACAAAGCCACCGGCCCACTATAAGTGCTTCAGTTATCGGTTGGCGACGCTCCGTCCGGCCATTTATTTTAAGGTCCTTGAGTTGAGTAAAACTGCCATTTCGTCGTAAATAAGACGACCCGTCAGATTGAGCGACATTTTTGCAAAACGACGGTACAAATATGTTGACTCAATAAGACAGTTCAGTTTTATCTGACTGTACCTCTATCAGCAATAACGCTTTGCCTTCGTCCTCCTGGTACGGTGACGACTAAAAGAGTAAGCAGAATTGTCGGATTTCTTGACACGCGTCAAATATTATTCAGGTTTTTTTATACTTCTGAGAACCTTTTTAGTCACGAGTGTCTAATCAAGTAGATACTATTAACTAAGTAGTACAGGCCATCGTTTAAGAACAAGCTTTCACAGTCCTTTAGAATTATATTAAGACCAATTAAAATAATACGTACTTACCTAAATTAAATCCACTAGATATCACGTCAAAAATAAATAACCAAGCACACCTTTATTTGCCTACTCGATTCACGCGTAACTGACATAACTGGCTCCCATACTCAATATTATTTGATGCGATCAAGTCTAAGCACAATTTAATAGTCGAAATATTAATGTTAATTATAAATGCAACTTTATTGTTTTGTGATAAGGTGTATTTTTGTGTGTCACAGGTGCCTATCTTCCAACCACGGAGCGATGGTAACAACAACTTTTTGTGCGCGCTTTTGATCGCCGCTACTCAACGCATTCCAGAGGTTACGGTGTTCTTTGGTGCCAAGTTGTTTAGGGGCACTAGGTTCGTATGGATAGGATAACTAGACGTAGATGAAAATGACAGCTCGGACGTGCCGATTTGCTTCCGTTACATGCTTGCGTATGGTATGGTTGACGGCAAAACGATGAGCTCTCCGGTGCCGAGCAATTATGTGTGCTTTTAAACCAACTCAGTCATACCGGACTTGTGCATGCAGTTGAGGTCATTGACACCCATTCGAGATTCCGTTCAAAGGCACATAGGCCTTAAGAATAAGCGAGCTAAGTTCTGTTATGACTTTGGTCTTAGAGATACTTTTTTGTTTAGTGAGCGATGCAATTATTCTGTACAATTTCGAGTTTATTGACCTTTTAAAGTTTAACAACTATTGAGATTTTTTTGCCTCGTTGCAGCAGTTATCCGTAGAAATTATAATCGCTTTATTTCCACAGAGTAAAGAAAGTATCAAACACTCGCATCTATGCTTTCGATACCCCGAACTACCCTCCCATTCTGGAGGCGCGGACGACCCTGGACGTGGATCCCAAGATGCTGATCCACGCCCCTGGATCCGTGCCGGACGAGTGCCGGGTTCACGACCGACTCTCACGGAAAGTCTACACACTGAAAGTCAACCCGACGATCACGGCTGAGGTCATCAGAGCAGTGTTTCAAGGGATGGAAGGTTCGTAAATAATGAAGGGGGTAACAACTCTTGTACATACATATCACCTAGGTACATTTTTAGGGTTCCGTACCACAATGGTAAAAAAGGAACCCTTATGGTGCGACTCTGTCTGTCTGTCTGTCTGTCTGTCTGTCTGTCTGTGTGTCTGTCTGTCTGTCTGTCCGTCTGTCACAGCCAGATATCTCAGGAACTACTGATGCTATCGATTTGAAATTTGGAATAGTGTTAAAAGTAGCTAACCCGAGCTTATTGGACATAAAAAATATCTTGTACCTTTTTTACTTTTTTTTTAAAAGGCTCCGTAATGGGACTTTGAAAATTGAAAGTAGGGCTATTATATTGAGTGGGGTATCAAATGAAAGGGCTTAATTTGTAGATTAAAACACCATTTTTATTTTTTTTCTTAAATAAGTAGTTTTTAATTTATACATTTTTATGTACCATTCCCCCCCTATTATCTCCGAAGTTACTGATCAGAAAAATGTATCATAATTACTGATTATCAATATCAACCTGAACATTACAGGAAAAATAGAACGGTCTTCCTAACTTTAATACTTTTTTAGAAATTTACAAAAACTTAATCCATCCATTAATCCATCTAGCGGAGAGTAGCAAAACTAAGCGATGGCCTTTTTCACGCTAGGGGATTTCCGGGAAAAAAACTAGATGGCGCTAAAACACTAAACATTTAACGATGTTATACCTAATTGAACAAAGAAACATAGTATAGTAACAATTAGTTCGTAAACAGCTAATAATAAATAAATTTAAATACTGTGTCACGTTTGCAAAGTTAAATAATTGTAAATAATATTATAATTATTTTACCAAGCTTATACATAGATGGCGTTGTAAATTCGGGGAACAGCATTTTGTATGGAGAATAACAGTCCTCTTGATTTAATGGTCCTTGCTATTAAGTAGAATCATTACACGTCAGGTTCTAAATATTACAGGGAAAATATAACTGTTTTCCTAACTTGCACTGATTTTTAGAAATTTGCAAAAATCATAACATATACTTATTTGCTTCTACTAAACAAATCGACATACAGTTTTTCTTGAACTATTCGCGTATCTAGGTACTTATGAGTTTGTACGGAACCCTCGGTGCGCGAGTCCGACTCGCACTTGACCGGTTTTTATTATTTCTTTAGATAGTTTGGATAAAGAACTTCTTACTTCTGTAAGACCTTGAGTCGATCAAATTCTTTATCTTTAATGTATTTTTTAATCCCGTCGTAATTTCTTATTCTTAAAAGTGGAATCATGATAACTACCGTAGACTGGAGTTACTTTGATTCACGGGGTAACTTTGGTCATCGATTTTTCAACAATAATAGAGTTTTTTTAATGCGTTCGTTACAATTTATTATTAGGGTTCGCAACCTCAATAAAAATATTTTATTAATCGCGTTCAAAATCAAAGGTTTAAAAATCGACGATAAATGTTACCCCGTGAACCAAAGTACGACGGTACTTAGTATAAATTCATGAAATTATTCTGATTGGGACGGTTTCAAACCATTATTAGAAGGGTCTTTGGAAAATTGTTTTAAAACACTTTTATCAAAATGACAGGGTTTTTTCGGCCATCTATATCGGTAAGGTCGGGCTATAGAGTCATAAGTTAAACACACTCATTTATAACAGCTTACGTGGAAGACAAAAGTGGAATGTAAATAGGGTAAAGGTCGGGTTGCATAAAGGTCAAAGTCATATTTTTGATAGGCATATGTGGGTTCGTCATACTCATAACGCATACGCATAATTGTAAATAGTCATACATTTATGCGCATAACGTTTTTTATAATAATCTTTAAGAACATACTGGGTATGGGCATAACTTAGATGCGCATAAAAATTTTGAAGCATACCTTTATAATGGACATAAATTGGTTGCTCATAAAACAATTTAACCATACTGTATAAAACGCATAAGCCTGTTTTTCTTAGTACTTTGCTTTATTCACAACATTGCTATTACTGTTTTGTTTTATCTTGGACAGTCAGTGGGGTATGTTGTGATCGCAAGATACCTAACAATCCTCCTCGCTTCGCTCGTCGTCGTACCTAACTGTGACTGTCACAGTTTTTTATCTTGGACAGTAAGTGACCCACCCCACTTACTGTCCCGGGCCCTTTATTTGGCATAATTTTATTTGTCCGAATGTATTGTTTAGCCCGAATTTTATTTCGCATAATTTTTCTCTAGCTTTAACGGAAAATATTTTGCAAAATCTTTTACATCAGCCATTTAGAACATATTAGGTTAGGTTAGGTTTCTTATAGTTATTCTGAAAAGTCAATATTATCTGTAAAATAAAAATTATGCGTAAATAGTATTCGGGCAAATAGAACATTCGGACAAATAAAATTATGCCAAAAATAGGCTAACTGTGGCTCTGTCTAGTGATGTGCCGTCAGTAATTTACCGTTACCAGTATTTTCCCAATTGGGAATACTCCCAGTAACTTTCCATCGTTCACGGTAACATTCCCAAAAGCAGGTAATATACAATATCTGTGGGTTAGTTATTGTTGTTAAGTTCTTGATAACTAAATTTGGTACAAGCGGAAATGGTTGAATTATGTTCGTCTCTTTCACTAGTAGCTCACATAATTGGAAATTCGTAAATAAATCAGCGAAAAAACTATCAATACCGGACAATAATGCATTTCATCTTCAAAAAATTCCGATTTTGAAATTATTTTTAAGGTTCTGTACCCAAAGGGTGTAACTTCTTTTGAGTATGCGCAGACGAAGGGAATATTACCGAGTAAGATTGGGAAAATACTTAAAAAGTAAACCTATGTTGATTTTTTGCATTTTGTATGATGCATTAGCCTACACTTAATGGTTTAATGTAAAAACAACATATGATTACATTTACAAAATTTTAATATTTCACAATATTTCTGATTCTTGGGTAACTTACCGGTAACGGCACATCACTAGCTCTGTCACAGTTTTTTTTATCTTGAACAGTAAGTGGGGGTACGAGTATGTTGTGATCGCTCTTCACTAATAATCCTACCTAAAAGTAATTATAATCATAAATATTATGGCTTGATAAATGTATGACATTTGCAATTATTATAAAAAAAAAATTATATATACAGTATTATGACTAAATAAATGTCTGACATTCTACATTATGGTTAAACCGATTATGACTCCGTATATTTATGACAGGGAACAATTATGCCATAGTACAAATTATGCCAAAAAAAATATATGAGCATCAACTTTATAGGTATAGGTACTTAAAGTGTTATGACAATAGTTGTTATTCAACCAGACGTTCACCCATGTAAAATAGTATCAATTATTTAACTATCCTTTATTATCTTTATAGTATTCCATTAATCATTTCCCTACTTTCTGTTTAACGAGAATGTAGATTTGTAGTTCAAACATGGTATCGTTACTGGGCAAGGATCGCGCGATGATGTCCACTCTGCTTCTCTCGAACGGCCACACGTTGGGAAAGTCGTGGGCTGGTATCGACACGTTATTCAACTTGTAAAAACCCTGAAAAGACGTGAATAAAATCCATGATATAATATATTAATATTAATCTACTTTAAAAAAAAATCGCTTGCCGTCTGACACCAAAAGTGAAACCATAAATTTTCCATTTAATTTGGTGGTATTTGAACAATTAACTATACCATTATTATCAGATTTGAAATATTGACGGCAACTGAAGTTAACTGCGTGCAACTGCAAAGTAGGCCGCCGCCACTTCTTTTTAGCACGCGAGGTACATATACTTTTTCCTTCTACCTATTTCTATGGTCTTTACCGTACCCCTCAATTCAAATAGCTCTTACCGCAGGTATAGGGCATTTCAAGTGCATATCGAGACAGTCGGCGTTGTAAGGCAGGCCTTGTTGTCGCTTGCTGTCTGCATCGTAGCAGGTATTCTCGCGAACAGCCGCGCCGATGTAAGGGTCCTTGTTGATCCAGTCGCACATTTCGGTGTAGTGCAACTCTACGAAACTTCGTTTGTACTCGTTATGTAGGAACTCGAAGAAGTAGAAATCGACCTTGAATTTATTAAAGATAATCTTACTTATTTATTTACCAATAAATGTCTCGTTTTCGGACAAAAGGGTGAGGGTGAAGTGTGAGTAGGTCTCAAGGGCTCTTTTACGAGTTTTTCACTATACTAGCGCCTCGGAAAATTATCTTTTAGTAAGAGGGAACTCCGCAAGAAACTCACTAGTCACTACTAAATCTTGGATCATTTAGGAACTTGTCGTACGATTTACACGCAATACACGATATATACTAACAAGATGTGGAATTAGCTCCCTTCTGACGTTTTCCTTGAGCGCTATGATATGAGATACTTCAAGAAGCGAGTTAAAAGGGTACTCAAAGGTCGGGAACATATAGGCTACGGTGTCGCAGTTATCTATGGGTGACGACGACTGCTTACCATCTGGTGGCTCAACATTTGGGATATATTTAATTAAAAAAACACGCCCTAAATGGTTTTCCGGGATATGTTAACTAAAGCAATTTTACATATATATATATACAAGAAATCAAAGTACATAGAAAAATTTTATGGCACTCACCTGTGTCCAGACCGGGAATCGAACCCGGTACCTCAGGTATTAAAACAGAATGATACAGAAGTCAAAGTAGATGGCAAAATTGAGGGCGCTTACTGGGTGCTGCGGTGGACGAGTGGTTGAGTCGCTGGGCCAGAAATCCAGAGGTACCGGGTTCGATTCCCTGTCTGGACACACAGGTGAGTGCCATTAAATTTTTCTATGTACTTTGATTTCTTGTATCTATATATGTAGGTACCTAACATAAAATGTGGTGTAATTTACCCGCATTAAAAAACCAATGAAGAGACAAAATGTTTCTTTCATATAATGCAATTTTACCGAAACATTGTTGCCCCACTCCTGCCTGGTCCATCCTTCCAGATTGATAAGGTATAGGCCCTTGCGGCTGTGTCTCCGTATGTAGAACTTCGTACCGCTGGCGTACTTTTCATTTATATACTTGACATTGCTACGCTCGGGGATTACTTGCAAACTCTGAAAAATAAGTTACAGTCGTGTTGGAACACCACGAAAAAGAGGAAACAGGAGGGCAGTTTTTCCATACAAACGTAGTCCCCTGTTTCCTCCCTGGTTAATGCCAGTAGAGCAATAATTTTTCCAAAAATCAATGGCTACAATTGATATGTTCCTATGTTTTCCTTTTTACGATAAATTGATTAACAAAAGAGATATTAACCTTCAAAAGCCTAAAAAAAATGCCAGATTTTCCGCTGTGTTCACACATCCAGAAAACAAATTTGACTAGATTATTAAAAAAAAGGAAAACATAGGAACACGGCCAAAGCCTTTCTTTAATGTTCAATGAAAAAATTAGTTAAATCGGTTAAGTTTTGGGGAAGAAATCAGGGGACTACGAAACGTTGTTTTCATGAAATTTTAAAAGGTATTTTCGGTCCAAGCTGCAGTTGTCTCTATCGCGCTCTGCGGGGGAGAGGCGGGCAGTGCGGGACAGCGACAGATTTTACAAATACCTAATTTTCAATTCTCTCGGCCTTACTATTTCCTCTTAAATTTAAAAATTTACACTTACTGAATTTCGGGTAGGCCTGTGTACCTATTTAAAAAAATCGGAACATAAAAGCATTACCTATTCAAAATTTCACCCGTACCTGCTTATATTTCATCACCAAAGGGGAACACCCCTTTGGTGATGGAATTTATTTGTTCTTTGTTTAATATAAAGGGTAAGTCTCGAGACATTCATTAAAATCGTGGTTGTAGTTTTTCTTGTAGCAATACAATATATTATTATTTATTTTCCTGTTGCATATATCATGTACATGGCACAAGCACCCTTGTATACACTTTAGGTAGAGAATAGGAATACTGTACAAGTTACTACTACTACTTATACAATTTTTGACGCCATTGTCAAACGAATCCAAAATGATTTGTATAATGATGTCTACATACCCAAATACTGTTAAGAACAGTCAATAATATTACACACGCGATTATCATTGTTGTTAAAATGGGTACTAGTGCCAGCGCGGATCGTTTTTATCAACGGCAATTGATAGTTTTTACCATTAAATAACATTGAATACTTAATAGACCTATTGTCAAGCGGAAACGATCGAATATTTAACAAGATATTAATTGCCATTTCTAGCTTCGCATAAGAGCGATTTCCTGTTTTTAGGGTTCCGTACCACAATGGTAAAAAAGGAACCCTTATGGTGCGACTCTGTCTGTCTGTCTGTCTGTCTGTCTGTCTGTCTGTCTGTCTGTCTGTCTGTCTGTCCGTCTGTCACAGCCAGATATCTCAGGAACTACTGATGCTATCGATTTGAAATTTGGAATAGTGTTAAAAGTAGCTAACCCGAGCTTATTGGACATAAAAAATATCTTGTACCTTTTTTACTTTTTTTTTAAAAGGCTCCGTAATGGGACTTTGAAAATTGAAAGTAGGGCTATTATATTGAGTGGGGTATCAAATGAAAGGGCTTAATTTGTAGATTAAAACACCATTTTTATTTTTTTTCTTAAATAAGTAGTTTTTAATTTATACATTTTTATGTACCATTCCCCCCCTATTATCTCCGAAGTTACTGATCAGAAAAATGTATCATAATTACTGATTATCAATATCAACCTGAACATTACAGGAAAAATAGAACGGTCTTCCTAACTTTAATACTTTTTTAGAAATTTACAAAAACTTAATCCATCCATTAATCCATCTAGCGGAGAGTAGCAAAACTAAGCGATGGCCTTTTTCACGCTAGGGGATTTCCGGGAAAAAAACTAGATGGCGCTAAAACACTAAACATTTAACGATGTTATACCTAATTGAACAAAGAAACATAGTATAGTAACAATTAGTTCGTAAACAGCTAATAATAAATAAATTTAAATACTGTGTCACGTTTGCAAAGTTAAATAATTGTAAATAATATTATAATTATTTTACCAAGCTTATACATAGATGGCGTTGTAAATTCGGGGAACAGCATTTTGTATGGAGAATAACAGTCCTCTTGATTTAATGGTCCTTGCTATTAAGTAGAATCATTACACGTCAGGTTCTAAATATTACAGGGAAAATATAACTGTTTTCCTAACTTGCACTGATTTTTAGAAATTTGCAAAAATCATAACATATACTTATTTGCTTCTACTAAACAAATCGACATACAGTTTTTCTTGAACTATTCGCGTATCTAGGTACTTATGAGTTTGTACGGAACCCTCGGTGCGCGAGTCCGACTCGCACTTGACCGGTTTTTTCTCCTGTTTAAGGTTTAGAGATCCTCCATTCAGAAAAATAATTACATTCTCGGTAATATAAAGTTATCCTTCAATTAACTGATCGGATATTCATCAAACATTTAACATAATTTTATACATATTATATATTCACAGACAAAGTATTTGGGTCATTTTCTATATAATTGTTCATAGAAAATGACCCGAATTCATTGTCCGTGAGTATATTTACCGATTGTTGCATTGCAACCGGCGTAGCAACCGGGATACTACCGCACACAGATCGCGGGGACACACAGATAGAGATGAACCATGCTTCAAAGTTTTAACTCTTTTTTATTTAACATTCAACACTGGGAACTAAACTTGTGTAGTACATACATGTACTAAGTACTAAAAATAATGAATTCCGCTCCCTGTACTAGAATGAACTATTCCGTTTCGTTTCCGCCCACTCTTTAGTATGTTTAGTACATTAACCGATCAAGTTGGAAGATCGGCAGCTCTAAATGAAATAAAAAATGGAACGCAACAGCACAGCGCTGGAATAGATCGATCGGTCTGATCCTGATCGGACAGAGCGGAACAGTACAGAACGAAACGGGAGCAACGCTTAGATAGAAACAGTAGTGTACTAGTGAACTAAATGAACTAAAAGACCGAACTAGTACATAAGCACGATTGCACTAGTTCGGAGTGATCCGTTCATTGAGCCCGCACAAGCCTACCGGGAACCCGCTCCACGAGCGCTAGGCTCAAGCGACTACGAGCTACATTACGGGTTGACGACTATCCAATCTATGTTATCGGCTACGAGCGTAGCGCTACGAAATGTTTGGCAACTTATCGTACAAAAGGCGAACTTAGTGCCATAAGCCACTCTCCACCAGTTTAATCTTTCGTCGAGGGTTAAAATTATTGTTTATGGTTTGCAAATGTGTGGTACTTAGCTAAATTAGTAAAAAAGGTAGGTAGCTAAATTCGTAAGTCCATGAATCATAGCTTGGGTTTAATCCCGCAAATGTACTTTGTTTTCCAACGTAAAAGCTAGTGGCATGTACTTAATTTGAACGTAGGTACATACAATGTCGACTGCAGTTGGTATCTGCGGAACACTCGGTTCGCGAATACTGCTAGATCTTGACTGATTTATGATTTATGATGTATGCATTTTTATCGTGATCTATTTACTATCATTATTGTATACTGAACGTATTTTTTTCTGATTTTCATGTTCCTGCAATTTCATAAAATTAATTTATGAAAGGACAAAACGTGACCCTGATGGTAGATGAATAATTATAATTGGAGTAAATGGATGAAACACGTGTTGAACAGCTTAATTATTTATTAAAACACGTGACTTATAACACTAGGTAAATGATTGTACCTAATTGAAAAGACATCCTTTTGCAATATCACGTCAACTATAACATTACAAAATATGTATAAACTTAATATTACCTTTTGCAAAATACTTGCAGTCATGCAGTCATATTATTTTATGGTACCTAGGTAGGTAAATACTTTTTTCTACTCCTGTACTTTTTTTATCTGTCTTTTACTTGGTCACGAACACTAATATAAGAACATACATAATATGAGTTTAGAGAAGTCTATACTCTATTCCTCATAACAGCACTAGTGTCGTTATAGTCACATTACGATACTGATAGCAGCCACAGACTTCTAAATCTAGGTTAAACTTAGGTCAAGGATTAAGCGCTCAATTCTAACTTTACGATAAAAATGCACAACTACGAACTTAACAAACAATTAAATTCCTACGGTTTTTAAGAAAAACAAAACTTTCCGAACCAAATTCATTGATGCCAACATAAAAAAAAGTATTTTTAATATAGTCACTGCGTGTCACTAGCGAGTATACCTTAAAAATAAGTTTACCTTAGACACATACTGTCAGTCATACGTCATATTTGCCTTGTTTGCAGGTTATAAAGTATTGTATGCAACGTTGTATAATTAAGTCAAAAAACGCTCATTGCGTCTCTATTTGCGATACTCGCCGCTGTTGCGGTTCGTATCGCTACTCACGCAATTCGCATTTTTGAGCCTACTTATACAACTGTTGCATAAAATACTATAACTGCTTGGGTAGTTATTTAGCATGTCATGAATGTCCACAATTAAGTGACAGAAATCTAATGTACTAAGTACTAAAAAGAATGAATTCCGCTCGCTGTACTAGAACGAACTATTCCGTTTCGATTCCGCTTTTTAGTAGGTTTCTTAGTAAATACCACTCTATCAAATACCACAATTACACATTGTGAATAGATAAATTAATTAAGAGTCAAACGCATAAGTTTTTAATCTCTTATACACGCTTTTAAGAACTGTTTTGTACAACTTGAAGTTTTGCGATAGTAGGCAAACGTTGCAAACGCGGATCAAATAACTACAATATTTGAAAATACCTACAGTACACGCTTACTTTTCAGTCGTTTTTTACGTATTTCAAAAAACGAGTAATATCCTGTGAACTGATACTACTACTTCGAATCGATTTTTTTAATTGATAAATCTTTGTAATTTTTATAACGGTTTTATTAAGGCGATTGAAAACGAATGCGAATTAATTGAAAACTTAAATGTTGTGGTTTTACAGGCGTGGTGCTCGAAACTTACGGCAACGGCAACATCCCGATCAAGCGCAAGGAGATCTACAAGGAGATCGAGCGAGCGGTCAAGAACAACGTGCTGGTGGTCAATGTGACGCAGTGCATCAACGGTACTGTGCAGGGCAAGGCTATCTACGAGACTGGACTGGTAAGTGGACTGGACCGATTGCAAGGTACTTCAAAGTGTATGAAAAGGGACTCTGCATCAAAACAGAGTACCTATACTATTTACCCAACTGGGTCATAAATCGAGCGTTTAAACCGCCTCCCTTCTGTGGACACATTTTTGTCGAAATCCCTGCTGATTTTAATGGGATATCAGACTATTTATTAGAAGTCCGGGATCACTAACAAATAGAGCAAAACGCCACAAAAATTTGCAGGGATCTCCACAGAAGTGAGGCGGTTTAAACGCTCGATTTTTAACCCAACTGCGCGGCGCAAAGGAGGGTAATGTGTTTATCTATGTACAGTCACCACATGGGATCGGTCACTTGCCACTGTTCTTAATTTAGCCGTGTAATGCAAATCCGGCGTACTTTCAGGCAAATATTTCATTAAGCAGGCACACGACTCTTAATGAAATATTATTTATTTAATCTTTATTGCACAATACAAGTACAAATGGCGGACTTAATACCCTAAGGCATTCTCTACCAGTCAACCAAAATATTTTAATATATTTTTTTTGGCAAACGAGCAGACGAGCTGCCTGATGGAAAGCAGTTAAGGTAGCCCATGGAAATCTACACACGACATCAGATGTGTTACCTATACGTTGCCGATCTTTGAGAGCCCTGTTTACCTACTCTTGAAGTAGGTACCCCATGTCATAGTGCGCTGGGAATACCTCAGGTGGAAGTTCATTCCACATCCTGCCGGTTCTTGGCAAAAAAGAGTGTGATGCCTGCTTGTTCTTGGGATGCCAAGCATCTAAAAAGTGTGGATGAACCTTATTCCTGAGGCGGGAAGTACGTTGATAAAAGTGTGACGGAGGCACGTGCACGAGCACGAGTTCCTCAGAACACTCCCAGTTGTACATTCGGTAGAACAAACACAGAGAGTATTTTTAATATTTTTAACTAGGGATGTAACGATACACAGTTTTGCCGATACGATACCGATACCGATATATAGTAGTTAATATCGGCGATACCGATACCGATACCGATATCTTAGCTAAATAATGAAGTATGAACTTCAGATATTTGTATGTCCTTATTATCACTAATAGCAATGACTACTGGCTATATTTACCAGAGAGTCAACCTTGAAAGTGTAAAGTAAAAATAAATAAATTGTCAACTCAAATTTCAATTTTTTTTTTATTAAGAACCAAAGATTTAATTAACATAGTAATTATCATTGCACAAGGTAATAGACCAATACATAAATTAAGTCAGAAATTGAAATTACTTTTTGCAGTTTTTTTTTTCATACAGCAAATTCTTCAAATATCGGTTGGTATATCGGCGATACCGATATATCGGCGATACCGATATATCGGCCGATATATCGGTATCGGTATCGGTATCGTTACATCCCTATTTTTAACTTGTTTTATTTAGTTTTTGTTGTTTTATTTCAGTTGCTGGTAGAATGCGGGGTAGTGCCAGCATTCGACATGACAGCGGAGGCGGCCTGGGCCAAGCTTTGCTACGTTCTCTCTAAGACTGAACTGAGCTATCAAGAGAAAGTCGAGGTGAGCTAAACCTGACCATATGTAATGTTACGTCCGTGGGGTAGGTAACGTGATAGAAAATACACTAATTAACCACTAATTAAAAATGCAAACTTTATTACAAAATTACTAATTAACAAGTCTTACTTACTAAATCACTGTACTAAATCACTTCACTATAACGCACTTATTTACTTGTCACACTATTCGCTTCGAGACTAGCACTGTATCGCTGTTAGTTCAAAACTGACTGCGGCGTCGGTGACGCGCGGCTTATATATCCGGAGACCCTTGCTCTCGAATGTTCCGGAGAAATCCTATCTCGAATGTTCGGTCCAAAGTCCAAGGGCGGTCGGTAACCCCTCGGTCAATGACGCATCGCGAGTGTTCTAGACACTCTAGATTGTTCGATGGTCGACGCGACTGGAACATTCCCGACTATTGCTGTCCCTTTCTAGTTGTCTCTTTCACACACTTCTCGAACCTTCTCAATATAGCTGTCTCTCTCTAATAGTGCTATCTCTTTCACTCCTTCGAGAAATTTCTCCATATACTGAAGTGTGCTTCAAAGGCCCATAAGGGGTCCTGAAAACGCCTGAAAACGGGTTTTCAGGTTATTGCGCCATCTGATAGAGGGTGCCCTGAAACGGACTGAAAACATGTTTCAGGCGCCTGAAAACAACGGCAACTAGGGTGAATTTTCAATCTTCTAGTATGTGAAAGAGCCACCTCTGAAACGGCATGAAATCACTTTTCAGCCTGCTGAAAACGCTTCTAAAGCACAGAAAATCACGTTTGAAAATTTTGACCTATACCACCGGCGCAACAGTAATCCTACATAATGCTGGAGTTACATGATAGGCTCTTATTTATGCAAAAAAAGATGATGATAAAGTATTCATTTTTTACTCCACTTAGGCCCCAATAAAAAATAGTTTGATTACATTGCGAGCTAATTACCTAGGTACGATGAGTATAGTTGATCGATTAATCGCCGCAATGAAATGAAAATCTCATACGAGTTCTCGCCCCGTCTAAATGGGGCCTTACGCTTTTTGTGTCAGACCTGTAAGAACAGGCCTAAATAGAAAATAAATTTGATTTTGTAGTAAAATCGTCGTAAATAAGCATATAATTCCGTTCCTCAATAGTTCTGACTTTCGATTTTTCTTTTTCAGTTAATGAAGACTAACATACGAGGCGAATTGTACAATCCGAACCACGTTGCCGGTACAGGAAATAAATAGTTAAATTAATTATAGAATATATTTTGTAGCTACGAAATTATACTACTATTATATGCTATTATATATGTAGGTACTATTTGTGTAAAGTTAATTGTGCGTTCGAATAACTAAGATAACATTGTAATTGTAACGAAATAGGATACCTATCCTATTTCATATAAGTAACAACATGATGTAGATTTAAAAAACATGTAGGTATACCTAACTAATGTAAAACAGTAATGGCATCCGGGGCGAAAGTAACTATGAACTATGAGGCCAAAGTAACTAATTGAAGTTTCTCTCCATTTTTACATAGAACATTAGATTTGAGCATTTGTCCAACACTTGCTCTTTTAAACAAAAACCATTAGATTGATTGAATCTTCAATTAGTTAAAGTTGCTTTCACCCCGGGTGACCTTACCTAACTTATAATATAATTTCGTTCGTTTTAGTTGGTATGAGATAAATAAAATTTCCATTTGGTCAGATAACTTTTATTTAAAAAAATATGTTTCCCATTGAAATTACCTCAATATAAAAACAAGACAAAATTGACATGCAAAAAAGATCAAATGAGAATATAAAAATAATTTTAGCTTACAAGTTATAAGCCCCGACTAAATGTGAAAATTATGAATTATAAAATCAGAACAATAATTACTCGGAAACCGAAAGTAATAATTAAAATAAATGTTTGCATAAATATAAGTGTTATATTATTTGCGCTATATCCTTTAGCTCTACACACAACACTATAAACAATCTGAAACACCACAATACATTGGTTTACTTTAATGTAAGTCAAAACCACACCAAATTTTACAATTTCTTTGGTATAAAAAGCATTTCTAAATAATTTCCAAACGCGATACCAAATTTAGTACCTACCGGTAAGTTATTCCCGAATTTTTAATTTTTTCATGGCGACTGACAAATTCAACGTTTATTAGAGTATTTACATATTTTTTTATAAATTTTGAAAATTACAGGCAAATTGTTCATTCTCGACTAATATCCTCTTTGCACCATATATTATAATTTTGTTCTATTCTGATCGCAGAAAATTCACTAGTCTATAAACATCTACTTACACGAACTTCATTTATATGTATCGTAATACCGTTATATTTTAACTAAACATCTTTGACTGTCTCTGAGGAAGGAAATGATCGGTTTAAATGGCCAATATCTTGACTGAACTTTGCAACATAATCTAACCCAACTAACATACCCATCAAGCATACTATGCATTATGTTTACTTGCATACATAGTGCTGACACCAGTGTCACTTTTTACCTACTCGGTAAAAGTGACAGCAAGTATCTTTATGTGCATATATCCGAGTGCGATCCCATAAGACATTCATAACCCAGTTATTACACCATTTCTTCATACGTGGCAGTGCGTTTGAGTTTAAAGCACCATAATACAACAGTTTGGAACAGTGGCGTAACCTTTTGGGGCTCCAGTGCTCCTTTAATCGAGTGCCCGTGATATTGGGCCTTTCTGCCACCATAATGTTACGTCACTAATTTGGAGGTAGACCGTCTAAACAGGTCTTAATGTTTTGACTACAAGTCTACTGTACACAGTACAAAATCTAAAGGTTTACAATTGGTTTAATACATGCATTTAATTTAAATATAAATATAGTCTTCTTATGATAAAGTAACGTAATTAAATTACTGACATACGGTGGGGTACATTTTTATTAAAGATAAAAATACCTACCATACACGTAATAATATTGCTTGTAATTATGAAAAATGCACATGTCTTGATATCGTCTATTCAACAATATGATACGAACTAGATATTGTACGATGTAATATCACAAGGTAATATTTAACACCTACAAAGTGGTTTGTACAGTACAACGGATACGCTCGACGACTACACTGATATAAAGTTACACACATTCTATTTTCGAAAAAATATTTCACGTCAATATATTTAAAAAAAAAACCCACGTCCATGCAGCCAGATCTTGGGGAGTATAATGGCACGATTCGTGTCGGGGCTAAATAGGCTTAGCAAGCTGCCACCTTCTTGGTAGAGGTCGCCACGACTGTGGGCTCTTCTGAAACAAAACACAACTTTGGTAGCAGTCTTTTATCGATGTTATTCAGGTCCCCGAACTAAAAAATCATGTTGCTTTGCGGAGAGTATTAAACTAGCAAATTAAATACATTTCAACCAGAATTGATGCCATTAACAAGGATTCCCTCTTTGTGTATGGAGAACGGTGAAACTCTATTCACCTTAAACCAAATTTACTGATGAAGGTATTTCAATGATAAAAATCGGTCAATGGGTCAGAGTTACGCAAAGGAAATGAAACAAAAGGAAACTTACATATATAGATCTAGAATGCAACAGATATTATAATATCCGGTTACTATGGGATCGTTCAACAATTACGTGATCATTTTTGGCCGTTTTTTTAACCCCCCCCCCCCACTATGTGATCACAGCGTAATCTTTGTTTTAACCCCCCCGCCCTCGCCTTGATTACGTAATCTTCGTCCGTGCTTAAAATGTTTGCTGTTTATTAGCACTGACACGTATGTCATGTTTCTATGGGTCTTAAATTACCTACATTTGGAAAGAGGGTGTGTCATTTGGCAAAATGCAAAAGGTAAGAACTAGAGATGGGCCGACTAGTCGGGAACACCGACTATTCGGCATCATTTGTAGTCGGCCGATTAGTCGGCGACTAGTCGGCAAAAAATGCCGAATATTCGGCACTATTGCCTAGCGGAGAATATAGGACACAGAAGAAATTAAACCATATCCATACCTCGACGACCGCTTTAGCTTAGTTGGTAGTGACCCTGCCTACGAAGCAGAAGGTCCTGGGTTCGAATCCCGGTAAGGGCATTTATTTGTGTGATGAGCACGAATATTTGTTCCTGAGTCATGGATGTTTTCTATGTATTTAAGTATTTGTATCTATTAAATATATCGTCGTCTAGTATCCATAACACAAGCCTTATTGAGCTTACTATGGGGCTAGTTCGATTTGTGTAAGATTGTCCCGTAATATTTATTTATTTATTTATTTATTTATTTATTTATATTTTTTGCTGAAATTATTTTATATTTTTACGTACTATACTCAAATACAAAAAAATCAACATAATTAAACTTTTTAAAGGTGTAACAATTAAGTACCATATAATATTTTTATTTTAATAATTTAACTTTGGTGGCACATCACACATGGTAAATAGAGTTATAGTCATGTACTCGTGTTAGAGTGGGGAGACGAAGCGAATCGAGCGTTTCCGATTGCACCCGAACATCCCACTTATAATATTATAAATGCGAAAGTTCGTGAAGATGTTTGGATGTTTAGATGTTTGGATGTTTGTTACCTAATAACGGGATAACAACTGGATGGATCAAGCTGAAATTTGGCATGAAAGTAGACCAAGTCCTGGATTGAAACATAGGATACTTTATATCCCGGTAAAGAGTTCCTTTGGGACAATAACGGGAACAACGCGGGCTAAGCCGCGGGAAAATGCTAGTAGCTAATAACTAAACAGAGACGTGGTCGTTTACAATGGGCCTCATAAGAAGGCTCAAGGTCGCTCAAAGGGCAATGGAAAGAGCTATGCTCGGGGTTTCTCTTCGAGATCGAATCAGAAACGAGGAGATCCGTAGAAGAACTAAGGTTACCGATATAGCTCAATGAATTGCAAACCTTAAGTGGCAATGGGCAGGGCACATTGCTCGCAGAACTGATGGCCGTGGGGGTGGTAAGGTTCTCGAGTGGCGACCACGTACCGGAAGACGAAGTGTTGGCAGGCCTCCCACAAGGTGGACCGACGATTTGATGAAAATGGATGACTAAAGTAATTTGATTACTTTTCTAATTAAAAGTATTTCTAGCTAGTTCTACACCTTTTTAATTTTTTAGAAAATTTCTTTAGCTAACAAGTTATAAAATGATGACGTAATCATGGATGCTCCCCCCCCCCCTTCCCCCAAATAATCCAATGTATATACAAGCACCCGACCCCCCCCCCCCCCCTCCGGTGATCACGTAATTGTTGAATGATCCCTATCCGGTATCCGGCCTATCCGGCCACATTTTACTATCCGGCCGAATACCGGATAGTTGCGTAGTATCCAGCCGGAAACCGGATATCCGGCGGTCGCGACGCCTACCAACCAACCAAAACCACTATCCGTTGCATCTCTAATAGATACAAGAAATCAAAACAAAACATTAAAAACTAATAAAAGAAACATCAAGTTTCTTTCATATAGTAAAAGGAAACTTGTTAAATGAACATAAACTATGTCCGATAGGTTTGTTTAAAGGCGCGTCTAAACGGGCAATATTTTTTTACAATTTGAAGCCTGATGTTTTTTCTTTACTTCATATGCTAAAACAAGATAAACATAGCCTTAAGGCTACAACCTTTATATGAAATTGTAACGGGTCTTACCAGAAGCGGTGGCGTTGGCAGGGTGCAGACGCTTCAACACCTGAAACCATAAGAAGCCATATTTGAATTTCCTGTTTCATTCAGAATGAACTATGGAAATATAGGAATTTGTAACAAAATGCAGTGTACCTACTACTACGTACTAATTAGTTTAATTATACTTTTTTCTACCATTTTTCATCGTTTAGTGAAAATGGTTATAAAATACAGTAAAAAAACGTTACCTAAAAGTTATAATAATCCAGAATATAATTTTGTTACATCGTTGATAAGTATATAAGTTTCAGTCTGAGGTTATTTTTAGTTTGAGAAATAAAAATGAAACAGTTTTTGTTCCATACGTTTTTCTGCAATTCATTTCATTTTATTACATAATTCTTGTTTACAAACTCAGACTGCCACGAAAACAGCACACGCGCAGCCGTCAGAGAAAAATGGCGCCGTGTGGTTAAGCTAGTCACTCAAGACTTTACGGTGGAGTGGTTACACCGTTCCCATGGTCTCGCCTCGCCCTATAGCACGGAGGCGGCACATAGAGGGGTTTTAGTGGGTAAACCTGGGCCTCATAAGCCAACAAGCGAGTCCCAGTAGGTTCCGTCCCCGCACCCAGGTGGTGGCGTAACGCATTTTCCCCTCTTAAAAAAAGTCACTCAAGACCACTCTGTCAAGAGTGTAACAATACTCAGGCCAAGACGCTAAAGATTCTTTTTTGCTCGTTAGTTCGGAGTAAACTTGAATATGCATCTCAAATTTGGAATCCCTGTTACAATACCGTACTTATATAGATCGAATTGAGCGTGTTCAGATGAAATTTCTCAAATACTTGAGTTATAAACTTAAGTGTCCCTACAATTCAACCAATTATTTAAATATTTGTAAGAAACATCATTTGATTCCACTGTATAAGCGCCGGGAAATAGCGGATACTATTTTTCTTCTTAAAATTACAACAGGCGGCATCGACTGCCCTGAGTTGCTCCAGGTACTTTCATTTATTACTCCTTCTCGGTCCAAAAGGCACTTCCCCCCATTTCTCTAAGACGAACATCATCCAAATATAGACAGAACAGTTTCCTTAACCGCGCAAGTCGATAACTAAATAATTTAACGAAAGAGCTCGATATTGACATATTTAATTGCGTAATTCCTTCTGTGAGGCGAAAATTATCTAAAATGTGTTTTGATTGAGCAACCATTAATGCACTTCTTCATTTTCTTATCGGTTTTGCATTATACTGTTAGAGGTTAATTACTATTTATTCTTTTGTAAGTGCTATTGTTGACACGCATCCTATTGCTGTTTTATAGCGGGTAGTACATATTTACTTATTTCACATGTTTATTGAATGTTTAACGTTAAAAGTTTGGTTCTTGTAATAATGTTGTCTCCTGCATGTGTGCGCTGCAGGTTGTAAGATGTGCGTATTGCTTAAGTTTATGTTTCTTACTTTAAATCAACATGTGAGTTCCTGTAATTGGCTCTGTATTTCTACTGAAGTTTCTACTTGTATTGTAATAGCTGTTGGTTCTCCTGAATAAAATAAATAAATAAAAAAGAAGAAAAAGAATCAGTAGGTAGATACCTGGGTCAAGTCGAGGCCGGTAAGCGACTTGATGGCGGGCGGCAGGCCGCCGGCCAGCCGCGCCACCTCGCCCGTGGCGCCGTTGTCCCCCACCAGCACGATCTCGTCCGTCTTCGCCAGTGGAGCGGACACCTCCGCTGCGATCTGAAATGTGTGTGTGATTTTGGTAATTAAGACAAGCTTTTTATTTTGCAGACAGTTCCATTTTGTATAGTCGCCGATTCCATGTTAAAACCAATCAAATGAGCACACTATTGGTTTATGTTATGTAATTCGCCTGTTGACTCGATTTTTTTTTCTGTCGTAAATCGATTCTACTATTTGTGAGGAACAACAACAATCAACAATCTATGTGACACCTAATACATTTATATAAGTATAACAGCCACAAATTGTAATCAGAAGTAGCAGATCGCACTGAGCATTGAAAACGCTCTATACAAAACGGGAGGAACCTATGCTATGACGTCATCGGTTCCGTCGCTGTACTAAGTTGTATGAAAAAAATTGCATTTTGCAAAAAAGTGCGTTTAAGCACATAGTTGTCATACATTTATTTTTTCACTGTTATTTAAGCATTCCGAAATTGACGCCAGATGTCTGTCCGCTGTCCGTGCTAAAAACCAACGGAGAGCGGACAGACACCCGGCGGACAAATCTGTGTGTATTTGACATTGACACACATTGATGGATGTGCCCGTCAGATGCCCGTCGCATCGACCCATCTGTCAGGCAGGTCCGGCGTGTATGGCCAGCTATTAACGTTAGATGTCACTGATGATCGCCACCCACCCAACTAAACTAAAGAAACACTGAACTGACGGAATCCGTTCGTACCTTAGGCAGAGCCTCGAGGACCAGCGCCATGAGGGCAGCGTCTCCGTACTGCTTGTAGACCTTGGCCTTGGCGAGCATCCGCTCGGCGTCGGCTTTGCCCACGTCGCCGATGGCCAGGGCCTCGGCCAGACCGAGCACCTTGATGCGCTCCGCGTCAGCCTTCGCGCCCTCCACCGTTTGGGTGCTGAAATAACAAATATTAATTTAACAAATTGATACGTAGGTAGTTGAAAGGGCTGGTGGGCTCAACTATAGTCTTATAAGACGACGATACTATTAGACCGAGAGCGTTTGACCACACTAGCTTAGGAAACTAGCATATTGGTTGTTCGTCATTTCATTATACTTTGGTAGTGGCCTTGGTTTCTCGAATCCTGTATAATATATTTTTTCTACTCCTGTACTGTTATCTGTCTTTTACTTGGTCACGAACACTAATATAAGAACATACATAATATGAGTTCAGAGAAGTCTATACTCTATTCCCCATAACAGCACTAGTGTCGTTATAGCCACTTTACGTTATTGCTAGCAACCACAGACTTCTAAATCTAGGTTAAACTTAGGTCAAGGATTAAGCGCTCAATTTTAACTTTACGGTAAAAATGCACAACTACCAACTTAACAAACAATTAAAATCCTACGGCTTTTAAGAAAAACGAAACTTTCTGAACTAAATTCATTGATGCCAACATAAAAACAAAAGTATTTTTAATATATTCACTGCGTTTCAACTTCATTTAAAAAATAAAAAGTTTACCATAGACACATACTGACAGTCATACGTCATATTTGCCTTCTTTGCAGGTTATGCCTTGTTTGTATTTTATATTTTAAAACCTGTCGTAGAAAAAGTATTGTATGCAACGTTGTATAATTAAGTCAAAAAACGCTCATTGCGTCTCTATTTGCGATACTCGCCGCGTTCGCGGCTCGTATCGCAACTCACGCAATTCGCATTTTTTGAACCTTCTTATACAACTGTTGCATAAAATACTATTAACGAACTATTTGTCTGAGTATAGAAGTCTGCTAAAAATAGCCACAACCTAAAACATTCGCGAGATGCTACATTATCGTGACGTTTTGTACAATCGTGGAATCCCGGAACTTACATTACATAATACAATTTTTTAAGAAGCCGATTTCATATTTGCTAAACTTTTTCCGGGGGTTTGCCAACTTTAGGTATAAAAGGATCCGAATTTCCGATACCTGGTGATCAGTTTAATAAATATACATAGGCATTGTAGATTAGGTACAGTACAAATCGAAAGTCACAGCGTGAGTGTGATAAAGGTAATGATGACCAAGCATGGGATATTAAGTGAGTTCACCCTTCAAGGTGGTCCGGGCTAAGTGACTTGGTTCGATCCCAGGCGCTTCGGCCCCCACCTAGTCCGACCCTCTCAATGTGGTCCGGGCCAAGCTCCTAGTTCGATCCCAGGCGCCCCGACCCCCACCTCTTCTTCTTAGTCGTATCCATCATGACTGATGATCGCGGTTGGTGGTCGTCTTTCTGGCACGAATACATTCCCGCCATCGACTCCGGTCCATCGCATTCCTCACTACTTCGTACCCCCCACCTAGTCAGACCCTTTCAAAGTGGTCCAGGCCAGGCAACGCTACGGCCCCCACCTGGTCCGATTTTTGTCAGTAAGACTTGCAAGTTTGTCAGCTTACAAAAAAAAGGGAGCTCACCGTTTGCCCTCGGCAATGGCCTGGAGGCGGTATGCCTCGGCCTCCGCGGGCAGGCGCACCGTCGACACCAGTTCCTCCTCGCGCCGGAGAATCTCCATTTGTTCCACCTGTACAATGATTCACAATTAGGGTACGCAGTACCGGTACCGTTCTGGAGAACCGGGATTTTCACAAGCGTTAAGAGCGTATTTTTTGGAATCAAAGTCGTTCTAAACAATTTACCTAGATTAGTTTCACCTCGATTGTGATCAAGGCTCAACTATGTATGACAAACATGGGTCATTTTCATATAGTTTGACAGATGTGCAAAAGTTAAGGGTTTCCAGGGAGATTTAAATATTGTAATACTTATACTTAAATTAGCCCCGTGGTCTAACTTTCGGTTCGTATATAAAAAAGGAAGCTAGCAACGTTAACTTTCTGCACCTGGCTGTGACAAGTCACAAATCTGAATGAGAATGTCTAGTGTGAATAAACGAATTCCAGTACGCACTCTATTCGGCCAGCTTTTAGTTACGTATCGGGAGTGTGAAAATGTTAGAACATTTAATAGTAGAGCATTTGGCAAAAAATACTAATCTTTACCAGTTTTGATCAAACCAGAGACGAAGTCATTGATGTTCCCAAATCGAACAATCAAAAACATGGTTATGGTATATAAGGTTTATGTATGCCTACATAAACAAACCAACTGACCTCTATTTGCTTACGACGCTCCACGATTTCGATTTGTATTTCTTCGTTACGTATCTTCTGTTTTATTTTCGCGGCTTGCAACTCGTATGCTAAAGCCGCCTCGGCTTTCTGCAATATAGACAAAAACACTATTAAACCTAGTCTGGCATAATACCTTTTTTATTTAGCTGGCTGTAATCAAGGCACAGAGCAGTAGAGAATTATCTCGGTGTTTTTCTGCGAGATTGATTAAGGATGAGAAGATGCACAGAGGAACCAAAGTACCCGGGGCTCGAAGTTAAGAAAAGTGAAAATGAATTCGTCCCCTAAATACGCTACATAGGTAGCATGAATAAAGGCACTTACAGCAGTGTTGACTTCCTGGTCGAACTGTGCCTTCTGCAGTTTGAACAGCCTGGTGTTGTCCTCTATCCTGGTGTCCATCGAGTATTTCACATCCATCGCGCTCTTCTCGCATTCGGCTTCCTGAAAACAAAGGAAAATTTGTATAAAATATCATCAATGGATGGTGATTCTAGTAGATGTATCACTTTAAAACAATAAACTGAGATCGTCCTTGATTATTACACCAATTTAATGTTCAGTATTGTCCCTTCTGTTGTAAGTATTTCTGAGGATGAGGTATCAATACAGGTGAAATAATCAAAATATTGATTTAAACTTTCACGATTTTCAATTACTATTATAACAAAACGGGACTTAATAGCGTAAAAGCATGATATATTTACCTCGGCGTTTCGGACGTGATGTGACGTCCATGGTCGCAAAGGGACCAGAAAGAACCATACAGGGACCAGGTAAGGAAAGAGTCCCTTCGCGACCATAAAGGTTACGGCACATCCGAAAAGTCGAAGTAAATGTTATGTTTTTACGCGATTAAGTCCCGCTCAAATTGGGGTATGAAGGGTCACACAGTACTATTCGCGACATTTAGCCTGGGGCGTTCCTATTGACTGCCCTTTCTCAAAGTCTGTTTTTTGATACAACCGGATTTTTTGTACATCTGGCTACTGGTGCTAGTGACGTCACAGACAGGCACTCACCCTGATGCCAGCGTCCCTATTGGCCTGCGCCACGCCGACATCGGCGTCCCGCTTCACCACCGCCGTCTGCGCCTTCCCCAGGCTCTGCAGGTACTGGACGTCATCGTACACGTCCTTGATCGTGAAGGACAGGATCTCGATGCCCATCCGGCCGACGTCGGGCGCCGCCACCTCTCGCACCAGCCCCGCGAACTGGTCTCTGTCCTTGTATACCTCTTCTACTGTAAGCGTTCCTGTAAATAAAGAGAGTGTGGAGTTTATTATAGTGTTTTTAATTCGTTGTGCATATGTACTATTGATTATATTTCGCTCAATGATAAGGTTTAGAAGTAGTCCATATTTTACTCCCAAGGCATTGTTTCTCATGGTTCTCTCATATAATTGAGGATCGTGATCACTATAGAACTGAAGGGATGTTTACAAAAACAATATAACTGACTAGACTGGTTGACACTTATAGAGAAACATATTTAATGACAGTAGGTGTCAACCAGCTTAGTTAGTTATGTTGTTTTTGTAAACATCCCTTCAATTATTTATGTTTGAAGTGATTGATAACCAGATGGACTGTTCATCGCGTCCCTAACATCTGACTAGAATAATAAAATTAAAATTGATCCGATATTATGTTAGAACCTCCAATTATAATTAGGTACTTTTTAAAGTTAAAATCTCAAATGCAACATATGCAGGTTTAGGGTAAATGAATACTCGTATTACGACTTTTGATACATTTTTCTCCACCACCCGTCACAAACAGAACGATAAAGTGCAGCACTTTGCCATTCTATTTCAACGAGTTTCCACTAGCGGTTTACCGGTAACTGGGAATTAAGCATACCTACAGCGAAAGCATCGAATCGAATGATTTCAAAATCCAGGTTCATATTTCTGAACTGTATACATTTAACGGCTACAAATAAATGAATATGTACAAGAACACGGTAAGTCTAATTACTAAGTAATGTTTCCCAGATGTTCGAAACGTAATCAATTCTTTAAATTAAGCTCGGCGCGGAAGTGAAATGTCTTAGCTAACTCAAATTTATGATCATGAAATAGGCAACGGGGTCCATTTGGCTATATCTATTTAGATTTTATTAGCTCGGTGAAACAAGATGTTCACCTGGAGTAATACAATTTATTGTCACTATTTTGAACAATATTTATTTGTTACAGACAACGTCCGAATCCGAAGATCCGAAGAAGTGGAAGCGTGCTGGGCCCATAACCTAAGGTGAATCAACTATATCACCTACCGCTCTATATGATTACATTTCATTTAATAGGATATTATTATGTCGTCTATGCTTTCAGAGATGCACCATTGATCTTTTGACAAATAGTCAATTACGTATTTAGAGATCTGGTTAATATAAATCGATTGTTAGATTAATCGATAATGATTGGTGCTAATAGAGGGAGTCGATTGTATGCTCGCTCAGAAATCAATACTACTGACATACAGACTCTACTTGTTAGTACCTCATACATTTTCAAATGGCTTTTAGCAATGTATTTCATTTTATATGCATGTGTCATCTAACACACCAGGTGCACATTTTGTTGAACCGATTTCACTAAAGTTTCAGTACCTATCTAGTAAGCAGTCTGTTGTCAGCTGAAAGTATGTACCTCGTTACTGGAACGGAATGACAGTGTAGCGGGGCTGATGGTGATGATAATGATGATGATGATTTTGATGGTAAACTCACTTCTTGACATTCAAATATGTCAGACCGAAGGTAAGCGCGAGTGGCACTAGGGAGAAACGTAGAAGCTCCATGATGCACTTTTATTACTCACAGCACTTATCATTAGTGTCACTTCAATTCGTGTCCATCACAAAACTGACTATTTGTATACTTTTTATTGATATTGGTGTGGAAGACATTGGCTAGATAGATCTAAAAATATATTTTCATCACACTTGCTCGAAAATGTTGTCATTACACGTAGGTTCTGCGGGCCGTAAATGGCCTATTACGCCCTAGGGCGTAATGGTTTCCTTTTTAAATTTGAAACGCTGGTTCTGTTTTACTCTTATTTGTCATGTTCAAAGGAAACGTCAACTTACTTTTTTAACTTTTATCACTGAAATATTTATTTAAAGATAACTGTACTTGCAAATACATATAAACACATATTTCGGTAACATTAATTAAATGTTTAAATAATGTATTTCTTTATTTTGCAAATATAAAATCAACTAAAATGGCCGTTACCGCTATGGTTTCCGAACGTGACTTGACGTTCGCATTGTCTATGGACATATGTGACAAATGTCACTGTCTGTTTTAATATTTTCTTGTCATACTGGGTAGAAAAGTAAGGTTATTTTATTAAGATTTCCTCACAAGTGTGATGAAAAACATTGTGTGTGCCACGGGCGGTTAAGGAATTACAAACTCGTGTTATTAAAGCCCTCGGTTTCACCTCGGGCTTATAACAAACACTCGTTTGTAATTCCTTGCTTACCGCCCTAGATACACAATGTACTATTAAGTTGTCCATTTTCCACCCAGGGCAGAAAATCTCGCCACGGGCGGTAATATACAATTTTTTCACCCCATGGCCTTAAGTAGCCTTTTTCTGACCGCTACGCGGAGAGAAAATTCCAGTTCCTGGCCAGGGTACAATTATGTATAGTAAAATTAACTTCATGCTTATTTATTATACATGCCTTTTCTTTAAACAGTTTTTTTAGCTTGCCCACGTATTGTTTGTTTAATTGATTCAAATTTTGCGACAGCTTTTTCCGACTACTTCTTCTGAAACTTCGCGATTATTATGAAACTTAGTACATATATGCATTGAGTTCCCGTGACATTATAACATTATAATTTCGATTTGGTTGAGGGTCTGATGATGGATCAGTCAATAGGTGGCCAATGGTAATGATAAAATACAAAACTGTTCAACTTAGAACGTTTTTACAAAGTTATTCACTTGTTAATTGTAATTCTATTATGCCCCCAGTAGGAGTGTAGGTTTACGTTAAACCCTATTTACAGTTAGTACAGTTAAGGGCCTGGATAAGTGCCGAGTGCGCTTATCTAATAGCATTTGGCTACGCTGAATGCATATTACATTCAGCGTGCAGATACATGTAGGATGGCGCTCTAGTTTAGAAGGTTTAAATTCATTTATGACTTTTCGCATGTTTAAAGTTCACTAGTAGCATTTTTAGTTGGCTTAATATGCCGTTTTATTTTATTAATTTTTAAACACATTTACATATAATTCACTTCCAATCAATAAATATATTCGTCTTATTCGTAGTAAGAACTTGCTTCTGAAAACATTTATTTCTTGGAACATTATACAAGCTATTTTATTTCAATAAATACATTATTTCATCACTTCACTGTTAATTTTGTCCCACTGCATTATTATATAATTGTTTGATATTGGGGGCTTTCAATATTTTTGAGAATGTCAGCTAGACGGCGGGCGATTTTTTTAATAATTTCAATAGCCAGTACGAGTCTATCCAAGTTGACTTTGTTAGCTACATTTGATTAACTGTGGAACCCTTCCATTTCCCAAAATGTATAACCCTATCTGGATTTTGATGAACTTTTTACTTATTAAGAGTATAAGAATGTGTATTTTCAAGTCAATTCAGACTCAAGATAAAAAATGCTCTGAACAATTTCAGTAAATAAATCGAAATAGAATGAATATTACGAATAATACTCGTACTAATAATAAGGCCACAACGTAATAACGAGTGTTTCACATTTTATGTAAGTTATTCGTCTCTTTAGAGCGGATTGAGACTTTAACAATACACGAGAAGCTCGCTCGAAAAAAAACAATTAAAAAGATAAAAAGACGTTCATAAAAGTAAAAGTAAGAAAGGAATACGTTTTATTTGTTATCACGAAAGATAAAAGGACTCATGCCATTTATTTCACGTTTCCTTAGTTTTTAGAAAGATGATGCTTTTACCACCTTCGTGCCGAGAACCTTCGCCTGGCTTTGAATTATATATCGTTGCTTACACAAAAATGCCGGCTATTGCTAGCAAGCCTTAATGTTCGTTGAAAAGACTCTATTACGTTAGTTATTCCTGTTACTGAATACCAAAGTTCCTCAACATTAACAAACAAACAACATTAATTCTTCAATCATTCTTGAATGATTGAAGAGTTAATGTTGAATGTTTTCAAACTTTTCAGCAAAACCAAGATACCTACTCGTATTTTCTGATTCTCGGCGAAAATGAAATAGGTACACGAAGTATAAGCTCATTTCATCAAGCTTTCGTAACTGCAAGCCCTAGATTGGATAACGCAAATTAGATATTTTTTACAAATACTGCAGAAGCCTAAAACTTTATGCTCTTCATTTTTTAAAGCGAAATCTTTTGCTCTTCAATTTACGCTGCGGATTTCCAATCGTCTTCGGCCTAAGTAACCGAACTTGCCGAGCTAATGCGATTCCTCGATTTCAATTTGCCCTTTCTGGGACGTTTTCGTATTAAGTCGATTCTAGGTTGGGGGAGAAATTTACCAGTGTCAAACGGGAACAATTTGAAATCAAAGATTTATGATTCCAAGATTCGCTGAAGCTACGCGTTGGGAAATACGAGTATAAAGTCGTAAATCGACATTGTTGACCAGATGCAAACGTTTATAATATGTAGTTTTGTATGAAGACACACTTTCGACTTAGATGTGCCGTTCGGAAATATTTCCAAGGAGAATATTTCTAAGTTGTATGTATGGGGAATTTAGCGGAATAATCCCGAAGGGTGATGGGTGAGGATCTGAGTGTCCAAGGACATGAGAAGGATGTCTTCTGTATGCAATATTCGAATGAAAGAGTATATATTGCACAGTAAGTAATTTGTAGCGGGAAGAATTATTGGAGTTAGTTTAGTATTATTAGCCTTCGATGAATAATTAGGTAAACTAGTATTAAAGTTGATTCCAGTTGATGACCTTAATCAAAGTTAGAAGAAACTATTTATAACAAAAATATCCTTTTATAATTTATGAATCATGTGGTGCAAATATAAAAAGACAAATTGATCAATATTCAATTTTATAATGTTCATATTCTGTCAGATCTGTCCAACAAGGTGTCAGAGCAATAACCTGTCATAATGTACATTCAAATTCGTTCAATCAACATTCGACAAAAATACGATATCAAAAAGGTTTTCTTCGAATACTTATAATAAGTCGTGTTCTAAGTTGGTCCACTAGCTAGCCAGACAAAAATAAATACATAATTGTAATTAACACTTTGGATATGTATAATTATACCCCAGACGTTCCTTTCACAGCAATTTCAGCGTATCATTAAGAAAACAAGTGATATAATGACAGTGTGGGTCGCATTTGACCTTGGATGCACTTCCGAGCTCATACGCAGTATTGCGGTTACTTGCAAGTAATTACTATAGGTATTCTGCGACATAGGCGAAGACGGTCGTATGTTCTTATAAAACACGTATACTTAACATCCGTTTTTAATTTAGATGACTTTATAGTATCAGCAGTAATAGACTTGTTTGATACGCACATAGAATCGTAACGAGATAGAGTTGCTCCGTTTTTGTATTATTAGCAAAGTCAACCATTATAATAAATAAATATTAGGGGACAATCTCATACAAATCGAACTAGCCCCATAGTAAGCTCAATAATAATTGTGTTATGGATACTAGACGACGATATATTTATTAGATACAAATACATAGAAAACATCCATGACTCGGGACCAAATATTCGTGCTCATTACACAAATGGGCCTTTGCCCTTACCGGGATTCGAACCCAGGACCTCGTGATTCGTAGGCAGGGTCACTACCAACTAAGCTAAAGCGGTCGTCAACCAACGGTGTGCACCGCAATTTCGACAATCGAAATATTTTGGATCGTTCAATGACGACAAACCAGCTTAACGTGCAATACCAAGAGTTGTTAAAGCAGTAAATTATTTCATAAATGACTCGTTTATGAGCTAAGGTTATGCTGCATTGCTGAATATGTATATAAAACTGATAGATGACGTATAAAAATTGCACTCAATAGGGGACTGAAAAAAGCCGTTACAGCAACAAAAATACGCGTAAAAAACACACCGGTTACCTTGGTATTAATAAATACAAATATGTCAAATGAAAGTGTTTTATTTCACACAAATCAAGCGACATAGTGCCCAGCTTTTTCCCCAGTGTCCAATTAAGACGATATTTTTCCGATACGCATGTAATAAATAAAGATATTGCCGAATTCCCCCGCGATAAATCACGACAACGGTAAATTAAGCACTATCATTCGTTCCCGACCCTTCCACTTGAATTACTCCGTTCTTTATCAATCGCAATTATTTTCATTCACTCATTGTTCCGCTGACCGGAACAGGGAATCATTCACAGTAGGGTTGAACAAAACAAATATACGATTGTTATTGTACATAAATGAGGAATTTTAATAAACTGAAAGCAAAATCTTCAAAGCAGAGATTTGCGTAAAAGCTTAAAAGTTATGATGCTCGTAACTGAGTTAGCAGATTAATTAAGGTAAAAGGACTCGCTCACTTTTCAGTTCTACTCAACTTCCATAATTAAATATGTATATAAATTAAGTCGTACACTTTATTCACAGAATACAAGCTAGAGTTACGAGGCAGGAGTAAATTTAATATGTCACAGACGTCCGCGCGATCTAGCCGATGCGAATACCGGTACTGTTGTGTGTGTGTATCCATCTGTATTTATTACACCCATGCTAGATGGTATGAAGGGGTTATCATTATTTGCATAAGGAAACAATACAACGATTGATAAGCATGCGGTATGGTTGCCACTGATAATAAAAAATAATCTTGCGCAGCGTTATCATATCTGCAGATCCCATCATATACTTAGTACCAAGCTCAGACTACAGAGAATACTAGTAGTACAGCTATCCAATCTCATACTATAGGTTTTTTATTTGTGGCATTGTAGTTGAGAGAGTAATAGGCATGGGTACAGAATTAATTAACCTTTATTTGTTAATCTAAAATCGTTATATCAAGGCTTAACCAAATAATTCTCTGTTGTATACAATTTTTTTTCTTTACAGAAATGACGATAATAGGGCTGATAACCTATTAGTCTCACTTAAGTTGATCTGCTGTTCTGATCATAGAGATAGTTTGTTGTCGGCTCACACTAAGCATTCGGCTGAGAAGTCTGTCAATTATTTTTCTTTTTCTAATATTATCAGGAACCAATCTTCACTCTAAACTATATCTTCTCATACACTAAAACGCTTCTAGTATGCGCATATACCAGCAAGATTGATTTTACAGTCGACGTCTCTTGAGAAAGATGGAAGTGAAACATAGTTTATTCCAAGCGGTAACCTATCTATTCACGAGGAGCACTGCTAAGGGTTGGTATACACAAAGTGTCCATTGCTAGGCGATAAGCGCCCCAAATACCTAAAGTCATAATCTAAATAGGAAGGCAGGTTTTTGTAAGAAAATACAAAACAGAATAATTATACGCATCCAGTATCGTAACTAGCCCTTTACTCGTATTCGCCCGGTGCACATAATTATCTTCACCCTTGAAAAGGGTCCTGGTCTAGTCATTTCTGCGCCTCTCCAGGGTCTGAACCCTGTGCCTGGGCATCGCTGGCACCTCCCTAGTTACGGCACAGTATTCATAGCACAGGGACAAAGAAAGTAGATCTAGGTTTTAAAAAATCAACACATGATGATTTTCGGTAGTAATTTACATTTTTCTTTGCAAAACTGACGATAATAGACGCCGATAACCAACTAACGGTACTCAATTAAAATAAATCCAGTTATCGTAATGGCAACACAATTAATATATAACCGGATTAATTTACTCATTAGAGAGTACAACGCGATATGGGTATAGGTTACGGGTATACACGATACGGGTAAAGGTTTCATGCCACTTTCCGGCTCCATCGTCAAATCAATATATTATAATAATATTGTATTGTCATTCGATTTGAATGTGCATGTAAAACTTCAGTTCAATCAGAAACCGGAAAGTGGGCCAAAATTAACTTGTGAGATTTGTTTCCACAGAGACATACCGACACCGAACAGGTAAAACAAAAAAAAGGCTTGTAATATTCAGAACCATTATTATAAACCAATGCAAACTATGTTTCTTTTTACTTAACGGATTCAATAACTACGGAAACTGTTTCGTAACAACAGTGTACTATAAGACTTCTGGTGGCAGTATTTTAAATTATCATTTTAAGTTGTTCCCAGCCCAGGAAATAACGTATGAGTGTAAATAAAGAAAACTTGGTAAAAAACGGCGTCAGTTCTTCTTTCTCGTCGTTGGTAAAGAGGATAATAAAAGCGCTATTCACACAAAGTAAAAAAAGTGAAACTAGATAGAAAGAAAAAAAAAGTTACTTTATCCCCATTAGAATGAGTCCAGATTCAATTAAACCTTATTCAACGTGTAGACATGCTAGCGATCCTTACTGTCTACGGAAACGTCTGTAGACAGATGCCTACGTTACAATGAGAGCTACCGTCGCCGTCGCGTCGTGGGCTGGCTAATCGCATTGCACTTGATGTGTTCATTAGGATATACCAAAGAGCGAATACCAGCTTATGTATTTATAGTTGATAAATAGTCCTTCTAGAGGCCGTCGGATACATTGACCTTTTGTGGAATTACCCCTTTAGCTTTGTAGGTTCTACGCAATGGCTTATGCCGACACCTTTATATACCGGGGGTGATTAATATTCAGGTAAGAGAAATTCAAAAGCACATCGTCGAGTATAAGGTAGCCTAATTAACCTATAACTTTAGTAAAATACTGAATTACGGTATTAATTTACACGTCTGTCTTTTCATCTGGTACCTACTGTAAAGTTATCAATGACATATTAAGAGTCAGATATTTCGAAGTAAAGGCTTTGTTATGGTTGCATTTATTATCTTAAAACATACGTCATCTCTACTACTACAGAGTATGTAAAGTATATACTAGTAGAGCGATAGAAGCAACCATGATAGAGGTAGAAAATAATGATTTGATTCCTATTGAGCATTAAAAAAAAGCCTTTTATGTTATTTCTACTTAGAATTACGAGCCCTTTTCAACCCAATAGAAGAAAAAAAGTGTCACAAATTTTCCATACATTAATGAAATTTTCTTTCGTGTTACTGTTATACAAAGTATATGGAAAATTAGTAACACAATAAGAAAAATAAATTGCGACAATTTTTTTCTCTTGGGATTGTGAAAAAACCGTAATTCTAAGCAGAAATTACATAAAATTGTCATGACTATAAAAAATGTAATTTTTTTAGAAATTCTCTATTCCGTTAAGTTTAATGGAATAGGAATCAAAGCATTATTTTCTACCCTTGTGTGCGTCGGAGCGTTAACAGAACTGTGGTTTGCGTTAATCTCGAGTGAGAGAACATTAGGTACGGCTAGGTACGTTAAATACAAGCGGTTTCCAACTAAAGAGTGCTATCAAAATGTTTTGATACTATGAAGTGTACTTGATTGATGTCTTCAATTTAAACACAACTGATAGGTAGTTTAGTAATCCATCAACTTGGTTGAATAACTGACAAAGTTTGCGGTTTAGCGGTCTTTTAGTACTAAAACTCAATCAAAGTACCTAACTTGGGCATCGTTTATCCTGTCAATAGACTAGGGAAGTTTTAAGAATCAGTCCACCAAAACTGTTATTTTATTACGTATATACGAAGCTATTGTTGTGTAAAAATATGTTGGACGGACAGTAATAATGGTTGATTGAAGTTTCGCACGTAATTTGGTTTCGGAGTAATTCGGAGTATCTGTGAACACTTCAACGGATTTGGTTTACCAGTGATGTATTGTTATGCCTGTTAGAGTTTTTCTTATATTACTTATATACTTACCTAGTTGGTTATTACTTTATAATGTTAGAAGCAAGCTTTATTTTATAACACTAAGACTTATATATTAAACTTGCCAGTCACTCCGCACTCTTAAATCCCATAGTCGATATAAAGCGTATAGGTGCGTGCCTATCCAAAGGATTCAAACAGCTCATTTTTGACCTTACTTCGAAATAAAATTAAAATGTCGTATAAAGTAGGCTATCTAGATTAAACTTAGTTAGTCTTTGGGATATTTAAATTTTTGTGCATAAAAGTTGTTATGATATCTCCAGTGAACAGCTTTATGATTGCGATTAGGTAAATCTTTTTGGCATTGTCTTATCTCTGGTAATAAAAAGGTAACACAAGTTTGGTGAATTGTGTTACACACTTGTCACACACTTTACATACATACGCACATTGCAAGTTAAATAAAAGCTTCTTTAAATAAAAGATCATACATCATTTGCGGGTACGTTCCGGGAACGGTGGTGTACGTCTAAATTTTATTTTTAATTCGAGAGATGAAACTCGGATCGCACCTAAGCAGGTCACCTACAAAGTCAATCGGTTGTTCAAATGTATCAACAGTTATGCAATTGTGATTTAGGTACACGGCGGCTTAATACCGTACTCAGAACTTGTACTAAAGTGCGGTCGCATAAATCACAAAGTTTCTGCCCTTGACACTACATTAACTCTTCCTGGAGTATTGCAGCACATTAGACGCCTACATCCTATCAAGTAGCCATTTTGACTACGGAAAGAAAAAGGACGTAATTACCAACATTGCGGGAAACCCAAGCTATTTCTGCTGAGAAGGAAACTATACGGTCTTTATACAAAATAGGGCGTAATATCCAACGTAATCGTAGGACTTAAGTTTTTTTTCTTCTACGTTACAAAGGAATATTTGCCGTTTGATTAATGACGCTTAATGGAAGGGAAGAAGGTGTCTAATCGCTTAATGAGAAACGTTCTTTTCCAGGGTGCTTGAAACAAAGCTGCCCGTCTTTCTGAAGTCTTTTTCCCCACGGTTTTGTGACTGCGGTTTTTGCGAATTTCGTGATGGTAGCGTACATTAAAGTATAATATTGTTTAAGTTTTTTCACATTTTTTCATAAAAAATAAAGGTTTTTCACTTGTGATCTAGGTTAATATTAAATCTCAGAGTAGTAGATGTTTGAAACATTTATCTCGGAACATTTTGTGGCACCAGTAATGAGTTTTAAATTTGGTTTTGTTTATTCTAGTTTTTGATAAAAGTGCAATCCGCAATTAATATAGCACCATGTGGCATAAGTCGTAACAAAAGTAGTTTCCTAGTTTTAGTTATATAATATTGATGGAGTTTTGTTAATGGTTTATTATATAAGTTTAACTGTAAATTTTCACAATTTACACGTTTTTATCAAAATCATTAGTGTTTTTATACATTTTTAATTCTTCCAAATCGTCTGTAGCAACACAACTTTTAAGTACCTACGACACTAATGCTCAGAACGAAGTACCTAGAGTAGTAATTATAGGTATTGGCACTTCGATCCCATCTAATATAAATTATGTTTGATATAGGCATATATATCGAATCTCCAGATCACTCAAAACACTAAGTTCCTTGTAACAAAAACACACGTTGTCAAAAACTAGTATGTCAACAATCCCTAGAGACAACCGAGACTTTTATATCCGGACTCAGGAACGTAGTGGCATGGCAGAGATTACGTTTATTGACACTTTCGATCCCTCCCTCGTACGTAGCCGATATAGTTATACGTGGTTAATGTATATTTAGGTTATATAGGTTAGGCATCGCGCGTACCCGCCGCTCGCGACGGCCGCGGCGGGACTGATTCCTGTAGCCTCAGTTACCCTAGTACGCTTACACCACTAGTTGCTACTTTATGATAAGGAAAACATTATAAATAATTGATGAAAACAGGCAATTGGATTTCCACTGAAGATTTCGCGTTTTTGTAAAAAAAATACAGTTTAATTCCGATATACTCTCACGGACAATGAATTCGGATTATTTTATATATAATTGCTCAAAGAAAATGACCCGAATTAATTGTCCATGAGTGTACATGTTATAAAATAAAAACCTCGATCGCGTTTTCTTATGGAGACCAGCTGGTATGTAAATGTAGTTGAGAAACTATTCTACTTTCTACGGTCCTGAAATCTTATAAAGTTTATTCGATTGGGTCCGGCAGAATACGAACCGATTCTCAAATGTCCTCAAGCACCTAGTAGCTGTCTCATAGTATATCGGCTACCAGATAAACTGATTTATTACAGTGGAAGCAATTATCGTTAGTATACGGCGCTGTAAAAGTCAACGTCACGTGAACTCACGTTATTGCTCGCAGAAGCGCGCTGTTAAACTTTGTTTTAACGTTTGAAGACGCTCTTTACAGTCGTAGCAAATCCATGTGTATGGATTCTACCATAAAAATTGGTTAAACCTGTAGATTACTACCTAGTAGATCATTTTTGTAGTAGACCGATTATTTCGTGCGAATTTGTGTAACAGTTTTTGCTTTTTATCATGTTTGTTTGTCATCTTTACTTTGTGGTATACTACTTTTAGGTCATTATTTGAGCGTTTCACCCGCCTCACTTTCGTGGACACATTATTGTCGACGTTCCCTCAGATTTTAGTCTCATATCGAGCTATTTGGTACATATCCGGGATTACTAACAGATACCTTAAAATTACATTAAAATCTGCCGGAATCTCAACAATAATGTGTCCACGAAAGTGAGGCGGGTGAAACGCTCAAATAATGACCCTTTTATAATAGTAAGTACGAAATAGCAAAGCAACAATTGTTCAGTTACCTAATATGGAATTTTGTAAACTTGTTGAGTTAATTTACAGGAATTCGTGATTGAATGTGGCGGCCGGTCCGCGCAGTGTAAGAAAAGTGACTGCACTGAAAATTAAGCCTGCAAAAGTAATCCGTCAAGTTGTCAGCAAATGTAAATGTATGCTCTCTTATACGCAAGAACTCGACGTGCGAGTACTGTAGGCACTTATTTTATATTCCTCTTAATCATAGCCCTCTAAGAGTCCTCTGGTTTGGCTTTAAAGCTAGAGTCGACGGTGACTTATCTTTTTCCAATTATAACTATTGATGAGAGACTAAAGGGTTAATCTTGGTTAACGAACGCAGCACTAGTTTTGAATTCATTTTGGGGTCATGGTCATGGTCACTAACTTATACATAGGATCGGAGTAAAATTTATGTAGAAGCATGGATCAAAATCAAGTCAAGACACTGGCTCGGTGATAAACTATATAGGACTTAATGACAATGAATAGTTAGTTTTGAGACTTTTGAGACATGTTGATGATGCCATAGAAAATGACATCCTAGAAAAACACTACGAAATTTACCGTGTGAGGCAAGTTGCAACCACGGCGAATTACACAGCGTTTAGCAGAAAGTTCAGTAACTGAATCACCCGTCGCAACTAATGTTGCCAAACAATTAATCAAAGTTTGTCGGGAAATAATTGGGGCAGAGATAGCACGGTGTAATAGTTGGCTATGCGATTATATTAATTGCTCTCTAGCTTTACTGTAACTAAAACCTACAACAGGGAGCAAGGAATATTTAACACCAATTTGATTTATTGGCCAAGTAAAGGCAAGTAGTCTACATAATAAAGTGACTGATAACGCAAAGCCTAAACTGGGATGGCTAAAAAAAAATGCACAGAAGTTCATTACAAGAAAAAAGTTATTGAAAATTCATCCCCAAGTTAATAAACGGGATGAAAGCTTATAATGAACTAGTGAAAACTGAACAACATACTATTTCACAATACCCTAAAATGTCGAGTGCATTAAATTTATGACATAATTATGTTTTTGAGTGCAACACTGTTGTTGGTCGTAAGTTTTTGTCCATATAGTCGCACTCAATGAAGCCATTCAAGTATTGGTAGATGGCGACCTGGGTAATGTTTCGACGGCCGGTAATAATCCGATCGCATATTATGACGGTGAATAAAATAATATCATCGCATGAAAATTCAACAATTTTCGTAGACTTTGCTCAGGTGTCAGACTGTTATTAAACTCGAAGAATTAGACTACGTGTGTAAATAAATATATACATTATTTTTTTAGGGTTGTTGTATTGGCAGAAAACACGGCACATTCATAGGATCATTCGTTTGTTTCTGCGTCTGACTCCTATCAGTCCGAGTTCCGATTTTCTTGGAAATAAACATAATGTATAGAAAATGAGACCTAGTGCGTGAATTAAAAAAAAAACATAAGTAAGTCATATGAAGTATGTACCTATCTAATGAAAGAGCTTAGTTTTATTCATTCACATAAAGAGACTGCATATCTTTATCTGTTATATTATTTCTATTTGTAAAAACAATGGTCCCATTTCGCTGTCGCGTTGTTCTATTGGTTGTAGCTATCAGATGGACGTCGACACATCGCTTTGTCTAGTTAATGAAAACGTTGCAGCCATCATTGCGATATTCCACGCTGCAGCATGCACTTTCACTACCTATAGCTACGCTCCATGTATACAATAACGTGGCATACGTTAGGGTTCGCATTCACACAATTCGTGATCGATTCCTGAGAGCCACCAAGCACGTGAATGTTTAGGTCATTTTAGGACATAGTATGCCTTACAACGTATAAGCTTTGAAGTTAAATACAAAGCTAAACCACGTTGTGAGTAGACATTTTCCAAACCTTCATTTCGTTAACTAAGACTCTACGATTGGTATAAAATATTAGTATATTGTTATCGCACAATATAAGAAAGTAACCTATACCAATCAAACGTTCAAATAAATAAATAAAATTAATTAGGTATTCTAAAATTTCGTAATTCCAAATAATGTTTCTGTTAAAGTATACCTACTTGCTCTAGACAGCGTAACACAACATAAAATGAGATTTAATTAGGTAAGTGTTATGTCCAGAAAAGATAAAGCTCCTTTCAGTACACATGGCTTGAAGATTCATTAAATACGTTGAAATTATGCTTTCGGAAAAACTACTCTTGGGTATTACGTAGTGTGGAGTATACATGTAATTACATCATATACTAAACGTAACAACTGAGTTATTATCGAGAAAGATAAAGAAAGCTAAAGCTGACACAAATAGCGTGACGAGCTGGACGCGCAACTAAATTATTCACCGGAGATTGTTCGGGGCGATGCAGGAAACGGGGGAAATAACTGACGTTTTGAATACACAATATTCACGAAATTTTCGTAATATCTGATTTGTACTGGCTTGCCTACTTAGACTTTAAATATATAATTTCAAGAAAAAACGATGTCCTTTAAACAACAAATCAAGCACTCTCTTTGTATTGCCTGAATATGAAATGAATATCTAGATTTCAGAGATGTCAACGCTCACGATGAGCCCATGTCAAAATAAGCAAAAGAGCAATGGAGAACTATGCTCGGAGTATCTCTGCGAAATCTAAGCATTCAGGGATGAAGAGAAAATTGCAAAGCGTCACATTGCTCGTAGAATCGATGGCCGCCGAAGAGCTCTTAAATAAGTAGCGACCAAGCACCGGAAGACGCAGCGTAGGTCAGCCACTCAAATCGAAATTATTTTTTAAATTTTCAAATAAAAAACATTTATTCCCAGAAAATGCACCGTACCAAGAAAAAAAGCAGTGATTAATGTGTGAATGCTAATTCCTGTTTAGCAATCTTTTACGCTGGTTTTGCAAACAACATTGTATCCGCTTTTCACCCTCTCAGGGACTGATTTATGTTATAAACATCTATTGTAAATAATTGTACCACAACACTGTTTACTAAATCTTAAAATTTCCACTTCAGTTGTTTTGGCTACGTATACGTTGTCAAGTTTCATAAATCTGTTAAAAACTATACTAATACCAGCACCAACTGGAAAGGAAATACAAGATAAAAGGTCTTACTTTTGCAACTTGCATTTTATAAAAGGAACGACTAATATATGTGACAGAATATCCAGTTAACTAGTGACCTAGTGCCCCTAACTATTGTGACCGATCGATTATCTAACAAACTTACTCGTACAAAAGTTTGCCCGGCAAATTGATGTAGTTTCAGACAAATCACTGTTTCCAACGAGCTAGGACAATGTTTTATTCTTTGTTGAAACTTTTTTTGAAGCAACCATCAACAACTTGAACAATCAGTTTTCATCAACAGATTGATCGTAATCGAATGCAATACATTTCTGTTTATTTTACTCATTTAATTAAACTCACCGCCATGTGGTTTGCTGGCTACCCACGAATTCTAGTGCAGCACTTCACATGTACACTCGAGAGGAAATATTCCGGGTCACTACATTACATTTACTTTATATGTTAGAGACCAGGTCCGTCGTCGGTGGACAGACGACCTCGTGAGAGTAGTGGGGAATCGGTGGATGCGGTCTCCACAGGACCGCACTCAGTGGCCTATGTCCAGCAGTGATGGTCTGCGGTGCCCAGACAAGACCCGGAATATTTGCTTTCAAGTGTACCTTCACTCACGGACAATGAATTCGGGTCATTTTCTATATAATTGTTCATATAAAATTTCCCGAATTCATTGTTCGTGAGTGTATATTCGCATTTAAAGTTAAAAAAATGAACTCGTTACGTTTTAATTATCGTTCAGGAAAACTGCCAAGTCATGTGGAAGAGGGCTACACGAAACGCTCCATCCGCATCATGGATGCCGGGAAGTTTGAGTTTCGAACGTGCCCCGGCATAAATAACGAGGGACGGAACGTATCAATTTAAGAAAAATTGAGTGATTTATTTTTAGGTACTCGTATCCTTATTTTTTATGCTTATTTCGATTTTTTTATGAAGGGACGAAGTTGAAAAGTCCGATTCGTTAGGCTACAAAGTTTGTCGCAAGCGAACTGTATTAATTTAATGGCAAGGATATTTTAAAACAAAATTCAGTTCAGTATATAATCTAATTATACTTACATTGAGCCAAATTTATAATTTAAGCCTTTTCTTTATGCTGAAATTTCATTTCCCTGCAATGTTGACTATGCAAATGAAGTGCATTGAAAGTCCATTTACTTAAATTTTGTAGTGAGTGCCTACTTCGGCGCAAAGCGTCACCGAATTTGATAGATATCCAATAAAACAGATGCGAAAAAAAACGTAATTATATGTTAAAGACACTCTTTCATATTTTCTTCATTTGTTGTATCTATTTGACTTACTTAAAGTGAGCGACAAAGGAATACATGCCTAATTCATGCAATACTTAAAAACCTTGTAAACATTTAATAACTAAATTAAACTAAGACATGAAGCTAAGGGACATTCGATAATAAATACAATGTTCAAGAAAAGAGTTCTAAAGTTTATCCAACTTACTTTGAACTTACTAATAAGTAGGTTACAGTCCGTGAAATATAAGTAGTATACTGGTACCACCAGGCTCTTTTATGTCTGGTTAATGCCCATAAAATGACGTGTCATTAACACAACCAGCGCTGTAAAACTTTCGAATTATAGACAGTTGAAAAAGGTTTCGCGATTAGAACTTCCTGAGCCTTTCATGTTTTCTGAATACTTGACTGTTTATATTTTAGGCTTAGTAGTCATGTGCACATGTTGTCCATCGACCTAATGTAATTTGGCACTACGTATTTACGATACAACAAAAAATGACGCGCGGTACTCAATACTCCTGACAATTATGAGATTTATCTTACCAAAAAATATTATGTATGTATGTATGTATATAAACACTTTATTGCAAACAAAATTATACAAAAGCAATACAGAAATCAATGGTTATGTACAAAGGCGAACTTATTCCTGTCATCATCATTAATTTAAGAGTTACACTCTGTACTTATTGTAAAATTACTAATAGAATCCTTATATTTTTGATCATTAAATAAACTCATATTTTCCTATTTCTATATTTTCCCGTAGGTATTTTCCTTCCTTTAGCCTTTAATGTGCTTTGACTTACATTCATAGCAATCTCCAAATAACTTTGCCCTTTTCAGCTACGCGAAGGCTCCTTTGAAAGGTTTTGTAATATGCTTCTCTCCTTCCTCATAATGTCTAAGACCAAAATAAAATTATGTACTTGTACACATCATAATATTATAGGTACTTAGCGTATAGAACCAGTAAGAAATCATATTTTTGCTGTTGCAAAAAGCGAAATCCCAAGCAAAATAACTGACTGGTTAACTGGTAGAGAATGCCTCATGGCATTAAGTCCGCCATTTGTACTCTCTTGTATTGTGCAATAAAGTTTAAATAAATAACTAAAATAACATTCGTTTTGATAAACTTGTATAATACTGTAGTATATTGACTCTATGGCTGTTCGGTGTCAATGTCAGTTTGCTTTGGAATAAAGGAATAATGTAACGTCCAGGTTTGGTATTTATTTAGTTCATTTCATTGGCGAATGCTGAGGCATAACCAAATTCTGTATTAAGTCCTTTGTATGATTTGTTGAAAAAGAAGGTTGCATGGGTTTGGTCCGAGGAATGCGATAAGGCGTTTAAAGGCGTTAAACAGCGTTTGGCGGGATCAAAGGTGCTGGCGCATTATGACCAAGATAAGGCCTTAGTATTGACGTGTGACGCTAGTGCGCGAGGGGTGGCCGGTGTGCTCACGCAACCAAGCGCGCAGGGCGAGCGCCCCGTAGCGTATGCTTCGAGGTCTCTTAGCAGTGCTGAGAAGCATTATTCGCAAATTGACCGGGAAGCTTTGGCGATAATTTTTTGTTTAAAGAAATTTAATCAGTACTTGTACGGCCACCACTTCACACTGAGGACTGACCATAAGCCCTTGGTGAGCTTATTCGGTCCGCGGTCCGGTATCCCTGCAATGGCTGCAAGCCGTATGCAGAGATGGGCCTTGATATTATCCGCGTTTTCCTATGATATCGAGTACATAAACACCAAGGCGAATGTGGCGGATGGTTTGTCTAGATTGCCGATTACGTGCGACAGGGAGATGGAACAGTCTATACCAGAGCATACTTATTTGCATTTTGTCCAAGACGCCCTGGCTATTGACGGCGAAGTCATCAAACGTGAAACGGTTCATGATCCGGTCTTAGGTAGGATCTTGAGTTACGTTTGTGATGGATGGCCTTCGACGAATGATGTGAGGAACTTGCAGCCTTTCTTTAATAGGAAGCAAGAGCTGTATTCTGAGAGGGGGTGCGTCATGTGGGGTCACCGGGTAGTAGTTCCGCAATCTTGCAGGCGAATGGTGTTAGAAATGTTACATGAACCTCACATGGGCATAGTGAAAACGAAGTCGATGGCTCGGAGTTATGTTTGGTGGCCTGGTATGGATGAGGAGATAGAGGCTAAGTGCAAGGCATGTGATGTTTGTGCTGCGGAGCAGGATGCACCTAGGAGTCATACGCCTTGTCCTTGGCCGTATCCTAGCAGTGCATGGACTAGGATTCATGTAGATTTTCTGGGCCCGGTGCTGGGTAAGTTGTATATGGTGATAGTAGATTCCACCTCGAAGTGGTTGGAGGTTTTTCAAGTACCCAGTACGTCGGCGTGCAACACGATTGAAGTGTTAACGGAGGTATTTTCACGCTTTGGCTTGCCCAAGCTGGTTGTGTCTGATAACGGCCCTCCATTTACGAGTAGGGAGTTTGCCGAATACACTGCACGTAACCACATTCAACACGTGTTCTCAGCCCCGTATCATTCTTCTTCGAATGGCGCCGCTGAAAATGCCGTGAAAACTGTTAAAAGGGTGGTACAGTAGAAATTCTTTTTCTAGAGCGAATTCACTTAGCTTTGTACCTGACGAACAATACTCATTATCTGCATTGTTAACTGTGGTCACAACTTCGACTTCGAGATGTAAGGCATTATAGTGCACATAATTTTTACACTAAATTAGTCTTTAAGTCGAGCAAAATAAGGTTTACTCTTAAACAAAGAGAACACAGATGTTGGTCACTTCGTAAGTGAAAGAGCAGCGAAGTACGTATCGATGCTTAGAAAGACGAACGATGTATTCTCTTTGTTTAAGTGTAAACCTTAATTCGTTTGACTTAAAGACTAATTTAGTGTAAAAGCTATTTGCACTTATAGTGCCTTACATTTCGAAGTGGTAGTGGTGGCCACAGTTAACAATGCAGACAATGAGTATTGTTCGTCAGGTACACAGCTAAGTGAATTCGCTCTAGAAAAAGAATTTCTACTATAAAGAAAGCTGTCGGCTGTGCATACGTTCTTGTTGCATTATAGGAACACTCCTCATTGTACGACGGGGGAGAGTCCGGCTCAGATCCTTATGGGTCGTAAACTTCGGACTGGTCTGGATATTTTAAAACCTGATAGGCAGGCCAGGGTAACATCTGTGCAAGAGAGGATGGTTGAGTTGACAGGAGGTTGTCAGAGATCGTTTAATGTAGGTGATCCCGTGTGGTTAAGGCAATATAATGCGAGGGATAAGTGGGTCTCGGGGGTTGTTAGTGAGCGACTGGGAAATACAGATTATGCGGTGACGTCAGGGGGTGCTGGTGTAGCTCATAGACATGTCGACCAGTTGAGACCGAGGAAGTTGAGCTTGTTATCTTGTCCGTCAAGTTCGGAACCACCAGTGCTGGCATCGGGGTCGCGGTCTACAACGGTGGCGGATGGTGCACAGTGCGGTGATGTCGTTGGCGGGCAGCCGGGTCACTCGGCGGCGCCTGCAGCTCCTGGTGGGTGTGTGGAGCGGGCTGGGGCCGATAGGAATTTGGTTATGCCTCAGCAGTCGCCTGTTTTGAACCGCCCCGAGCCGCGTTGTACAAGGAATAGAAATCCTTTGTATAAATGTTGATTTTTTTTTATGGAGTAAGTTGTATTTCGTTTGTTAATTGTTTAGTATTGGAGATGCTGCTTTTAAGTTATTTGTGTTTTAGTGGTGAGGATTGTAGTATATTGACTCTATGGCTGTTCGGTGTCAATGTCAGTTTGCTTTGGAATAAAGGAATAATGTAACGTCCAGGTTTGGTATTTATTTAGTTCATTTCAAATACAATATTTTTATGAGCCAACTGTGTCCCACTGCTGGGCAAAGGCCTCCCCCTTGCTCTCAGTTTTGAGCTTCCTCTGGTCAGTCCTTCAGAAATGAGTCCAAGTCATCTCGCCATCACCGACGAGGTGTGCCGCGTCTAGCCCTACCAAGGTTAATAAGAAAGCACAGATCCCTCTAGCCACTGATCCACTGCCTCGACTCTCTTGAATAGGTATCTATTTCAATATAAAAGGTTATTCAAAGAGATACAAAATAAGTATAGTCATTATTTCCATCCTCGTGGACGAAAACACGACAAGTTCTAGTTATTTGTATGAACATATGCGCACGTGAGTCTGAAAATCGATAGTAGCGAATAAAACGGGTTTGACTGCATCGCAGGTTGAGAAGAAATATCGGCTTTGCGCCGGTAGGTACACATTTAACTCATATTCTAACCACCTAAAAGGTTAAATGGATTCTTTTTGTTTCACGTCGTGAGATATTGGCAAAAGACCGTGTAACAGTCACGTTGAGTTGCAATGTTTTCACACTATTCCGTCGCGCTTTGCCATGCAAATCGCTGCTCGAGAGCGTGGCCGCTGCGTTTTACGTGAATTTTTCGCCATTTGACCGGGTTAGGTTATAGGACTTAGGTCAAAGAAGATTTAAATTATCTCTAACCTTGGTATTTACAAACATAGGCCCTGAAAATATTACACTCTTTTTTTTAGGGCAGTCGTGTAAAATGTAGTATGTAGGTACAATGAAAATATATCAGTTACACTACATTTTTTTCTGTTTTCTATAGAGTTTAATCTAACGCTTAAAACGCAGACACGAATGTAGATGCACCGCAACTACATTCGTGTTTTTTACTAATATTTACACATGGACTTTAAGGCTACGAAAAGAACGTGTAAAAAAATATTATCTACATTGTGAGGTAGATGTGAAAATAAAGTATCTATCCTTATCCAGAACTATGCTGTTATTGAAGATCACTCTAGAAAATCCCTCTCGTCTTAGGAAGATTAAGCAGCACAAACTGACATTGGCAGGCGATAAGAACGCCTACACCTACACACTATCTTAAGAAATCGAGCGATTTCGCGCTTCTGTCTTAAGCTTACATTAACTGACAATGTCGCACTTTAGGTAAAGTGTAAGCAATATTTCTCATACCTTTGTATTATATCAGACACTGTAAACAACAGCTGTCATCCACAATACTTTATGTTTGCTCGTAACCCATCGCGCATCATAAACGGCGACGAGAGTAACCCTAAATGTTTAATGGCAACGTTCCAAAAACAAAACTGCTTACATTTAAAGTAATAGCGTATCACGATACTCCATTCCAACATAAACATGGAACTTTAGTATTTAACTGTATCCTCAAAAGTCATAGAAATTTGCTTGTAAGTTGCATTGCAAAGTTGAATATGTTTTTAAAACAACAAGAGAATCAACTCTGAACAAAAAGACAATTAAAGATTGAGGTCAAAAGAGAATTTTAGGGACTGCTTGGATTGGCACTTTTATTATCCCAGGCTCTTTGAACAGGTGTCATTTCTTTCGTACCACTAGACTAGATACACGGATGCATACCCTTTCGGAAGGTATGAGAGGTGTGTTATGATATAAAAGTTAGCATTATTACTTCTCGGTACAGTTCTGTTGCCACAAAGAAGTCCAGTTTTTTTGGTTACGAGAGTTGACTAAGGCCTAAGGGCACATATAAAAGCTAAGCAACGAAACTTATCAAGATTAAAGTGATTCGAGGCACTTGCTTCTCCAAACAAACGAGCAGACAAAATATATCAAGCTATAAAATAAAACACATTTTAGCGCGCGGAATATTTACCCCCTGTTGTTTAACTTAGAAAATGAAAGTCCTTATGTACAAACTAAGCAATTGATGTTAACTGACCACCATAGACTTTAACACGTTGCAATAAAGTTGACATTCGTTTACAAATGTACAGTTAACAGTGTGTTCGATTGTATGTCAAGAAATGTTCGTTAAACCTTCATTAAATAAAACAGGAGAGCAAGGAAATAGAGTATCTTAATGTGTGTGTGCTCAATTGCTTCTCCCGTTCTTAAAAAGTTCCGGCAATGTATCTAACCCAGTAGGTCAAACTTGAACACGAGTGCGAGCGAGTTACGAAGTGGTGCGAATGGATTCAGCGACTGGCACGAGCGCCTGCACTCCAGTGAACCGCACTAAAGCCCGGAGCACAAAGTATGCAGGTGCCAGAAGGTCCGTTTTAATATTGGCGAAACATGCGCTAGCGATCGCGGAATTCGCGGACCAAACTGGGCCAATACACATGGTTGCTCATAAATCGCAAACAATGTAGTAAATGCAAAAAGTGTGCGACACCTGCGAATACGAGTACCAACTGCTTTTCAGCGAATATAGCTGAGAATCAAAACACGTACGAGTAGATCAGCCGTCTAAACGATTCTTCTATTTGTAAGGACTGATTGATTAAGATTGAGAAAGTGTTTGTTTTAACTGATGTCTAAATAATGATGTTAAACTAAAGTTTTGTGTCAAATATTCAACATTCGTCTGGTTGCGTTTCCATCAGGAATGTGCGAGAGGATGCGCAGCGAGGGATGTGTTTGTCATGAACCAATAGAAACAGCTCAGCGGAGCGAGGATACGTAAATGAAGTGCCAACAAGCCAGCCAAGTTGGTTTGGTATAAACATCGAATGTGATCAACGTGGGCGAAGCTGTGGGTAAATGCTTGAGATGAAATAAAGATGGTTGAACTTACGTACGGATTTTCCACGCATAAAGATAGGCTTGTAACGACTGCGGCAAGTTTCAGTACTAAAAACTAACAACATTTTGACCGAGCTAGAGCCGAGAGAAAAACAACTGGCCTGGGGCCACAAACCGGCGTGTATATGTTTATTTTTTCGATGATAACTCCCGTATCGTTTATCCGATCCTTGTGAAATTTCTTAGAAGAGTATTTGAAGTCAATTGCATTTCTAATTTTAATCATCATGAGAAGAATCAGTCAAGGGGTTACAGAGAAAGTCGCGACATCTTTGTTTTATCGAGATTTTATCTTTTCCAATAATCTTCAAATTGACGTAACAAATTTCGAGGACTTTTTATTTAGCTGCACAGCTGCAAACCTCAAAGGATTCACTTTTATCTATACTTAACAATACGTAGCTTATACATCTAAACCGATGAACCTCAAAGCACCGGCGAGACTTGGTTGTCTTTATACTTTGCTCAAAGGTTAAAAGCTGCAGCATCGGGTAATATCGAGATTACACCGACTACTTTACTATAATCTAGGCGCTCGCATACAAACATAAAGAGGGTTAAAATCCATATTAACGACATCAATCCTGGGTGAAATTTTAAAACGGTTTTTAGTAATTACAGCTTTAATTGCAAATCATGCTATTAGATGGCGCTGAACATAATCGCCCGATTACCTTTTTTTGTTGACTTTTTATGTTGCTTCGGCAGATAAAAGGTCTACCACATTAAAACACATCTCTTTGTATGGAGAACCGAGCAAATCGAATGACCCTGAGGATATTTTATTTTCATGTAACTAACTTATTAACGGTATAAGGAATAACGTAACAAAGTAAAAATTTTCTTAACTTGCTGCGATATTTTATAATCTTGAAGCATTAGTTTATTCAATAAAATTACCGTAAATTAAAATAAATGGATAATAGCGGCACAAAGCCGACAATCGTGGAGATCCTTGGGGAAGGCCTATGTCCAGCAGTGGACGTCTTTTGGCTGAAATGATGATGATGATGATGAAAATAAATTGCTTACATTAGCACCTAGTTCATGCAATATTGTACGAAATAAGATGATAAATGATTACTTACCTTAGAAGGGTCATTATTATGAACAGATTTTAGTCTCATACCGAGCTATTTGATACATATCCGGGACTACTAATAAATACCTTAAAATTACTTTAAAATCTGCCGGAATCTCAACAATAATGTTTCCACGAAAGTGAAGCGGGTGAAACGCTCAAATAATGATCCAGAATATTATTTTAATTTCAAAGTAACAATTTGATTGAATCTAACTTCTTCGAATTGTATTGTTATATAGATCTTTATTTCAACGCATTCTGATTAACAGGAAGTTTCTCAACTACATATAAATATCCTTGATGCGGATTTTTATCTCAGCCTTAATTTTGGATATGACCACAACGCAAATCCAATTTGTAAATAAAATTCCCGGACAGTGTTTTCATAGTACGGCTAATAATAAATATCGATAGGTCAAAACACCGGTTGAAAAGTTTAAATATCGATTTGTTTGCAGTTTTTCTCGTCTCCGTCTATTTTCGGAGACAAGACCGGTTAGTTAATAAATAAGTACAATAATATATATAATGGAACAGAAAGACCGATTTAGTAGTCTCTATGTAGATAAATATCACTTACAGAGGATACTGAAGGTATACCTACTAAAATTTCCGTATATCAAGCAGCAAGGCTCCAAGCAAGAGCCTAAGAGCTTATGGTAACATTGGTAATTATGTCATAATATGAGCGATCGAGCAAGGCATATGAAATCTAAGGATAAAAGAAAGTGGAAATGAGTTTCGCCACTTTTAATAATATATGCATACTATGCATATAGATTTCCGAACATATTCCTCGGACTCGTGGAGGAAGAGGTCTAAATTTTAACCTTACAGTTGGACTGTATACAATTCGGCAGAAAAAAACGCTATCGACAATTATAATATTCAAGGAAAATGTTAAATTTTCACACAATGTCATCTCAAAGAAATCTAATTTGGACATAATTGACACCAAGAACTGGATCCCATTACCTAGAACTGGATAAATGTGTGTGCCAAATTCTTGAACTTGACACAGGATTGGAGCGACCTTCTCGGGCGGTAAACAGTTACAATGTCAAGATCACTCCGGGCGCCTTGACTTCGCAGCTTTACGTTAAATAACGTAGGTACGTGTTGTCTTCACTTATCAGGTGACATGGGCTCGGAGGCCAACGGAAACCCTTTATATTCAACGCGACCTACACACGGGGTCTGGCCTGAGGGTTGGATGGTATCTACAAAGCCGCTTGGTCGTATTCTTCCTTCGATAATAACCCTCAGTAGAGTTCGTAAGAAAGGGAGTGTTACAATAGGCATTCATACGCAATTTTCGTTCAGAAAAATGAAATCCACACAAATAATTTATAATCAACACCGTAAAAGCAAGTTCGTTAACGATTCTCTGTTTTCCACTCAATTGGATTCACAGCGGCATGGGAAAAACCTACGAGAGTAAGTAGAAAATTAGAAACAATATGTTTTCCGTCCACGAAGTTTGTTATTATTGTCCGAACGGAATGTTACAGGCACGCTAGTTTCCAATGAACACTAAGTATGTTTGTGTATAGTTGTCTAGTAATTCATACAGGTATTTAGACGGGTCTTGTTTAATGTAATAACAGAACATTGTAGGTATAACATGTGAGGTTTACCACAAGGTTGCAGCTAAGATTATCACCTCTGCCAATATATTATCTACATTGTTGTTGCATTTATATTCGTCACTCGTCTGTGCCGGTTCACAATTAGATTACCTACCTATATTTTGGAAAAATACGGCTTGGGACGCTACTTGCGTAACAACAAAATATCCTAATCCGATTGGAGTAAGCTGACTTTCGTTTCAGAGATATACTCGGTATTAGTACATTGGAGGAAAATCATGTGATCTGCAGCGACTACAAAGAAACTGCATTCGGGAAATCCCAATGCCAACGCTGGACTACATTTAAAGCAGGTTTGTAATTTTGTATGTATGATTGTGAATATTAATTACATAAATATGCCATTATCACCAAATATGACTATGACAATGTATGATTATTACAATAAAGATATCTATCTATCTATGTATGTATACTTTTGTTTTATATCAATATCATATTTATATACAGTTTTACCGTAGAGCCTAATTAAGACTAAATAAACGCGATAAAATTATCCTGCCCGTTTATTGGTGCTGTAAAATTAATGGCCAACTACGCAATATGCAAGTTTCTTATGACTATTTTTATTGCTATATAGTTGCCTAGTATCAAGACTAATTAATCCTCTTTCTTGTGATGTTGCCATATGTTTTTTTTAAATAAAACCTTTTTTTTGCCCTCTGCAAACTTAGCGTATAGTCGCACTCTAAGTGCACTCATAACGTTTGTTACATATGTAAGTAGGTACTGCCTTCATCTTCGTATATTTAGGTAGATTCTTCATGTATTTCGATCTTGACTATATCTTTTTTTACAAGTTTTTATTTAGTTTCACCTGTTCCGGTGACTGTGTGTCGGTAATCAAATCTTAATATAATTCTCAAATTTAACCCACTTCCCGGTTTCCGATTGAGCTAACATTTTGCAGGAATATGTAGATCAGACGGCAATGCAATATAGTTATACTAACATAGGATAAGTTCAAAAATTGTAACTAACACTATGGACGTTCGTCTGAAATAAAGAGATTGAATTGAATTGAATATTATTACGACATGGAGCTGAACTGATGATGGAGCTGGATGGCACTCATATGATCATCTAGATTAGATAAATCCACCATCATTGCGCGCATTTGATTAATTTTGACGTGCAGTTTGCAATTTTACAAAAAAATACAGTCGGCAATAAAAGCTTGCCTCAAAAATATTTTTTGACAGAAACTTATTTAGACTAGAATTTTATTTGAACGGGCTTTTCGCCCTCGTTTCTTCTTTTCCCAACTTATCAGAGATAATATTGTACTAATTTCAGAAAATTACTGAATTTTCATTCGCGCTTTTTAAAGATAGTATGACAATATATATTCCTGTTTCAGGATTGCTTCCTTAAAAGTTCAAAAAGAATAAAGCACGCTAGATTTCTCTAATTAGAAAAAAGACAGAGTATAATATACTTTTTCGCGATACACTATCTGCGTCGGATCACAATCTTAAGTCTGGTATTCTTTACGTCAATAGATTGCAGTAGTAATTGCGTAAATCCCGTGTTGATTGTTTATTTGGAAGCATTTCAGTTTATTAGTCACCGTCATTGATAACATGACGACTTGGGGCCGGGCCGAATGAACTCAAAAATGATGGAAGTTGCTAGTACTAGCTCAGCTATATGTAATTGCTGGTAAATGCCTGAACCGAAATCCTTACAGTCAAGTCCATTAGCAAACTGTGAAGTATATCTAATGAGCCTTTTTATACCACTGTTTTCACTCACTGTAGGCTTTTTCATGATTCTAGTTCGATTTGTGTAAGATTGTCCCCCAATATCTATTTATTTTATTTTGTTCTTCCATGGCATCTGATGACATCCTTGGAACTTTGAATACGCCATAAGATAAAATGTCAACATTGTCGTATCGTAGTCCACCCCCATTCCATTTTTTCCATGTATTGTACCATAGGCATTCTATTTCTTACGCTACTGTCTTTGGTCCTGTATAGACACACCCGTCTGTCTACCCGCGATCACGAACGCTGAAAAGGGTTACGAAGCGTCGGGACTTAAAATGTAGTAATATACGCGATTTAATCCATTTAAGTTGTTTTATTACTATGAGTGATAATCGCGGAAACCGAAGACAATATTTTATACTTCCGCGTGTCTAGAAGTATATTCCATTTTTTTCATGTGTTGTACCCTGCCTGGGCATTCTACTTCTTACGCCGCGGTCTCTGGTCCTGTAGGTACTGATCACATACACTACGTCTATACTGTATGGGAAGCATATATATATATCGCCGCCATTTGGTTAGCTGCCAAGCCTTTTCATTAAACACACTCCTTATTTTAGGTTAGGTTTGTTAGTCAGCTTGTGTCCCTCAGAGCAGAAATAGAAGCCCCGCGCAGCGGGGCTTCGTCGACCTGCTGGCGGGTCATAGTTTAGTGAAAATTCTAAGCAGTTAACCAAATGGCTAACTAAACCAGCTGGCTGCGATATATAATATATCGTCTGAGCCGGTGGTCTACTCATAAATTTTGTTGACCTTGACCGCCATTCAACTCAGACTTTGATAACTCAGACTTTGATTTTCTTTTTCGACACGTGTCTTGCCTACTTCCACTTCAGATGTGTTATTAATTTTCGGACGTCATGTAATCGTATTTTCTTTTGGCGTCGAACGCTCGTGTTCAGGACACAATCTACTAGGGAAATTCCTAGCATAACAATACAATACAATGCAACATGAATATTATATCTATTTCTTTATTTATTTACATTAGCTATCTTTTAATTAAAAAATGTATAAAGATCACAATTCAAGTCGCGACATAAATGGACACGTTCTTTCTAAATATGCGGATTGGGATTCGATGTCAGATAGTCTTTATACAGTCAGCAATCAATTTACTAATAATAATGTCGGAAATTCAAATATTATAAATTCAGAAAAAGTAACCGTTTCAGAAAAAAATCTGATTTTTAAAATCATCTGCCTTAATCTATCATTGTAAACATTACATATCCAACCGAAGATTGATTTACTCATAACATAAGTTAATTTCAAGAATGTTTGCTTTATAATTAAATTCAATACAATCACACTTTATTGTACACCAAAAGAAAAATTACAGTGCAAACTTATATAAAAACAGTGGTGAAAAAAACAGCGATCTCTTCCAGACAACCTTAAATTTAGATCGTCTAGTAGACACATTATTATTTATCGTTAAACGTCATTAAACTTGTTACATATAGGTACCAAGTATAAAGATAATGTCAAATTGAATAGCCGATTTGATTACAATCTCTTAGTAGATGAGAGGTCACTGAAGTACAAACCCGAGGCATCAAGCTGGCGGAAGAACTACAAAACTAGTTTAGCGAGGTATAATCGATTAGTCTAGCTAGCTGACAAAGAAACATCAAGGACCCGAGGAAAAAGTTAATTAAAAAGTTAACCCAGGGTTCCTTTCAGTCAACTATGTAAGTAGAAAAGTAGAGCTTGCCTAAGCAGAAATAATATCCCGCCCCATACTCTTTTGTATAAACAATTGCAGTGTATAGCTTGAAATACATCTTCAGATTAGTTTATATAATTAAGAATGTCATTAACTGGAGTGGTAGATCGCTAACAAATTTTAATTAGCAGGAGTAATGCAAACGGGCTGGCCCGTTTTTATAGTCGGTTAACCCCGTTAATAATAAGTGCATTAAAAATACCTGAAACAATGGTTAAAAAAGACTTTGCGCTTGAAGGCTGAACGTAGGTATTTTTAACTCCCAAGGTAAAGTCTAAGTGCTTAGCGCTCATTTGCTAGTGAAAGGATAAAATATTACAAAAAATAAAAAAGATGACTTACGCTTTAACAACTGCAAAAGTAGCACCAACTGTTAGTCCTAGATTAAAAGCGCTCATCCATAGCAGAGACATGGCTTCAGCTTTTAAGCTAAAGTAATGAGTAACGGAACGTGAAAGGGCACTGCACTATGCAGCCAGCATGGCACACTTGTCACTATAAAACACCTTTTATTTACACGAGAAAAAAAAACATTCATAAACGTTCGATTTATGAATTGCAAAAGAACACAACGTTTGAAAACCGAATGTTCCAATTTCAAATTTGAAGGATGAGCACGAAACTTTTTAATTGATGTTTTTCTAATCAATGCACTGGTAGCGACGATATAAGCGTAATGCCGCGAACTGTGAATGAAATGATCGACTATGCAGCGAGTACAAACTGTGAACGAGTGGCGTGGTGGCTTTATCCTTTACAATATAAAGTGGAAGTTTCCCCCCGCGCGCCCCGCGTGTAACCGAACGTATTTTCTCAACGATTTGCTATTGTGGTGCAATTTCGTTGCCACTACAGTGCCGACAGCATATTATCCCACAGTTTTCTAATGCATCAATGTAACGTATTTCGCAGTAAAGGAAACGGCGGCTAGCGACTGGTTTTTAGTTTCCTGGGAGCAGGTTTGACTGACATTGGATGAAATAATAAGTTTCCTACTTAGCTATCTCGTAGACTTTAAAAAATGAATAATGGGTATGAAAACTAGGCTTGGAACCTAAAATGTACATACGTAATTTAATCTGATATATGATTTAGTATAAAAATAAGAAATTAATTAATTAATAGCAGAGATCAAGACAAATATGAAACCTCAAGAGCTTGAAACCTAAGTATGTAAATTTATTTCCAAGGATCTACCAAAAGAAATGAAGTCAGAAGAAAATAAGTCAACCTATTTCTTTCAAAATTGTCGGTAATAAATTTCGTCTCACCGTCACTATTAGCTATTTAAAGAGTGATTTATTTTCTTCAGTTTGTATGATAACCATTAATCATGATAATGAGTTATAGTGGCTTTAATTAGTATGATCATAATTTATCATTATGCCTTACTGAATGAAACAGATATTGCTCTTTCAATCAATAATCTATCAATAGAAATAACCGAATCAATTTTGTGTGCGATTGTCCCCCAATATTTATTTATTTATTTTATAATTTAAGAGCACCAAATTACTTTATAATTAATTATAAATATTGCGATATCAAACATTGAACAAACTTAACTCTACTAACAACGGAGATCTTTGCCATCTGCTAACAACGAACAATAAAAACCTATTTGTATGTCATAAACAAAACTGTTTGTTTAGCCGTTATTACGCACATATCATTACGCAAAACAGTGTTTGCTCGAAGAAATAATAATATTATCAAACGTAACGATTTATCACGAGTTTTAGTAGAATTTTTAATTATATCTTATACCTCTTTCAACGATTCGCGTCTTTATCGATAAAAAACACGCCTCACTAAAAATTATAAGTATACCTGAACTTTATAAAAAAGAACCTATAAATAAAAAAACCGGTCAAGTGCGAGTCGGACTCGCGCGCCGAGGGTCCCGTACAAACTCGTAAGAAGATACGTGAATAGTTCAAGAAAAACTGTATGGCGGTTAGCTAAGTAGGAGCAAATAAGTATGTGTTACGATTTTAGCAAATCTCTAAAAAAACGGTGCAATTTAGGAAAACCGTTATATTTTTCATGTAATATTTAGGATGATATTAATTATTGGTAATTATTACAGATTTTTCTGTTCAGTAACTTCGAAGATAATAGGGGGGGGAATGGTATTTTTTTTCAACGTTTTTGGTCATTAATCAAAAAGTACATGATAAACAAAAAAAAATTAAAATGGCTTTGGAATCTACAAATTAAGCCCTTTGATACCCCACTTGATACAATAGCACAACATTAAATTTTGACCTTCCATTAAAAAAAATAAAAAAAGGTGCAATTTTTTTTTATGTCAAGTAGGGTCGGGTTAGCGACTTATAAAACTATTCCAAATTTCATATCGATAGCAGCACTACTTCCTGAGATATCTGGCTATGACAGACGGACAGACAGACAGACAGAGTCATACCATAAGGGTTCCTTTTTTACCATTTTGGTACGGAACCCCAAAAAAAAGAAAACTCTATACACATTAAGCGCGTAAAAGAAAACAAGCCTTGAATGCGTCTAAAACTGTCAAAATGTCCAAACCACTGGGCGCGGCTAATAGTTAGTCTGTGCGGAAAGAGAATAGGCGTGGCGAAAAACGGAACTAACCTACCCAATATGGCAAATATTTTTTTCTTCGGTAGAAAAGCATTACAGCACCCCCCAATTTTAATCCTATTCTCTTTCCGCACGGACTCTAACTAATGTTTTCTTAAATTAAAACTTTAAAATGAATAATAAAGTGAAGTCGACGGGGTGGAGCTAAATTACAAATTCAGAACTACTGTCCCAATTAAATTTTTGTTGACGCCTAAATTAAAAGTGTTTCAACCATTTCATTCCTTAAAACCGATTTGTTTCATAATTTAACATGACCCGAGAAGAATAAGCAAAACATATGTCAGCCAGAAAATATTTTGTTATTCAATCTCAGAAACTATTAGAAGCCTTTGGAAGGTAATACTAACGTAAGCGTAAGGCGAAGTTTATACATTATATAAGCAAACAGTATGCGGTAGTACCCTTTTCTTGAAGAAAGGGTTCAAACTTTAAACTTTGTTTTTTTAGGAAAATATGAGTTTGAGCCGATATAACGAAACACGTGCTTATTATTTTTTCGTGTTTTCAAACATAATATTAAACCAGTAATTAACTAGCAACTTGCTTGAATTTGTTTTCTGTAGAAGTGGGAGGGTTTGGTCACTTTTCAGTACTTTGAAGGACAATTTCTCCTAGCAGGTTGAATTTGGGCAGTTAAAAAAATACGTATCTGCTATTTTAGACTACTCTATATCATATATCAAAAGGAATCAAATCGGAGTCGGACAGTTGGGTACCTTTCCTGTCGTCAAATTTTAATCTAAGTTTGAAATTAAGTAAGTTTGTATGTTCGTCAAATTTTAATCTAAGTTTGAAAGATGGGTCAGAGAGGAATATACTGTAGAGACGCTGGCTGTCTCTACAGAAGAATTATAAATAATATGTCAGGAATTCGTAGAAGCACTCTCAAGTGCTTTGGGGCGCGGGCAGCGGAGGAAGGACCGCAGACAAACGTTATATAATAAAGAATTAGAAGTATATTAAATTAAATAGAACAAAAAAAAATAAAAGTATGTGCCTAGCGGGAATATTGTCCAGAAGGCCGCATTACCACGCTGGATAGCTAACGCTTCCAATTCTCTTATCATCCGTCCCACCAATTCGCTCCACTTTTTTACATACCTATTTTGTGTCTCATTGCTGAGTATGAAACCAAGAAACCAATCCCTGATTTTAAAGCAAATTTCGTCTTTAATATGTATGTTATGTAGAATTGTGTGCGAAGTCGAACCCAATATTTGATCAGTCAAAGTCAACAATGAAGAGTCAACGTCTGGCTCAGAGTTCACACGCAAGGGAGAATATTCGTATGTTTGTCAAACTACCAGACGGCGAATTTTCGCTTGAACTTTTAAGCAAGGAAATGGCACAACATCGAAGAAAATTCTCGGGAACATAAGAATAGTATAGTACACTCACGGACAATGAATTCAGGTCATTTTCTATATAATTGTTCATAGAAAATGACCCGAATTCATTGCCCGTGAGTGTATTGTAGAGACGCTGGCTGTCTCTACAGAAGAATTATGAATATAATTCAAATATTTTAAATATCCGTCAGTTTAACCGTATGTTTTACGATAAAATATTGAGACAGTTCCCATTAGAGCGCCGCCATAGAAACATTATGTAAATATCTCGGAATAAAAGTAATACAAAATTATCAGGTGCTTTATCCTTCAATAAACCACGGGCAAGACCCCCACAGTATATTAAAAATAAACAGCATTCTTAAATTATCATCTTCAGTTTTCCTTCCATTCTTCCCATTTCCATTAAGATTACAATTGTTTATCAAATTAAAGGGATCATCTTGATTAACGGAAAGAAAATGAATTTTAAAATTAGCTTATCTACACACATACAAACTGTAATCGATGTGTGATATGCCATACGATTAAATTAAATACAAAATACACACATATCATAAACACTCTATAATGCGTTCAAAAACCGCAAATTAAACCAGCATAAGTAAACGCTTTTGTTAGAACAAATTTCTTATTTAAGTAAATTGTATACTTGCTTCATTATAAATAATAACACCGAATTCGATGTTTGAACATCTCTGGAAAACAAAGCAATTTGATTTGACCTCAATTCTAATATCATGAAATGACATTTTATTCAAACCGAAATGGCAATTGCAAACAATTTTGACAAATCTCGGACGTTACTTGATATCAAACGTTATGATAGTTGAGGCCGACTTTATTTTGTCCCTGAATAAAAAAAAACTACGGTTGCGTGAAAAAATATTTCATTTACCGCCATTTGCCATTGCCGAATAACCCGAAAAATTTTAACCACGTATTCCTGATGGTATTACAAGTAAATAACGTTATATCAACATAGGTCGAATTTTGTCATTTTACATTAATAGTCTTATGGTACAAAATAAATCAGTAAATTGAGCCCCTCCTTATAAACATGTCCTTACTTGAGGAAAATATATCAAAAAGGAAAAAAAGCTAAAATGGAAACAAAAGGTCAAAGGTTTGGACTCGTAGTCGCTTACCATCAAATACTGCGAAGGTTAATTGGTGTTTAGTAAAAAGATTAAAAAAAAAATTGTAAAAGTATCTTAGTCACATTTATAAGGGCTTGTTACACACTTGGGAGTTTTCATTTAAAAAATAATGAATATCTCGGAAAGAAACCGTTATTCGACTATACATCATTTAACATTTTTTACTCCTAATAGTTGTTAGAATCTATAGTTCAAGTTTTTCGGGTTATTCGGGGGCACGGTGTATAGTTAAAGCAGTGTATGCAACTGTAAATAATGTATGTAATGTAAAAAAATAAGCCTTAAAATACTCGTGGGATCTTATTATGATAACCACACTCGTGTTTTAAGGCCTCTCATTATGTAGCAGTACCTATCATATCATAAGGGCATTTTTATTCTAAAATCTACGGGTAGGCGAAACTTAAGCTATGTTCAAATACCGTTTTCATCACACTTGCTCGTAAAGGGTGTTATAACACGCGCGCTTATAGACCATCTCGAGCCGATTTACCCCCCGTGGGTTACAAATATCTATAACTCCCACGGGAGGAAAAACTGTATGAAAATCTATAACTCCCTCGGGAGTTATGAGTTTAGTTTTAAAAGTCGTACGTCATTTCAGACTAAGGAGGTTTCGAATCAGCCAAGGCTATTTCACATCTTCAAAACTTGGCTACAAAACCAATTTTAGTGTAAAATAAAACTTATATGGTATATTTTACTATTATTTCCGTAGTTTTTGCGATTATTTTAATGCAATTAAATTAATTTAGTTTAAAATTTTATTTTGAAAATCGGTACAATCTGGCGACATTGCCTGTCAAGTCAAGTTTAAAAACTAAACGCAGTTCTTAGCATTATATGTGGAAGACTTTATTGAAAAAGTTGACAGTTGAAGTGGTCTCTTAGCGGGTGCGTTTAGTTTATTTAATTTTTATGTTTTATTTTTTTTTTCCTCGCAAATGTGATGAAAAACATTGTGTGTATCACGGGCAGTAAGAAGATTACAAACTCGAGTCATTAAAAGCCCTCCGCCTACGGCGTCGGGCTTCTAATAGACTCTCGTTAGTAACCCCCTTCTTACTCCCCTCGGTGCACAATGTACTATTAATCTGTCAGTCCGTGACGAAATGTATGGAGTTTGACACTAATCGTCAGTTCTGTGACGACCTCTTAACTGTCAGTTAAGAACGCACTTTAAATAAAAAAGCCCAACTACATTTATGAACCTACAAAAGAAATAGTTAAAAAAATAGGTAAAATATATTCAATATTTATAAAGTCCTATATGTATCTATAGAAAAGAACTGTCAAAAGAAAACGAACAAATGTAATGCCAAGAGACAAGTGACAAATTCGCACGTCAAAACTTTTTAGATTGGTACGTTTCTGCTAAAGCTGTGGAAAATTTCTTACGGCTTTGAAAAGAAACTTTACTTTGTAGACGTTTTTAAGCTTGTTATGTGTTCTTTAAGCTGTCAGCGAGTAGTGTATTTTAAACAAGAGGCGAGTTCATTACTTGATTAGGCAGCAAGCATATACGCACTACACCGGCTATGGGAAAAATTGACACGCAACTTTATTTGTATATTTATTTAACCGTGACATAAACGGTTATGCTCACGTAGTGATCTCTGCTCTGCCGATCTTCTTTTTAACCGAGTTAAAAAAAAACGAGGTTATCAATTCGACCCGTATGTATGTAATATTGTCAGAATTGCACAGTTTTTAGATATGTTACTCTAAACCAGCTCCTAAACGTGTGTGCCAAATTTCGCAAGTGTATGTATGTATGTATGTTTGTCCGCGCATATCTCAAAAACTATAAGTCGGATTGCAAAAAATCTTGTTTAGTTGGACTACATGTATAGTCTAACTTAGGGAAATAAAAAAAAATCGATTACTACTGAAAAAATAAACAAGAAATAAAAAAGTCATTTTCAAAAATTAAACCGACTTCAAAAAAGGAAGAAATAACAGTTTTATACCAATTATTTTTTTGAGGTCGGTGCCACCTGTAATATCTGGAATAACGGTACGAGACTGGCACTTTTTTATTATGTCACGTGATCTTAATAAGATATTACGTGCGAATTGATTTAATTGTATTAAACTTCAAAGTTTCATGTGTGAATAACATAATTACAACATCCTTATAACCACGGCACACTTTCTTAAAAAAAGGCGGCGATTCGTCTCGAAACTAACGAAATTAAGCTTCCTACATTTATAACATATAGTAAATGACGTCACAAATTATTAAAGTTACAATTTAATTAATGCACTACCGTTGAAATTTTCGGAACAAATATTGTTCCGAAAAATTGAATATTAATGAAACGCAATCAAACGTACAATATAAACGTTTAACTCATATATGTATTAAGTAACAACGAAATAAAACCAAAACTATGGTCACGTATGTATAAATAAATAGAACACACTGCACAATAAATCGCAACGAACTGCACTATAAAACTAAAGCTTAATATATATTGAAGCTGTACAGTAACTTTCTCATAGTCTTATTTCAATTTATCTGCATTCAATACGCAACCTTGATGTGTTAAAGACAGAGCTCAAAATCTGCCCCAACGCACCTTTAGTTTGAGCAAAGTCGATATTTGTTATTTATAGTGGGGAAAACTGAGGATAAATCACTTTGAAGATAAAGGAGAAGGTTAAGGTCGGGGAAACAAGAAAGCACAAGCAGAGACAAAAAAAAAGAAAGAAAAGAAAAGCGGGACTCTTGCATCAGATGTTGAATTTATTCCTGCTTTCTCTACGGTGAGTTTGTGAGAGTTTTCAACTTTTTTTATTATACAAATTTTCAGCCCTTTGGTGTTAATTTCCAATAAAACTCTTAATTGCTATTATTGTTCATCATCATCTTCTAAGAAACAACATGTGTTATTTAGTATCGAATATACAGAATGTTCGGACATGGATAATGGACACTGAGAGCTCCGTTTTATTTTAATAGCTCCTCTACACGATGGGCCATCGCTGGCCCAGCGATATGGCCATACCGTGGCCATGCGATGGTTGATACGCAACTACACGATGGGCCATCGCTGGCCCAGCGAGATGGCCATGCGATATTTGACGCCCACACTATGGAATGGGCCATCGTGTAGATGCGTACCGCCATCGCTGGCCCACTCCTTTTGATGTGCGGCCAAAAAACCGACACCGTCGCCATTCCACGGCCATCGCACGCGCCATAAGCCATCCGTCACCACTATGCCCTCTACACGCTGGCCCATCATAGTGGGCCATCACGATGGGCCATCGTGTAGAGGCAGCATAAAATGTTTTTGGTTTATCACGTTTCTAAAAGTATGCTATTTCCATAAATCAATAAATAAATAACACTACAAATAAGGTTTTAGTCAGAAGAGCAAAGAAAGTCCTAAACAAAAGGACGGATTTCAATAAAACACAGTTTTTTTTATGATTTCATAGGACCCTGGTTCTAAGATTGAAAAGGTGGCAAATGACCCACCCTACCGAAACCCCAAAAAATGTTGACGGTCCATGTGCCGAACTGTATGTAGTATTGTATTTATTTACAAGCTTTTATTTAACTTGTTATTATTCGAACATGTATGGTCGTACGGTCAAGTGTAAAAATATGGGTGCATGCAAATGCTCAAAAATATATCCGAATACAGCTTCTGTAGTGGCAATAAGAACTTCGTACCATATTTATGGAACGATTTATTCGATACACGATTTTTGCACTTGACTGTACCGACGACCTTAAACTTTCAGGCGATCTGGAAAGTCCGCTCAGAGCGGTCAACGGACCCGACTCGCCTTGGGGATCCCCACACATTATTGCAAGCTTAACTGAGAAGAAAATTGTCTGGAACAATTACATACATCCATACTATTCAAATGCATACTTATTACTTACTACATTAATATTATAAATGCATGCCTGTCTGTTTCCTTTTCTTGCTTAAACTGCTAGCCCGATTAGTATGAAATTTGGTATGTAGATGGTTTGAAATAATGGGGGTGGAAAATACTATGGCAACGCGATAAATAAAATTAATACTATGCTTAGGCGACTCTAATAGCAAACGTCGCGACTCTAATAGCAAAAGTCGCGGGCAAAAGCAATTTATTTATAAAGTGAAGTTGTATAATATTTAATTAAATCTGATTCCTCATATCATATGTCGCATGCTTTGGTGGCCATTGACTTGGGAGTGAAAGCTCTCGTGTTCAAATTCTAGCGTTCACACAGAAGTACGCGAACAAAGTGCTCAAAATTACCTACACACGACTATCGACTATAGTATAAAGGCAATAAGGCTTGTGCCGATCATTTTGAGTATGTAATTCTGCGTAGCTACTTTTGCTACTAACTAGACTACCTACTTAGGTGCCGATGCGTTTTAAGACCATGTTTGCATGTCACATCAGTATCCTCAGCTGACGTTGTACGCTGAAAAACCCAGAAATCGAGATAAAAAAGAAACAACAGGTTCTTCTAATTATCGGTCTGCTATATTTTTGAATTCCCAGAAAAAGCATTTCGTATCGCCTACGTGACCCCATGCACGTTCGCAGGCGATATGTAGGGGCAGCAAAAACAAAAACATATTTAATCAGTTATGTAACATATTAACGTAATCATGTCACAATTTGTTGTTATGTTTTTTTTAAAGAGAAACTGGTGAGTTTCTTCCGGCGCTTCTTCTCACCAGAAGGTCACCTACCGAAGCACCAAAAGAAAAGAATCAGACATGTAAAAGAGCCCTTGAGGCCTACTTGCAGAATTGAACGAGTTTGAGTTTGACATACGCCAAATTGTAGCTTCTGGTCAAATTTAATTTTATTTCTATAAATTATGGTGTTACAATTCAAAAATACGATTCAGCCTATATTAAACTTCTTTTAATTTCCAAACTTTATTTTTCATGCTTCCCTCTATACTTGCCGCATTGGGTAATGCTTTGGCAGCTGACCACTTTTTTAATTTATTCGTCTTAAAGGTAAAAAGTACTTATATTCATAGTAAACCAAATCATTTATTCCAGGAGAAAAAAAAAACAGAAAGACATGAAAATCATCCGCTACATGCTTCGTCAAACTTACTTAATAACGCATGCGAACCAAATGTTTATCCGCAACAAGCATCGTCAATCTTAAAAATAGCAATTTAAAAAAAAAAAAAAAAAAACCCCACTATGCAAAAAATAAATAAAAATTAACCTAATAAACCCCCACTTACTTATATAAAAGTAAAATTTGACTCTATCTGTAGACTTAAAAATAAAATCTCTATTTGTCTACACGTTACCATAACCGGTCACGCGATTTTTTTTATGAAAATTGTTTGTAACAATAGTTTAAAAAAAAGACTGAATTCCATGAACGTGACATAATGGCTTTTTACTGAAACAATGGTACTGTTCAAGAACTTAAACAATTCTCTCGAGTGGTAAAAACCTATAAAAACAAACCGTAAAAGATTCTAATCGTGTCGCAAAACAATTCGATCTTAAACCTACTAATACCAACACACGTTACTAGATATAAGTGGCTTACAAGAATAGTCCAACTATGAATGGCAATATTTGATAATAACACAATGGTGTAATCCGCCCGTCAAATAGGTATACAACTTAAATTCAACTGCTAAACAAGATTACAAGCACAATTCAGATACACTCGCATACTTAATAGCACAAGAATCTACGCTTTTTGTCCTACAAAAGTAATTTGCGGTACGCTGTCGTCAAAATGACTGTAATTTGTAATGCCGACGCTACACTTGTGCATGTGTGCGTGTGTGATGCAACATGGGTAACAATTACATGTTTGTGTGCATCAGAAATGCCAGGCTTTAGTGAGTCAGGCGCGGGGTTCCCTTATCGGAGCCTGGCGGAACGAAATAGGGGCATATTTGAAGGTACTACAATAATTTGCAATAATATCTTGAAACGAACCTAATCCTAATAGATATTTAATAGTAGTTTATTCAACTGATACATAATGAGAGACCTTAAAACACGAGTGTGGTTATAATAAGATCACACCAGTGTTTTAAGGCTTAATTAATATGTACAGTTGCATACATTACTTTATCTACCCGTGGTGTGGCGTAAAAGATATCCTTGGGCAAGCCGATGCACATTTAGTGTACATTTTCCTTAAGAGCTATAAAATAAGGTGCTCAAATGCCTGATATTAGGCAAGCCGGTAGGAATCGAGTTCTTTGGACGCCACGCTACTGTTATCTACACATATTATAAATCCTCAATGATGTGTTCGACAACCGGTCAGAATGTCCACCATTGCACCGCCATGGCTATGGCATGTGTAGATTTTAACCCATAACATCGTTTTCGTTGTTATTATGATATTTCAATAATACTGCCACCGATAACATACTGCTGTTACATTACTGGTTGGAATAATGGTGCTCATTATATACGGTTTCCGAACGCATAATGGAGGATTTATGATATGGGTGTACATAAACATCTTGACATCTCCATACTTTTAAGAGGAAACAGGAGGGCAGTTTTTCCATACAAACGTAGTCCCCTGTTTCCTCCCTGGATAATGCCAGTAGAGCAATCATTTTTTGTCCAAAAATCTATGGCTACTATTGATATGTTCCTATATTTTCCTTTTTACGATAAATTGATTCTCAAAAGAGATATTAACCTTCAAAAACCTTAAAAAATACCAGATTTTCCGCTGTGTTCACACATCCAGAAAACAAATTTGACTAGATTATTAAAAAAAAGGAAAACATAGGAACACGGCCAAAGCCTTTCTTTAATGTTTAATGACAAAATTAGTTAAATAGGTTAAGTTTTGGGGAAGAAATCAGGGGACTACGAAACGTTGTTTTCATTGTTGTTGAAACGTTGTTTTCATGAAATTTTAAAAGGTATTTTCGGTCCAAGCTGCAGTTGTCTCTATCGCGCTCTGCGCGGGAGAGGCGGGCAGTGCGGGACAGCGACACATTTTACAAATACCTAATTTTCAATTCTCTCCACCTTACTGTTTCCTCTTAAGTATAACACCCAGGCTCGCACAACTGGCCAGGTGGCCACGACCTAGCTTGTCACGCGACAGACAGAGCATGACCTGTCAGTTTTGCATTATACCAAGGACCATTAAAACAAGAGGATTGTCATTCTCCATACTTTGGATCGTACCCCGACCGCAAGGGGATTTCCAGGCAAAAACTAGATGGCGCTAAAAACCTAAACATTTAACGATGTTATAATTGAACAAAGAAACATAGTACAATAACAATTAGTTCGTAAACAGCTAATAATAAATTAATTCTAACATTTAAATACTGTGTCACGCTTGCAAAGTTGAATAATTGTAAATAATATAGTTCTTATACCAAGCTTAGACATAGATGGCGTTGAAATATCGGGGAACAGCTTTTTGTTTTAATGGTCCTTGATTATACTCATATAAAATCGAAAGCGATAGGCGGCATTTGTGGCGGCGTGATTTCAGCCAGCGATATACCGGTAGGTAGCTATTTCGGAGGTAGTTGGTTCGGTCACGCCTAACCTAGACGCAGCCTTGTCCTAGCCCGAAGGTCCTCCGTATCTACGACCATGCCTATCAACTAATTGACAATTCACGTCCACGTTTCCTACTGACGTGAACATTATTCTAGAAGCCTAGTGATGTATCTACATTCTACAGTGAACTCGATTATTATGTATGTACGATTTACTTCCAAGCATTCATTAAGGCTCTTAAGGCATTCCATTCTAAGAAATTTAAGCATATCGATCAGTATTTCCTGAGATATCTGAATGTGACAGACGGACAGATGGACAGACGGACAGACAGAGTCGCACCATAAGGGTTCCTTTTTTACTATTTTGGTACGGAACCCTAAAAATATACCAGCTGAAAATGGAAAATGAAATATGCATGAATTTATTCAATTTGTACACAGCAATACATTATTACACTTTTAAAAGTTTGTGTAAAATGCACATTTTAAATAGTTAAACTGTGTCAGATGGAAATGAATAGGTCTCGAGGATCGACGACGACGACAGGTGTGAGATGATCTTGAGATTATACATGGAACGTTAACACCTAATCGTTTTCAAACTGATATACTTAAAACAAGTATCAAGCAAAGAAGTTTCCCCTTCAATAAAGTTATTTATTTAGCTAACTCTGATATACCTACTCGTACATCGGCAAACTCAACAGCCAAAACGACTAAAAAGCTTACACTAATACCTAATAATTAATGATTCACTCATATAAGACGCCAATTGTCCAATTTATTTATTTGTACAATACACGAAAGTACAAATGACAGACTTAATGAACAAAATGGCCTAAACATAAAAAAAATTGTTTATTTCTGCAAGTAGGCCCTAAAGGGCTCTTTTACAAGCCTGCTTCTATTCTTTCTTTGGGCGCTTCGGGTAGTGACCTTCTGGTGAGAAGCGCCGGAAGAAACTCACCAGTTTCTCATAAAAAATATATATTTCCAATATAGACCTAGATATAAATTAGTTTTGTAGTTGCGAACGGATCTGAACATTTCTCGGTCCAATCCAACAATAGCGAAAACCGATAAAGGGCCAAACCGATACGGCAATATTACTTTTTCTGTCGCTGTTTTGAGAAGGGTACGAATTTCCCCTAATTTTGCAAACGCCTTACAGTAAATCAATGTAATCACGTTTTATAGGTCGATGAAGATTTTTCTGAATCCAATTTCAGAATGTTCTACATTTTCAGCGTATATTGGTATCAATATTCAATGTGGGCTTTGCGATTGCATACCTACCTACTCTGGGTTAGCCAATAGAGAAAAAATAGAAATATAATAATTTAAGAGAATCCATATACACCTAAAATACTCGGGATTTAGAAGAAATTCATATGTAATTTTACTATAGGAATACAAAGAATTGATCTCTATATACATAATTTGCGGAAAATATCGACATAAATAGATTAAAACAGGCTTTTTTTGTATGCCAATGTGCCGAAAATAATAGAAAAAATAATCATGAACCTGACTTCGATTTCAATCTTAATTCTTAGTCGTAGCGTAGGTATACCAGCCCACAGCAATTTGTAGACAATCTATTTAGCTTGATAGTCGAATTCAGGGTTTGTTTCATTATTTACAAACGAATAAAAAATAAAGCACGTACATGAATAATGTATAAGTTAGGCAGATTACCTACAATGACATTCAAAAACAGTACTTCCTAAATAAACATAATTATCAAATAAAACGCGCCGAAGTTTGCAATGCCAGGAACCTCGATTGTCCCCCATCGTTGTGCACAATAACTAAATATAACATACATCAAAATTAAGCATAGGCATATATAGGGGAATAAATGATTAGATTAGATTTATTTATTTCATAATATAAAAATACAGAATAAATTATACAATGTCAATTTACATGAATTTTATACTACATATGATTGTCAAAAAAATTAAAAGTATAATATAATCACAACAAAAATATACCATGTCAGAAATACAGTTGCTACATAATAGTACATTACACAACTAGGGTGGTAATACAAAGAAAGGCCGAGATCGCAGAAGTTTGCGGCCCGAGCTGCAAGCGAGGGACGTAAATATGCGATCGAGGGCTTTCTTTATTACCTCCCGTGTTGTGTACATAATTTTACGTCTACACTTGGCCAGAAAGCGGCTTTTTCCGTGCGCGCAGCGTGCGGAAAAAGGCACTTTATGGCCAAGTGTGGCATAACATTATAAAATAAAAAATCAAATCAAATTGTATCTCCCAATAAGGATCGCCAAGGAATCACACTATTATTACTCGTAGACATCAACACACCGTTTGAATTTCGTGCGTTTTATTTTTTGCGCAATCACATCGACTTTCTAATGACACGGCCGGCCCTTAGGGCACTGTCACGTACAGCCGAATTATTCGACTCGTGGCCTACCTTTGATTGAAATGGCGTAGAATTCTTAATATTTTTTTTTTACAATCCCTCGCGGTTTAGAGCTAATAGATAAGAGATAAATTGATATGATTCATCAATTAATTGTACACGAACTTTACTAAATAAGCAGTTTTTGGAAGCGAAATTAAATGATAGGTCACTCCTGTCAGAATCATTTACAACTAACCAGAAATAGCTAATTAGCAAATAATATCTACACTAAAATGTTATAAGCACTTCCAGCGCCGTATTTCCGCCTAGGCCTACAAGGCCCGGGCCTAGGGGCCCGGCCAGCCTAGAGGGGCCCCACCGGTAGACCCTTCATATAAGGCAAAAGCGTGGCTTGCCTTCTCAATACCAAGTGCCTAGGGGCCCTGGATCTCTAAATACGGCCCTGAACACTTCCAAATAAACCTAAGAACATCAACAGCAGTGGCAATTTACTGCATGATAAAGCAAACCCAGTGACGCATAATATCCCGTTTCCGTTTTTAGAATTCGATGTTACAGGACACTAACACAAACTACCGAAATTATCAGATTACAAGTCAAGAAAACTCTTACCTTCAGAGGAATAGTGTGAATAAGTTCAATTACAAATTTATTCATCTGAAATAGGCACGTAGAGTCAATTATTATTTTTTCGTAACAGTCGAATTCTGACAAATGATACCTACGAGCAAATCCTCTGCACACCTATTTAAACCCGTAAAAAAGCAGGAACGTTTCAACGGCTGACGACTTCCAGGAATTATTTGTGTAACGAATACGGGCGTCCTTTCGGAAGATCTCTCTTTCACATGCCGGCGGCATATGACGTCAAACAAGTATGCAGACTGACTCATCGAGGTTTGAGGACTTTCTTATTTTAGCAGACAGGAGTTCGCTTCCGGTGATACTTCTTTAAATGTATGAGGACAGCCAACAGAATTTGAAGATTGAACTTGGCTGTTACCCCTAGCTGCACCTATTCAATGGCTTGTTTCATCATCTCCATAAACTGGAATATGTAGCCGCTGGAATATGTCTCTTCGGTTTCAGATAGTCATTTCGGAATACTTAGTGTAGGCATATTGTTGGAAAGTCCAGCTTGGTTGTAGTAACAGTAGGTATACTAATACAACTGTTGACACTATGTCAACGTTTGCATTTATTTTATCCGCTTTGTTGGGTGACAGTTATAAAACTTGAATTCCCGCACAAACAACAGCGATGAGTGTGGGTTTAACCAGTATCGATAGCATATTATAGCAGTTTTTTGACGCGGTTCAAAGATAAGCAAAGTTTGTCTACATGACTTATTTGCACTTCACAGATTAGCGATTTTAATGCTAGTATTCGAGTGAACCTCGTCACATGTATGAGAGTAGATGGGATTACGCGAACGAATAAGCTCGCACACGCGCTAACACCATTCGTGCGAATACGCGTATAAAGGTGCGAGCACGCTATGTACGTCTGCAATGTAATTCGCATATGTAACAACGAGATTATACGTACAAAATGATGACATTTTGTAAAGGTTAGAGCCTTGAATGGAACGCTTCATGCCAATATTCAATTAGCCGGTGCGATCAATCACCAACGCGCTCACTGCAATAAATATTTCGGCATTGTCATATGAGGAGTAACTTTACAAGGCGTTTATTTACATTCTGGCAGGAAGCCTAAAACGAACCTTGTACAAGAACACCTAAGGTTTAATTCCGAAGTAGATTTAGGGAAAATATAAGCCTATTTAAAAGACAATCCTCATATCATATGTCACGAGTCCGGAACAGGAAGGGGCGTCCTCCGTATTTCCGAGTTCCATAGTACGCGACATGCTGGTACGTCCGCCAACACATTTGTGCCGCAGTTAAGTCTCAAATAGGGCTTCCAAATACCGGACCCTTCGCAATCTCGGTATTAATACCGGAACCGTCTTCCTCAATACCGGGATCCCGGTATTGGAAAACAAAAAATGTATTTATTACGAAATTACGTACTAACTATAATTGAATTCGGTTTTATTGGTATAAATTCCTATTTAATGCGTTAAATAACAAAATAAACGAAATACTGAATCTGTTTTGATGAAAAATAACCATATAAAATTTGGTTCCGATGGCCAAATGTGTTCATAAGCCCAAATAATAAGCTAAAGTAGTATATAAATGTACCGATGGGGCCTCGACCCATAATTATTTTTAAGGTTATGACTATAGCGCCCGTTAGGTAGACGAATCCCTCACAGAAGAACTCCTATTTGATAATTATTTGTTGTGTGTACCGTGTGCAGAGCGTACCTAAGTAGTACTTAATATTGTAGTATGACTTTGCACTTAATAATCACTGGCAATATACATTGTTAGATCACTGCCAAATTGCCAATAGAAACATTCGTCTTCAAATATTTAACGATAAGATATTGTGCGTCCCCCAAACGTTGCCAAACCAAATCGATTCAGATTAACCACTTTCTCAAAGTTGAATCTACGTATCTGGACTGCATCTAAGGGGTTTTGTTGGGACTTGGGACTTCATTCTGAAGGTTCATAAGAATATTTATTGTAAGTCATTCAAAAAGAGATGGAACGGGTTATATTCAGTTGCTCTGCGAAATCGAATTAGAAATGAACGTTTCGATCTGTAGAAGAACCAAAGTGACCGAGATATATAGCAAGACCTATGATAATATTATACAACTATACTTGAAAGATACTACGTCAATAAATAGAGGTATTTTTGAATACAAAATTCAATCAATTGCACGGTTATCTGGCAAAGAAGACCTACTCGGTCGGGTTGATTCATGGTAATAAAAAGACAGGAAGGTGCTAGATTAGCATGAGTGCTAGTAGCAAAGCTTCTGAGGTGGCCGAAAATTATTGTTTTAATAGAAAAATTCAGTTAAAGTAGCACATTTCGTTAATTGTACCTAATACCGGGATCCCGGTATTGCACCGTCAATACCGGTATTGAAAAATGGGCCTAAAAAGGCGGGATCCCGGGATCCCAGTATTGGAAGCCCTAGTCTCAAACTCCTTGATATAAAGTATATCCCATCAAAAGCATTACATGTAAAAAGATGCAAGTCTCGCAACGCAGTTCTCCTACAACAAAAAAGATGTAAAGTTAAACCAAGTTAGTACCGGGGGGGGGGGGGGGGGGTATCAACAGAACTCCATTTCCACCGACTTGCCTATTATTAGATCTATAAAATGTGTTCCTCCACGGTTAAATACTTCAGAAAATTTCGAAGTAGGTAGTAAAGGTTTGCATGTAATGTTTTTAGTTTCTTTTTATATAAATATTATTAAATATATGTAGTAAACTTGAACCGTCTGGCTTTATTTATTGATTTTCATCAATTGCCATACATTTAAAATTTATAGTCGTAAATATTTTAATCTGCATATATAAATACAATGAGAGAGAAAATGCACGAGATAAGCAGTTTAATAAAATCACATTTCCAAAAATAGGCAAAATAACAAAACTTTCTTGAATCTGATTATCGAAGACATGGACTATATTTTCTGAATAAATTCAGATTTTTATGTTTTCTTCCACATGTGTTTTTTGGGGGTCAAACATAACCATTTTTCGAAATTCTCAATTTTCACTACTATTTTTCTCTTAGAAGTTATTACCCTAACACGATAATATTTATTTTGTAGAATAAGCAAAACAAGTACTTTCTAAATCAGAAAAAAGTTACCCTTAATATGCATCAGGGTTGACACAGAAAAAATAAAAACATTGTAAAAATTTACCAGTTAAGTGTATATTTCAAATGGACACCATTTTGTTCGTGGTTAATTCAGATAACTTTTGTTATACAGTATGATATTCACAGTTCTTACCTAATCAAACACAGCAACAATTATTTCGTTATCTTTTCTAAAAAAAAAGTTAGAGCATATTATATACAAGCAGGAATTAGACCCCACTATTTATTTCAAATGGACAAAGCTCGAAAATTAAAAGTAGAAAAAAATAAATAGCGGTGGTTTAGCACTTCTGCCACCATAAAGTATATCCTCAATTTTTTTTATTCAAATCAAAAATCATGCCGCACACCCATTTGTTGAAACGACGTGGAATGGCCCCAGTACAAAATTACGGGAGGCTGAAAATCGCCTGAATGGCTTCGAGAAAAGGATGGTACGGCCGTGCCTTTGTTTTGCTCGACTTGGCGGGGGCACTACCGTGCTCCCAGATTATTGCATGACTCAAGGTACGTCTAAGCTTGTATTTGTAATATTTAATGATAAGCTTTTGTTTATTTACATACATGGAACGCGCACAGTATGCGGGATAATGATTTTTTAAGGCGAAATTCGAATGGAAGGGCAAAGGGATATTTAAATGGGTTAAATATCATAATTATATTTATTAGGTAATGTATCAGGGATCGTGCATAGAGATACAAGACACTCACGGACATTTTAGAACTCAATCCCATAAAATAAGCAAATGGATGAGGCAGAAAAATGCTTCTGTAGGTTTTGTTAGAGTCTGCACCTAGAAGTTAACTCCTTTCAAACTTTAAACGAAAACTTCTGCCACTGTAATCAAAGAACACTTAAAAAGGTGAAGGTAAAGTTCAATGAATAATAAGCCTTGGCGATATCCTACAAGAAGCATATTGGAATTACCATCAAGAAAAAAACACGTGAAATGGGATAGTGCCGCAGTACCCTATGGCCTTGATTTATTTACCCCCTTGCCATTCTACGACTACGAATGTATGACAGGGGGCGCCTTTTCTCTGACGTTACCTAATAAGTGGTAAACGAGCTGGCGAGCTCTTCAATTGGAAGTATTTATCGCTGCCCATGTATTATTTATTTATTAAAACTTGAAGTTGTAAAAGTACATTTAGGAATAGTGTCCCACAAAACCTATAATACGGTTTGTGTGTGGGATCATGGGAATGTTTTAACACCAGAGGTAACATGAATTCGTGGTCACATGTCAATGAGCTTCATAGCACAATAGAAACACCTCAGGTTCAATTGATTTAAAACATCGGCTGTGGCGACAAGTATGAATGAATTAACTCTATAATTATAGGTTGCGGGATATTCTTAAAAAAATCGTGTATGTACACACGTCGCTGAAAAGCAATAATGCTGTAACCCTCAAAAAGTAAACTTTTCACTAGAGCCAAAAAACGTTTGCATTTTTTTAGAAAAATTCATAACTCTCAAACAAAAAGAGATTATTAAACCCCCTTTGATAGACTCGTTGTAAAAAAATCGAAGTTTATAATTTTGGTGGTAAAATTACTATAAACTTGTTTTTAATATGACTTTTGTCGTTTACAGCATTTCGATATTTCTAATCATGGCACGCAATAATGCTGTAACCTACAAAAATTTTGTATGGAAACAATATTTTTAACAAATCTCACAGTCGTTTTAAAATGCTGTAAGTCTAAAAAGTGGTTCGTAATACAATTTTTGGGAGATGAAAACTTAAATTGACAAGATTTTTGTACTGCAATGTTGCTGTAACTGAATGAATGAAAGGAAACAGGTATGAATGAAGCAGTGTAAGTGCGAATGGTAGTTTATGTCAATCCATTTTAAAATGTCAGTGGTAAATAATTGTTGATCTGTAGTAATAATATTTTCTGAACTACTTAATTAATATGCCACACATACATATCTTTAAGCTTAAAATGTTATGTTTTGGCTATTAAAAAGTTATCATTAAGTATTGTTATATTTATGTTGTTGGACTGTATGTATGTAGATGCAGCAGCACTATGTAATCGCGTAAACTAATTTTTATCATTTGGTTTGGACGATGATTGAGAACGGAAGTATGGTATTTATCAGGCTATAAGTACACAGTATTAAAAAAAACTTATTTTTTTTACAAAATAAAGAAATCGAAAGACGTATCAGAAACGCCTGGAGGAGCTTGTGGTTGATGAAAACACTAATAGTGGTAAACCCCTTATATCCCTGAAATGTAAGCTCATGGAGATTTGGTGCATTCTACCCATTCTGACTTATGGCGCCCAGTTAAGGTCTAGCTAGGAGGACTTCAGAGGTAGAGGAAAGTATTAGAAGAGAGGCTCCTGCACAGCAGTGAGACACTAAATCTAGTTAAAACAATCGTTGTTTAAAGGTTGACGTGTCATTTTATTAAAAAAAAATGTTATTATTTATCTAATCGATAAATATATTCAATTCAATTCAAAAAATAATATAGATTGTTTTACAGAACAGTTATGATACACGTATAGTTTACATGCATTAAAGTTTAAACGGAAAAATAATTAACGTGTTTTTCTTTTAAAGTAGGTTATGTTTATATTACCTCTATAATCTAAAGGGAGCTTTGCAAACATTTATATTTAATTTAAATCATGATTAAATCTTTTAAAACACGAAAACTAGCAAACTACAAATAAAATCGACCCTCAATACTATATACATACAAACTTACTATATATTTTAAAATGTATTTACTGTCATTATTCATTTATTACTGTATCTTTAAAATGCTGTACACCATAGTTTATTCACAACATATCCCGACAAAATGCTGTAAATGACAAAAACTAGTCAAAAGTTGAAATTTACGGAAAGCAAAAATGCGGTACGTGATAACGGAGAACTAATTGCGGAAACCATTTTGCTGTAAACCACAACGCAGTTGAAAACACGGGATTTTATGCGGGTTACAGCGTTTTTTCATTCCGTGATTACAAATTTAGGTGAAAAAAATATGCTGTATACATTTTATTTATCATCACAGACAAATAATAACTATACCAGCCGACGCAGAAAAAAAAACTGAATAAGATTATGCAAAAAAAGCATTTTCGATGGTGGTGCGGGTTACAGCATTATTGCTTTCCAGCGACGACATAGTGTCGTGTAGTTTTCGCGACGAACTCGCCACTCTTTTAGATATCTTCCCAGAAGTTAACATTTTTCAGCATTATTTGTTGCAATAAATGGACCGACTGTGTGATTTAGTCTTGCGCCACAAACACTAGATTCAGACCACTCCCCTAGGTTTTCTTTCTATCTGGTCGGGTCTAGGTGTTTGTTTGGCGCAAGGGCTACATTCCGGAGCAGTCCTCGCTCAGACCTCCTAATGTGAATTCCAGGGTGCTCCGTTTGGGCCTAGAAAGGTTCCTGATCCAGCGCGCGGCCTGTGATTGCACTCCTGCCCGGGTAGCTAAGCCCGGGACCCCGAAAGTAACCGAGCTTTGGGGGAGTGCAGCAGCCAGAGCAGGCCGTGATCGCGCACATCCAGAAAAACCTCGAGAGACTGGAGCACCTGGGAGTCCCCGGCCGGCGGCGCGTCGATGCCAAAACTCGCCCGACTCCTGCGAGCCTGCCCACCAAACCAACAGCCCAAGGGAGTCCAGTTGACTCTCGCCAGTTCCAACCACAATTTACGGACCCTCGACCGTTCTTTTCCGTTCGAAAGTGCCAGCCCTATCGGGGTCTAAATAAATGTACTAAACCTTACTTTTGTTTAAATTTATTTCCGGTAGGGAGCCCTTGTGACTGTGGCTGGTGGTGGATTAATACATAACTTTCCTAAATAACATATTGCTAAAACCTATAATCTCAGAAGTGAGAAAACATTTTTCACATTGATAGATTGCGCGTTACGAAGTGGGTGGCGCACAAGAGTTCAAGTTTTGCAGTTTAAAGCATCAAGACGTGTAGAAAACAAAGAAAATCTCACAGATACTTAATTGCTAATGCTGACAATGAAGGGCTGAACTATTTTCTGGTTTCTGAAACGTTGCCAAACTAGCAATACCTATACTCTTGTTTGGAGATCAGAAGCTATTAAGTATTATCAATCTGCTTTCGATGTAGTAATTACATGAATCTAAGCCGTCAAACTAGTAATCTCAAAAAACAAAACATTCTGCAGAGTAACATTGCAACAAAATTTAACAACATTGTTTACCTTTGCAGGAGATTGCTTATTTCAGTTATTGTATCCGTCTAGACGTAGTCTGGCAGGGAATATTATTTAATACATATTGTATGTATAACCTCACTGGCTGATGTTTTTATTTTTCAAAAACGTAATGCCGATTAGGTACCTACTCCTGCATCTGATCCGATTTTAATCAGGTAATCACTCTGCTGGAAAACCGCACATGAAATTGTAATGCACACTGTTGATTTCCATGTTTTAATCATTGTGTCGTGGTTTGTGGTTTAGTACTAACATAATAATGACGCTATATTGTGGTTAGATTTAATAAATCAGAGTATTTAAGCAAATGTTTAGCTTATTCAAGTATGCAAAAAAACAATGTACGTTTGTAAATATGGATATACCTATGTTTTAAATATGGAGGAAAGTTATGGATACTCATCCTGTACTTTTGACGAAACCTGCGTTGTGAATCTGTGTTTTGGTATTTTTATTTGGTTTTAAATAAATGATTTGAGGTAGGTATTGTAAAATAAATTGTGAAGGTTCACTCTATATCTAGGCCATAGATATAGAGTGAATCTATACCTATACCCTAGATTCTAGGGTATTCTACATTTTCGAGTTCTTATTTAAATTGTATGGTTATTGGGTTCTAACTACGAGTATGTTCGCTATAGTGAAATCTTACACTTACGGGTAACAAACCGATTTTGTATATTATGTTGACAACAAAAGAGTATAAATACTATAAATTATTCATTTATACAAGGATAAAAGACTAGCACAAAATCCGTTTGTTTTGCTAAATTAGACATTAAATTATTCAAAAAGTAGCTCAGACTGCCAAAATTTAAGCTTCTACTTAGCGAATTAGCATGCAAATACAGTAAGTATCCTAACTTTGCCGTCCGTACACCCGCTCTGGGTCCCGAGCTCCCTCCCGACTAGTGCCCACAGGGTAAAGCGGAGTAATAAAACCAGGGGATTTATCGTGAGAGAGAACGATTTGTTAGGTTTTACGATCAGATTTGGGTTCATTTATAGATATATGTATAGAGATAAATACTCCAATGACAAATAAGCATTATTAAATTAATAGTACAAATAATAGACTATGTTACTTTACTCGAATTTTGTTAAAATTATAAGATCCTGTTAAAATAAGCAAAATAAGGAAATATGTTGAAGTTTTTAATTCGATTTTATAAGCCTTCAAAGTTGAGTGGGAAAGTCCATTTTAAAAGTATGAAAATATTCAAAACTGTTTAACCATTGAATAGTCCATAAAAATTATGGTAATTTTGTTATGAAACATTTAGGATAAACACAAGTTTTAACATAGCTGCAAGACAAATTCTTGTTTTCCCCATACAAAGTATGACTGAGTGACGTCATATCGCTATAATGCTTTACTATGAAGCCTTATGAGGATTTTTATGGAAAAAAGTCTAAAAAAGTGATTTTAACATTGTTGTATCTCGGCGAGTTTTTAAAATTCAACAGTAGGTTTTTCACTAATATTTCTATTATTGAGAGGTCTTTCTATAACTTATCACAGAAACAAAGCCTAATAAGTGCTGATTGTTTTTACTCCCAATGCAAATGAAGGATTATACAGATTTGTATGTAAAACCTGACCAGAAATTGCAACTAAGGCCCTGCACCAAGTTAATGTTTCTGTTTAGCCCATTGGTTCACTGGTAGAGAAATGCCTTAAGAAATTAAGTCCGCCATTTGTACTATTTGTACTGTGCAATAATGATTAAATATATAAATAAATTTCTTAAAGATCAATGTGACATCAATGTTACCAATTCTACATATCATTTAAGGCCATCATCATACAAAAAAATGCTAAAATTTATTCTAAATCATGTGATGGGTAATTTCCACGACAGAGAGTAACGTAAGTTACCAATTTTTTGCATGTTCCTTTATTGATGCTGCAAATTCAGGTGTCCATATGTCTACGGATTAAAGTTATATTTATCTAGATTAAAATGAATACTTAAATTTACGCCATAAATAAATAAACACGCGATGAATTGGTAACTTCTGTAACATTTTCATGGAATTGTCCTGATGCGTTATTTAGCATGAATAAATATCGAATATTTATGGGTAATTTTCTAAACGTCAGTGTGAGAAATTAGTTCCAATGACAATATATCCGAACGTCGTAAATATATTTTTGGTCAGTCGTAGGTACCAACTACCAACCACAGAAATATATTGAGGAAGAAGGAAAAAGTGTATGTACCTCGCGTGCTAAAGAAGTGGCGGCGACCATGGTGCCGTTAACTTCAGTTTCCGTCAATATTATTAGCAGATTTGAAGATCTGATAATGGTATAATGAATTGTTCAACAAACAACTTAGGGTTCGGTCTGAAAACCAGCGCTGGACTTTATGCCCAGCACATGCTGAGCCTGAGACCCATTGCCTCACAAAAATAATTAATTACTTTTAATACCTACATAAGTTTTTTTTTTATATTCTCTAGCTAGCTAATTTTTTTTGTATATTTGTTACTGTAATGCATATTATTATTTTTGTTAAATTTAAGTTACTGCGTGTGACAATAAATGATTTTCTGATTCTGATTCTGAAAACACCAAATGAAATGGAAAGTTTGTTTTCCATCACTAAATTGCACTTTTGGCGTCAAACAGCAAAAAACGTTACACGCTGAGTTGGCATACAAATCGACGAACTATTTCGTTGCTATCTCGATATATTTCTGTGGTGCCAACCTAGACAATAAGTCCGTAGTTGAGCACAGAATAAATAACAAATTGCGTTCGTATTGCAGCAGCTAGCTTCCTCGATTGACCGGCTTGACCTAGCCGATACAATCAGACAGCTAGGTTCAATCAAGACAAATCACAGGCTCTGATCCGTATCGATTGATTGTGATTCTAAAGTATACAATTAAAAAATGTTCTATAGGTAGAACTTTTCTTGGGCTTCGCAGAATTTAAAATAAGGAGAGGAAAATGTATGTGAAATTTTAATTAAGTAGGTATAGTCATTAGTAGTAATTTGTAGTAGTAGTTTGTTTTAGTTGAGATATTTTGTCTACGGAAATCAATATGAGGAATCTCAAGTAGTGAAATATGCACATCCACAAAATAACCAGACGTATTTTAAGTAATTCGAGCTAATAGCTAATAATGACATCTAGTTAAGACCATTGAGGCCGATTGTAGCCGAGACCTTGACATGGCCGTGGTAGTTCGAGTAGGTAATATACGGTACTAAGGTAAAAGGGTAGTTTTCTGCGACTAAAAAGTCGCACCAATCGCATCATTACCATCGCCACATTATAGATGAGCTCCGTATAAACTATGGAGTCGTTTTTGGTTATCTTGTAGAAGTCGCGTGCCTCTGCTATTTTTATCATAATGATCCTGATTGCTTTTATAAAACCGCCAATAATAGTGGCGATGGTAATGACAAAAAAATCGCGGTATAAAATCGCAGAGAACTACCCAAAAAGTAGTAACTATTTATGCTTACCTATCTTTACCTATTTAAAATGCGCTTTGTTGGTTTATTGTTTTGTTGGTTTTTCGTTCTTTCACGCCGTAATAGAGGAATGAACCGACGTGATTTTTTGCAGGAATTTATTTACCTATCGGTCGGAGAGAGATAGGATAGTTTTTTATCTCGGAGAAAAGTACGGTTCCCGCAGTATAATCCAAACGTTTACAATGGAAAATAACTTACTTAAAATACTTGTTACTGTAAAACGGTGTGAGTAGGGACAAAACTAATATTCAAACCTCGATAAAAATTTATTTTAACGTACGTAAACTGAATTGTGTATAGTATATATATAATAAATGTTCCGGCCGTTTGTATTTTAGTTTTTTTATGATTTTGGGTAGTTCCAATTCATAACTTTGATAATAAACACAAAATCCCTCCTCACCCCGTAGTCCCTCGTAGTTGGGATGAGAAGGGATTCCATACTAAGGTGAGTTGGGCAAATTGTTGGATCGACCCTTTTGGATTATGAATACTACTATATTATTTAGCTTTAAAAACCACCTCACCCCTCTGTCATCCCAACTCTCCCCATTTCTAACCCAACTGACCTCGCAGTCCCTACTAACCCCATTTTACGGTACGCTATATGTATATTCATATTTATTTAAAGCTACTGGTAGGTAGGTATATTGTTCTAGTTATCAAATCAACAGGCCGCATTTTATACTGAAAAATCTACCATTCGCGGGGGATAGGGAGTACGAGAATATACGTATGTTTATCGCAGGATCGAAACTGAAGGCAAAACGCTATATAAAGTTGTTACATTTGAAAGAAATCACATTTTCGTTATCTCGTATTGCATATTGCACGTCAAAATAATGAATGTCATCTAGTGCGAACCATTGTGACCGAGACCTTGACACGGACAGTCTGTTCCGAAATATGGTCAAGTTTATATCACTTGACCGAAATACCGGGATACCGGTTTTATACGATCCTATAATATCGGCGCTTATGTCACGAGAATGAATGATTGATAAATGAATTGTTTCTTTGTACATTGGAAATTATGTAAAGTAAAGATCTTTCTTTCCGAAAAAAGTATTTTTGTCTTTTCTTTGTAAAAAAATACGCTGGTTAAGTGACTTAGTCTTCAAAATTAAAACTAGATGGCGCTAGTAGTATCAACTTTTTAGTAAGTATCTGCTTCGTTTTTATGACGAGAGGCGTTGTTTTCATGAAAAACAATTCAATTTAGGCATTCAATAATAATGCACTTTAAGTGAAATTGTTATAATGCACTAACCATTATTAGGTAATTAACTCATGACTCAGGTTGATACAATGTATCTTAGCAAAACAATAACATCAAAAAGTAACCAGTAACAATGTGGCAATTATTTAGGTGACATAGTTCTTGATCAACCGAGCCATAAAGAGTGGACATGGAAGCGAAAGTTGTGTCAGGGCCGCAAGGAAGTATGGCTATTTTGTGGATGTCGTAATCATCTCGAAGTGAGTCGTAATTATGAAGTATTGAAAATACTGTTTAGTATTCCAAATTGCGTTATTAATAGCAATATGATAATTATTGAATACAATTGACGTATTGATGATTACGTATCTTAATAAAACAAGGACACTGTGCGCCATCTATGAGCTAGTAGACACATTGTTTTAAAAACGAATTTAATACTTATCCAATTGTGAGATAACAAATGGTTTCAAGTAGAATATATATATATTATACTAAGTAGCAGTACCAGAATAGTAATAGAAAAATTGTATTTTATCGTCAATTAGTTGGATAGAATAAGGACATACTACGCCATCTATCAGTGAATAGACTAAATATTAAATTATACTGTGCAGTACAGTTAGACTATTATTATCCTTTTTAACATTTCGATATGCATTATTAATATATTATATTACTAATATGGTGACAGTAAAAGAAAATGTATGTTTTAATCATTATTCGTTTATGTAAAATTAGCGACATAGGGCGCCACCTATGAGTGAGTAGACCATTTTGCAACAACTCCAGCCCGCTAGCTGTAGTGATTATGTATCGCCACAACTCGACGCTAGATAGCGCTAAAATCAAATACGTAAAATGTTCACATTTAATTTTTTTGTAAAACTGATAGGTAGGACTTACCGAGAATAGCTCTCAAGTGTCCTTCCAGCGTCTGTAGTATCGTCATCTTGATCTCCTTGACGGTTTTACCCAGGAACTGCTCGCAGGCAGTGGTGAGGAGTTCATCTTCGTTCATGATCTTGCACTGGGCGACTCCGGTCACTGTGAGGGGCACGCCTTGGGCCGTTTCCACGAATTCGCACATCGGGTTGAGGGTCATCACCTAGAAATATTTAAATTCAGGTTGAGTAAATAAATGTTTTCACAGTGTAATAAAAAAATAGTACATTACACAACTAGGGTGGTAAAACATAGCGATCGAGGGCATTCTTTATTACCTCCCGTGTTGTGTACATCATTTTATGTCTACACTTGGCTAGAAAGCGGCTTTTTCCGTACGCGTAGCATGTGGTAAATGCCACTTTATCGCCAGGTGTGGAATAAAATATATTAACATCATTAACTAAGTGAAACAATAGATTGCCAGCCCAAGATATTTTAAATAGGCTATTTGATGACAGGTCAAATCAGCTTTTTTATGAAGTGTCAAAACCACTTATACTTTGGTCAAGACACTCAGAAAGTATGCAGTTTAGTATGAAATACTGACTTGTGACGTCATGCTCAACGTGGTGCTTTATTTTTAGTTTTTGTCATTTTAAAATCGTTGGTGCCACGAAAATGAGTTTAATAATAAAAATAATGAGGGCAGTTTTGGAAACTTAATTTGATGGTTAGATAGAGTTAATTTATTTATTTTGATTGTTATCAAATAGGTACCCTATTTGTATGTAAATAGGGTACCTATGGCTGGCATCTGGCGAGACAATAGAATGAATAAATACCTCTAGTGATATGCGCTGTACGTCGGTGACCAGCCACCACGCCCATCCCCAGCCGCCCACGATGGTCTTCTTCTGCGTGGACCCAAAGCAACTACCTGCAAACAAAACATTAGTTTACTACAAGAACTGTAATCCCTAAAACAGTGTAGCTCGCGATTATTTATCGTGTTGCATTTATTATGTGCAGTATTCTGATACCTTAACCAAAGAGTAAGCAAATTGGGCTCTGGATAGTCCTCTAAGAAATTGAGTACCTACCTCGCCACTGGCACATAGCGATACATACAGGGTGATTGGAAATTCGACCTATTCCTTGAAAGGGGTTATTCTAGAGCTTATTTGCAATGATTTAAGGCCAATCAACCGGGGGTCAAAACTCAATGGTTATCAAGTTATTTGACTTTTAACTTATTTTTTTTAAAACCCGCCTTTCGATCTAAAACTGCTAATTGTGAAAAAACTACTTAAATTAGGAACGAAAAAGAGCCATCATCTAATAGCCAATAAATGGTTGATTACGAAAAATCCAAAAAACATGCCAAAACCTTTGAAAATGTTACCAATAAAAGAATTTAAAGTCAAAAGTTTTTGGATTTTGTTCAAAATTTTGTAATTCTTTGAGGCATTACTTAAAAAAAAATTACAACACTTCGCGTAAAAATTACTAAAATTAGTTCCTCAGTTCATAAGCTTTCTAAAAAGGTAGAATTGTTGACATTTTTTGCATAACTTTTTAAAATAACATTAATAATAAGAGAGGGGGTAGGGAATATCACCTAGCGTACCGGACCCTTAATCAGTTTGTTTGTGTCACTTTAGTTTATCCTTGGGTTTTGTTTGTCTTCGGTTTTTTATTTTATTTCATCTTCTTAGGATTGGAATCACTAAAAGTTGCCTTCGGTGATATTTCAATAAGTAATTTATCAATCAGTTCCCGGTTGCGTTAAGTTTGCACCTAATTTGTAAGTTACACCAAGGAAACCAGGTGCAAACTTAAGGCAACCGGGAACTTACAGATAAATTACTAACCGAAATATCACGGAAGGTTACTTTTAGTGACTTCTAACCTAAGAAGATGAGATAAAATAAGAAACCGAAGACAAACAAAGCCCGCGGAGAAACTAAAGTGACACAAACAAACTGATTAAGGGTCCGGTACGCTAGGCGAAATTCTCTACCACCTCTCTTATTATTAATGTTATTTTAAAAAGTTATGCAAAAAATGTCAACAATTCTACATTTTTAGAAAGCTTATGAACTGAGGAACTAATTTTAGTAATTTTTACGCGAAGTGTCGTAATTTTTTTTTAAGTAATGCCTTAAAGAATTACAAAATTTTGAACAAAATCCAAAAACTTTTGACTTTAAATTCTTTTATTGGTAACATTTTCAAAGGTTTTGGCATGTTTTTTGGATTTTTCGTAATCAACCATTTATTGGCTATTAGATGATGGCTCTTTTTCATTACTAATTTAAATAGTTTTTTCACAATAAGCAGTTTTAGATCGAAAGGCGGGTTTTAAAAAAAATAAGTTAAAAGTCAAATAACTTGATAACCATTGAGTTTTGACCCCCGGTTGATTGGACTTAAATCATTGCAAATAAGCTCTAGAATAACCCCTTTCAAGGGATAGGTCGAATTTCCAATCACCCTGTATAGCACAGCGATATACTTGTACTATCCAGTTAATAGGTGGCACTTTTAATTTACCGATCGAGCCTAGGTATCGGGTGTTGTAATAACAACACCCGATACCTAGGAATAAAAGCAAATGAAACGTAACGATAACGTAAAATGTGAATAGTCCCCCTCCCCCCAATTTACGGAAAATTTAGTAAATATTACGACGAGCGACTTTATTAGGCGCTCTTTGACAGCTAATAATATCTTGTGGTGTGGTGGTGTATTTCATGTCCACTGGCGATAATCATTCCCAATCAGAATCGTCTGCTCATTTTCGACTCTTATGTTGCACAATAAAATATATATTCTTTATACTTTTTATACGTAACCAAATATAGCAGAATAAAGAAACGAAATGTGCGCGCCGAACATAGAACAGGGGCAGTAACCCCCAAGAGAATGCACTAGAAGCCTTCGGAGCAAGTTCGCTTCCCGACAGGACCAGTCCCACTCAGCGGCGGTCGACGCTCTATCCTTGCCACTTTCTCTTCTGCCGAGATATTTGTAAAGAAAACTAAGCCGGTACAAATAACCTGGCACGGTATGGTTCGCCAAATTTGGCTTGCTTCCGATTTGATTTCCTGTCTTAACATCGTTGGTCTGCACACCATAAATGTTGTTTATGGTCATCGACAATTTTCAAGACGCTTATTTATGGTCATGTCATGATGATGAGGATCAGTTCCTACTGATGGAGCATTGAACGCTTTGAGTAATACCTTATATAGAATAAAATAGTTGAATGGCCGCAACTATAAGCAGCTTAAGTTCGCCGTTTATACTTTCCTGTGGTGTAAAAGATATCCTTGGGCAAGCCGGTGCAGATTTGGCGTACATTTTCCTTAAGAGCTGTAGAATAAGGTGCTCAAACGCCTGATTTTAGGCAAGGCGGTAGGAATCGAGTTCTTTGAACGCCACGCTACTGATAGAGTCTAAAATCTAAATAAATAACTATCAAACTAGGGATTTTCTAATTCCGTATTGATGACCCCATAAAAAATAATGATGTGTCATCATAATTTTTAACATTTATTTTTTTGTGAGATTCTGAGGTTGTTTAAGGGTCGATTTCAGGCGTTTTTTTTATTTTATTAGTGTCACTCGACTTTTACCGCGGAGGACTGTAGAGTGACGACAACTTTTGACTATATATAGCAACTTTTAACTATGTATAGCCTCGATACCGTCTATCGTTTATAATAAAAGTTAACTGCGATCACCACCGCTTGCTGCTATATTTGCTGGAACACGAATGAAAAAAACGCCGCTGTCGAAACGCTCTGAAATCGACCCTTAAATCATAAAGAGTTATCTTTCAATTTTGGGTGTTACCTTTGCTTGCTCATTTCAGTCCAGTAGCTGATGTGACAGAAGAACGAGCAATCATTATTTTACTAAATATGCAAAGTAAGAAAAGAATGAATGCAAGAAATGTGTAACCCGATATAAGCGGAATCCACTAACGTCATACATTGCGTAATTTGTGTTACTGTAATAGATACTTTTGCTAGATACGCTAGCACACATGTAAACTAACAGCTCAGAGCGCATACCTCGTTATAGTGGTACCAAAACATCGTGAGGGACTGTAGTTAGTTTGGTAATTCGACTATTTTTTGTCCACTTGGCGTGCAGTGATGCAGTTGCATAACCTCCAATTTAGTTTTCATAGAAATCGTTTTTATGAACTTTCTAACTATGTTGCGATCGGCACCTGGGGAAACCACGCCGCTTTCCCCGAGGGCGACAGGGCGCAAGCGCATAACGCATCATTAACTTATTATGAACTAGGAATTACCCGCGAAAGTGTTAAAAAATATCCTGTAAAACCTCCAGCAACAACTCTAAGCTCTCAGCCACTAAGATCTAGTTCCCACTCTCTATTCAGTCATAATAGGATCCCAGTCAGTTCAACCACGTCTCTCTATTCGAGACTCTATACAAGTGACTCTATTATTCCATATAATCTCATTCGGTCCATCTCAGCCGCGTCCGAGGACCTCCTGGGCACACCTGCAGAGAGCACAGTGAATGTTATACAGGAATGTTCCAAACTGATTCCGATTCTGTTCCGAGGTTATTCTTCGAAGCTGAGAGCAACATCAAGGATGTATCTGGACGAACTGGGTTGGTAAAAATTACATTAAATATCTTAGGCACTTCACACGCGCAGGCGTAGACCTATGCGAGGGTACCAGATACTCAGTGAATGTTATACAGGAATGTTCCAAACTGATTCCGATTCTGTTCCGAGGTTACTCTTCGAAGCTGAGAGCAACATCAAGGATGTATCTGGACGAACTGGGTTGGTAAAAATTACTTAAAATACCTTAGGCACAGTACCAGATACTACTGTACTGTTTGCATTAGTATTTATTGGTGAAATAAGACCAAAATGAACACAGCTACTCCAGTAAGTATAACAATAAAGTTAATGATTGACCAGTACCTACATTCACCGGCAATAGCATATGATTGATAACACGGAGCACGCATACATTATGTATTACGATTTACGATCTAAGAGCTGCTATATAGGAATAGGGTGGTGGTCTGACATTTTTCCATGACCCGTTTTATCATATATTATTGCCTAGTGACTATACATCCTTTTCATACGAGATGGCGAACCTTGCTTAATTTTCTAATGATATTGCGATTTTGTCTCTTTTGTGTGTTTGCAATACCAAAGTATTGCGCATGACGCCAGCTCATTTATAATTATCACTGGATATAAACAGCGTCTACTTCCTTTTACACAATGCAAGAGCTTCCTGTCAGCTGAAATGTTTCTTTATAATTGTCTACTAGTGTGGTTAGTTAGGTCTGTTTTATGTTTTTGTAACCATCCATTCTATTGAAGGGGATGGTATATTTTCGTCATTTAATTATGAATTTTTTTTTATGCGAGACTATGTTATAACCTCAAAACAAACATCCAGTCAGTCAATTATCGGAAAACACCGTTACGTTTACGACGCAACGCGACGCGATGCAGTGACTAAGCAACAGGAAAGGTAATCGGGCTTTTAGCACATCATTTCACTTTCCGTCTACAAACAGAACATGACTTGCATCACGTCTTCGCGTCAGCCAGTAGAGCAGTAGAGGGATAGACGATTAGTCCAAACAATAAAAAAATAAAAACAAAAGTCTCATGTAGGTACAGACTGTTTTTTTTCTTCAGCCTATGAATCAATGTCCCACTCTCCTGGACACATAACCCTGTCCCATGCTAGCCATAGAGACTAAATAATTTAGTCATAATCGTAATACTACTGTCCCATGACGAAAACCGTACTAATCTCCATGAAATTGTAGCGCGAAATAACTAAAGTGTCCAGTTACAACTAGGTCCGAACTGCTAAGTAACGGTTCGGTCAGTGCGGCCTGCCTGAGGTAGGTCAGACGGTCTATTATTTAGGAACAGAGTCCCGTTGGTACCCGTTTCATTAGACGATTTTATCATTCCGTTTCACTTTTCATTGACTAGAAACAAATCATGACTTGCATCACGTCTGCTACTATAGGAAATACCACTCAGCCGCCAATGAAAATGCGGTAACTATGTATGAAGAGATTCATACTCACTGTATTTTTAGGGTTCCATAGGAGTACAAACGGAACATTTATTATTAGATCAGTCATGCGTTGTTCATATTAGATAGGCAACAGTGTGGCGTAGCGCAAAAGATATCCTTGGGCAAGCCGGTGCAGATTTGGTGTACATTTTTCTTAATAGCTGTAGAATAATGTGGTCAAATGCCTGATATTAGGCAAGCCGGTAGGAATCGAGTTCTTTGGACGTCACGCCACTGATAGGCAATACAAGTAAGTGTTACTTATTTATATATTTTGCACCAACCCAACATTAGTTGAGTAGATAGGAAACCGTCCCCGAGCGAGTTTGACTCGCACTTGACCACTTTTGTCAACAAAAGTGTAACCTAAAAGGGCGTAACTGATGCGTTGTTCCTTACTTTCTTATACAGGGAGGCCAGAATATGAGCATTTCATGTATGAATCCACGCCACGGTCCACTGGGCATCCAATTAGTTATTTCCGAGTGTTCTGTTTGCCTTTGTTGGAATAACTCTGTAATCTATAATCATCTTTATTACTTAAATTCAAACGTGGATAGTTAATACACGCGTGGCTACTTTTGACAAATACTGGATTGAAATTAACCATAATTTCTTTTATGCCACACCTGGCCACGCTGCGCGTACGGAAAATGCCGCTTTCTGGCCAAGTGCAGACATAAAATGATGCACACAACACGGGAGGTAATAAAGAAAGCCCTCGATCGCATAATTACGTCCCTCGCTTGTAGCTCGGGCCGCAAACTTCTGCGATCTCGGCCTTTCTTTGTATTACCACCCTAGTTGTGTAATGTACTATTGTTAGCAGTTACCTTAGGCAATGAAAGGAAATGTTCCGGTTTCTGTGAAATGAGCTACGCATAATTGACGTTATATTCAATGGAAACATGAAAAATAATATATGGATATGTACTGAAAACTGTCCAGGGTACGTTCGCTTGCGACTTTACCCGTGTAACCTAACACCCGAGTGTACCCGAGTCTAATTATGTGCTAACACCCGAGTGTACCCCATACTCTCCACTCCATACATAAATAAATTATATAAGAATCCAAAAATTTACTAACGATAAAGGTGAATTTCAAAAAACCGTGGTCTTAGACAAATTCCCTTAGTCCTAAGAATATGTATGATACAGAAAAAAAGAGAAGCAGTTTCTCAATTTCAAAAGCAGATAGTTTTCGATCAATCAAACAATATGCCACCAGAAGATCTCACTGTCTCTACACTGCTATATTTATCTCCATAAAATTAGTTCCAAAACACCTGTCATCCAAACATCATAATGGACCGCTCCCACCATTTCTCCTCGGTACAACGGCCTACGTGCGCAGGAGTCGATCGCGGACAGCCGAAGAAAGTGCCCGTTACATACCGGAGCAACGGTACAAGATCACGTTTATATCACTTTAGTGGCCTTCTTAAGCAAAAGATCGTTATTTAGTACGATAACTTTGACGGTTACGTCTTTCTAAAGAGTTGTTTATTACAATTAGACACGTGAAGGCTTAAGGGAAAGAACCGACGAAAGTGTTTTGTTATCACTATAGAAAAATAGTCGAAATCTACAGTGAAGTTTAGTGGTGAAATAGTTTCCGATGTTTTTCTGTGGACGGCTTATTGTTTACATGTGGACGTGAAAGCATAGAAAATTGAGGTAGGTTCGAGCTTCTTCGACTTTGTATTGATTGGAAAGCATAGTTGTATTTGTTAATAAGGTGAATAAGGTCTTTCAGTTCTCTATGCAAACGAAAAGAAGGTTATGAATCGAGTTTAATGACATAAAATTTGGATGAAATGTTTCTCATTTTATGGCTGGATACATTTTTCTGCGCAGAACAACTTGAGATGTCTCAAAAACCCAAAAGTCTATATTTTTAGAAGATGAAATTTCGAATGATGTTGATTGATGGTGCTAACCATAAACAACTGATTGCATGTTTTTTTCTGACCATTTGGGATTTGTCATGTTGTTTCGCATAGATAAAATGTATCAGGCTATGAGATGAAACACATCACATTACAACAAAATTTGATGTTGTTATACATAGTACATTACACAACACGGTGATAAAACAAAGAAAAGCCGAGATGTTTGCAGCCCGAGCTGCAAGCGAGGGACGTAAATATGCGATCGAGGGCTTTCTTTATTACCTCCCGTGTTGTATACATCATTCTATGTCTACACTTGGCCAGAAAACGGCTTTTCCGTACGCGCAGCGTGCGGAAAAAGCCACTTTATAGCCAGGTGTGGCATAATAGTACATTACACAACTAGGGTGGTAATACAAAGAAAGGCCGAGATCGCAGATGTTTGCGGCCCGAGCTGCAAGCGAGGGACGTAAATATGCGATCGAGGGCTTTCTTTATTACCTCCCGTATTGTGTACATCATTTTATGTCTACACTTGGCCAGAAAGCGGCTTTTTCCGTACGCGTAGCGTGCGGTAAAAGCCACTTTATGGCCAGGTGTGGCATAAAAGCCTTTTTCTACTCCTGTACTGTTATCTGTCTTTTACTTGGTCACGAACACTAATATAAGAACATACATAATATGAGTTCAGAGAAGTCTATACTCTATTCCCCATAACAGCACTAGTGTCGTTATAGTCACTTTACGTTATTGCTAGCATCCACAGACTTCTAAATCTAGGTTAAACTTAGGTCAAGGATTAAGCGCTCAATTCTAACTTCACGATAAAAATTCACAACTACCAACTTAACAAACAATTAAATTCCTACGATTCTTAAGAAAAACAAAACTTTCCGAATTAAATTAATTGATGCCAACATATTACCATAGACACAAATGTCATGCCGGCTGTACACACTCGGAGAGACCGGACGAGACACGCGTGACGTCCTTTTCTTACTCACATCGTGGGAACGCCTGTCGCCTGGTCTCTCCGAGTGTGTACAGCCGGCGTCAGACAATATGTCATATTCACCTTGTTCGGGAGCTGTTTAATTAGGTATGTATTTTATATTTTAACCTAGTCGTAGAAAAAGTATTATATGCAACGTTGTATAATTAAGTCAAAAAACGCTCATTGCGTCTCTATTTGCGATACTCGCCGCATTCGCGGCTCGTATCGCAACTCACGCAATTCGCATTTTTTGAACCTTCTTATACAACTGTTGCATAATAGTATTTTATGCAACAGTTGTATAAGAAGGTTCAAAAAATGCGAATTGCGTGAGTTGCGATACGAGCCGCGAATGCGGCGAGTATCGCAAATAGAGACGCAATGAGCGTTTTTTGACTTAATTATACAACGTTGCATACAATACTTTTTCTACGACTAGGCTAAAATATAAAATACATGGACGTCACGCGTGTCTCGTCCGGTCTCTCCGAGTGTGTACAGCCGGCATGACAGTTGTGTCTATGGTAAACTTTTTTTTGATATGGCTGGTGACACGATGTGACGATAATTAAAATACTTTTTTTTTATGTTGGCATCAATTAATTTAATTCGGAAAGTTTTGTTTTTCTTATGAATCGTAGGAATTTAATTGTTTGTTAAGTTGGTAGTTATGAATTTTTATCGTGAAGTTAGAATTGAGCGCTTAATCCTTGACCTAAGTTTAACCTAGATTTAGAAGTCTGTGGATGCTAGCAATAACGTAAAGTGACTATAACGACACTAGTGCTGTTATGGGGAATAGAGTATAGACTTCTCTGAACTCATATTATGTATGTTCTTATATTAGTGTTCGTGACCAAGTAAAAGACAGATAACAGTACAGGAGTAGAAAAAATACTATTTCTTAACCCTCGTTCTTATAGAGAACCGAACGACTCGAATTACCTTAAAAGTTCAATACTGTTTATCAAGCGTCTTAACTATCCTACTTATTGACTCTTCTGAAAATGATGTACTATTCGAGAGCAATATAGAGTCGGAAAACAGATTTGATTCCAGAATATGGAACGAGTATGCATGATAAACATATGATAACATTTTAGTTTAACTGATAGGTACGTGATATTGTATTCAAATTATGATCTGGTAAGAGAATTAGAGAAGACCGATGTGGATGCTAGGCGAAGTCTTGCATAATACAAATATAGTGTACTTTACTATTCTAATAGCTTTTGCCCGCGACTTTGGTGTGCATTCGACGGTAAGCTCGCTTTTTCATCCAAACTTTTTAAAATTATTTCTACTGTACTTGCCTGTAGTATTTATACGCTGAACTTTACAGACAGGTACGGTAGGAATAATCTTAAAGAGTTCAGATTAATTGGAATCTTTAAAAGACGCATTTGCCCCTATAGACGCAATTACCTCAGTTGACCTTAGTTACTTTTGTAAGTATTTATAATTATTAAGTTCGGTAAAAACATAAGGTACTTACCTACATAATATATTGGGATGCAATTTTAAACTGGAAACAACAAGCATTTAAGGGCTGCTACTTACAGTTTAATTTTAAACGTCAAGACGTCGTTTTTAAACGTCAGTGATAATATCACTAAACAGCACCAACCAATAGTTTAGGTATGCTTACTGATCAGAAAGGGATACGCAGCATTTGTAGCGCAACATAACGTAGATACTGGACAGTTGTGCTAGAGGTAGGTACTTATACAAACATTATTTTTCATCACTAAGCCCAACTAATTGGTATTCGACATGTCACTGCCATAACTTAATTGCGTTACGTAAGAAATTTTCACCGGAACCTCTTAACATTCTGGATGTTCACGATAGATGTTGGGCAAACGCCGATACACTTTCTACACAAAATGATACATACACTAACTTTTTTCATACGGATGCTGACCTGTTATGTTCTGATTGTGGCTTCACTGTGTGGAGCTACCAGCTAATCAAATCACGCCTAGGATAGTTGGCCACTGACCGCTGTGAAATGCTTACTATGAGACACGTACCACTTTACGTATTTTCGCGATAAAAGAAAGGAAAGGGTTTACACCATCCGGCCATACTGCGGAGTTCCTTTGAAGCCCTTTTTTTTGCACTAGCAACAATTACAAATTAGTTACGTTAATGTTGCTCATGCAATTGCACATTTAGTGCTAAATTAAACTCATTTACGGCAAATGCTTAGTAAAATAATAACATAATGAGTCCTGCCGTTTAGCATATTATTATGACCTTTAAATTTCATAATATTATTGCTATGCAGTACCTATGTTCAGCAGTGGACGGCTCTTCGTTGAAATTATGCGCTAAAAACATTTCAATGTATGCAATTGTCAAAAATCTGTCTATAAATAAAGTAAGATTCAACATTCTAGACTGACGGCAAGATTTATTATTGACTAGACTTAAATTACACACGCATTGCACTCACGATAGACATTCTTAGATCTAATTACACGAATGTTGCTAGAATCTGGCACCCAAACATACAATTTCTCAACTCAATAGTTTTTTTTAAATTAAAAGTACGCATACTACTAAAGTAATCTATAAAATAAAAACCTGCTACGTCCGTCCGTAGGTATACATTGACCTGTATATATATGACTGTTGTGGCATATAAAGTCTAAAATTATAAGGGTTCCGTTTTTTCCTTTTGAGGTACGGAACCCTAAAAACAATACCCAACAGGAAAAAATCCTTTGATTTACGCCGAACAATTCCTTTGATCCAGTGATGAAGTGAGTGAACCTGGCATCGTGCATCGTGCCCACTATTGGGTAAAGGCCTGTCTCTTGGATTAAATTCGTAGGTACATGAACTTCAAACGTAACTATAACTTACCAAATATTACGCTTAGTTTAATAAATTCGCCCGGCGTATTGTCTCCGTTATGTACAGTAAGCAACAAATATAGGTGTATTCCATCTTATTGCAACGGGATAAGGTGGTCGAAGGCTGTACTATACAGCTGTCCGTGTCCAGCCTACCATTTTGGATCATATACCCGGGCAATAAGATTCAAAATTGCATAGATAATTTTAGACATGCCGTATAGAACGGTATGTCACGTCTGGGCTATTAAGGCCACTGATTTTTAACAGCCCTGTCTTTAATGGTTAACTGTTAGACGCCAAAGATTAAGAGACCTATTTATTCATGAAATATCTACTAAATCTTCTGTTATTACTAAGCTATGGTGCCGTGCAATGGCGCAAATGAAATGACTCTTCTGAAAAGATTTTTGTGAATTACTTATTCGAAACAAATTATAAAGGGTAGTTATAGGCTTAGGGTAGTTAGGGTAGGGTAGGGTCGTAGACCGTTAATAATGAAATAGTGATTCCCACCTTCGGTCAGTTTTTGGAAGAAAATCAGAGTGCGTGTGGTATTGCAGTAATCACTTATTTTGATACTCATCGCATGACATTCTCGTGACTATGAATCGCAGTACTGTGACATTGGAATTTGATATAAGTGCGCGATACAGCTCCACTCACTAATAAACCAATAATGAAGCGTGATAAATATGTCAATTGATTCAAATAATTAGTAGACTAAATTGCTCATACACGCTCCGCGGTAACTATTTGTCACTGAAATCTCGAAAGGCTAAGGATTTCGGACTGGATACTGCCCACTTATTTAATATAAATGTGACACTATTAAGCATCAGAGTTCAATGTGATAGAAAAACTGCACTTAAACATTATAAGTAAAGTACCATTTTATGTATAAGACCGAGGTGTCCGAACGATAATCGAATCTAGTCTTGGTGACCTAATGAACAACTTAAGATTAGCTGCCTCATGCGAGTACGCTATACTTATAGTTACAGTCAGCCTCAAAAGTAGCTGGACACTTAAGTGCTGCGACAAGGTAGCCAGGTTAACTGAACATTAACTACGGTTAACTAACCTAAACATTGACACAGTATAGTACCAGTTGGCTACGTAGCCAGTCCTCGTACGTACACGAAAACAATGACGCCCTAAATATGCCATGGGGCCTTAGAGAATTGAAGAAGATAGTCCAACTTAAGGCTTCTTAGCGTTTTTTGTTTAGCCAATACCGGGATCCCGGTATTGGCTTAACTTAAGTTCCCAATGGTTCCATATTATAGTGAATTGGTAATGTTTTCAAACGGCACATTGAAAACATTACCAAGTTGTATGAAGAATTTTGGAGAATATTCCTGACTTGCCGGGAACTTTTAACTTCATGTCTTATTTAGATGTTATCTTAGCATTGCTAGAACGTTTAATTAATACATATCTTTAGTAAAATCTTGCATTGTTACATTTCAGGCGACATCATGAGTTCCCTGATGACGGCGGCGGCCGACGCCATCGCCGGGACCGCCATATCCGCAGGTATGCAGGTAACTACAACAACTCTTTCTAAAAGTAACATAGCTAATAGCCCTCTGCTGTAAGCAAAAGGATTTTTCATTGTCAGAACACATTGTTGGGAACGGAATATACGTCCTCTGGCATGCTTACCTTTGACTTGGCACGGTACTTGATGTACCTACATAACGAGACCTAGTTAAAGTCTACCAAGTATTTAACTAAACTCAAGCAATATTATAGGGAAACATAATGGCCTCGATCGACGACTCTACAATACTGATCTTATCTTGGTAATAGGGGTCCTTACGGATACACTTCGAACCAATGGGATCTTTTGTATAATTACCCAGTAAAAAAAATAGAAGATTCTGAAGGTGTAGTAATTCCGTAATAGAGTCCCAGCAGCCCCTATGCTCGTTTGCCTACTGCATGGCAACAGACAAAGTAAGAATACAAAACAAATCACTTTTATGAACGTCTAAAAAATTGTGTACCTATTTAACATTTCAGATGGCATGGTTCGTCCCGATGTTGGTGGCGACCATCGCATACTTCCAATACGACCAGACTGACCCGGAGGGCAGACCAGCGGATATCGAGGAGTCTCGAATGCTAGCGGAGTACGACTTCATCATAGTGGGAGCCGGTTCTGCTGGTAAGGGACCAAGTTCACTTTATATACCTACTTCAAAATCTTATTAAATTATCTCGAAGATAACACAAACACAACAGTACGAATTATAATTTTGCTAACAGCAAAATAAAAGATAAAATGTTATACAGGAAAACGGCTTCCGAGTACGGATGAATTCACTTTTGTGGTCAAATCGCTAGCTTCATTAACAAATTTGGGGCTTCATTACACAATTTTCATCACCGGCATCACAAACAAAAATAGTGGCTTTTTTAACGGACTACAGATATTTTTTGCAAGCAGAGTGATTTTGATAAAGTGTCAATATTTAAACATTAATGTTTCAGGTGCTGTGCTGGCTAACAGACTGACAGAAATCAGCAATTGGAAAGTTCTTCTGCTAGAAGCCGGAGGCCATGAGACGGAAATATCCGATGTCCCTCTCTTGGCCGGGTATTTGCAACACAGTCAACTGGACTGGGCATACAAGACAGAACCCCATAACAGCTATTGTTTAGGTATGTACTGACGTATTATGTGATAGTTTATTACGAAAACTACCTTGAAAAAAATGACTGATCCGATTTGCCACTACATACACGAAATCTGTTCATCCAATATTTGTTTTTTTTTTCAGCAATGAAAGACGGCAGATGCAACTGGCCACGTGGAAAAGTTCTTGGTGGAAGTTCCGTTCTGAATTACATGCTTTATTTGAGAGGAAACAAGAAAGACTACGACATATGGGAATCCCTGGGAAATAAAGGATGGGGTTACAAGGATGTCCTATATTACTTTAAGAAATCAGAAGACAACCAGAATCCCTACTTAGCGCAAACTCCGTATCATAGTGCAGGAGGTTATTTAACCGTAGCTGAGGCTCCATATCGCACACCTTTGGCAGCTAGTTTTGTCGATGCTGGTGTAGAAATGGGATACGTAAATAGAGACATTAACGGTGAAAAACAAACGGGATTTATGGTTGCTCAGGGCACGACCCGACGCGGCAGTCGGTGTTCTACATCCAAAGCGTTTTTAAGGCCTGCTAAAAATCGTCCTAATCTCCATATATCCATAAACTCGTTTGTAACAAAAGTGTTAATAGATCCGAGAACAAAAATCGCATTCGGTGTAGAGTTCCTAAAGAACAAAATGATCCATCGCATCAGAGCCCGAAAGGAGGTGATACTGTCTGCAGGTTCAATAAATTCGCCACAGTTGCTGATGTTATCTGGCATAGGACCATCAGAAGAACTGACCAAACATCGAATACCGATAATACAAGATTTGAAGGTGGGACAAAATCTGCAAGACCACGTGGCGCTTGGGGGACTTACATTCATGATTAACAGAGACGTATCAATTGTAGAAAACCGACTCCAATCGGTGAGCACCATGATGGAATATGCTGTCTTAGGAACTGGACCTTTGACTATTTTGGGGGGAGTTGAAGGATTAGCTTTTGTGAATACTAAATACGCAAACAAAACAGATGACTTTCCCGACATTGAATTCCATTTTGTAAGTGGTGCGACCAGTTCAGACGGGGGTGCGCAACTGAGAAAGATTCAGGGGTTAACAGAACAGTTTTACAATGCAGTTTTTAAGCCTATCAACAACATGGATGTTTGGTCCATCATGCCTATGTTACTGCGGCCAAAGAGCAAGGGCTACATTCAACTGCGGAGCGCCAACCCTTACGACTATCCGTATATTTACCCAAATTACTTTACGGATGAAGATGACGTGGATATAAAAACATTGATTGAAGGAGTGAAGATAGCAGTTGCTCTGTCGAGAACCAAGGCATTCCAGCGTTTTGGATCGGTATTGAATCCGAATGTTTTCCCTGCTTGTAGGGCGATACCACGATATAGTGATAAATACTGGGAGTGCATGATCAGACAATTTACAGCGACGGTGTACCATCCAGTGGGGACGGCCAAAATGGGGCCTTTTTGGGATCCCGATGCAGTGGTGGATGATGAGCTCAGGGTATACGGAGTGAAGGGGCTACGCGTAATCGACGGCAGTATCATGCCGCTAATGGTGAGTGGCAACACTAATGCTCCCATCATTATGATAGGTGAAAAGGGGAGTGACATGATCAAAGCATTTTGGCTAAAACGAAGAATATCTCGATACTACCACTGAAACTGAATTAGGTACAAACGTAATTTTAAATCATTCAAGTATTATGTGTTCGAAATATAGTCAAAAAAAGATGGAAACTGTCAACGCAGCGGTATTTTATATGTGTATGTGACGTTTGGAATGAATCAAATCTCCTTCATGTCTACTCGTATCTGTGAATTTTATTTATTGAACTTAAACCATTGTAAATAGTAAATTTAAGTAGTAATAAATTATTAAATTATTCATATGCTTACATTAATTGCCGTTTTATTACATTCGTAATTTAGTTTCATATGTAATCGCATAAGATGTTAGAACAGAGTACATGACATGCGTTTATGTTGTCTTGTCTCGCAAAACAAACAAAATGTTACTAAAGTTGACCACATTGAACACAAACACATAAACAATCACCGACTAATGGCTATTAAAAATGCACACAAAGCGGCAAATAAATATGATCCCAGCGTTCACTGCAATTACTGTGATTTCTATCATGTAATTTCTAGCAGGTGTTGGTGTTACTTATTTCATAATGTCAATATAATTCATTCAATTACGCAAGTGAACAATACCTAACTTAATAATAACCCTCCTTTGGGCTTCGCCGCAGTCGGGTAAAAAGCATGAAACACGTTTAAATGTTCACGAAAATATGTAGTTGAAACTAAGATAAGTCATTAAGAATTAAATAAATGAGTGTTTAAGTAGTGTCAGTGTGACTATGTCGTAGGTATTACTAATCAGAACTTAAAATACCCTAACACTTTACCACAGACGTTAGCTTAGCTCAGCTTTATAAATTTATTTATTTTGATATGATGAAAACGATAAAAAGCAGAAAGATGTTGTGTAACAAACTTAGATATAATTTAATGGGTAGGTTTAGATTTAGTCTTAGGTTTAGTACAAGTATTTTAGTTTTGGAAAAGTTTAATTTTTTCCCGTTCTTTATGCTTAATTAGTTATTGAATAAATAAGGATTCCCATTAAATTTCAAAACCTACACTCGCGGTCAATGAATGCGGGTCACCCTAATTTAAATAATATAGAAATAGGTGTTTTTCAATATTTGACACTTGTTTCATGTACATAATATACTATTCTTCAATACCATTTTTGCAGATAATATCTAAAATTAATTAAAGGTCAAAATGGGATGCTATAATTTCACAATCCTGGAGTATTTTAGAAAATATGGCGGTATTTCACCGACCCGAATTCATCGTCTGCGAGTGTATGATACAACAATAAGTTCCTTCCCATGATTTCATATGGCATGTTTCATCCCAATGTTGATGGTAGCTATAGCTTACTTCCAGTTCCACCAGTTCGACCCACCAGAGGATATCGAGGACTCTCGTATGCTAGCGGAGTACGACTTTATCATAGTGGGGGCCGGTTCTGCTGGTAAGATGCTAAGGTAGCCATTTTCGATATTAGAACTTATATTTCCAAGTCTTAAAAGACCAATCTAGAGAAGAGTCTTCGGATAAAACATACACGAAAACATGAACGATATTTCCTACGATAAAGATTTCCCAAATCTTCCCAAGAATTTGAGTAGTAAACTAGTTACATAGAGATTTGGGAAATCATGTATGTTGGATTTGTGTTGTTATAGTTCACCTTCAGACTTGGTTTTGTGTATTAAATTGCTTTTTCATCACACTTGCTCGAAAATGGTGTCATTACACGTAGGTTTTGCGGGCCGTAATTGACCTATTACGCCCTAGGGCGTAATGGTTTTCTTTTTAAATTTGAAACGCTGGTTCTGTTTTACTCTTATTTGTCATGTTCAAAGGAAACGCCAACTTACTTTTTTAACTTTTATTACAGAAATATTTATTTAAAAAGAACTGTTATTGCAAATACATGTAAACACATATTTCTGTAACATTAATTAAATGTTTAAATAGTGTATTTCAGTATTTTGCAATTATAAAATCAACCATTTTAAGTCTTTACCGCTATGGTTTCCGAACGTGACTTGTCATCTTGATATATGTCACTAATGTCACTGTCAGTTTTACAATTTTATTTAGGTTAAGTAAGGTTATTTTAATCAGATTTCCTCACAAGTGTGATGAAAAACATTGTGTGTGCCACGGGCGGTAAAGGAATTACAAACTCGTGTTATTAAAGCCCTCGGCTTTGCCTCGGCCTTGTAACAAACACTCGTTTGCAATTCCTTACTTACCGCCCTTGATACACAATGTACTATTGGGTTGTCTGCCTGAAGAAGTCAACAAGTCTCCTGTCATGCGTTGTTTACGTACCTATTTAGTTCATGGCAATAATGGCCATCGACAGCAATTTTTTATAAAGTGGATGGTGAAAATACCATTAGTAACTGTCAAGTGTCATCATAAAGGCAGGCACGAAAAATCGAAGAACACACAGGAAAAGAGAATGATTGATATTTTGCTTCAAGGGCCCGGTGTCCATCTACGTAAATATTCGTGATTTTCAGGCGCCGTTGTGGCGAACAGGCTAACAGAAATCGGCGACTGGAAAATTCTATTCTAGCAATAAGCTGGAGGCCATGAGTCAGAATTATCCGATGTCCCTCTGCATGCTGCATATATGCAAAAGACTCCACTTGATTGGGCCTACGTAACCGAGTCTAGTGACAACTTTTTTAGTTTAGGTAAGTAAGTGTTATTCGACCAGAAATGGAAATAACTAACCGAAGTCAATATTCTTAACTATAGTCAAAGGCAAAGGTTATTATGTAACTTGATATTTTCCTACACTACACCCAGAAATTATTAGGAACGTAGGAAAAAACTGATATCTTTCTACTATAGATAATAGGGAACGTGCACGAAATATATGTGGCAGCACTAGTAAGCAGTAAATGTTACTAGGAAACACGATATCTAAAACGAATAAAATCTATTATATTAATTCAATTAAGTTTTATTTTCCAAAACGACCGGGTTCGATTCCCGGTTAAAGAACAAGTTTTTTTTTTCAAATCTATGTATGCAATTTTTCTTGTCCCTAAAATCGATGACATAGTTCCTAAGAACAGATCTTCGTATGTCTTATAGTTTCAGACTTTCCCATAATGACCGATCGAAATGGGCCACCCTGTATAATTATTATTTACATCGCGTTGTTATTATTCTCATTAGTACCTAATCGTTCAAAAGCAGGTTCATTCACAATTGGGGTCACATGGAATGGAACAATGTAATACAGTGATGCATTGTAAATGGAGACAGCGCGGCGCTGACACAAGCAGTACGTATATGCGCTGCACAGAGTAGTCGCACTTTTAAGTTATTTTTTACTTACGAGAAAAACTGGATTAAAAAAAATATTTTTGAGACAAGCTTTTATTAACGACTTTTTTTGTATAATCGCAAACTGCATGTCAAAACCAATCAACGATTTGATTAAATAGAAACAGAAGGATGTAGTAATACCTATTATTAGATAAGTAATAAAGGTAAAAACACCTGTCAAAGCGCATAGCTAGAGCGAAAGCGCCAAGCACATTTAGTATATAAGTTGCTGGGAATGGGAGCCTGCAGAGAGTGGGAAACCACGTAAACTCATAACTCCCCATTCTCATCAACACCACTGTAAAAAAAAAAGGCGAGTACCTTCTGTCCGCGGAACTGTTGTAAAATTGGGACGCTGCGATGATCTGGATAAAACGAAGACCTTGGTTGGATACCAATGACGCGCAGCCTCCCAGTTGTAAGGACGCGTGCTTAGGTTTTAGTCGGTAAGAGTCCAACACTGTCTGGGCCCTCCATTCCCAGTCGTCCATGAGGATTTTTCCTAAGCGTGTAGCCTTATATTGTATAAAAAAAAGTAATAAAGGAAAATCTGATCCAGGATATTAGCAAAGTTAATTTGTTTCGCTACCACATCGTATAGAATGAAATTACATAACCTACTCTGTGAAACTGATGTCGTCACCTAAGACGTTGCAAAAATGCAATCAATACCCACCAGTCATTTAAATGCTTTTCAATATCTGTAGTGAATTAACAGCCAATAATACTCCACCATGTCGAGCATCGGGGCGCCGTCCCTGAAACCCCTCGTTTCCAATACGAGGATAATGTTCAGTTTGCTTCCGGGACTAGGAGCTTTGATCATCTTCCGCATGGCCATTCATTTGTACAGACCGGACATCGAAGACGCGAAAAATCGCGTGCGGGACCACCCCTTCGACCAACTTTACGATTGCTACGATTTCATCATAGTTGGGGGCGGTTCAGCAGGATCCGTGCTAGCTGATCGGCTCTCAGAGAACCCGGAGTGGACTATACTGTTATTAGAAGCCGGCCAAGATGAAAACGTACTGTCGGATGTACCCGTCATGTTTCCAGTTCTTCAAACATCTTCAATAGATTGGCAATTCGTGACGGAACCCAGTGAGGAATATTGTTTAAGCATGGTGGATAAAAGGTGCAAGTGGCCCCGTGGAAAAGTACTCGGAGGATCCAGCACATTAAACGCGATGCTTTATATCAGAGGAAACAAACGCGATTATGACAACTGGGCGGAGATGGGGAACCCAGGCTGGTCCTACAAGGAAGTCTTGCCGTATTTCCTAAAGTCTGAGGATATGACCATTCCTGAATATAAGGACAGCCCGTACCATTCAACTGGAGGTCGGCTCACAATTGAATATTTTAGATATGAGCAGCCTATCACAAAACACATTTTAGAAGCGGGGCAGGAACTTGGCTACAACATTGTGGATGTGAACGGGGAGTATCAATCTGGATTTACGCGATCGCATGCAACGGTGCGCGAGGGACTTCGATGCAGTACGGCAAAAGCATTTCTAAGACCTGCAGCCAAAAGACCCAACCTACATGTGAGTGTGCATTCGTTAGTAGAAAAAATACTCATTGATGAGCACAAAAGAGCTTACGGAGCAAAATTTGTGAAACACGGTATCCAAAGGATTGTTAAAGCAAGAAGAGAAGTGATCTTATCAAGTGGTGCTATTCAGTCTCCTCAACTACTGATGTTATCAGGAATTGGTGACGCCGAACATTTGAAAGAACTAGGAATCCATCCAATAGCAAATCTCCCTGGCGTTGGCCAGAATCTTCAGGACCACGTCGCAATGGGTGGCAACTCGTTTCTTTTTGACAATCCATATACAAACGGAACTGACTATTGCTTCAACTTGAACACCGTATTTTCAGTAGCGAGTTTGGTAGATTTTTCCATACATAAGACGGGACCGCTGTATAGTATGATGGAGGCAGAAGCTATGGCATTTGTGAATACGAAGTACCAGGATCCAAGAGAAGATTATCCTGATGTTCAATTGTTTATAGCTCCTACAGCAGATAATATGGACGGAGGAATATTCGGTAAGAGAGCTAACGGATTGACTGACGAGACCTACGCAGAGCTCTACGAGGATATTTTATTCGAGTCGTCGTTCTCCGTCGTGCCGTTGTTGCTGCGGCCTAAAAGTCGAGGATTCTTGAAGCTGAAAGACGCAAACCCATATTCGCCACCGTATATATATCCCAATTACTATACTCATCCGGATGATGTTAAGATAATGGTAAGTAAAATATTTCAAAAATCATGTTTGACAATCACGACCCGAAGATGTTGTATTTTGAGCAATGTCAAATAATACCGACGATTTATCTTCCTTGTCTGTCCTCCAGTAGGCGTATGATGTTACGCTTTATCGCACGATAAATAAACGATAAAGCATCCGTCACTCTCACGACGCTTTATCATTTATTTATCGTGCGACTAAGCGTAGCATCATATGCCTACAGGCTGTCTTATTTCAAGTATCAGTAAGAGACCGTTTCTTTAGTTAACTTACAGAGCTTAACAGTAACACGTCATGCAAACATTTCCAGATTGAAGGGGCCCGTATAGTGGCAGATTTAGCTGAGCAACCAGCACTCCGGCGGCTGAACACTCGGCCCAACCCCAACAGGACCCCAGGCTGCGCCAAACACAAGTTCCTCTCGGACGAGCACCTGGAGTGCGTTGCGCGACATCACACGCTCACCATCTACCATCCCGTCGGGACATGTGCTATGGGGCCGGCCGACAATGCTGATGCCGTTGTTGATCCAAGACTGAGGGTTAGTGTTGTATTTTATAAATCACCTGATCTTGTTTGACAACCACCACTTCGCCGGTTAAACAACCGGCTTAACCCTAACATGGTTACCTCGCCAAGGTTATGATTATGACATTATTTTTATTCAGTATAGTGCCAGTTAGGTGATAGTGTGTCGCGCGGCAAGCATAATCAGGTCGGTGTCGAGTTAGTTAAGTTGCCGCAAGGGACAGCAATACGTAGAATACAAAACCTCGGAAGGAATGAATTATACAATGGGTACCTAATAACTGTACTTGATGTTTTTTTTTTGCAGGTTTATGGGGTCAAAAACCTACGCGTGGTAGACGCCAGTATCATGCCTGTGATAGTCAATGGCAACACGAACGCGCCGACCATCATGATAGCAGAAAAGGCCTCCGACATGATCAAAGAAGACTGGTACAACGTCAAGGACGAATTGCCAGGCTGCACCGTTGAGCAATATAGGCAAAACAAACCTAAACACTCGGACAACCAGGAACAGACTAAATTAGACCTAAACCGCCCTGACTTATTCAATGAGACAAGTAATCTGTTCCCCAATTTCCCTAAGGGTCCACATGCTACTAATAAACTCAGAGACGAAGTCAAATCTCCTATTCTAGCTCGTGAATATGAACCAAGAAAACAATCCGATATGGAAAGTAGCCCCACCAAAATAAATAAAGTGGACAGTAATCTAGACCCCGTGTTACAGTTCGTATACCCACCTGAGTATTTCGTGAACCCACTAACATTCCAACCATATCCGTACCGACCTGCCAATCCGCTTAAAACTAGAAGACCGAATCACAGATTGCTGCCCGATACGAATCCGTTCAAATGGTATAAACCTGCCAACTATCAATCAAAACCTCTGAGGAGACCGTCACTGTTCATAAATCCGTATGATTACCCGTTAACAAAAAAGAAAGAGCCGTATTATGAGACAGAAGAAATAACAACGCCTAAAGGACAGAAGAGCTGTAGAATATGGCTTTATTATGACGGCGTAAAATATGAAGTCACATTGTGATATGGAAGTTTTTTATTAGGTACATAATGTAGCATTCGTTAGCGGGCAACGACTTGTATCGAACTACAAGTCGCTGCCCGATAACACTTATCAGAGTGCGATACTTTAGTGATAATTAATACGTAATTTATAAAGTGAGACTGCCTGTCACGATTCGTTCTCTATCAGCCCGTTTTTGGCAAAATTTGGAAATTACTGAAACTTTCAAATCAATTTCGATGCAATTTTCATTAAGTTTCAATTTGATTATTGCGAATGGTTGCTGTACATGTATTTACGAACAATTATTAACGCAAATATTTTTTTATATTATATGTATAAGTGCTATGGACGTGGCACATCGCCAGTAGTTTATTATGTTGAAAACCATCAGCTACGTTCCCCAGTGATAGATTACTTAACAGATGAAATATGACAACCTAATTACTTACCTCTCCTAAGTAGTTTGCTATTGCACTCTTCGTAATTAGGGCCTTATCACACTTGCGATTTGCGGGCGAGTTTCCATACAAAACCAGTAATGTGTGTGTCACACAGTGGTCAGTGGTCATTTGTATGGAACTTCGCTTCTAACTCGCCCGCAGCTCGCTCGCAAATCGCAAGTGTGATAAGGCTCTTAGCTAAAACAATCTCTATTTACAATCCCAGTTTTAATTTTAATATATTCATATCATGTGTTACTATAATAATTGTTTTATGTTTAGTTCAGTAATAAATAATTTAAAAATCTTAAAGCAATATTTATTAACAGGTTAGTCTAAACTCCAATTAGATAATTCTGCGATATACTTTCTGTATAAACTGATAATTATGGTCATAATCATTCAGTTGCTCAAACCTTCCTTACTTCTATTAATAGTGTAACTTTCTGGTTTGTTGTTGTTGTGTAAGATAAGGTCAGATGAGTATATTAATAATGTAGTACTCTATACTCGTAGTTATAGAAAGAAAGTGATTTTATATTTTACTAGCATTTACCCGCGGCTTCGCCCGCGTTGTTCACGTTACTGTCCCAAGGGAACTCACCGGGATATAAAGTATCCTATGTTTCAATCCAGGACTTAGTCTACTGGCATGCTAAATTTCAGCTCAATCTATTCAGTTGTTACCCCGTTATTTAGTAACAAACATCCAAACCTCCAAACTCTAAACATCTTCACACATTTTCACATTTATAATATTACTAGCATTTTCCCGGGGCTTCGCCGGCGTTGTTCCCGTTATTGTCCCAAAGGAACTCTTTACCGGGATATAATGTTTCAATCCAGGACTTGGTCTACTTGCATGCCAAATTTCAGCTTGATCCATCCAGTTGTTACCCCGTTATAAGGTAACAAACATCCAAACATCCAAATATCCAAACATCTTCACAAACTTTCGCATTTATAATATTAGTGGGATAGTGTGTGATTTCGCAATATAATATACTTAAATGTTTACAATTACTCATTATCAGCAATAAATTAATAGCAATTCCATTGAACCGACTTCCTTTTTCTTACAATTTCGTCATCTCTATCATCTCGTGTGCCTTCATCATCACTTCATCACCATCACAACGATCGTCAATATCATCGGGTAATTTAATCTATTGTTGGACATATACCTTGGAAATTGTATGTCACTACACTAAGCACGAATCGTGACCAGACTTTTAGTTGAGAAGTAATTATATTAGGTAATACAAAATTTAAAAAATATATACATAACCGACTTCAAGTGAACCTATTCGACAACAAATGCATAGAGATTACTATAAAAATACCGAAATCGCTACATGTGTACCCATAATATTCGACGAGCTCCATCGATTTCTCCAAGATTCCATCATCAGATCTTAACGTGGTTGCCAACTACAAGGTGAACGTTTTCAACTGCTTTTTCCTCAAAGTTATACGTAACGTAACGCATTACAAATACTAACACCATATTTCAATAAAAACGACTGCTAAATTACAGACTTAGTTACATTATTTTCTTGTAACCACTGTTATCATTTAATTGGACTTGATATCACGGAAATTATGGTCAACTGCCGAGGTACTTACTATCTTAGCGAAAGAGTGAGATCTTTAACATTATATACTCGTATTACATTGCATTAGTGATAACGGCGACGCAATGTCGCAGGGCAAGTGAGCCATTCGATAATGGTACATTCGCTTGTGCCGGCTTGCACCCTGCGAACGCTCGTAGATGCATTCTCGTTAATTTATTAAATGTTTTCATTCATAAAATAGTCCTCTGCTTTCACGGCTTTTTCGTCTTGGTAAGTTCTGCCACTTAAATTTAACAGTAAAAATATTAATTCGAAGGATTACAAAAAGTGTCACGGTGTTGAATAAGTATTTTGATACAATCAAGTCTATAAATTATTTTCCTATGCTGTTAATTTCCTAGCAGTCCTAGCTCATTCACTAATACTCACTGATATGATAACCTGCCCTAACTCGTCCTTTTTAACCCCCGCCGAAAAAGAGGGGTGTAATATTATAAGTATGACGTGCGTATCTGTGTCTTTGTGTGTATGTCTGTAGCATTGTAGCTCCTAAAGGGGTGAACCAATTTTGATTTTTTTTTGTTTGAAAGGATAATCGAGAGTGTTCTTAGTTAGGCTTTATCAACAAAATATTTATAACTTATCGGCCATTCTCACGAAGTATGTCTACGGTCACCTAATTACCGCGACGCTGTTTTCATACTAAATGTATGGAGACGCGGTAATTAGACGCAGTTATACTTCGTGAGAATGGCCGTTATCTTGAAAATATAAAATAAAGGGCCAATAGAGTTTATTTCGTCGAGGGCTTTTTTAATAACTCACGTTTGCAGTTCCTTAACATAAGCATGTTTGTGTAGCTAAAAATTTGAAATGTGGACGATGTTGGATTGTGGACGAAGACGTGTTAAGGAAAAAAAACAAGATTATTTTTTTATACAACGAAAAATCATCAATAAACATTCGATTACACCTCAACAAGTCAACATACCTCAAGTAATGTGTGATAACCGGTCTTGTCTATTTTCCTGCATATTTGCGATCGGATAAACTGGAAAAGGTCCAAGTAAAACGATTCTGTTGCGGTAATCACTATCGCTCGCGGTATCACTGATAAACAGTCATCATCATAATCCTATATACATCCCACTGCTGGGCACAGGACTAGGTAATCTCAATAGATGAGAGTGAGAGTTGCATTGATATGCAGTAGTTGTGACTAATTAGGAGGCGGTTTTGGCACACCCTCTAATCAAGCGTTGTGATCTCTCGGTACGTAAACTTTTAATAAATGTCTATTTTGACAAAAAGTAAATTTCATAACAACATACCAAAGGTCATCTTGAGGAAACCTGCATACATCCGCAAATAAATTCAAAGTGTGAAGTTCCCAATCCGTAGTGGGCTAGCGTAGGGACTACAGCCCATTCACTCTCACTCATCTATGAGAGTAGGCCTGTGCCCAGCAATGGGTATATAGGCTGATGATGATGCCAAAGGAAGATAGTAACAAAAAAACAGAATTATTTTTAGGGTCCAGTTATCAGTGTCTGCAATTTCTATACAGAAATCAGACTGGCTCCTTAGCAAAAATAGAAGAAATAATTTTTAAATTCTTAACTAACGGAAGCGGCACATAGGTAAATCTGTATTCTATTCTAGTAAGGCCGTCACAATGTGGGCATGCGATCATGCGCTGACGTCAACCATCCTCGGCAGCTATCAAGGTGCCGGGCCGTTGTTCGTGCAGACCCTTGAGACTTTCTTCGCTGCCCAATGTGCGCTCGTCGGCGACCACGTCTGGCCTGCTGACACTACGGAGAGCCTTCTTCAAGGTACGACTAAAGTCGACTAGAGGTGAGGATAAAACGACCATCCTGCGCAGCTCACAGGCTGCCTTCTTAGTTTAGAGTTAGACCTAGGTATATTCCTTGAAGAAATGAGTTCTAATTCTTATTTCAGCTATACAGGGTGTCCCATAATTGACACGTCACAGTGACACTGGAGGTAGACCAGGTCAAGAGGTACCAAACCAACTTAACATGACCCCAGTAAAAGTGGCACGCTTTTTGAGTTATTGTCGAATTAAAGTTGTTCATGAATTTTGACCGTTTTTAACATTATTAGTGCCAGTGTGCACTCGGAAAGGTGTCAAGGTTAGTTTTTTTTGTGTACGGTAACATATTAATTCTTAATCAAGGTTACACAAATGGTATTTTATCCAAAAACTAAGTAAAACTGAAAAAAATACTAGTTTGATCTTGAATTAATTCACAGCGAAATTTTATTTCGACTTTGACCACCAGTAGTAAAAAAAAAATTACGGTCGGCGGGTCATGTTAAGTTGGTTTGGTAACTCTTGACCTGGTCTACCTCCATGTCACTGTGACGTGTCAGTTATGGGACACCCTGTATATTACTCAACAGAAATGGCGAGGAACACATTTCGTTTTGTTCTTACTCCGTGGGTCTGTGTCTGTAGTTAACAGGGAACGGATGTCTGTCTCGTATATGCATGTCTGGGGCTTTCGGCGAGCGAGTTAACTTTAAGATGAAACATCACACATCCTGTATTTATATTTATTAGCTGCGACACAATTAACACAAATCAATTATGGACTCTGAGTGATAAAACCAAACAAGTGTATAAATAAATATTATATCTTCTCGCCCGAAGTAAATCAAATAGCAATGAACTAAGGTCGGTACGAGGTGCTAGAGATAAGAGAGGAAAGACACACTGTAGTTAACACAATTTCCCTTACTCAATGCAGAATAAAACGGTATCCCCTTATTTGGTATAAAATCAATGCGTATAAAATCACTTCGTCGAAATTCATTTAGGATAATGATTCATTTCGTATAAATTCAGATGGCATAAAAATTAAAGTGTATAATTACATTTCGTATAAAATTCAAATGCTCTAAAGTCATTTTCTATCATTTCGTGTGATATAACATTCATTTGCTCGAAACGTTATTTGCTATATTAAAATCTCAATTTTTTTGTAAACCCTTAATATTATCGAAACATGAGGCCCAGGTTTTCAAGTTTGAAGGAAATCAGGACTTTTTTGACAAAATTTGATAATTCTTTTTATAGTTTTGCCGTAAAAATACGCTAAAACACGTTCAAATAATAATAATGGCTGAGATAATATTGATTTTATATTCATTGGAGAATACATAGGTAACAAAACCCGAATCGGAGCACCCCACTATCCACGTGGTCTTGCCTGCCCTAACCCTAGAGTGTATATAGAAAGCCGGAGGCGCGGAGGGGGAGCAGCCCTAGTCGGACTCCCCAACTGCTCCACTGCTGCGGGAAGAGCAGCCCCTTCGCCCGCTATAGCAAAGCACAGGCACAATGTGAACCGTAGCGGCTGAGGCTGGTCGCCGAAGGGGCTGCTCTTCCCGCAGCGGTCGAGCAGTTGGGGAGTCCGACCGACTGTTTTGTATACACAGGGTGACTTCGAATTGGTAATACAAATAAATAGTAGCAAAACCAATGCTATGCTTTTTAAGACTACAACTAGTAGAAAAGACGCTCTGCAAATTGTTTCTGACGGGACCACGATCAAACAAGCGGACTCTGTGAAGTTTCTCGGCGTTTACATCGACTCCAGCCTAAACTGGAAAGATGAACTGGAAGCTGTAACCAATTCTATTAGTTCTGCGTGCTATGCACTCAGGGGTCTTCGAGATGAAGCTGATCTGGCCCAGCTAAAAACGGTATATTATGCTTTGATCGAGTCAAGGATACGATACAGCATAAAGTTCTGGGGGAATTAGCTATAAGTATAATGTTCAGGCCGCTTTTGTAGCACAAAAAAGAGCGATCAGAATTTTAGCTAGGGTATCACAAACAACGTCATGTAAGAAGTTTTTTACTGAATACGAGATACTGACTGTTTGGAGCCTTTACATTCTTGTGGTACTTACCAATTTAATTAAGCACATTGGCAATATAGAAACGCCCGAAGAGAGGCAAATGCGTCTGTCCACCAGAAGAAAAGACCTGCCTCGATCGATAAATACTAAACTCAGAGTAGTAAAGCACTCGGCAGGTTATCAGGCGGTAAATTTGGTCAACAAGTTGCCAATTGAGTATAAGTTGTTGACTAGTGTAAATTTGTTTAAAAACAAGCTCAAAGCGTTTTTGCTGAAACAGTGTCTTTACTCCGTGGATGATTTTTGCAATGATTGTAATGATTTGTGAATGTGTTAAATATAATATGTATGTGTAAATGTTAGGAAAATGACATAAATGTAAATAAATATTGGTAGGGAATTTGTTATTGAAAATTTAAGTTATTGTTAGCTCTTGTTAAGTTAGTATTAAGTAATTAGCTTGAAGTTATAATTTTAATATTTATGCATAAATTTCAATTTCAAACGCAATGTATATTGTTTATGAATAAATGACTTATGACTTATGACTTATGACTAATGTTTTACATACATATCCCCTAAACTTAGCCCCTCAATTAAGTCTCATACTTTTAATTATGTTTTTCAAATGAACACTTTCCTCTTTGGTTATCCGTCACATGCCGCAATATTTATGAAGAAAACGTGTTTTGATTAGTAATTGTCAGTTGTCAAAGAGACAGGTATGACACTTAGGTATTTAATGGAGGGTAACCACACTTTAGGGCTTTAATTATTTGTTTTGTTAGAAAATTAGCAATAATTAAATACAGCAAATTTTAACATAGGGGTTAATGTGTTACTACATGGCATTAACTGAGCCATAATCAAGTGTTTTGTATTACCAATTTGAAGTCGCCCTGTATATCGTGATGATTAGTCATTTTGAATGTTCTACTTTTTAAATATGCGATCAAGTAATTGTTATACAAAATGAATATTATGCATAATAATTTTATACATCTTAAATGTTATGCATAATGATTTTATACATTTTGAATTTTAGACATATTGAAGAATAGAGATTTCGTATTTAGAGCTTTTAAATGTTATACAAAATGAATTTTAACTGAAATAAATGATTATACGAAATGATTTTATACGTTTTGAGTATACCATTTAATTTTATACGAAATAAGGCAGACCCGAATAAAACATGCTCTTTTTGTCTTATTTCGTGCTCTTTTAATCCTTTTTTCAGATCCGAATTACGATTTTATAATAGTGGGGGCTGGATCGGCTGGGTCGGTATTGGCTAATCGACTCAGTGAAGTACCAGAATGGAAGGTGTTGCTGATTGAGGCAGGAGGAAATCCAACAATAACTACTGAGGTATACTTGTAATAAAAAACAACACTTCATTATCTTACATGATTTTATGATTAATCGAAGTTGATTTTACTGATAGGCCCTCTTTTTTATGTCACTTTTATCATCAGATGAACGCTTTGGGCTTAAAATCACTAAATTTCATTTTACCTCATTATCAATATTCCCAGATCTCAAAACTTCATGGCCTCAAAATACCTAAATTGCAGAATGCCTAAATTTTTTTCACAATCAACCGAAACCTTAATATCGCCGATGTTCAAAATACCTTAGGCTCATAATACCTAAACTTCAAAACAGCATTATGGCAAAACAACATATGCTTAAAACAACCAAACCTCAAAATACCTAAATTTATACTATCAAATAAACACTCGTAAAAAAAATTAGGTATTTTTGGAAAAATGCCTAAATTTAGGTATTTTGAGGTTGAGTTGTTTTGATATTTTGTCATTTCTGCCATTCGGTAATTGAAGGATTGTGCATTTCAATCTTCAGGCATTTAGAGAATATGCCGTTTTAAGTCAAAGTCATAATGAATTTCGTTCATTTTAAGAATGTTACAATTTGACATTTAGGTTTTATGAGCTCATGGTAATTTGAAAATAGGGTGTATTGGCAAATAAGGTATTATGAGATTTAGTGATTTTAAGCCCAAAGCAGATGAACGTCTAATATCACTGATTTTGTTCATTACAGACGCCGCAACTGGCCTACAATAACATTGGAACAGCAGAAGATTGGCACTACCGACCCGAACCTCAGGAAGGGGCTTGCCGAGCATATAAAGGACAGCGATGTACATGGCCTCGAGGCAAAACTCTGGGAGGATGCAGCAGCACCAACTTCATGTTTTACGTGAGGGGAAATAAACTTGACTACGATGAATGGGCCGCCGACGGTAACTATGGCTGGGACTACGATAGTGTTTTACCGTATTTCAAAAAGAGTGAAAACTTCTCTGGGACATTAAACGAAGACAACGCCAAATATCACGGCACCGGAGGATATTTAAATGTAGAAAAAACTCCTATTCACCCACTTGAAGACATAACTTTAAAAGCAGCTTCTGAAATAGGTATTAAAATAAGGGACGATTTAAACTCTGAAAACCAGATGGGCATTATGAAAAGTTTTACTACCACTAAAAATGGCGTCAGACACAGTACAGCAAGAGCATTCTTACACCCTGTCAAAGATAGACCAAATTTGCATGTGATCAAAAACGCATTAGCCACTAAAATTTTATTTAAGCCATCCAGCAACATTGTTGATGGAGTACTAATACAAAAAAATGGCAAATATATTACGGTGAAAGCGAAAAAAGAAATTATTTTGTCCGGGGGTGCAATCAACAGTCCACAACTACTTCTTTTATCCGGAATAGGTCCACGAAAACAACTAGAAGACTTGGATATAGATGTTGTTGCTGATTTACCAGTCGGAGAAAACTTACAAGATCATTTGTTTGTACCTATTTTTTATAAAATGCCAACCGTTGAGAGCCAACGAGTTTTGAACTCGGCAAAAGGGATTGTCGAACATTTTAGTGAATTTATTTTTAAACAGTCTGGTATATTCGCAGATGTCAGTCCCCATTTAGTTACAGGTTTTGTAAACACAACAGACTCCACTGCTGTCAGTCCAGATATGCAATATCATTATTTATACTTTCCTCCGGGCTTGAGTAGTGTAATAGACGTGTTCACGAAACATAACTTAAAGGACGAGATCAGTAACTACATGAGTCATGTGAATAAGGAAAATATTTTGTGTATGGTTTACAGCGTTCTTCTTCAACCAAAGTCTAAGGGACGAATTGTTCTTCAAAGTAAAGACCCTAAAGATCATCCTCTCATTTACGCTAATTATTTTGGTAATGATGAGGACATGCGTACACTTATAAAGGGAATGAAGCAAACTTTAGAGCTGTCTAATACGAAAACATTCAAAAAAGCTGGTCTTGAACTATTTTGGCCCAAGTTGGCAGCCTGCAGATCACTAGAAGAGGGCAGTGATGAATTTTTAGAATGTTTTGCAAGAGAGTTCACATTTTCCTTATATCATCCAACAAGCACTGCAAAGATGGGTCCTGACGGTGATGAGACTGTGGTTGTTAATCCCGAATTGAAAGTTCGAAAAATCAAAGGTTTAAGGGTTATAGACGCTAGTATTATGCCTAAGGTAATAAGAGGAAACACGAATGCACCAACTATAATGATAGGAGAGAAGGGGGCTGATTTGATTAAGAAAGACTGGCTAAATGTGCATAGTGAACTTTGAGCTACTCAAGATTACTACTTATTAAAAGCTCGTTCCACGCTACAAGATGGGAAGTCTCTATTGCAAAGTTTATCTAAAAATAAATTATTCATAATTTCTTGAATTGCACTTGCGTTTTTTCTCTTAACAAAAACATGACATCAGTGTTATTTTTATATTATCCAAGTATGTATTTTAACAATGTTATCGTGGGCACAGTGAATAACTTAAATTAACATGTTTTATTTGGGAGGGTTATTTTCACTCTGTTACTCGTATATAGAAATAAGTACTAGCAAGCAATAGCCAAGTGTAAAAAATGTCTTTGCTGAATTAACTGTTTTACCTCAGATTCAGGTTAGGTTGGATAAATTGTAATGTGCCATCCTGCGAAAGTAATAAATACAGAGTCCGTTTTGTGTGAGTGAACTTTTCTCTATTATCACCTCATTTTATTTAAGTACTTAACACTTATAAACGTCTGTAAGAGGCTTCCTTCGGGACTTTGATCGTCGGTCACAATATCTTTGAAACGTCAGAATTAATAAAACGTAGCTATTCATACGCATTTAATTCTTATTTTAATAATTTATTACATAGATACTCCTTCAGCTAATTAGACTAAGAAAATTTCACAAACAACACCGTCCCCTAGCTTAAACAAATGTTTGAACTAGTCGAAAAGAGATATAAGTAAGTGTAAATACACCCCAAAGACGTGGCCCACTCTGCGAAGCTCAGTCGCCCTTGACTTCTAAAATATATTGATGATTAGTTATAAATCAGATTCCTACTCGTACTTGGCAGAGTTCTACCGTGCACGTCGATTTAGAACATCCTTGGGGCAACATTACAATAACAATGGTTGTAAGAATTGCTATTGTAATACTAGGACAGGGATAGCAAGTTCTCGGTATTCACAAAGACGTATTCTCCTATACGCACTGGAGACCGGAGGTCGCTGAGAAAGGATACACACGGATAAAAGTAAGTAGTTTAAATATAATAATACGACAATTCTGTAGGCTTATGATGCTACGCTTTGTCACGCGATAAATAAATGATAAAGCATCCGTCACGTTCTGAAAAATAGTGTGCGAGAGTGACGGATGCTTTATCATTTATTTATCGCGTGACAAAGCGTAGCATCATAAGCCTACTGATCTGGTAATTTGAATTTATAATCGTCTGATAATTCAACTCCGTTACATTTTTACTTTAGCAAAATATACTGTTAATATTAACTGTTGTAAATGTGATATCAAATCTAGTTATTTTATATTAGCTCGTTAAACATAATGACTGTAACAGTTTTTGTTAATTTATAAATCTCGAAAAAGAGCTAGCTTCTGTTCATGCGAGTATTTATTCACGCTTTAGAGCAGTTGGTGTATTTTTCCTGAATCAATATGAATACCGGTCAAAAACCCTTCATACTAAAGGCTACTGAACGTGACGTCACGATATAATACTTTGTTTAGGGAAATTAAGGTCTTTGCTCTGCTACTACGTTAAAACTTGCGTTTCTAGTAACAGTTTCATAACAAAAGTTACCTACCATATGGGTTATTCAATGGTATTAAAAGTTACTATTTAACATGTTTATACTTTTAAAATGGACTTTTCCACCAGCTTTTCAGTCTATATTTGCTTATTTTAACAGGATCTTATATATTTATTACAAATTTCGGTTACAGTCAAGTACGCAATTATTCTTACTTACTCTTTATAGTTCCATCACAACCAATTATCTGCTCTCTGCGACTGTGGTGAAGAGGTCCAAACCATCGAGCACATTATACAGCGCTGCCCTTTGCACTCATACTCTGGCTCTCCAGAAGATCTGTACAAGCTAACACCCGACGCAATTTCGTGGCTCGGGACCCTGAATGTGGATCTATAGTTTTCTTATTTTTATAAAGAAATGTTTATGTATATGACGCCATACGATTAAAAAAAAAAAATAAAAAAAAACCAATTATTTGACTGAATATGTTAAACTAGTTTCTGATATGATTCATCGACGTCAATCTTTTGTCAGGTACATTGGTGAAAAGAACTCTTGTCATTCGGCATATTACCTACTTTACTATAAGTACTTTACTTTGATAAATTGTTTACCCTATGTGTGGAGAGGATATTTTTATTACTTTGCATAGTACAGATTGCGATATTGCGTTGCGACATGCTATTAGTATAATGAAGTGAACCAACGACGACTTATTTCCATTTCAATTAATATGCTAAGTACATAGCATACAACTATAATCTAGACGGACAGCTCAATCGGCTTGTAAGTAAAGCAATAATATTTCATAATTAATTAATTCCACCAAATCTAATATATCAAAAGCTGGTCCCATTATTGGGGGGCACGGCAGTGCCCCCGGGCATTTCTTCATAAATATGTCTGCAGTCACCTCATTCATCTAGCCCTTTTTCATACTAAATGGATGGAGACAGATGAATGAGTCGCAGACATATTCCTGGAGAATAGCTCCCCGCCAAGTCGAGCAAAACAAAGGCACGGCCGTACCATCCTTTTCTCGAAACCATTCAGGCCATTTTCAGCCTCCCGTAATTTTGTACTGACTAAGGCTAAAACCCTGAATTTTCAGGGATATATAGGGCACAATAAGACTTAAATATATACTCAATATGATTCAATTTGAGTGTATAGTTTAAGAACTAATTGCACGTCAAAGTTCCTTAGTTTTGTCACTGACTCACTGAGTCACTGACTGATGATCATCATCATTCTAGCAGAACTAAGTACAAGCTCCAAATTTTAAACATACTTAGTTTGTAGACTATCAAGTCATAGAAAAGCTAAAAATATTGCAATTTAAGTCACAACTGCACACAAAAGTAATCCTATACAAATACATGCGATTACAAAGTTAGTTTTGTAGTTCAAATTGAAAATAGAATGGATTGGAATGTAATGAATAAAAGAAGACCACTTACAAAAAGAAATGAGATCCCATCAAAAACATTACATGCATAGATGTATGATATACCTAGATACACAATCAGCCGGAAAAAATGGCCCTACAAAAGTGCTAGCCGATCGGCTTGGCTAGCTCATTTTGACTTAGTCTGGTTTCAACCATAGACGGCGACAGTTGTCAACAATGGCGAAATTTTGCGTAAAAAATGCGTTAATAGCAGCAAAAAAACAAGAAAGAAAGATGGAATATACTTCTTTAATTAAGGGCCAATTAATATTGAGCAGAATTACAAGTGAACTCATCGTGATTTCATAGCTTTTTAATTATCTTCGCGAACCTTTTACCAAAGAGCGTCCATTTATTTGCTGCTCACTTTTGACGTAAACAACGTAGTCACTTTTTGATAGGTGCCAATAAACCAAAGTTTTCAAATGTTCGTTTTTCAAATTTGACACATAGGTGTCATGGAACTAAGTTATCTTTTGAATGACAGTTTCATATAGATACAGCTTATAAATTAACGTTATTAGCGTATATTTGAGTGTAACTACAAATGTCATTTTGATCCAGATTCATAGACATTTTTCTTTGAAACTGTGTGTCTATGTTATTATACGTCAATGATTACATGTAAAAAGATGCAAGTCTCGCAACGCAGTTCTTCTACAACAAAAAAGTGTTGAGATGTAGTGTTAAACCAAGTCAGAACTCGATTTCCACCGACTTGCCTATTACTTGACCGGGGAGGAACACATTTTACAGCTCTCAAATAAAGAACCCTCCACGGGTAAATAATAGGCAAGTCGGTGGATATCGAGTTCTGTGGACCCCCCCACCCCCGGTACTGACTTGGTTTAACATTACATCTTCCACAGTTCTAACTATTTCTGTTATTCTTTTAGATAAGAATGGACGGTCTAATGAGTAATGTGACTGCAACGTGTCCATCGGCATTTTCCGGTGCTACAGGCGAGGTCTTCGCGAGGGCTATATCAGCAGTGGTTGCTGCACACTGCACCATTGTCACGTCTTGGCCTCCGGATAACACCCACCTATTGGATAGAGCGACAGGTATGTATGTAGGATTGATATTAATAATTCCACGCGATTTCATGAATAAACACTTTTATTCGAAGATTTAGACACTTTAAAATTATTTTTAAAACATTTCTGGGCCGGACCAGAGCTACACCGTACATTTCTCAATCGCCAAAATCCGCCATCTTCTATGAGACCGAACCAAAAAAGTTTTTCCTTTCATTCATTCCTTTCACTCAGACCACAGATAAGTTTGCAAACCTACAATTTTTATATCTAATGCGTCTTTTGATACCATTAGATAACGATATAGTACAAACAAACGTGTACACGTACAAACTAACTGCTACTATCTTCGTTTGATCCAAGATCGACCTAAAAAAGGAGGAAAAATGTAGTGCTCAATGAGAACATAGACTATAGAATGTCAGTAGAGTGCAGTGTAAAAGGAAAATGTAATCGAAGCAGGCTCGATTATCATGTGCGATATGCTATACATATTAACATCGATATCACTGATATTTAAAAAAGTATTTATCTATTTGATATAATCATGGGTTAGATTTATACTGAGCTGCGGTATTTTACAGACATGGACATGATTGTTGCAGAATTATTCTACGACTTTATAGTGGTGGGGGCCGGGACGGCAGGGTCGCTAGTGGCCAGCCAGCTGAGCGCGCGCTGGTCGGTGTTACTGATTGAAGCAGGAGGCGACCCAGGTCTTGATAGTGAGGTTGGTACTGCCGACCTATTTTTTTCTATGACCGAGTGACCCAGTCTGCATATCACCTTTTCCTTATCGTTATTCGTCGACCTGCTGTTTTGACTTAAAAATAAACAGCTCCTATAGTAATGAAATAGCAATAGCTTAAATACAAATATAACCCCAGCCAGTGCTCTAGGAGTAAACGACAATGTTGTTAAAAGAGCGCACGAGACAACAATGTAATCATAATCAACTCTCACCTTTCACAACAAATATGCCCATGTGTGTGTGCGACAGCACATGCCTTGGTTTTAATTACCTATTTACGCGTTGTGGATTTGTGTCGCCAAAATCATTCATCTGTGCACAGATGAAAGATTCTACGATATCATTCCAAAATATATTTAATAACTAGTAATATTTTTACAGATTCCAGCTTTCCTGTACAATAACCAAAATACAGATAATGACTGGAATTACCGAACTTGCCCAGATGGAACCAGCTGCTTGGGTCTCAAGGACAATAGATGTAGTTGGAGCAAAGGAAAAGGTATGGGCGGCTCCAGCTCCATAAACGCCATGCTATATATCACAGGCCATCGCGCAGATTACAACAACTGGATAAATCTCGGGAATACAGGCTGGGGATATGATGAACTTTCATTACATTTCGATCGGATTGAAAAGAAGCTTAACCTAGATGCTTATAAGTTTAATACCAACCCATTTTATAACGTTTTTGAAGAAGCTTACAAAGAACTAGGCGTACAACCAGGCGACGAATCAAGCAACGAAGCTGCTCTAGGCACAAGAATAACCAAACTCTTAACAAATAACGGAAGGCGTTTAAATACTGCCAAACTATTTATAAACGAGTCTGAGAACCTACATATCATAAAAAATGCCGTAGTGCACAAGGTAATTATAGACCCTGACACTAGAATTACTGTTGGCGTAGAGGTGCAGCTAGCGAACGGGGATATTATGCAAATAAAAGTTAGCAAAGAAGTAATATTATCCGCAGGCTCTATTAGTACACCGCAGATACTTATGTTATCTGGTTTAGGCCCTAAAAATCATCTTGAAAACAAAAATATAAAGCCATTAATAGACTTACCTGTAGGGCAAAATCTACAAGATCACGTATTCTTCCCATTATACCTCAAAATTAGGGAATCTATTACAATATCACCGGAAACCTACACGTTATTTGTGATGCAATATATTTTGACCGGAACTGGTCCTTTGTCTTCTATAGGCATCACAGATTTTATGGCATTTATTAATATTAATAACAATAACAATAGCATTCCTAACATACAATTCCATCACATGTACATTCCACGAAAGAATCGTGTGATGTTGGTGCCTTATATGAATAATACGGGGTATAAAATGGAAGTCATAGAAGCAGTCGCCGAGTTAAATAAAGATTACGAATTAATCGGATTTTATCCAACTTTACTGCACCCAAAATCTAAAGGAGAAGTCTTATTAGCTGACAAAAACCCGACATCGAAGCCTATAATCAAGCCTAACTATTTCCAAAATGCAGAAGACTTACAACAACTTATTGAAGCTACAAGATTTGTAACGAAATTACAGAATACAAACACCTTTAAGGCCCTAGAAGCGAAACTTGTTCAGATAAAACTGCCGTTTTGTTCTGAATTCACATTCAATACAGACGATTATTGGGAGTGTTACATAAGACATATGGCTACTACCGTTTACCATCCCGTCGGAACCGCAAAAATGGGCACAAAGGAAGATCCAAGCTCTGTAGTGGATCATGAATTATTGGTACACGGTGTGAAGCAACTACGGGTCGTGGATGCTAGTGTGATGCCAAACATCGTGGGAGCCAACACAATGGCAACAACTTTAGCAATTGCTGAAAAAGCTGCCGATATGATAAGAAAACGATACAGTTCCAAAGATGAGCTGTAATACTTATGAATTATAATTTCTTGTTTATCTGAATTCTAACTTAATTTTGAGGAAACTAGAGATATAGAAATAAAACTGGTACATTTTAAAGTTACCACAAAGACACATGTGTTGCATTGTACTGTAGTGTCACATTATAACGCCGCTTGTGTAAGAACAAAAGTTATATGTCATATACGTTATTACGCGTTTTCAAGAAACAAGTTAACGTAATAAATAACTATCAAGTTATGGACGTGATGGCGTAGATATACAAGATCACACTGAATAAAATGACTAATGTATTACATTAAAACACGTTTTAGGTAATTATTTTAAAGCAATACTAAACCCTATTGTATTCTTTAGGTCTCAGTTTTTCTTTTAGTCAGTTTAGCTTTCAGTTAATATCAATTGCTGTTGTTTCATCAACTATCATAAGATCTTGATTTATGATTGTCTTGACTTGTCTTCTATGTTGTATGAAAGTATCGTGACACATAGGTACATTCAAAATTTCGAGCAATAGACAAAGACGGGTTTGATAGTTTTATGTCAGACAAAGTCATATTTAAATTGACAGCTACATTGTCAAATCTTTAAGCGAGTGATAAATTAAGATTCAGTTCTCGAAAAGTTCTTTTCTACCATGATTTTGATGTACTTAATTTTTCGTTGTTTCACGACCAAACCTTTTTCAGATTTTTTTAGAACTGAACTAGTACCTACGTAACTGTCGACGAAATAAATAATTCTAACACAACCGCTGTTTATTTCCCAATTTGATTTGTTTAACTTTGTCATTAGTGTAGTCTATCTAACAACACATTAAATTAAAACCTTACTACATACAATTTCTGCTTGAATTGGCTATAAAGGAAGAAAATAACTTTTAGTGAGTGTCATCCGTTACATCACAGCCGATATATCGCTGCGCCAGTGCAAGTGGCGAAACTCTATCATTTGCAGGAAACGTGTGCCATATCACCTTTTTGTGTTACCTGAAGGGAAGTATTCATCATCGCCTACTATATATGCAACACCGAAGCAGAGTATCTGCGTAAGTTTTCTAGCTTTCTGAAGAACGCCATATCACCGCGCAACGGGACCTCAGGAGGAAATTCATACAATCATACATTCAACAGCCTGCACGTTCGTGGTCACAATGAATGCGACTCTCATTTGTTTGGGCTATCAAACATCTAAATATTCTAAATCAAAAATGATAAGACTTGTGTAGACAACACAACAGGTCTTAAATCTGTAGCATAGTCTAGACCTTCATTCATACCAATAGATTTAACAGTACGAGTAGTAATATACGTCGGAATATAATGATGATGATTACATCTCGCAACTGGCGATTGTTTGGGAAATCGGTAAGTACGTCGTTAAGGCTACCATTTGCTTAATGGTCCCCAATTAACAATTCAACAAACGCAAGGGTTTCGTGATATAATAAGTATTGGCTTATTCCATCCTTTCATTAGTAGTACGTAAGTGTAAGAATGCTTATATTTATGTTGTTATATAAGCAAGATAATTTATTTAAGTATATATTGTTTCAAATTCTGATTATTTAATGATACCTATTTCAGAACGTCACCCACAGGAAACGTTTCTTTTAGGAGTGTTTACTAATAGTTTACGAAACCAAAAGTATACTGCGCAAACTTTTGGTTGAATTTATGATCAGTAATTGGCTTAATTTAAATTAAAAAAAAAAAAAAAACAAAAATAAGTACATCTACTTCAAAGTTTTAAGCTCGTAGTGTTAAGCACCTATTTTCATCAATATGCAACAGATGTGATAGGTACATATATGAAGGACTGACTGAAAGAAACTTTTATAAAGATTTATATACATAGAATGTCGAGTGTTGAAACGTCTATTACGTATCTAATCGATCGATACCACCGAATTATTTAAAAAACAATCCATTCCAAATTGAGCTTTATACTGACCGCCTTGAGCTCAAAACATAAATAGCTTTAGCTAGTTGAAAATATCGTCTTTTATGGCCGGTTAATGTGAGCTTCGAAAGTACTTAGTGTTTGAATCTTTGCTTTAAACACTTGGTCAAATGGTTTAGTACCTAAGACAATTTCCCTTTACCACATATGGTTATAATAGATCCACATTAACCTTTTCGACGCTGAAGATGAATATATGCGCAGTTGCGCACTGCAGATTCAACTGAACATTGGTGTTGAATTTGCAGTGCGGCAGAATTATCAAATTATAATAATAATCGGCAGACTAATTAGTTACAAAGCGCAGAGCGATATATTTAGACCTACATGCACCAACATAAAGTTCAATTTGCGATTTTGACACTGTTATGAAATCGCATTTGATTTGCAACATTTACGTTCGATTTAGCGTCAAAAAGATTCATCATAATCAAAAGAAACCAAATATAGGACATGCAAAAATGCATGAAGACAAATGCATAGTAACTAAGTCATTGCGTTATTCCTTGGAAATGCAGGGTAGCTGTTACCTAGGTACTGTAATTTTCGAAGAACTAGTATAAAAGAGAACATGTATTTGCACAACTGAGGCACTTAATATCTTTTTCACTATTCCAGACTTGTCCTGCGCCTGCAGCCATCGTGAAGGCCTTATTAAAATTACGCAAACCTGGCGTGCAAACGTAGTGCCACAGTAAAAAAAGAGCTACAGTTGGCCATCACTCATACGGTCTGGTAAACATGTCCACGGTGCGGCGTAAGAAAAAAGTGCCGAGGACATGTGGCCAAGCCCTATGACCAGCCATCTATGCCAGTAGGTGCGCTGCTACGCATATTCTGAAAGCATGTCCTCAATTACTAAGCGCGGGCACGTATGCAATAAGAGTTCGCTGCGACTGCTTCGCAAGTCCTCACCTCGCGACCCACACGATTGCTTTGTCTGAAGGTCTCCGTCGGCCGACTGTAGGTGCCTTTAGAAACTGTGGTAGCGCTATGCATCGCAAGACAGATAGCAGGCGCAACAGACATCTCAAGACTGCCATATGAAAAAAGGGATAGATTCGTCACTACCGTAATAAATAATAGTACATTACTACAGAGCCGGCATTGCCGGCCGAGTACATATTGATAGTTGCGAGGCTGGCAACCCCATTTCACGCCGAGGTATGTATAGTGCTTTTCTCAAATATGCAATAAAATTCATTAAAAACACTCCAAAAAATCAAACTTTATTTTATAGAGACACTAAAAATAAAGTAGACAAAAAATAGTATTACAGAATGAAAAATTTTCAATTTCCTTTCCAGAAACTAAGAAAGAAACGGAGAATGCCGGGATCTGGGTATTGCCCATACAAATAATATCGGTATAGGAAACCCTCTGGGCAGACGAGTCTGAGAAGATCTACTTGACGTACATGATTGTGCTTGTTCAATTGCCACTTTTCAGAGAGTGAATAGGCGGCAGTGGCGTGGCGTAAAAGATATCCTTGGGCAAGCCAGTGCAGATTTGGCGTACATTTTCCTTAAGAGCTATAGAATAAGGTGCTCAAATGCCTGATATTAGGCAAGCCGGTAGGAATCGAGTTCTTTGGACGCCACGCTACTGATAGGTGGTTTAGTCTAGAAGCGTTTAGACAGTTTTTTTTTAAAAAAGGGGACTTGAAAAGGATCTGTAATGTAGGTGATCATGTCTACTGTGTGCGCTTTTTATTACACCGTATCTTGACTTACAAATCTCTTCTCAAACCAGTTGTACAGATGTATGGAAACGCGTACCTGCAACAAACAATTTTATTACACAACTGTACGTGTATGACCCTTCACCCTTTCCGTCTCGCTACTTTTAAACTCAAGATATTTAAATATTGGTACATTAATGAATAAACATGATGTAGGTAATTTCTGAAATTAGCACCAGAATAAAGAAAAAGTTTGTGTTAAACATATTCCGTTTCGTTTATTTCGCAATATCATAACATTGTCATGACAGTCATACGTCAAGAGTACTTAGGTATGGATAAGTTAGTATTTATAATACAAAAACGTAGATGATACAAAATGTAAGCTTATGGATATGATTTTCGTTAAAACAAACAGCACAGCTAGCACAAGATGGCCGCGACCTATCCCGCGCGCGACGCAGTATAGTAACAGCCAATGAGAACGCGCGTATATTGCGCTGCGTTATAGATTCGCGTTCCCGCTGGTTATCACAATGCTGAGTTGTGTGCGAGATAGGCCATGGCTAACTTATGCTAGCAGTGCAAGGCAGAGGTAAGGAGACCATAAATGTTGAACGACAACTTAAACTTATCGCAATATTGGCCGCACGCTTTCATATTTATTCTGTATACCAGTAGCGCAGCGTCCATAGAACTCGATTCCCATCGGCTTGCCTAATATTAGGCAGTTCAGCACATATTCTAGTGCTCTTAAAGAAAATTGAAGCTAAAGCTGCTCCGGCTTGCCTAAGGGCCGATACAGACGGACGGCGCGTCGGCGTGCAGTAGTGATGCAGTTGGGTTGCAGTCCGTCTGTATCGGCCCTAAGGATTTCCTCAGTAACTTGGCCCATCGTTGGCTAAAATCAGCGAGGGATATACGATACGTGCTTGCCTGGACTCACGTACACGACTTGCTATTACATGTCGAAACAGCCTAAGTATGGATAACTATTGACATTGGTCTAAAAACTTGTGACATACCTAGTTATTTTAATATAATACATACTCAAATCAACTCCACATATAATACTTTGCTACAAAAAATACAAATTAGGTGTTTGAGGAAATTTCTCGAGGCAAGAGGCGTCAAAGAAATTGAAAAACAACAAATTGATACGATAAATTGGTATGGTACTCGTGAGTATAATTTATTGAGGTCAATGGTACTTGTATTACCAATTTCAAAGAATGCTTACAGTTATAACTTCCGATAGATCTAAATTAGCAACATTACTGTAACAATTTCCTGCCAAATTGTGTAAGAGGCGTAGTAGAGTAATTTCATTTTCCTGCTGCAATGGTCAGTGACAGTGCATATAGCCGAATATATGTATTAAAGACCCCCAAAACCCAAATACGAAGGTTTTCCTGTAATAAATACTTGAGACGATTCTTAAATAATTAACGCAAGTATATAAATAGTATTCGATTTTTATTATTTGTCGAAAACATATTTCCTGAAATACCATGAATCCAGTTACTTAGTTACAATATGTACGCAATAGATGGTGTGAAGATTAAATGAATTCATAGGCTAGTATGAATGAATTTAACCGGTATCATTTCCACGTTTATCAACATTATGATTTTGAGAGAAAAGAATCAAATGGCGTATTTTCTTTAGCCATTGATTACGTAAAGGTTTTTTACTACGGAAACTAAACAGTTTCAAATGTTGGCATCACTAAATCCGACCTTGAACACGTCACACGTCCAATAAGTTACAAAATGTTAAGGGCCCATTAACATTGACCGCCGGGTGCGATGGCGCAAGCGACGTCGACTCCAGCGCAGCGCATGGGGCAGTGTCGGCTGCGCCGCTCTGCACACATCTCGTACCCTAGTGCTTAGTGTCCTAGTGCTTTGTGATATCGGATTGCGAGTGATAGAGGTATGGTATCAATGTCCTTTACTGGTTTTAGTTGTACCGGTTCATGTTGATAGGAAGGATCCTAATGGTCAGATTGAAAGAGTTCACGAATTTAAGGGATTTATAGGTTGGTATAAATATAAGCAGAGTGCAAGTTAGGTACTAATAAATAAATAAATAATGAAAACAATAAAAAAAATAACACCCGACTATTAATTAATCACTGATACATGTAATCCAAAATTTTCAAATATTTTTCAATTACTTTATAAGTTTTAACTTAATATATAGAGTATTTAGATCAACTCTGAATTGTTTAATGATATAGTGTATTTAGCAGTGGCGTGACGCCCAAAGAACTCGATTCCTACCGGCTTGCCTAATATTAGGCATTAGAGCACCTTATTCTACAGCTCCTAAGAAAAATGTACGCCGAATCTGCACCGGCTTGCCCAAGGATATATTTTACGCCACGCCACTGGTATTTAGACACAACTATCACCAGTTCTGATAGAGAATTTGCAGTAATATACTGAGTTCTATCTAGGTTAGAACCTCAGAACGAACCGCGCGGTAAAAGGTATTGGACAGTATACTAGATGTAGGTATATTCGATCTTGGCATTTAGCCTTCAAAGTCCTCCCGTTAGCTTTAGGTATGATTTAAGTTTTGCAATTCTTCGAGCCATGGTAAAAGAAAACCAGATATGTTCTTCTCGAAATGTCACATGCTGATGACGCGTTAATGTTGCTGACTGAACATCCATAATTTAAGAAAATATACCACCTATAATCAATTATGAAATAAATTACCGGCTGGCGAAATAATTAGTTTCTACATGTTATTTGTTTATTCGGGTGGAAATAATATCTAATGTTACTAATAGCTCAACATTCCTTCTCTTTAGAAGCAAATGTGAAGAAGACCGCATTTTACACGGATAAAATATTATCACAAAATTGCAACATATCAAGCTTGTGTCATCAGCATGTCGGAGGTCAATAAAGTCAGTCTCGAGAAGAACATACCTGGTTTTCTTGTACCATGCTTCGAATCGAACTATGTCGGTTACTTTGGTTCTTCTCCGGACCTCTGCATTTGTGATTCGATCTCGCAGAGAAATTCCGGACTAGGGAATGCAATACCCGGTCAAATATAAAACCCGGGTATTACGCGACTCTAAATAAAGTCAGTTCCCCGGGTTGCATTACCTACAATTAACTTGCCGGCATTGCCGGCCGTGTTAAGTAGGATAAGCACGCTTGTGATGTTTTTTCGTGTTTGCTTAAAGGCGGCCGACGTTATATTTGTTTATTATCTTTAAAATAAAACGATACAAACATAATTTTTATAAATTACTTACTAGATTTTTTAACCCGAGTTCTGAGTCAAAATACCCAGGTTTTACCCGACTCTAAAATAAAGTCGGTTATCCGAGTACCTACCCAGGTTGCATTACCTATTCCGGACATTGTCGGTCCATTGCTCTTTGGGTATTTGGCCATTGCATTTTGAGCACCGAAAGAGGTACTTATACCTTCTGCCTTCCACAAGGTGGACCGATGACCTATGTATGTAAAGGTTGATGGAGTCCGATGGACGTGGTGCAGGTCATGGTAGCGGTCTTTAGGGGAGGCCTATGTCTAGCAGCATTGGGCGTCTTTGGACTGTTGATGATGATAGAGATTTAACACTTAGGTTACGAAATTACGAAAGGTATGGTTATGTTAAAAACATAAAACCGCAATTTTATTTACTATCATCCACTATCGAGAACGAAATATTACTCCATCGCAAGGTAATGTTACAGTTTTACGGTAGAGTTTTCCAATAACAGCAATAAAGAGCTCGTTGCAGTTCTTGTGGCTCCGCTCAGGGATTGATCTACTTAATACTCTATGTATGTGTATAGTATAATAGTTTTTACCTGATTCTTAATTTATAATGACTTTTCCCATCACTATAGCTACTGATTGCTGATCCATGCTGAGCCATGTATTGTATAGGGTTTAGCCTTGTAGATATAAATCATCAATCAACCGCACAGAACATACTTGTTAAAAAGAGTTCATTAGCATATTCTATTGGTCAACCTTAATTTCCAAAGCTTCCAATACCTATGTCTCTCTCTATCTCTCTACTAAGTTGATAGATGCAGAATGAATAATATTAATATATCTTGAACTTTTACCTTCCTTGTTTGTATTTCCTGAGAGTTATGTCTTTCAAGAAAAAAAAATAGCTGTTACCAAACCATTTTAGAATGATTATTGATTATACATTTCTTTTTAAACATATAATTAACGTAAAGTCGATAAATAGCAACATCTCTTTGCTTTCACAACGTCGTCGGTCGCCCTTGACGAACAAACTTACATTTCCAGCTGATAGTTGCTCAATATGTATACGTTCGATACTAATATAACATTTTCTACAATTCTTCTATAGTCAAATCAACAAGGGATTCAATTTTATTATTTTTACACGGTAGAAGACACAGAAATATATCGAGATAGAAGAAGTAAGCGTGTAACGTTTTTCGCTTGGCATTTAACGAAAGAAGTGTAATTTAGTGATGGAAAACATACATTTTCCATTTCATTTGGTGGTATTTGAACAATTTACCATTATTATCAAATCAGATAATAATACTGAAACATTCGAAGAAGATCGCCGCCTCTCTTTTTTAGCACGCGAGGTACATAGCAGTGGCGTGGCGTCCAAAGAACTCGATTCCCACCGGCTTGCCTAATATCAAGCATTTGAGCACCTTATTTTACAGCTCTTAAGGAAAATATACACTAAATCTGCATCGGCTTTCCCAAGGATATCTTTTACGCCACGCCACTGGTACATAGGTACACTTTTTCCTTCTACTTCGATATATTTGTGTGGTAGAAGATCTTTTGGCAAGTAAGTCGGTAGGTACCTTTCAGTGGCGTGGCGTGAAAGATGTGCTTGGGCAAGCCGGTGCAGATTTGGCGCAGGTACATTTTCCTTAAGAGCTGTAGAATAAAGTGCTCAAATGCCTGATGTTAGGCAAGCCGGTAGGAATCGAGTTCTTTGAACGCCACGCTACTGGTACCTTTATTTCTGCCTCAAAACAGTCATACATTCAAGTGAGCGCAAGAATCACAGAGAGAGCATATATCTTGATGCTCGGGGACATCTGAACGCATTTTTGCATTAGGTAGCTTCTGCCTAGAAACCGCAGAGGTATTTATTTAAAAACTAGTGGACCCACTCACGACTACGTTCGCGGGAAAAAAAAAATACAAATTTATCTTTTTTACCTCAAAAAAAAGTATCTTATGTGTTAACCGAGATCACAATCAATCAACCCGTATAACAAATTTCATGCGAATCCGTTCAGTAATTTTTGCGTGATGCACGCACAAACAAACAGACAAACATTTCGAAAACTATTCATCAACGTTTTATTATTTGTCTTTACCACTGCCCACTTACTTTTTTGGATAAAAATTGATGTACAAACTCAGTTTTTCTACGATTTTATTATAAGTAAATTAATCTGGAATCTATCTAAACTATATGTAGATCCGAGTCCTCGGTACTCCACTACATCACACCGATATTATTGTTATAGTCCAAAATTATACTCTTTGATTAGAGTGTATTTTAATTTTAATGAATAGCCAGTTTATTTGCATTTAAAACCTGTTTATTAGTTTAGTTAGACTATAGTATAAAAAGTTTGGTCAAGAGCACGTCGGGTCATGCTTATGGTTGAGTTCTGTAGACTCCATTAGGTATGATTAGAGACAATAGCAACCCCATTGGTATTGTTCTTCGGCAAAAAGTACAGGAGACCTGGATCAATAAGAATCTAACAATTAGGCCAGGGATATGCGGCTCTTTTTTGGGCCTCCGCTAGCTGACGCGGGTGCACGGAGTGGCAATACTATGGCACCCGCGCCCGCTTCACTTTGCGCTGCTCATAATATTTTTCAATATAGACTAGACACGCACGCGTGCACTCGCTCCTTGCAAATCGCATCAGCTAGCGTAGGCCCTGAAGGGTCTGACGCGGCACTTCAAATTCTCCATACCTGAAACAGAAAACTGCGGCTCTTTGAGCTTCCGAAAAATCGTTTTTTTCCAGCATCAGGCTCTTTGTCCAAAAAGTTTGCCGACTTCTAAATTAGGCTACTAGTATGAAGATACCACTACAAATCATCCAGTGCAAACGTTTTGCCCGGGAACGCCACATTTATCATATAAAACCAACGATAACATCACGCGACATAATTCTCAAGTCTTCAATTGCGTAGCGCTCATTGAAAACCCACCTCAACTAGGTTCATGAACTGTGTCCATAACCCAGTCTTCTGCATTTCATAAGTGTCCGCAAAATTGTCGTTTCCGGCGTTAAACAAAGAAAACGCATTTTTCCAACACGCGACCTTGTCTTGTGGGTGGCCACCATACGATACGCGTGAACTCTTTGACACCAGTGTTGCACGCTTTTGCGTCAACCAGTAGGTTTACGATAGCTACTCTGCCGTCCTAGTCTAAAAGGCGACTTTTTGGTATAGAACTTCATAGTAAAAAGTCTCCTTTTAGACTAGGACGGCAGTACTATACTAGGGTTTTCGATCGATAAAATAAATGTTAAACATCCGTCACTCTCACACTCTTATATACTTGTCAGAACGTGACGGATGCTTTATCATTTATTTATCGATATCGATCGACAAATAAAATCCGTCCGTTGGTCGTAGGTACCCGAACGTCAGTTTTGTTAGAGTGAGAGACTTCTCTACGTACCTAGTACTAGAGTCTGTGCGGAAAGAGAATAGGATTAAAATTGGGGGGCGCTGTAATGCTTTTCTACCGAAGAAAAAAATATTTGCCGTATTTGCCATACTGGGTAGGTTAATTCTGTTTTTCGCCACGCCTATTCTCTTTCCGTACAGACTCTATTACGTACTCTTTGCTTTAACGTAGTAATTTATTCACAACTATCTTGCGACTTAGGGGCATGTGTGAGGTACGGGGAGAGGACAAAAGTGACTAGTTGACTAGTCGACCTTTGTCATGCCTCTGCACCTCATGCATACCCCGTTTCCCAATTGTGCTGTACACCTTTAAACAAGCAATAATTGTGTTGTTGTCTTAGAGTTTTACCACACCAATTGATCGACCGTCGATTGACCATACAAAACTCATTGATTGAAATTAGTTTTGTATGGTCGATCGATTGCTGTGGTAACAACTTTAGTGTCACTTGTCTAAAAGTTATTTGAGAACATACTTTCTGCCCATATCATGCTTACCTATACGTTACCATTTAATACAAACTTTTCATCTAAGAGTTCGTGGTTATTTCTTTGTAATCCGATTAACAAGCGAATGTACTGCTTTGGACGCCTTTTGACTTATGAATTATGATTATGATGATCAATCTGATCAACATAATTTCACACCCTATTTCAAGTGTAAATTCCTTGCATGTTTGGATCGATGAAATAATTGGACGCTGTTTAATATATGTAATTTTCATCACACTTGCTCGTAAAGGGTGTTATAACACGCGGGCTTATAGACCAGCTCGAGCCGATTTACCTCCCGTGGGTTATAAAAATCTATAACTCCCACGGGAGGAAAAACGGTATGAAAATCTATAACTCCCGTGGGAGTTATGAGTTTAGTTTTAAAATATAGGACCTACCCGTACGTCATTTCAGACTAAGGAGGTTTCAAATCAGCCAAGGCTTATTTCACATCTTCAAAACTTGGCTACAAAACCAATTTTAGTGTATATAAAACTTATATGGTATATTTTACTATTATTTCAGAAATTTTTGCAATTATTTTAATGCAATTAAATTAATTTACGTTAAAATTTTATTATGAAAATCGGTACAATCTGGCGTCATTGCCTGTCAAGTTTAAAAACTAAACGCAGTTCTTAACATTATCTGTGAAAAACTATATTGAAAAAGTTGACAGTTGAAGTTGTCTCTTAGCGGGTGCGTTTAGTTTATTTGATTTTTATGTTTTATTTTTAGGGTTCCGTACCAAAATGGTAAAAAAGGAACCCTTATGGTGCGACTCTGTCTGTCTGTCTGTCTGTCTGTCTGTCTGTCTGTCCGTCTGTCACAGCAAGATATCTCAGGATCTACTGATGCTATCGACTTGAAATTTGGAATAGTGTAAAGAACCGCTAACCCGAGCTTATAGGATGTAAAAAAAATCTTGTATCTTTTTTACTTTTTTTTTAAAGGGGTCCGTAATGAGACTTTGCAAATTGAAAGTAGGGCTATTATATTGAGTGAGGTATCAAATGAAACGGCTTAATTTGTAGATTAAAACAGTATTTTTGTATTTTTTTTTAAATAAGTAGTTTTTGATTTATGGCGAAAAACGTTAAAAAAAATACCGTTCCCCCCCTATTATCTTCGAAGTTACTGAACAGAAAAATCTGTAATAATTACCAATTATTAATGTCATCCTATATATTACAGGAAAAATATAGCGGTTTTCCTAACTTGCACTGTTTTTGAGAAATTTGCAAAAATTTTAACACATACTTATTTGCTCCTACTAAACTAATCGCCATATAGTTTTTCTTGAACTATTCATGTATCTACTTATGAGTTTGTACGGAACCCTCGGTGCGCGAGTCCGACTCGCACTTGGCCGGTTTTTTTTCCTCGCAAATGTGATGAAAAACATTGTGTGTATCACGGGCAGTAAGGGGATTACCAACTCGAGTCATTAAAAGCCCTCCGCCTACGGCGTCGGGCTCCTAATAGACTCTCGTTAGTAATTCCCTTCTTACTACCCTCGGTGCACAATGTACTATAATTTATTTTTCTCAAACATGCAATGAAATGTTGACATTACGTACCTAATAATAGGCCGCAAAGTACCTAGTTTCCGGTGCGGCTTGACACTTGGCATAAGTATACCTACACCGACCAGATCGACCAGGCCTAGACCGACAACGTGTTTTTTTTTAATTTCCATTCCACATTCATTTCTGACACGGCATCACGGCGTTCAGCCATTAAGAAAATAATAAACGATTTTTGCTATATTTTGCAGTTTTGTTTATAGCATAAAATCGTCATGATCATAACAAATAACACATTAAGTATAAACAATTTCCAATAATTTTAAATCGCAAACTTAACTACAAAAAGACACATTTAAAATATTTCATATAAATATTCGTGGTTAAAATGCATTACTGAAACAGGTTTTGCAAAGGAAATTGAAAAATTTTCATTCTGTAATTCTATTTTTTGTCTACTTTATTTTTAGTGTCCCTAGAAAATAAAGTTTGAGTGTTTTTAATTTATTTCATTGCATATTTATTTGAGAAAAACACTTTACATACCTCGGCTTGAAATGGGGTTGCCAGCCTCGTAACTACCTCGCCTCGCGTTCGCTCGGCCATCTATATGTACTGGGCCGGCAACCCCTCACTTCCCGGCCTCTGTAGAAATGTACTATTTTGCAAGTTTGACTTTTTCCGGCCTGACTATGTCACCCCGCTTTGTTTCTAACCTCGTAAGTGACCTAGAATTTAGTGCTTTTCCAGTTAAACTATTCGGTTAGATATGAGGTTGGGGCTAATAACTGATTAATCATAATTCTAGGTCAATCACCAGTATCAATACGGACCTTAATATGTAATAATCAAACAACTTAATAAGCGTTAAAGAGCATGCCCATATGCGATCTTCGAGGAATCCTTACCGTGGCAAATATAGGTTCACGTCAGGTATCGTATATCAGCATTGCAATTAAAAACCGTATTGTCTATAGATAAACAAATAAGTATGACAATAATTAATGAGAAGTAGTCAATAGTCAATTGTCAAAAAAACACTTTTTTACCATTAGCGTCCTAATCAAAAATTAAAACAATGCGTCGTTATTGTTCAAAATAATCAATTGAACAAAGGACAATCGCTATTATATGCATGCCTAATTTTAACCAAACGATCGTGAAAACCGATTATTTTCTCGACCATTGTTTGTATTATAAATGAACAATGTTTACCGTAAGTGTGTAATTTAAATGCTGATTTCCCATAAAATGAATAGACAGCATTCTTGCCACAGACTCTATACTTAAAGCTTAATGGAACAGCCGCCTGTGACGAAAACCTCTTTAATACTTAAAGGCCGATCGCCGCTTAACCAGGATCGGTCATAGCTTCGTTTTGGGTATACTAAGCAATTGGTAGCAAAAGTACAGGACAGGACTAAAGAAGTTGCTTGATGACGGGATATCAATAAAATCAATGCAGTAGTTATTTACCATCTTATTTAAAAAAATATCTATGGTACTTATCGATATATTTCTATGATGGTACTACTCGGAGTGATATGCAGTCTACAGATTTGGCAGATATTTGACATCTAACTTCCATAACGGCTTTGATAGGTCGATGGGTTCACGGTTACATATTCAGTTGCTTCAAAATCAATATGATTATATTTTATTATACATTTTTCGGGTTACAAAGATCACCGCTAACTCACTTACACGTCACCGACGTGCTCACTCGACGTGTTATAGTATGTATGTACAATCACACGCGGGAATGTTGAGCCACTTGCCACTGTTCTTAATTTAGCCATGTAATGTAAATCAGGCCTAAGTACTTCGGGCACACGACTGATAATGAATCATGATTATACGGCTAAATTAAAAACAGTGACAAGTGGCTCAACATTCCCGTTGTGGTGACCATGACCCACCCATTAAAAACCCCTCTATGTGCCGCCTCCGTGCTATAGGGCGAGACCACGAGAACGGTGTAACCACGAGAACGGTGTAACCACTCCACCGTAGCCTCGCCAGCGGCCGTCCAAACTCCGGACTCGTCTCTGGGGAGACTCTCTCCTCCTTCCTCTCTAGGGGCGTGCCGATGGTCGGCAGCCGGCCGTGGTGACCATGATACATAACCAAACCCAACCAATAACCACAATATCAATTTCTTGTGACTAATTAATGTCAATGTCAGATAAACGTAAGCTCTCCTTCTAATGATATTAAAATTTGCGTGAAATACGTATACTCATAAGTATACGTATTTCATACGTTTAATGATATACATACTTATAACCCCGTAACCCTTCCACAATCAATGCGATCGATGACGCAACAGAGCGCAACCTTATTCCCATACTATGTTCGAGTAGTTAATGGGAACACAGCTGACAGACACGTCATCAGCTTTAATTGTGAGTCAGATGAAATTGTATGTGCTCTTAATCATGTAAGTAAGTTCTCCCCGTTTAAGCTAAGCTGCCTCACGACGAACCGTCGGCAACACCTTGGTACTCATGATCACAGACATTCGCATGCGTTCCATTGCCCCACACTGATTCCCCGGAAATATTCCGAATTTACCATCGAAATGTTGACAAAAGTTTCATAGACATGTTATTTCATCGAAGTATTTCATCTAGCCTTATCTAATGCCTTCTTCTTTTAATAAAACAGCTAAAGTAACGATTTCAGGGGAAACTTGTAAATAAAAAGAAAATTCGGTTAAAAAACACCCGGGAATGTACAACAGACACTCGGAAATTCTCAATACCTACGACTAACGACTTGAGAATTATTTACATAAACTGCACACGCTCCTGATGACCAATTTCTCCTCAATCTACCATCTGGATATTGCTGTTGCATTAACTCTTGTGCTATTAAAATAATTACATTTGAATCTTAACGTAATATACAACACCTCGGAACGCATGCAAGCTGACCAACAATTATAAAATTTGGCAAAAAGGTGACACGTTACGTGATGTGCAAAGACTGAACTGGTATTCGTCCATTTTGCGGGCCCGAGAGTTTTATTATACCTACTACACTACTTCATATTCAATTTAGTATCGTGATTAATTATTTATTCAGTCTAAATTTTAGTAAGCAGTATATTACAATAAGGTTAACCGAAACCGAACATACTTAAGTACACAATTCGACCAATTAAAGAGGATTGGTAAGACAGGCAGTAATTAGCAGCAACATTGTATGCTGTAACGCCTGGCTAATTCTACGTTTCCACGAAGAATGCACGTCCCTGGCATTTCATACACGAGAACGAAGTATAGACCGCCTATTTATCACTTGCAGTTTATGCAAGAATGACTATTGATTTTATGCCTGTACAGTAAGACGTAGAGAGCGGTAGGCATGAGCTTTACTATACACTATCTATACAAACAGGTAATATCTCGGTAGCACCTTTTCACTAGTGTAATGTTTCCCGGTAATCCAGTTTAAACATACCTTAAAACCAACGTTTTAATGTATTACATCTTTTAAAATGCCTGTTTTAAAGTATCCTGGCAAATCTGCTAGGATTCGTTTAAGAACTTGCTTATAGTTTCATATAAGGTGTCCAGAAAGAGCATCGGGTATTTGTTCTAGCTCTAAGAACAAATACCCGATACTCTTTATGGACACACGTGCAAATAATTGTTCTAAAAGAATACTCATTAAATTGTTTTTGTCTGCACCGTGATACCTAGTCGTTGCATAACTACATAAATATGTATGGCTATTCTAATTACTTCAAATAGCTAGTTGGCAGCTTGTTGTAGTCTATCATTTGCAATAAGATGCAAATTTGCAGTGGTTCTTGACCTCTATTCAAAAATGTAATATTACTAGATTACTACCGCCGATGTTGCAGTTCTATAATCTCTATGACACATTCTGCATTTCACTAATGTGTATCGAAGCTAGAGCTACATTACATTGCGGGCATCTTGCGAAATTACTCATAAATCAGGCTAAAGCGTTGGTATTTAGTGATGAGGTAGAGGTAGGCTTTGGTACCTACCAAAGTAATGATTGTGTTCAGTTTATCCAACATAACTTTTGTCGAAATAGAAAAATATTAAGCACTCTATTAATAAGTATCACGTTATAAAGTTGTTCGTTAAAATAATGAGACTCTAGACTGTTCGCCCATTTCGAACCATTTCGAATCATGTAGAACTCTTCCACATTAAAGCAAATAAAATCAACGCACCACACGTCAAATGAATTAAATAAACTTCGAAAAGGTTCCACAATGATCTACTTGTCAAATTGGTTGACTGTACGTAAATGTACCTACACGCTTTAAAAAAATACGGACAATTAAACTTAATGGTTCGATGGCACAATTTTATCTCTGAGCCTGAAGGGCCATTGCCGGCTTTGCAGGCTTAAACTACACCTACATATTTCCGGTTGCAAGTGTGGTGTAACTTATCTTTTTCTATTAAACTACAAAAGAAAATTTTATATACGCGTAAGGTATACAATTTACATATATATTTAAGTTAAGGATAGATCTAAAGTGTTTGTAATGTATGGAAAGTGAACAATGCACCTTGAGATGTCAAAATATGCACAATCCTTCGTTCCCGCAATGTTTGAAGTCACATCACCTCAAGAAATCATACGACACGTCCCCATAGCACAGGGCATTATCATACGATAATAGGCTTTACTACAAAGAGATAATGATCTCATCCCGTATGCACTGCGCGAAAGTTGCGTTACCGCGTTATGTAATACTTGCGCAAACGCAGCGAACGACAACAAATACATTATGTGTAGCATCCTTAGCGAAATGCGTTGGTAACACCTGGCAGTTAAGCATGCCACACACGTTTTATTAGAAAAGTCGATGGACAATGAGGGATCCGGTAGAGTAGCAAACAGACAATATTGAGATAAACTAAGGAATAAACAAATAAACATTTTCTGCGACAAAAGATACACAGTGTACTAAAAAAAGAAAAATCAAAGGTGAAGTCGAAAAGTGGTCAGAGTTATAGCAGCAACGAGATAACTTCTAAAAGTTTCGAATGCCTGTTCGCGACATTACTACCATAAAATGTCAAACGTAACGTAACATAACACCTACTAAAAGGCACGCTAAATAAAAAGATAGAATAACTATTTACCCCTCAAACGAACATGATTTTATCCAAGATATTGCACAATACAAGACAGTAATTCTCTACCAGTCAACCATCAGGGTAAACAGAGACATTATAGGTATTGGTTATGATTTTCTATCAATTAAATCTTCGCGATTAGAGGGTTATCGTTCCTCACTACTAAATACTCACGACCCGTTTAACATATTTTCATTTCATACAGCACGCAACTTTGTCTATCGCTTTACAAAAATCATTAGTGATACAAGCAACCTCTAATACAAGTGGGTGCGGAGCGGGTCAAATCCTCACGCATTTATGAATAGTTTAACTTCTTTGTCATTACTCATCACCAACAATAATATTTTCAAAAACCCATTGTATCACTAATGGTTAATTGGGCAATAGCATAATTACCTAATTGCGATTGCGTCTGTTACTTTAGAGACCGTTTCGTTTGAAGCTATTGACAAAATACTAAAGACTCGTCAACTATAACTACCATCTTACCGTTTTGCTATGTTATATAGCACTTTCACAGATTTCATTATACTATACTTAAGAAACATCTATCTGTCGATTCATGTATTCTAATAAATGCGTTGAGTTTTATGAAATGCATTATAGTTTGACATACAATGAAGTTGATTTCTTAAAACTATTGAAGTTTATTTACTATGTAGGTAAACCTACAAGTAATTAAGTGTAATAAACCATCAGTACCTATACGTGTAATTAATACCACGATATTTGTTTCCTTTCAGAACTATGAACTAATACACCATGGGGATCCTATCCGTGGCCTCAACGGCCGCAAAGTCCGCCCTGACCATCGGCGGCATAAGCAAGCTGACCTTCATACCAGCCATGCTGGCAACTATGGCCTACTTCAACTACGAACTACTCGACCCAGAGAGCCGACCCTTCAACCAGAGAAACTTACGAGAGCAGTACGATTTTGTGGTGGTTGGTGGAGGCTCCGCTGGAGCAGTGATGGCGAATAGATTATCTGAGATCGAGGGATGGAATGTTCTACTTCTGGAGGCAGGAGGTCACGAGACAGACATAAGTGACGTGCCGCTATTATCATTGTATTTGCATAAGAGTAAATTGGATTGGAAGTATAGGTGAGTTTTAACAACAACCTTTATACATGCTAAATAAGTTGCATAACCTTTGACACTCCAAATTTATGTCAAAGCTTAAGGGCGCGAAAGCTATCTATTTTATTTATTTCTCTGTTTATCTATATGCCATCAACCATAAGCCATAATCAGATGTGGTTTGTGAAAATATGACGTGTAGGATGCACATCCATTGATGTGACATCCTTAAATTTCTTCCTGTCCTCTCAGATTGAGGCAAGGCGCTTCCTTTTCAGCCGAAATTTACCTAGATGTTGATGCTAAAAGCTATCTATAACGCATTAAAACTGAAGATATTGTTAGCTATAAATGAAACATTATTCATCATCTTTTTGACGGAAAAATCAAGACGCTTAACTTTTCTAAGCCTGCTAGAAATTAGTTGTTCTTCTACTTACATATTACCCAAACTAAGGCCAAGGTCCTAAATTTCCCGATACACTAAAAGGTTTATTTAGTGATTTCTTCAATATTTTCCAGAACACAACCCCAAGATTCAGCTTGTCAAGCCATGATCGACAAGCGTTGCTGCTGGACGAAGGGGAAGGTACTCGGAGGGTCCTCTGTCCTCAACACCATGCTGTACATAAGGGGAAACAGACGGGACTTCGACCAGTGGGAGTCCTTCGGCAACCCTGGCTGGGGATATGATGATGTTCTCCCGTATTTCAAGAAATCTGAAGACCAAAGAAATCCTTACTTAGCGAAGGATACTAAGCATCATGCCACAGGTAAAACGTGTGCCAGAACTTAATAATTCTTTACATAATTTGATGCTATATTATCTACCAAACGATTAAACTTTCCTTAGCCATGAAGATGGTTGTTAAAGGAAATATTATCCTACTGATGAGACGTTAAAAATATATAATCAGCTATAAACTTTATATTCTCAATTTCCAGGCGGTTTCCTCACCGTTCAAGATGCTCCCTACAACACACCTCTTGGCGCCGCTTTCCTGCAAGCCGGCGAAGAGATGGGCTACGACATTGTCGACGTCAACGGCGCGCAGCAGATCGGATACGCCTGGTACCAGTTCACGATGAGACGAGGAACCAGGTGTTCCACCGCTAAAGCCTTTCTCAGACCGGTCAGACTCCGCCAGAATTTACACATCTCTCTCTTTTCTCACACAACCAAAGTGTTAATCGACAAGGAGAGCAAGAGAGCATTCGGTGTCGAATTCATAAGAGACGGAAAAACACAAGTCGTATATGCTAAACGAGAAGTAATACTGTCAGCTGGAGCTATTGGATCTCCTCAGCTGCTCATGCTTTCTGGTATAGGACCTGCCAAACATCTACAAGAGATTGGCATCGAAGTGATCCAAGATTCTCCCGGCGTTGGGAGAAACTTGCAAGACCACATCGCGGTTGGCGGTCTCGTATTTAGAGTAGATTATCCTGTAAGCTTAGTTATGAATAGACTTGTAAATATAAATTCTGCTTTACGATATGCAGTAACAGAGGACGGACCACTGACTTCAAGTGTTGGTTTAGAAGTGGTCGCTTTTATAAACACAAAATACGCAAACGGTACAGATGATTGGCCCGATATAGAATTTATGATGACATCAGCTTCGACTCCGTCCGACGGAGGGACTCAAGTCAAAAAAGCACACGGTCTCACTGATGAATTCTACGATGAAGTGTTTAGTGAAATCAACAATCAGGACGTTTTTGGTATATTTCCGATGATGCTTCGTCCTAAAAGCAGAGGTTTCATTAAGCTACAATCGAAAAATGCCTTGGATTACCCTTTAATGTTTCATAATTACTTGACGCATCCTGATGACGTTGGAGTCCTGCGGGAAGGAGTGAAAGCTGCTGTAGCGGTTGGAGAGACCAAAGCCATGAAGCGATTTGGAGCCAGATTCCACGACAAGCCTGTTCCTAATTGCAAACACCTCCCTCTGTACACTGACGAGTACTGGGATTGCCTGGTCAGACAATACACCATGACTATATACCATCTGTCAGGAACTGCCAAAATGGCCCCAGCAAGTGACCCAATGGCTGTCGTGGATCCTGAATTGAGGGTTTATGGGGTAAAAGGGTTGAGAGTGATCGATGCCAGTATAATGCCAACTATTACAAATGGAAATACTAACGCACCTACCATTATGATAGCAGAAAAAGGTGCGGATTTTATAAAAGCAACATGGCTAACTTCATCCAAAAATCGAGGAAAGAGGTCGCTAAAATGTAGTAGACTAGAGCAGCTTGGATTAAAAAGCATAAACAACAGTTCACTTTGTAGAATAGAGAGATGACGATATACTTGTCCATAGCGACATTCACTTAGGCCATATTAATATTCTAAATACCAAAAGTACACGAAAAAGTATTAGTAGGTTGGACACAACGATCTTTCTAGTCTTCAAAACATCTATTACAAACTAATACTTAGATGCATAAAAACCAAAATACAAACGTATGATTTAACAATTTATATTTAAAATATATTATAAGTTTGTAAATAAAAGATATAATTTCTATATGATGGTTTGACTTCCTTCAAAATCATATCCAAAACATTTCATTCAACCATTGTCAAGTTTAGTCCCGAAAAACAAACATAAACAATCTTGACATTGGCATTGACTCACATTGCTTCTTACTTGGCTCATTAGATATACATTACAAGTGGGTACACCCAAACCCAATTACCGAAGTATTTGAAGAATCTTGTCGTTTCACATGCAAAATTTGATCTGTAGCTATTCACTTGAAGTGCTAGTGCTGACAAAGTCATAAAGTAGGCGATAAACTGGGCCATCCTAAAGTGTAACATAGATAGTGAAAGTTTATAAAACTTCACGCTAGCGCGCTCTATTGACAGAGTATTCCAACTCTTGCTTACCGAAGGCATATTTAACAATGCAGCAAGAAAGTCAACAACCTTACCGAGTAGTGCTCAATGTTAAAGAAAGATGGCGTTTAGAGTAAATTCTAAATTTAAATGTGACCTCTTTAGGCAAAGGGCTTACCGCTTGGAAATGGACGGTTTTATGTGCATAGCATCTTTATAGCCATTAAACCTATGGCGGCTGGCTAAGTTATAAGCAATCGAGTCCGTCAATTCTAGTCATTGTCACTCACATTCTCAATAAGTACATATAAGCAAACAGTATAATAATTATAATCATATAAGGTATAACTGATCTCTTATCTGCAATGTGTGTCTACTCGATTGATTTGATTGAAGAACAATAAGAGTATATTCAGTAAATACGTACGTTGTACTTAGGTTTACTTTGAAATGTAAAGTTCACTTCGCTTAATTCTTGTTTCGTTTCGCTAGTAGAGTCGGCCTTTCAAACGTGCCCATTTGACCTATTTGCAGAATACATGTTGAATAATGTTTATTTGCACAATAATGTTGAATAATACATGTCATAATATATCATATCCTCATAACGATGACTCGCTCCTCTTGTCAGCCGATGCTTCTGTCTTGACCGGTTTAGCGTTGGTTCTTTTAACATTTTATTAGGTAATCCAAAATGTTGCAATTATCACTACTAACCTTATCAAACTCTTATCTCACTGAAATTAGTTATTATTAAATGAATCTTATTACATTAGAGATAGAGTTCACATTCCAAGATGACGAAGACATGAGACATGACTTGATGAGTAAACAGAGCTGCGTACGTAATGATAACCAATCAGACAACCTGAAATGAAATTCGCAAAATGACTATCATGATTGGTAAAGTAATAAAGTTTCCAGTAGGAAGACGTCTGTCTTAAAAATCACGGGTTTATTTAATATTGATATCATCGTTACAATAACAGCAAGTCATTATTTAGCTTTTTCCTATTATCTGAGATAAAATTGCACTCAAAATTGTATCTATAAGAAGTCAATTAAAACTACTTTTTAGACGCGCTCCAGGGTGGATTTCAAATATCAGCGTAGCGTACATGTCGGTCTTTATAAAAAAAAGTACTAAGGTTAGAGTATCGAAACTTTTACATTTGTTGACTAGTACTTTTATCTAAATGGCGCTTCAATAAAATTCACCGACAGTTTAATAGTTTTTTTATAATACAACAAAACATATGTCAAAAATCATTACCATGTAGCAAAAAAATTCAAACCTTCATGTTTCTTGTGAAAATTTTCAAATACGCAACGTACGAATCCGATTTTTTCATTTATTTATAATCTCTCCATACTGTATTCTTATATATAAAAAAATATAGAATTATTCTTTCAACAACTAAGTATAAATAAAAATATTTAAACTTTTAGTACGAATTTTCGTCATCACCCTAAATGTAGTGTCAAAGTCAACACAGTTTTGTTTACGAACGGTGAAATACAGTGCGTATACCCCCTCCTGCTTCCTTAGTTCAGTTCTAATCACGACAGAGAGTGCATGTTGTTGCATGCGCGCACTGAGCAAAATTAACGACAAAAGTGTATCCGAGGAAGTCAATTAGCACGAATTCCAGTCATAGCCATATTGCGAATGATTTAAAGTTAGTACTTATATAATTTTAAAATTATTTATTAGACAACGATTCGCTGAGGATTGCGGTTGCCTTGCGGTTAGGTTGCAAGGTTTGCGAGGCACATCGGTGTATTTGTGGGGCCATGGTTGAGGAAAATGGCTACCATGGCCTCAGTTGTCAGAGATGCGCGGGGCGTTTTTCGAGGCATCACGCCATCAATGATGTAGTTCGCCGGGCTTTTGTGGCAGCTAACGTACCATGCATCCTGGAACCTCCAGGGTTGTGCCGTACGGATGGGAAAAGACCGGATGGTCTTACATTGGTTCCATGGCAGAAGGGTCGGTGTCTCTTGTGGGACGCTACGTGCGTCAGTACGTTTGCACCGTCCCATCTTAATATCACAATTAGGTCTGCTGGGTCGGCTGCGGGGTACGCGGCCAGATTGAAACACACTAAGTACAATGCCTTGGAACCAATGTACGATTTCGTGCCAGTTGCGGTGGAGACAGCAGGACCTTGGGGTGCGGAGGCCAAGGCGTTTATTAGGGAAGTGGGTTGCCGTCTGAGGGATAGAGGTGGTGATCCACGCTCTGGATCGTATCTGGTGCAGCAAATTTCGTTGGCGATACAGCGTGGCAACGCCGCCAGCGTTATGGGCACTTTTGAGCCAGCTACGATTCGGGGCAATCCTTTTTGACGTAAGCTAAAGTGACGAAGCCTGTTGCGGATTACTTTTGTTGGTAAGTGTGACGAAGCCTGTTGCTGATTTGAATTTGTACCCACCTGACGAAGCCTGCTGATTTTAGAAACTACAAAAAATGCGCCATTTTTTTACGTCATGTGCCAGGTTGTGTTGGTACATTTTTTTTTCACCACCTTCGTTCGAAATCAGACGTGAAATTTGGAAAAATCTAAAAATTATTTTTTTATATTCTACTGTGGTCACACCATGAAAAAATTAACAGATATAGGAATTACGTTCAATAGCATAGTTATCTGGCTACCCATATCAAAAACCAGATTTGAAAAATACTTGATATTTTAGTCATGACACTCAAATAACCGAGTCAGGGTATCACTTAGCACGAGTTTTGCAAAAACGTCAATATCTCGAAAACTAAGAATTTTTTACTGAGGTCAAATTTACTTAATCTGGTATCTGATGAGCTGGTCTATCAGCCCTTTTCGTATCAAAGTTGGTTTTAGGGACACCCTGTATATCCTGATAAAGAGTTAACTTGTGATAATGACGGGAACAAGGGATAATGAGGCGAAGCCGCAGGTAAATGCTCATCATAATAACAAATGTTACACTATAAAAGTAGTTACAACAAAACATTAAACAGCGCATTACTGACCTACTCAAGTATTAAAGGCCTTATTTACACTGTAATTCAACCATACTTACATTTTATTATTCGGCGCAGATTAGGTAACACCGGACAATACATCTGCTTAGTCACCATTTTATCAACTTCTCGGTTTATGGGGTCACATTATGCAACGCAATAATAAACTCGGTGAGCCTCCGTACACTGAGAAATTGGGACAACTCAACGTAAAGATTCGACGTTTTAAATCTAACTCTTACTGGCATTTGAATCTATTCTCCGACTCGGAGATTCAATTTTACATTTTTGTGCAAACGATGAAGTGTTTTTGTATTTCCATTGGACAGGTGAATCTGTAAAGATTTTACCAACTTTTTTACACTAAATGTAACTTTCTCCGAAATTAAGACCTCTCAAAGAAATTAATATTATAGTCACTTAACAAAGGTGAAATCGAAGTCAAAAGCTTGCACATTGCGAATAAAAAAAAATACATGTACGATGCGTGCTACATTTTCTACTGCAGAGGACACAGGCTAAATGGATGGATGGCCACCCGCTACAACCATTTTTAACAAATAACATGAAAGCAAAATCGCAAGGCCAGCCTTCATGGATAAATTTCCTCATCAACAATTACATGGGTAATTTTAATTATTAATACAATGACGAAATAGAAGCGTCGGTAACCTTCGCATGAATAATAAAATACTATTACAGAAATAAAAAGTCTGCCATAAATGTTAAGGTAGCAACTATTTCATTTTCATCACACTTGCTCGTAAAGGGTGTTATAACACGCGCGCTTATAGACCAACTCGAGCCGATTTACCCCCCGTGGGTTACAAATATCTATAACTCCCACGGGAGGAAAAACTGTATGAAAATCTATAACTCCCTCGGGAGTTATGAGTTTAGTTTTAAAAGTCGTACGTCATTTCAGACTAAGGAGGTTTCGAATCAGCCAAGGCTATTTCACATCTTCAAAACTTGGCTACAAAACCAAATTTAGTGTAAATAAAACTTATATGGTATATTTTACTATTATTTCCGTAGTTTCTGCGATTATTTTAATGCAATTAAATTAATTTAGTTTAAAATTTTATTTTGAAAATCGGTACAATCTGGCGACATTGCCTGTCAAGTTTAAAAACTAAACGCAGTTCTTAGCATTATCTGTGGAAGACTATATTGAAAAAGTGGACAGTTGAAGTTGTCTCTTAGTGGGTGCGTTTAGTTTATTTTATTTTTAAGTTTTATTTTTTTTTTTCCTCGCAAATGTGATGAAAAACATTGTGTGTATCACGGGCAGTAAGAAGATTACAAACTCGAGTCATTAAAAGCCCTCCGCCTACGGCGTCGGGCTTCTAATAGACTCTCGTTAGTAATCCCCTTCTTACTACCCTCGGTGCACAATGTACTATTTAGATTATTTAATGATGCTCGATATTTAGTTACTATGTTAGACAAGTTTTTCCTCATTTAGACGTCTCAAAATATATTTCACAATAATAGCATAATAGTAAAATACTAAATAGCACCAAACATTCGATCCCCTAGCTATCGAACCTTGCGAATTTACCTAATACTGACAGAAGTATTTTTTTTTCATAAATGTATACTTTTGAATTTAGAATGACCGTATGTGTGCCTGATGTATTTTCGTACTGACTTAACCTTTATTCATCGCTTTAGATGTTCGCTTCATAAGGAACTTCTGTTCGGAACGTTATGTGCCTATACCCACAGTTGCCCACAGGTTATGGTAATTATCTGTAACTAGAGATGTAACGATACCGATACCGATATATCTGTATCGCCGATATTATACAACCGATATTTGAAGAGCGCGAAAAGAATTTGCTGTATGAAAAAAAATCTGCAAAAAGTAATTTCAATTTCTGTCTTAATTTATGTATTGGTCTATTACCTTCTGCAATGATAATTACTATGTTAGTTAAATCCTTGGTTCTTAATAAAAAAAAATTGAATTTTGAGTTGACAATTATTTATTTTTACTTTACACTATCAAGGTTGACTCTCTGGTAAATATAGCCAGTAGTCATTACCATTATTAGTTATAATAAGGACATACAAATATCAAATCAAATCAAATCAAATTTCTTTATTGCACTCACTACGCATTATCTGAAGTTCATAACTTCATTATTTAGATAGGATATCGGTATCGGTATCGCCGATATTAACTACAATATATCGGTATCGGTATCGTATCGGCAAAACTGTGTATCGTTACATCCCTATCTGTAACTGTCAAGAATTTTATTAAGTAACTATGTAGATACCGCCCTGCGACTTTTCAATAGCGTGAATTTTCAATACAACCCCTCGTTTCAACCCCCTTATGTGGCTCGCATGGTAGAGTGCGACTACGATAACTTTGCAGAACGCAACATGGCAACACCTCCGTTTAAAAGTAAAATTTCTATGAAAATGTGACTTTTAAATGGAGGTGTCGCCATGTTCCGCTCTGCAAAGATACCGTAGTTGCACTTTATTTGAAGTTAATATTTTGACTGAAATGTTTAAATTGACAGCTAGGAACAGTTTGACATGTGAAAAAGAAAAGTGGGGTATTTAGGTTTCCCCGGCAATTTTATCAATTTATCTCTTTATAAGAACCTTTCTCGAACTTCAACAAAAAAATTGCTAAATTGGTCAAGCATTCCTCGAATTTTGCGCTTAGCTAAGCATCTAGCGATTCATTTATACATACACATAGATACTAGCAGTCCCAGCGAAGTTCGTCCCGCCTCAAGAAAACGCGGTTACCATGCCATCTACCTTTTTTTCAAACCACCCAGGGTTTTTTTCATGAAAACTCGATCACGATGCCACCTACCGGGTACAATTGTATTTTCAAATCGTACAGGGATAGAATCAAATAAACACACAAAATTTATCCAAATCGGTCCAGCCAGCCGTTTCGGAGGAGTTAAGGTGACAAACACACATACAGAAGAATTATATTTATACTTATTAATAATAATAATATAATAATAATAATTGTTTATTTGCAGGCAAAAAAGAATCCATAGTAAATTAATACAAACAATAAAATAATTAAAAGTATACAATGTAAAAATAAAACTTATAGCCTAAGACATAGAAATAAAACGGTCACAATAAAGGTAAAATTATAATTTACCGTTCTCAGACCGGTGCAGTTTGAGCCAATACTTGTTGAAATTGTCGCTGTAGTCTACAGCTACCAGCGATAGAAATTCGTTTGTTGACGCTCGAATCCTATCCCGGAACGCTGCAGACCTCTCTCTCAATATAGCGAAGAAGTCAGAGACTCTCGCATCAGCGAACATACCTTTCGCACTGCAGAAGGGTGGTAATTTCAACAAGATACGAAAGGCATTGTTGTACTGTATTCTAAGCGCGTTGAACGAGCGTTTGGTGTACTTGGTCCACAACTGACACGTATAAAAGCATTGGCAAAAGGCCTTGAAAAGTGTTATCTTGACCTCACTCGAACAACGCGCAAAGCGGCGGGCCAACATGTTACACCGCACTGCGAGAGCCCTGCGCTCCCTCTCCATATCGGCATCATCCCTCAGGTACTCGCTTAGAATATGCCCCAGGTATTTGAAGCTTGTTACAACCCGAATTGGCGAGCCGTTCATACATACCGTAGGAATCATCCCCGGACCCTTTCCAGACCTAAAAACGAGCATTTCGGTCTTAAGCACATTATATTTCAGGCCATGTGTACTTGCGTAACGTTCGCAGATGTTAAGTAGCTTAACAAGTCCATTTATCGAGGGGCTGAGAAGCACCATATCATCTGCGTAGCTCAGATTGTTAACACACACGTTACCAATGTGGCAACCGATGCTGGCACGTCTCAGCTCCCCGATAAGGTCGTTGACGTATAAATTAAAAAGGTCCGGAGATGTTAATCCACCTTGGCGCACTCCGCAGTCTAGCCTATAATCGTTAGACTGCGAGTCGCCCCATTTTACAATGTTAGTTTGGTTTTCGTACCAGAACTTCAACAGTCTTACCACCTCTGGAGGTGTGCCAGTCATATATAACTTTTTCCACAGTATGCTGTAATTAACGAGGTCGAAAGCGCGACTGAGGTCTAAAAAGCATGCGTATACTGATGTATCTCTATTCACATAGTAGTTTACAGTATACTTTAAACTCAGTATCGCGGAATCTGTTGAAAGTCCTGGACGAAAACCAAACTGCGCCTGATCTATATTAAGATTTTTGGTCAATTCGGGCTGTAACAAACTTTCAAACACCTTACCAATTATCGTACCCAAAGAGATAGGCCTATAATTATTTAGGCTAGACAGGTCACCCGTTCTGTTCTTTGCGATGGGGACGACAACCGTTTTCATCATGTCGGGAGGAAGATAACCATGAGCCAAACACAAATTAAAGAAATCCGCCAGGACTCGGAATAATTCATCACTACCATAGAGTATGTGCTCAACGCTGAGACCGTCGTACCCAGGCGACTTACCACGTTTCATCGCTTTAACCACTTAAAGATTTGTGCTCTAGTGAAGAAAGCATTGCATATATAACTTTGAATATCCTTCTAGACCTGCTTCTAAGAAAGGTCAAGGCAAATCGCGGTTCAAAATGACATTTAGATAACAGTATTCTATCTTAAATAAAACCCTGAATTAAATAAATTCAAAAAAGTTGACCGTAAAAGTTGAATTGCACGTGTTGAAAATCGTGTCGTTCCTATAGGTGGGTTTAGACCAAACGAATTCTAACACATTCTAACCCCACTCTACCTAATTCTTTGTGTACACACAAAGAACGTTTGGTCTAAACCCACCTTAATGAGAATTCCGCTCAACATCCCATTTTTATACCACCAATTTATATTCATAGTACGAGCACTGCTCTTCTTGACGTTGTTGACAATGTTCTATATTCTCAGGACCAGGGTAATGGGACGATACTCACTCTTCTTGATTTTTCTCGAGCTTTTGACTCTATTAATATAGCACTTCTGCTCTCCAAGTTATCTTATTACGGTTTTGATAATTCTTCAGTCTCGTTCTTTAACAGCTATCTGTCGAATCGGCACCAACGGGTGGAAATAAAGAGATCAAATGGGACCGTCCTTCTTTCTCAAACTCGCCCTGTCAATAGAGGTGTACCGCAGGGCTCTATACTGGGTCCTTTATTATTCATTCTTTACTCTTCCGATATTATACATTGTATCAAGCAATGTAAATATCATTTATATGCTGATGACCTTCAATTAATGATTCCTTTTAATAAACATAATGTCAATAAAGCTATTCAGTCAATGAATGATGATCTTTCCAATATTGCTGAGTGGTCCTTTAAGAACTCTCTAGTGCTAAACCCCACCAAGTCCAAATACCTCGTTCTTGGAAGTAAAAAACAAGTAACCTCATTTTCTCAGCGTGATGTTGATGATATCAAGATATCCGGCGTTCCTATTGAACGTGTGTCTGCTGCTCGTAATCTAGGCGTCTTGATGGATTGTCACTTGCGTTTTGAAGAACATGTTCTCAATACTGTTCGTGCTTGTTTCTATAAACTCAAGGTATTATACAACATACGGGATTTTATCCCAGTAGACCTCAGGGTAAAACTTTGCGAATCTCTTGTTCTTTCTAAATTTAATTATTGCGACACAGTTATTGGCCCTTGTCTGTATGAGAAAACTCAAAAACTAATACAAAGAGTGCAGAATGCCTGCGCTCGCTATTGCTTCTCCATTCCTCCGCGAACATCGGTAACACCTTACCTCACTAATGCAAAACAGCTTAAAATGAAATTTAGACAGCGTCTCCACCTTGCTTCTCTACTTTTTGGGGTCATTAAAACAGGTAAACCGTCCTATCTCCTGGAGAAGCTCGTTTGGCGCCAGAAACGGCGAGCAGAGCGCACAGGAGCTATGTACGACAAGCCCCTCGTTGTCCCTAAATACAAGTGTGCAGCATTTCGCGGCAGTTTCCGGTTCCAGGCTACCAAATGCTGGAACGATTTACCTCCACCGTTAAGGGATTGCAATTCTAGGTTTAGCCTCCAGCGTAAACTACGGGAACTTTTATTGGGAGATCAAGCACTTTGATACTGAAACTGTCGGGTGGGCATCGTTATCAATTTATATCTACAGTTTTTTTCATTATTAATACTATTTCTTGACATATATATATATATTTATTTGCATGCTTTTGCTCTCAACGTGTACCCTTAACCCAATAACCCAAACCCTCTTGTCGCTGCCTACGTATTAGGGAATGCAACCGAATAGTAAAAAAACCGAGTATCGGTTTTAACCGTCCGGTTTTAACCGATTTGAAACTCGAATATTACTCGGTTAATAACCGAGTATTTTTTACAGTAAGCAAAGTATTGAATAATGATAGGTTAACGTGGTTTTTATGATTTTTCATCACACTTGCTCGAAAATGGTGAAATGACCTATGGCGCCCTAGGGCGTAATGGTTTTTTTCTTTAAATTTGAAACGCTGGTTCTGTTTTACTCTTATTTGTCATGTTCAAAGGAAACGCCAACTTACTTTTTTAACTTTTATCACTGAAATATTTATTTTAAGATAGCTGTTATTGCAAATACATGTAAACACATATTTCGGTAATATTAATTAAATGTTTAAATAGTGTATTTCAGTATTTTGCAAATATAAAATCGTTTTAGGTCTTTACCGCTATGGTTTCCGAACGTGACTTGACATTCGCATTGTCTATGGACTTATGTCACTAATGTCAATTTCTCTTTTAATATTTTCTGGTCATACTGGGTCGATTAGTAAGGTTGTTTAATTAAGATTTCCTCACAAGTGTGATGTAATAGTACATTGTGTATCTAGGGCGGTAAGTAAGGAATTACAAACGAGTGTTTGTTATAAGCCCGAGGTGAAACCGAGTGCTTTAATAACACGAGTTTGTAATTCCCTTACCGCCCGTGGCACACACAATGTTTTTCATCACACTTGTGAGGAAATCTGATTAATATAACCTTACTAATCGTCCCAGTATGACAAGAAAATATTAAAATAGAAAGTGACATTAGTGATATATGTCCATAGACAATGCGAAATGTCAAGTCTCGTTCGGAAACCATAGCAGTAAAGACCTAAAACGGCCATTTTAGTTGATTTTATATTTGCAAAATACTGAAATACACTATTTAAACATTTAATTAATGTTACCGAAATATGTGTTTACATGTATTTGCAATAACAGCTATCTTAAAATAAATATTTCAGTGATAAAAGTTAAAAAAGTACGTTGGCGTTTCCTTTGAACATGACAAATAAGAGTAAAACAGAACCAGCGTTTCAAATTTAAAAAAAAAACCATTACGCCCTAGGGCGCCATAGGTCATTTATGGCCCGCAGAACCTACGTGTAATGACACCATTTTCGAGCAAGTGTGATGAAAAACATTGTGTGTGCCACGGGCGGTAAAGGAATTAAAAATTCGTGTTATTAAAGCCTTCGGCTTCACCTCGGGCTTATAACAAACACTCGTTTGTAATTCCGTACTTAACGCCCTAGAAACACAATGTACTATTAATGTTAATACTAAATAAGTAATTTAATGAGTATGTCCTTATCTAGAAAAGGTCACAAAACCAAAAGAGACCGCGAGATAACTCTTATCTTGCCAATACAGCTCATCCCTTTACCTACCCTAATCCAGGTACGTCAGGTACTCAGGTAACTCGATGTTATTTTTCATCGCACTTGCTCGAAAATGGTGTTATTACACGCAAGCTCTGCGGGCCGTAAATGACCTATTACGCCCGAGGGTGTAATTTTTTTTAATTTCAATACGCTGGTTCTGTTTTACTCTTATTTGTCATGTTCAAAGGAAACGCCAACTTACTTTTTTAACTTTAATTTCTGTAATGTTTATTTAAAGAGAACTGTTAATGCAAATAAGTCCATGTAAACACATATTTCTGTAACATTAAATAAATGTTTAAATAGTGTATTTGAGTGTCATTTTCAAAATACTGAAACTTATTCAAATTAAAAAAAAAACATTACGCCCTAGGGCGTAATAGGTCATATACGGCCAGCAAAACCTACGTGTAACAACACCATTTTCGAGCAAGTGTGATGAAAAATCATAAAAACCACGTTAACCTATCATTATTCAATACTTTGCTTACTGTAAAAAATACTCGGTTATTATTCGAGTATTCGATTCGAATTCGAGTTTAACCGTGGAAAAACCGATACTCGGTTTTCGGTTATGGCTGCATTCCCTACTACGTATACAACATTTTCTTGGTTATTCCGGATATACTATATATATATATAAATAAATAATACAATAAATAAAAAAATAAAATACATAAATAAATAGATATACATACTTTAATATCGACACGTTCTATTTTTATTTTCCTGGCTTTAGCTGTTTTACAAAAAAAAAATATTTTGAAGTTTGCATGTAATTTATTAGTAGTTATTTGTCTTTTGTTTTGTTATTATTAAATGTTTGGCTTACGCCTTTCTCAAGTCGAACCGGACCCCGTAAGGCTCTGACAGAAAAACAGCGTTACAGCTTGCATCACCTGCAAACTGTAACACAATGCTGAGTCAAGGCCTTTTCACTATCGCACACATTGCTGGACCCACTGTGCACTCCTGAACGCATATGTTATGTGATCTGTTTCTGTGTATCTGCCCCAAGTCCTGTTTTTGTGTGCGTTATTGAATAAATGTTTTTCTTTCTTTCTTTCTTTCTTTCAATTTATAAACAAATATAATAAAACCCATTTGCAAAAACTGCAGATATCAACATGTATCCTTTAAAGCAAAAGTTGTACAGGCATGCGTTGCCACTCCGAGGGCTAAGTCACTCATAGGCATGTGCCGTGCCCGGGAATATTCCCCACTTGTAGGGGGATTATTCCCGGGAACGGCAAGTACACTAGACCATACACACCACTCATACTCACACTCACTCATACTCATACTCACTCATACTCGTGACTCATAGGGCACTATAATTTACATTTCCTCGGGAACTGACCATATAGGCGGTAGAAGGCATAATTTATTTATAGTAAGAAGAAGGATTCCTTCTCCGCCTTGGTCGGTTTGGATCGGTTTCCTCATTACTGAGGGTCGTGGTAATTTTTTCGGAACAGTTTATCTCGGATGATGTTGATGCCATCTCGTTCTATCTGTGTGCCGAGTGTAGTGCATCGTGTACCGTAGTGTCAAGAGTAGTGCGTAACTGATCCGTCCAACGAGTGGGACTCCTGCCTCTTGGTCGCTTGCCTTCGACCTTTCCAGTGACCATCAACTTTTCCAGGTTATCGCTATCCTTCCTGACAATGTGACTCTGCGTAGGCAAATAGTGGGTAGTCGCGTTCAGATCTTCAGTTCGGCTGGTATTGATGCATTGGTGCGATGTTCTGTCCACGATATACGTAGCATTTTTCGCCAGCACCACATCTTGAAAGCACGATCACGGTCGGCTTTCTTAATGCTCCATGTCTCTGCATAGTGTTCTTCATGTCTCTGCACTGGTTCCCAGTCCCAGTATAGATTAAAAAAACCGGACAAATGCGAGTCGGACTCGCCCACCGAGGGTTCCGTACAAATTTATAGGTACATATATTAAAGTACACATTACATTTTGATTCCCTTAGTAAAGACTATACACGATGGAATCTAATCGGTAATCAGGTACCAGTTTTTCTAACTCAGTAATTGATAGCGGTCACGTTGATGTCGTAATTAGTTACATCTAAACAATTTTTTTTTCTGTGATAATTTTTATTTCGAAATCAGTTTTATCCTAAATTCCTTGTCACCCTACTAATCTTTATCTGTGAGATTACAACCTCTTTAAAAAATTTATGGCAATGATAATTTCTGAGTAATAAGTTGTCACTGTCATGTATGTAAACAAAGTCATAGAAGTTGCAAATATTGAATGAGAAAAGTAAATTAGTAATTAAAAAAACATGCCTCGACCATATCTGTGCTCAAATATCGAGCGTTACAATAATTGTAGGTACGTTTATCAATACAAACCAAACAGCTCAAGATGAACTCAAGAATTATGCCACAAAATTCATCCAAACGTACCAATTCTCACGCACAGTTTGAACCGCATGAACTAAAACCTCTGTGACTTCGGACAGTTCACAGTGCCAAACCACGCTCAAGCACCCGGCCGGCCTCGACGTCGTCCTGACGATCTGGATCGACGCATTTTAAGATACTTTGCTCGGGATCCTCGTAGGAGCAATAGGCAAGCAGCGAGAAGGTTTCATGTGAGTCAGTCCTTCGTGTGGCGGCTACTTAAATCGTCGGAATTGCATTCTTTTCATTTTCGGCCATTTTATCAATTTTAATTCGTTATCTATCACGCCCTAACTACTCATACTTCCAGAAAAGTTTATTTACTTAAGATCTGTCAAATTTTCCGCGAAAGCGATGGCACTTGACGTATCGTGATCACGTGATTTTACTTCAATAATTAATGTAGGTGACCATGTATCCAGTGGTTATTAGTTTAAATTTTGTTTTAACCTTTAATTAATTAAACAGTGAGGTATTTGTGTGAGACCTCGCCTATTCAGTTTGATTTTAGCTAGATATTAATATTTGTTTACTCCTGATTATCGATTAGAATCCACCCTGTATTTTATGATTTAATTAGAATTAGAAATGGTTAGTTTTCAGATTTTTCCCTATAGTTGTAGTATAATACGGTATTACTTGCCAAATTTCATAGTTATAGGTCAACGGAAAGCACCCTATAAATTTTGAATCCCTTGAGAGTGGTATGGATATGGCGATTTCCAAAATAAATACCGGGGTAGCTAGCAGAATCGTTAGTAACTTTCGAACCTTATACGTAGAAAAAATTGTCCTTAAATTTGTATGGAATTTTTTTGTTCCACTACGTCACGTTCATACGAACATAGTACAAAATGGTGACGTAATGGAAAAAATAATTTGGGACACATTTTTTCACGTATAAGGTTCGAAAGTACTAACGATTCTGAGCCAGAATAACCTCAAAAGTCCATATTTTGAGAAAGTAGCTACCCCGGTATTTATTTTGGAAAACGCCCATATACGTTTATTTACGGCATAAACGCCGTATCTTTTTTTACGTTTACTCAGAATTTACGGGGGACTGTATACCTGAGTAAGGTAAACGTCCGAGTGCTCGACACCATCCCAGCAGTTGCCATCTTAAATGTAAAGTCATTAGGCAATAGAGGTGACAGCAGGGTGTCGACTATTGGGCATTAGCGTGTCGAGCACTAGGACGTTTACCTTACAATGGTTTTATTTTCAACTCGATACCTCCACGCGTTCCGGCGATAAAGGGTCCCCTGACAAATAGACGGACGGACAAGAAAGTGATTGTATAAGGGTTCAGTTTTTTCCTTTTGAGGCACGGAACCCTAGAAGTTCTATTTTTGATGTCGGTTAAATAGTTTATAGCGTGGGGCTTAAATCCCCAAAGAACTTGTACAAAATAATGTGTTAAATGCATGATCTCGCCTGTTACGGTGTGGCTATATGATCAGCCGGTGTGTTCAATCAAACCCCATTCGTTTCCTCCTTTCTTAGGTGTCAAGGGTGCTACTATTGAATTGTAAATGTATATGACGCTTCGCACAGTAGGTTCCTAGATAATGTATCGGTCTACAATCTTGCTAATACGACCACGCCTGTTTAGAGAGGGTTGCCGACAAGACAAATGGTCTTACGGCACAAAACTAATGATGCTTTCCTATTTTCCCTTGCACGGGTTGTGTATAAATAAATACATAGTATTAATCAATACCTGATATTACCAATGCAAGTGTATCTCTGTATCTCTATGTTATCTTTTAGTTTAGAAACCTTTAAAAGCCAGTCAACAGAGAAGCTGTATCTAATAATACTCGTAATTTATCCCGACATAAAATTCAAAAATTCCGAATTTAATCTCTTAATTTTCTGATTATGAAATTAAGAGAGTTATTTATTCATCGTAATACAAGATGAATACTTAAGAAAAAGCATCATTACTTAACAGAACCTTCTACAGCAATTGGCTGTTTCAAATTACGTCATAGTCCTAAACAAGTTAAAACATATTTAAAAACTCCCCGAAATCTCGCCATGACCGATTCGATCGTCATTTGAATAGTTAAAAACCACCATAAAAAACTAACTATCTAATAAAAAGGCACATTAAAATTGGTCGAAGTGTTTGACAGCAACGATGGCTTTTACCCCTCTTCTAGCGTTGGTTACAAATAAAAAAAAAAGTGACTCTTCCAGATAAGTTCCGGAAATATACGCAGTAAATCTCCTTATAATAACGGTTAATCCTAAATAAGGTCGTTAAATAAAATTCCGGTGCGCGGGTAAACGCTCGAGTTTTACTTTCACTGCGCGGACGCAGCGTGCCGCCTCGCAACGACGAATTTTAACTTCGTCGCATCCGTCTGTATTAAAATGGGTAACCTCGATTCCAAGGTGCTAGCGCAATTCGAATCATTAAACCCAGACCCACAATTTTTAATTTAATTTGTATAATATGATTGGCATACTGATATGTCTCTGTTAAATAAGGTTAATAGAATAACATAATAAAAATAATATTGTACACCATAGATGTGGTAGGCTATGGAAAAGGTACCAAGAATGACTGTAACATTTTATCTATGTCATTTCATTTCAATCCAAGACTTCTCTTATTTAAATCATTTAACCAACGCATTCCTAACAGGTAGATATTAACCATCAGGTGGTTAATTACAGAAGCCTCTCACAGCACTGCTGCTACCGAGAGCTCTATAAAAATAAGAACTACGGGGCAGCGAAAATAGCACGTATCACCGTTGAAAGGCGACCGTCATAAAACCGCAAGTTTAATTCAACAGTACAATTCGGCTTTGGCAGTCAGTATGCGCGTGCGCGGCAATGATAGTCGAAGGTGCGTACGCCACACTCATTACGACATTGCATAAGCCTTTGTGAGCTGCATCTTCGGAAGAACGACCGTTCAAGCTCTATCACGCATTTGCAATTTTGAGAATTTGAACTTTATTCTCGAGTAGAGAGGTGCAGTTTTAAACTAGGTAGTGCTGATTATGAGACTGCGTAAATAAACTTGTTGAAATGTAGGGCGAATAGAAATAGAACGAAGAAATAAATAATTCCATCTACTTGTCACAGGCAAAAGACTATTCAAATTGTACAGTCACCGGCATTAACATCTGACAATAACATTTATTCGTGTTAAGTAATTGGTTTTCAGTTTTGAAGACTGCTAGTTCTGCGTAATCAAATAAAAAAAAAGAACATTTTTGACAAACTTGTTTGCTTACCTCCGAGTGTGTACTGTTGTACCGGTGTGGGGGTAAAACAGCCGTTGAAATTACTAGCGTAGAGACATTCCATCTTAGTCCTCAGGGTTGTAATATTAAAATTGCAAATGTCCATGGGCCTCAGGACCACGATGGTCACTTACCTACCATCAGGTGACCTGTGTGCTCTTTTGCCTTTCCCATGACATAAAAAAAATTACTTACTGTTAATCCTGTCAGATAATCCTGCGCTCGATAGCGGACAGGCTTGACTGCCCCTACATGAGACAATGCTGTGAAAAGCACTTGTCGAGACAGCTATGTATAATGTAAGAACTACTAACATTTATTCTTTCTTTTTAAGGTTAATTTATTACTAACAAAATTATATGAGTCTGTGGTTACTTGAAATAAATGCATTTGAATATTGCAGGTTACTTTATTGTGTGTTCTAAACCTTCGTTCCATGAATCACTATATAGGTACGTTCATTTATTTAATTTAACAAACGATTACGATGCAACACCTAGCTATACAAGATGTACGATAACATAAAGTAGACATCGAGGTTATACATAAGTCCGTTGTAAGTTTTCGGCTGGTTGGCCTAAAGAAACATGGCATACAATTAACATAAAAACACAATATCTCATTTAGAACGGATTGTTTATGGTATCTTGACGCAGCGAAATTAGCATTTTACGCTATTAGCGATTTATTGGGGTTTAAATCAGTTTTTTGACTGATCGACGCTCCTTTGACCCAAGTTTTGATACATACATACAATCTTGGCTTAAAGTATTAAGTATTTTTATACAAAAGCTAAAATTTGCTTGATATTTTCTGTGTTATTAATAAAATCGGTAATTTATCAAAATAGACGCTTTGAGGTGGTATTGAAAAAAAATCCTTAATTCATGAGAACTTAATTAAATTTTCCGTGTTTGTATATTCTTATTATTACAAAATAATATTTCATTTAAAAATTATTTCAAAAAAACAGAAATGCCCAATACTTTCGGCCAAGGCTGTATATCGATGAGACATTCATTCAGAGCGAGGTACTGATTGTCATATTTATGTAAGGTACAGAAACGTCGGTATTAATGATGACAACGTATCTTTGAGACGTTGTGCTACCTAGACTTGGACATCACTCAACACTCATCTATGTGTCGATATATATCGAAATCTGAATTATCCTGTGCATTACTGCGCCAAAGAAAAAGGCTGTATGTAGAATTTGTAGAATACGCTACAAAGTCCAACAGTGTACAAATCAGGCTTACTCAACATTGAGGGAAAACAGAACTCCCATGACATTTTCGTCAACATTTTCATAGAAATAGTGGTTCGAAGTGTAACGCAACCAACCGGCATCAGCCAAGTAAATTAATGCGAACGAATTACGTGTTTCAGATAAAAATGAAGAATTGCTTATTAAGCAAGTAAAAACTAAAACTATAAAACACTTAAAACTACACAACGCATACGATAAAATACTCTGCATCTTTGACATAAGACACGCTATCAATTATCACGGTGTGTAATACGACATGTGCGAAATTAAGTACATTATACATTCGAATAATCCAGTTACGTAACGCTCACCAAACATATTGGACAAACCTGAGTAAATACAGAAATGCATATTTATAAAGGATTTATAATATTGGCGATAAAGTTGCGCAAGCGCATTGACCGAGGAGGAAGCTCGAGACACCCGCGCCGCGCCGGCGGCGATTAGTCGAGCGGAGGTAAAACTGGTAAACGTTTTCCTGACGCGTCTACGATCGATTATGGAGGATTTACTTTGACAAATAACCGTTTATACGAAGATTTACGCACGTTGACACTCTTTTTAAACGAACACAACGGTTAACCGTTTAAAGTAAGTAGGTATTTCTGCTGCTACCGGATTGCGTCTTACGATGTTGAGTAGGAAAAGGTTGTACGTAAGAAGTTCAGAGACATGATGTTACGAAAAGGCTTTATTAACTAAGAAAGATTGTAGAACGTAGGCATTATAAGTCTGGTACCGGAAAATAATGGTCTACAGAAAACAAAAGAAATAAGTGGTATTTGTGATCGTAAAGGACAAATTATTGATCCAGAATGTTATCGAAAATAGTTGCGGGAAAATGTATAAGACTTCTTTCGAATATAAATTAAAAAGGAAGATGTAAGTGAGGCCGCAGCGATAGATAAGTAAAGGAAAATGCTGGTCTATGTAGCAAAACGTATATGTAAAAGAGATTATTATAAGGCGGTAAATCAACTCTAACTAACTTTCGGCTTTATTTTTTGATAACATAAGATTGGAATTACGTTTGAATCGCGTAATATCATCATAACATTCAATACGTAAACTGTTAATAAAGATTATTAATGTGCACTTATCACGATCACTTAAGGAGCAATCAGTTGTTGAAGAAAATATTCTGTATCTTCTGAAGATGAAAGATATTTATTTAAAATACTCGATTTTTTTTCAGGTGGGAAAATGCGTCAACCTACCTATTGCCACAAAATTTGTTTATCGTCTAAAAAATAACCAAATAATCGAATAATCGGTTCTTACTTACTCGTAAAACTTAATGAAACAGTTTTAATTTTAAGGCACTTGCCACCGCCATGGCGCGCCAGCGAGTATGCAAGTAAAACTGGGCGAGTAGCATGACATTCTGGATCTGGAAAGGCCAATCGATCTCGCTGTATCTCTTTAGCCCGTAATAAACTGTTACTCGCCTAATGTTACTCGAGTACTCGCGGGCGGTGGGACAAGAGCCTAAAAACTGAACAATTATTTTATTAAAAATTATATTATATATATTCATAAAAATTAAAAATAGACTTATAAATAGTTAGTTACAAATAGTTAATTGCTTTGGTTAACATAAATAGCAGTGGCGTGGCGTCCAAAGAACTCGATTCCTACCGGCTTGCCTAATATCAGGCATTTGACCACCTTATTCTACAGCTCTTAAGGAAAATGTACGCCAAATCTGCACCGGCATGCCCTAGGATACCGGCTTACACCACGCCACTGATAAATAGTAAGTGCCGCTGTCTATTCCATATTTCCTATTTATATTACTTACTCATGTAAAATTGTACATATTATAATCACTACGGAAACCTAGCTCTATTTAACAAGTTATGTTAGTTTAGCCTGAAGAAAGCCTCGTAACACTGTTGTCAAGATCTAAAGAGTCACTAAGTATTAATAAGGAAATGTACATAAGTCGTTTCTTAACTAGCTAACTGGTAATAAAACGCACCCACGGTGCAGCCTCAACCACTTGAGTCGCAAGTCTGTCACTCCGACCATTTCCTCATTTAGTTATCTGTAATCTGAACTAAATGCGACAGTAACTGGCTTTTCACAGTTCAGTTGATCTCTCATATCTCTCTTTCTCTCTGATCTCTCCTATCTTTATAATCTATATACATAAAACAAAGTCAGGTAACACTTTTTTATGGTTTTCGATTTTTTCGGTTTGTCCCTGCCCCGAATAACAGAATAACTATAAACATTCATCTAAGAAATGTAATGTTCTGAGGAGGAATGGAGTTCGCCGGGACAGATAGTTTTTGATATAGAGAGAGATGCATAAATAAGAGATATTTTTGCATCGCTCCGTCAAAAACTATAAGTTAAAAAGTCATTGGGTTACTATTATTTTTTTTCTAAACTTATTACATATAGCAAGCATGGAAAAATTTAATGATTAGGTCCGGATAAATATTAGTGTAAGGCGAAGAACACACTGAAATCGCCCGTCGCCGCGATTTTTTCGTACTATGCGCAGCTACACGGAAAAAATCGCCGCGATTTACGCGCCGGTGTGCGCCACCCCGCGATTTTTCTATACAAATCGATGATTCTACATACAAAGTTGAAAATCGCTGAGTCGCGTGTCGCCGCGATTTTCGCTGCAGTGTGAGATCCGCCTAAAATACTATGAAGATACTACCAAAATTTAACCGTTGTCGATATTTCTATTCTAATATTATGCACCTTCTTTCGAAATTTATAAACCTCCGTACAGCATCCCGAAAATAGGCTCATTTGGCTTTGTCGTAGTCGGCTAGTAAAAATACCTTATAGCTTCGGCACGTCGAGGTAAACAGTACGATTGACATTGGAAATCAATATAGGTACATACTCGTATCAGCGACAAATCAAACACCTGATCTGAGTACCTGCCTTGTGTGTTCTAAGAAATGCGGTGGGTAAAATTAATACGTTTGACCGCATTGTAAAGGGATATCGACTTCATAGTATACGACGAGATCCGCGAATCTATGATGGTCGTGTTTGCACAACAAATAAATCATCCGTCTCTTTCTGACAAGACTGTGAGGGGGTTGGCAGCATTTTCTAAGGGAATATACATGACTATTATTATGATTCAAAACACTGCAACTGATGATCCAACTCGTCAAATATGCGTATATTTCTGACAAGATAAGGGAATCGGAGCATTATTGTCTACCTACGTCTACAGCAATAAATATGACTATTATATATGTATTAGTAAATAGCCCTTCACTTTTTTTATAGCCCGCTTCACGAGCGCAGGAGGGGTTATCTTATCTCAAGCCTGTCATCTTGGGACCGGGGTGATCCGTGGTGTCTAGGTATGGGCCCTTTAGCTTAATTATATTTATGTTGTTGTTGTTTTTGTCTTGTCTTAATGTACGAAATTAATTTATTCTAGAACAAGTTCCATACAATGAAGTAGTACTTCATTGTATGGAACTTGTTCTGGAATAAATTAATTTCATTTCATTTCATTATAAAGATTCAAAACACTGGCAGTTGGCACCGATGATCTAACGTAACTGGACTATTTAGCTTCCTTTTAGGAGAAACCGTCTGTGTAAGAAAGAGTTCCAAGTGCCCGTATCCAATAGAAGCTTAGAGAGATTAAAGCACTGGGAATAAAACAATTATACAAACTCAGTTAGCAGTGTGTAATTTGTCATCATGATTGTTTCTTGCGAAAATCACTTGAAGAATACGAAATGAAACCGTGACCTTAGAATGACTGAGACATTCTAGAACCTTCTATGTTTACCACCAAAACATGTTTTGTAATAAATACGAGTAACTGATAGTTAACTCAATGTGTCTTACCCCCAAGAGTTAATACATTCCTCTTAAAGAATCGTTCCTTCGCTTTTGATTTCCTTTTTTTTATAATTTCTTCATGCATACTTTCAAACTAATATTATAAACGTGAAAGTAACTCTGTACGTCCGTCTTAACTTTTCACGCTTAAACCTTTTTTTTTTAATCTTTATTTTTAGGGAGCTTTTGTCAGACTGACTATGCCAGCACCTTTGGACCGATTGTCATGAAATTTGATAGTTTGAGCTCTGGGAATGGACATAGCACACTCTTTATCCCGGAAGAGTATGAAATGAGGGTGAAAGATTATATGAAACGGCGATATATACACTCACGGGACAATGAATTCGGTTAATTTTCTATATAATTGTTCATAGAAAATGACCCAAATTCATCGTCCGTGAGTGTATTACTCTACGCCTAAAGGAATCTAATAGCCCACATTCGAAGACGATTAACTATTCTACGCGGACCAAGTTGCGGGCAAAAGCTCAATCATCAATAAATAATGACGTATTTATGTTTCGTAAACATGATTAATTTTAGTAGTCGCCGGCCAGCGTTCGCGAACACTACTCATGATTAAGGGAATGCCGAATGCTCCCGAAACATGTCGAGTGAATGTCTCACGTTTTATTTCGATATGATTGAATCTCACTGTGATTTTCTAAGCAAAATATGATTAATTTCTCAGTCAAGCTCCTTTAAATTCTGGAGTTAAGTATGCTATGATCAGGAAGTCGGGAAGAAACGGCAAGTCTCCTTTCCTTGGTTAAGCTATGACTATAGACACTTTTATATTGAACATTAGAGTAGCATATTTACAACAGATCTCGGGACTTTACAACCGTGAACAAATTACCCTGCACTATACAGATACACGTGTCACGCAATGGAATTATTTTTCGAGATACAAATCTGTTTTATGAACGTACGCACCTGATCAAAATCTGCAGAATTGCTTCGCTTTCTATCTATAGGGATATGACTGTAGATGGCTAGGCAGTGGGCCGGACATGAATTCACCCATGTCATCGAAAATCAACCCCTACAAGCCCAGGGGAGGGACAGTTAATAGGTACAATAAACCGAAATCTATCTGAGACCATTATCCTAAACTGGAAAAAGTAAAATTTTCTAGGTAAATAACTTAACCAAGACACTTTGAAATCACATTATGTGGTCTTCCACTGGATCTTTATAGCATCGTCGTCATAGGAATCCACTTATCAGGCAAGCATAGGAATCCACTTATCACGCAATCATAGGAATCCACTTATCAGGCAAACGGCTGACTATGTTCCCCCTGTTTCAGGTCCTGACGACGAGCTGCGCCGGTCCGGTCTCATCCGAGGCCGCTTCACCCGGCGTCCCCGCAGCGTCCTCTCTGATCCAGAAGACGTCATCTCAGCAGGATTCGAAAGAATCCTTGCTGAGATGTCGTCAGACGGAGCCAGACGCACACAGCGTCCGTCACCGACCTCCTCGCGACAACAGCACACGAGGGCCGCGTCCCGACTTGCCCCAGGACCCGAATGTCCTGATTTAACTTCACTCCGACCTCGCTCGGGCTCAGCTAAGTTTCTTGCCGGAGTCTTCTTAGCTGGGCTAGGTTTTTAGCGAACCGGCACCTAAAACTCCCATTAGCTCGAAACACAAGTTCACATAAGGACAGTATGACCCGAGTCATCCTTCCCGCTGGTCCGCTGCTCACTCTGAGCAATCAGCGCAAAGTCAAGGTGGCCCTGGCCAAACGACCTGGTTCGACTCCAGGCGTTCAGCCCCCACCTAGCCCGATCATATCGAAGTGGACCGGACAAGATGTCCTGGTTCGACCCCAGGCACCCCGGCACCCACTCAGTCCGACCCAACTCAGGGTGGTCTGGCTAGCGACCTGGTTCGACCCCAAAGAACGCCACGGCCAACCACCCGGTCCGACAATCGCTACGCCCGGGAATGGGTTGCGAGTATGTCAGTTGCTAAAAAAAAAAAGCATTGTCGTCCGCTTTTGAAATCCGCTACTTCCGTTACCCAAGTGTGAATGTTCGATTCAGATTATTTTCAACGAACGAGGATTGAATGAAAATCACGAAACAAAAAAGTGTTCTCAATGTACTCAATTCATTTTAAGGTGACGCATCGCTAAACAATGAATCCGTTTTCGGAGCATTTGCGCCCCGCAACCCGCTCACCCCCCTATATTTTTACGCGGTATACCGTATATCACACACAATCAGTCGCAAAAATGACATTTCAAGTTACATTATAATCGATGCTAATAACGCTCACTTATAACCTGTGTCTATAAAAACTGTCATTCTAAAAAGAACTCAATTCCATAACCCTATATGTCAAATTTGAAAACGCACATTGAAAACTTTACATTAATATTACCTATCGAAAAGTGCCTACATTGTTTATGTCAAAAGTGAACAGAAAATAAATGGAGTCGCTTCCTATATTTTTAAATTTTTTATTTGTTAAATCGATACACAAAACTTAGTAATGATAATGTATTCTACAGATCTACTCAAATCAATAAAACACTACCTTGTTTTCTGTACTGTTTGTATGGGAAAAAGTAAAGTGAAATTGATAAATATATGTACCGTAAAAACGAGTAATTCTAAATATTATTTGTGTTATTTATTTGAATGGAATAATCAAAAAACTTTAAATAATTTTCGTGGATTTTCCGAATACAATCCTACTAATATTATAAATGTGAAAATTTGTGAAGATGTTTGGATGTCTGTTACTAAATACGGGGTAACAACTGAATGGATTGATCTGAAATTTGGCATGTAAGTAGATCAAGTACTGGATTGAAACATAGGATCTATGCCGGTAATTAGTTCCCTTGGCACTATAACGGGAACAACGCGGGTAAATGCTAGTAAAGAATAAATAATTAATCATTTGAAAAGTGGTCGAATGATTCATTCGCGGATATGCTATTCACGAATAAATAATTCAGCAATAAAAATATCGTGTTATTGTTTAGTCGAATAATTATAAGTCCTGATAATTATCCGAATAATCTTTTGTACTCGGATAATTATTAGGAGAAAAGATTATTCCAATAATGCTAATCTTTGGTTAAGAACTGGTAATGTATAGATAGGTACTACTGCAAATTATAGCACAAACAAAAATTAATTCGAGCATGGTGTTTTTACGGGCAATATATTGAACAATTTTTACATTTTAAATTTACAATATATTTACATTTTTACATATTTGTCGGGAATTCGTAGAAGCACTCTCAAGTACTTCGGGGCGCGGGTTGCGGGAGGAAAGACCGGGAGGCAGAGATTGGGCGAGCCCTTGTCGTGCGCGGACGCACATGCGTGTTGACGAGTGATTGATTTAATAATTGGACGAATTACCTAGTGTTAGAGATTTATTAAGGACAATCGACCTGTAATATTGTCTAACCTAATTAAATCGTGTATTGGACTAATTTGACTGTTTTTATCATCTCGGGGAACCCACTGGCGATTTACCCATCAAAATGCCCACAGATGACGAAAATTGCGACATACGAGTATTTATATTTCAATCTACGTCCATGTCAAAAAACCTCTGTCATGCGTTTGGAAACAGTATAAAATGACCACCATTAGCCATATATGTACCTAAGGTCAGTGCGTTGTCTGTGCCAGTGTTAAAAAATGTTTAAAAAGTTATTAAAACATCTTTATCGATACTAGATATAATGACAATCTAGTTGGCCTTTGAGTGTTTATAATAACATGTGTAGATAGTAGATGTATGCAACTTTACATAATTAAGCCTTAAATACTCGTGTGATCTTATAATGGTTATGTTGCTATCGTGTTTTAAGACCTCTCGCTATGTATCAGTCAGTAGTATACCCTTCTTACATATTTACATTTTGTAAGCGGATAGTTCTCATATTGTTTTACGAATCCATCACAGACGTGGTTAACATTGATTTAATATACTAGAGAGTGATATGTATTATACATTACCTACTAAGTATTGGCTACTCACTAATGCATTCAAGAAAAACCGACTTATGAGCCATCCTGTATATTTACACTATTATAGTTTTCCTTATTTTAATTTAATACAATGGGTATATTACAAATGTTTCTATTTACGTACACCAAAATAATATTTAATTGTACAATTGAAAGTCTCGACGACGCCGCTGTTCCAATGTCAACATTTGTTGTCATTTTCCCGCAGCGTAAACTAGACTTATTTGTGGTATAAATATGACGATTACTTACTTTCTCTTAGTCATATAGTTACATTTTTCAAGTAATAGTGCTTTCCTTTTCCTTTTGGAAAAACCAACACGCTTTTTTCCCATTATTAAATAAGATTTCTCACAGGTTTTGTTTACGGCGCGGCCAGTCAACTGTCACAGACCTGTCGTTGGCAACGGCCGTCGGCGGACTGAGGGGAGACTGATTTCATACAAATACGCGCTTGTGCTAGCTTATATGAAAAGGTCGTATACGTAGAAACGGTTTTTTTCGTTTCAATTACAAACTACAATTAATTTTCAAGAATCTGGTCTCAGATATTAAAGTATAGGTTAAAACTATGTTACTCAGAGAATTTAGGGGCTTAAATAGGTCTGGTTTGCCTGTACAGTGCAAATTCCGCTTTTGAAAGAGGTATCTTTGACATACAAAAGTCTGTTACAAAAGTTAGCAAATCGTGTTTCTGCGTCTCAAAAAATGGAGTAGATGATCCCAATAATCAGGTTATCAAATGTTACTTTCATATGTTTTATGATTCCTGAGAAAAATCGAAATCCCTGCCACCAAAATTTCCGATTCGTCATCTTAAGTTTTCCCACTGACGTCAAAGGCCCTGCACCAAGTTAATGTTTCTGTTTAGCCCATCGGTTGACTAGTAAAGAATGCCTTAAGGCATTAAGTCCGTCATTTATGCTTTTTTGTATTGTGCAATAAAGATTAAATAAATAAATAAAATAGGGATGTAACGATACCGATACCGATATATCGGTATTGCCGATATATCGGTATCGCCGATATATCGATATCGCCGATTATATACAACCGATATTTGAAGAGCGCGAAAAGAATTTGCTGTATGAAAAAAAAACTGCAAAAGGTAATTTTAATTACTGACTTAATTTATAATATTGGTCTATTCCTTGTGCAATAATAATTACTATGTTAATATATATTTGGTTCATAATAAAAAAAATGTGTTGACAATTTATTTTTACTTTACACCTTCAAGGTTGACTCTCTGTTAAATATAGCCAAGTTTTAGGCATACTCGTAATAAGGACATACAAATAATAAATCTGAAGTTCATACTTCATTAGTTAGCTAAGCTATCGGTATCGCCGATAATTTACTACAAATATCGGTATCGGTATCGTATCGGCAAAATTATGTATCGCTACATCCCTAGAATAAAATAACGACGATGAAGTTAGGTCCACCTCTCGGACTAGATGTAATCGTAACATATGGTGGAAGGATGGTTTATTACAAAGTAATCACCAATGCGGAAGAGAGGCAACAGCGATTGCCGTCATGCGCTTGCGATTCCAACCTTTACAGGAAGGAGTTTGAGCATTTATTTAGCTCTTAAACGTTAGTCACGACCAGAGGATTCTCGGGCCTCGTCAACTTATTTGAATACGTTTTGTTAAGCACAGTCAATAAAAAGTACCTAACCATATAAATATACTATAGACTTTGGTCCCACTTTCAGTTGAATACTGGCATCAAAAGGTGATAAATACGTACGAATATACAGATGTAGTGAATAATCCTTTCCTTTCGTATTTTCCCGGAAATGTTCGTTTTTGTCTTACTACTTCACTCGCACTCAGTACCCATCGAGACAACGTAGGGAACGGTCGCATTGCAAGAGGAAGTATCTATATAGAGTAGTTAATACCGCTGTCATAATCGAAGTCGTTCATCCAATCAGAAAATCATATTTATTTATATTAATTTCTCTGCTGGTTTGTTTTGTTTTATGTTGAGGTGTCTTTTTGTTATGTCATAGTATTTTTAATTAATTAAAAAAATTAATTGTTATAAAAAAGGTCTGCAAAATCCTATTGTAGTTTTGACTTATAGTTAGACTTTTGGGGTTCCAATTCTTATAGAATCATTAGATCATCCCAACCGGAATTTGGTTTTTATCAGTGCGTTTTATTGAAATAAAACGTCCTCGGTAACTAGTTATATTTTTGTTTACCTAACGAATTCTTTATATGATAGAATCGTGGTGGTTTTAACATCTCAGTGTAATATACTTCAAACGGGCAGTTTGACATTTGACATTGATAAATAAAGTATGCGATTTATTTGATACCTACACGTAATTTAATAATACAGTAATTCATAGACACATCGGCAACATTCGGGTGTTATCGTTGTTCCGAGTTTTGCCGATAGGAAAGGATTATTCACTACATCTGTACCTACTTTATAACACATTTCAAAATTTAAATAAGATTGTAAGTAAATGTACTTAGATTGTAGTTGTTAAGTTTATTTTATCGTAATATTTGATTGTAATGTATTTATCTATGGGCCTTTGATGCCTGAAATAAATTATTTGAATTTGAAATGACAAAACCGTAAGTCGTTGTCTTCATATTGTCATATATGAAGTCAACGGCATCGTCAGTGACTTTATAATGACATACTTAATTAAAAACGGACAAAAGTTCAGACTGCACTGCCCTCACGATTATACCGTGTATAGATTTTCGATAAATCTGCCAACCAGTTAGCAGAAGGTGAAACCGAAACTCACTCGAAAAACTCGAATATATTATCTGGATTCTTCAATGTAGTTTTAGCATCAGAGTGGCAAAACAGTAGAATTAAAATGAGAGATAATACCAGCCCAGCCCTGTTAAGAGACATCGATTGAGTGAACTCAAAATCCACCTTCATAGCGTAGCAAGCGTAAAACAGTTAAGATTATGAAATAAATGCAGTTGAAACTTGCAAACTAAATATTGCTACTGTAATGGGCTGCTAATTGCTTAATTATAAATAACTTAATTATAATTCACTTTCAGTCATTAGTCGAAAGAAGGATTGATGATATCAGGATGAAGATTGTTAAAAGAGATATATACACTCACGGACAATGAATTCGGGTCATTTTCTATGAACAATTATATAGAAACTGACCCGAATTAATTGTCCATTAGTGTAATAGTATATATGGTCATCATGTTTTAAAGATTAAATTTGCAAACAAATATTAGTTTTATGGATAAAATGGATAAGAGATTAGCCACTGTTAATCAAAGATAAATAAAATATGAAACGACAACTTTATTAAAATTTAAGAAAGTGAAAGATGAGTCAGGAAATCTAGTCTAGATACAGCACGAGCGTAATGTCCGATATATGTATGTAAAGCTACGCCGTATGTCATTGCCGAGGTGAGTTTGTGGGGATTAAGTTAATAAAGATATAATATTAACATGTATTAATTAATGCATTGAGTTTTTAATTTATGCAAATTCAATTAGTGAATTTTGATTGGTTTTAAAATTTTTAGGATAATAAATTAATAGTTATCACCACAACCATTCTCAGTACCGTTAATTCGATAAAACATAGGTACTTAACCCATTATAGCGCTTGCTGTACCCGCACGGGTACAGAGAGATAATCATGAGCTATCGAAGTGAGATTGGAGAAGTATTGTCTTGTTACAAAAATAATATATAAACACCCAAAAATACAGAAAAAAACACTTTGGGCAAAATTACATCCCGCTAAATCTTAAAAACAAATGCATAAATATGCTGATATACTAAATATATCTCGCTTTTCAATTCAATTTGTTTTCATAAACAACAAATCTAAATAATATAACTAAACTAAAATAAAGATGTATGTTTTAGTTATATTACATAGTTTCGTAGAGGTAAGGCTAGCCGCATAACATAATATTCGGTACAATGCAACTGAAATTACTTCAGTAAATAGATACCCTGTCAACACTAAGCAGTAACATTAGTAAATCCCGTTGACATTATAAAATCTATGCGCCATTTCGCAACGCCTAAAGGTTAGTCGTATCGTATGCACTTTTACAGTAGATCATAAAGGGTTGGTAGGAGGAGAGCCGGCGCGCCGCGCACGCGCAGTGAAGCGCCAGCGCGAGCGCCGACGCGACGCTCGCGCACTCTCGATTTCCTCCGGTGAAAACATGTGCATGAGTTCAATTTGTTAACAAACAAACTTACCCGGTCTTACGGATTGTTCCAAGTATACGATTCTGGTGAGTATTTTTATAACGAGTACTAAAATGCTATGAGGGATGAGTGTAAAAATATGTAATGGACGTTTTCACTTACGATATTATTATAGAGGTGTGACTTCGTAATACATATTAGAAAAATGTGAAATCATTTGAAATGTTGAATCCGCTGCCTAAGTTATACACAAAGTTTTAGTTACAGAATGACGAAATAATTAAGGTAATTTACAACAAATTAGGTTGACTTAGTTTAATCTTACCTATATATATTATGTTCCTCGGGGGATGTGTTTGTGTTACTCCCACATAATTACTACATTTAAAACATATATAAATATATTCAAGAAATCTCGTATAGAATACAGATTTAGCAAATATTTAAATAACCACAACACAACTCAGTTTTTATAGTTAAATGTAAAAATGAACATCCGAATTAACATTTTCTGACTTATGAATTTCTAGAGCCAATTGACCAGGTTAGACTCGAATTTAAATTCATTTGGTACAGTTTCTAGACTATAAGGAATTTATGGGTATAAAATACCTACACAGACATGTCAACATCGGATGAATAAAATGTTGCTTTGAAAATAATATAGATATTATGATAACGTGTCATATCCATGCGGCTGTGTACCTACGTCTACGTCAAGAGAATTTGTTTTACGTGTCCTTTTTTCACGCATCAATAGAGCTACGGATAAACGGCTTTTGCATTTAGATAGAATATGGATCGGAGAGGACATATCATTCATTTGTTTTTCGTTCAACACTTCGACATATTCGAAATATTCCTCTAATCAAAGGACACAAGTGTTACATAGCAAACGACAATTTTGTGTGGACAGTATGTCGAAATAGAAATGTTTATTGATTTCGCTAGTTAAGCAACGCGAGTATACGAAGCTGATTACACAATTTTCAGACAGTAATTGAAAACTTTATCCTATTCTCAAATGTTGAGAAGTGATACTGATCAATTTTAGGGCATCAGGTTTTGATTGATCGATGTTTTTGTCTCATAACATAAGTATTCGTATCAGCTGATAATAAGTGATCTAGGAACCTAAGATAGGTAGCTCATTTGGAGCAATTCAGTAACTAAAACCCGATTTCCACCGACTTGCCTAATTCACAGTACCCAAGCACCTCAGCAGTAGTAAGGATTGCCCTCGAAGAAAAAGTATGCCAAATGTGGCATGATTTAGGAATAATTTTACGTCACAGACATGTTGTTCACAACTTTAATTAAAGTGAAGGATTACTACTGACTTTATGCCGAAATACGATCGCTATAGCGGCAAAACTTAACCAGGAACTTCGTGCGGCGGAATCTTAACGCCAGACAGTGTAATTTATATTTCGCTACCCAGGAGCCGGGCATCTAGTTAGGTAGCACTGAATCTGCCCTATTCTTCTACTCATAAAAAAACAACCATCGTGGTCTGGTCAAATAACGGAGGGAAGTAAGGAAGGAAATTGAATGTCTGGAAAGGAGTTCTGACATAACAATGGATACCTCATGTGTCAAAAGAGACTCGTTTACTGCGCTGGGCATAACAACCCAAAAAGCATCTTGCTCCCCGACATCGACAGAATTTTGTGTTTAGACTCCTTGTGGACGTTGTAGTTGGGTTAGATATTTGTCAACAAGGCCGGCCAGCATAACTGGCCGCGACAAAGCAAACTATATTTAATGAGACGGGATAGGTAGTATTTGTCGAGCGACATAGAGTCGTTCGTTGTGCTAGAAGTGCTGGTCTCTCGTTTGGTGTGTGAACCATCCTACTGGATGTTTACCGCATGGCTTTGTGTGTAGATTTGCTGCATAGCTCGGGCCTCCCCCATTCTTTCTATGTGGCCGAGACAGCGCAACTCTCGATACATAAGATTTATGATTCCTGATACCAGCCATAGTGTAAAATCGTGATAATAGACAGGTGAATAAATTCAAGACCTGCCGAGCAACAGAATAGTGAAAAAGCCATTAAGTAGGTACGACTTTAAAAGAGTTTCGAAATATAAACTCTTCCAAGGCGCATCGCATCGTTGCACCCACACTTAAAAATGATACGTTACACATTTAACACTTAACGAAACCCAATTAAAATTAATATTATTTAATAACTAGGTAAGCTGAACGCACTCGACTAGTAGCAACTAGCGCGTACTTCCTGATTACGAAGATTACGCTGTGTTATGGATAATAGCATTAAGGTTCTTTGAAACGTATGTTCTTAAGGTCTTTTTCTTCTGGCCTTGTGCGGCGAATGCATAATAGCCCGTAGCCTGGGGCTATGCTCCTCGTTATGCGCTTGCGTTGTGGTTACCACTGTACATAACCCCAGTTACAATGTTACACTTTCATTGCCATAAATTCATCGCATTAACGTCAGAACACGGTGTATACGTCGGGCATGTCGGTTATGGTTACGCTTGCGTCTATTGTCGTGTATCATCCTCACATAACCCCGGTTACTTTGCATGTAATGAGTTGTTCCACTGGTCTTATAACGCACGACCTTTCGCGACAATAATAACGTCGGCGAGATACTTAAGCCGGTGCTGGTATTTCCGCCAAATGCTGGTGTTGCTGCCAAGTAGGTAACAAATCTAACGACCGACGCACATGAAGAAGGCCGAGGACAGGATGAGATGGAAGCGATTGGTGACAGAGGTCATCAGATAATTTCAAGACGGACACGACCTTCAGCAATGAAGTCAACGACTAGGGAGAGAGAACCAATCTGACGAATATCAACTCTAAATATTTGATAATCAAGTAAAATATGTAATTAATACTCAATATTAACTGCCTTTGTTAATTTTTTTAATAAATGTCAATTTACTTATATTTTTCATCCTAAGTTTACATGAACATGTGTTTTAAAGTATTATAAAGTTATATGGTTCACTATTATCTGGCAGAAACTTTTTTGACATATATTTGGTTCGCATAATAATACTTAGCAGAAGTATTGTTTGGCAGAAACACCTTACGCAGAATTTTTTTTAGCAGAAATCATTTCGCAGAATTTTATAATCCCGAATCATATGTTGGCATAATGTTGATGGTCATAACAGTCTTCTAAACGAATAGTCATTTCGTAGATAGTATTTTTGCATAATATTTAGGTGGCATAAAATTGTTTGGGTTGCAGTTCAAACCTAACCTAACCGAGTTTTTTTAAAAGCAGTTAGTTTTTGTTGGGGGATGCAGTTCAAACCTAACCTAACCTACTTTTTCTGTGTAGTATATTTTTTTTCATGCGGGGGGCTTCGCCCCCCGAGCCCCCCTTGTGGGGGGCTCTCCCCCCCGTCCCTCCTTTTTTGGCCTTTCCATAGCTCCGCCCCCCCGTCCCCCCGTTTTCTTCGTTATCCTTATAATTTACTAAACTAACCTAACCTACTTTTCTAACAGCCGTTCGTTTTTGTAAGAGGCTGCAGTTCTAACCTAACCTAACCTACTTTTCTAACAGCCGTTCGTTTTTGTAAGAGGCCGCAGTTCTAACCTAACCTAACCTACTTTTCTAACAGCCGTTCGTTTTTGTAAGAGGCCGCAGTTCTAACCTAACCTAACCTACTTTTCTAACAGCCGTTCGTTTTTGTAAGAGGCCGCAGTTCTAACCTAACCTAACCTACTTTTCTAACAGCCGTTCGTTTTTGTAAGAGGCCGTAGTTCTAACCTAACCTACCTACTTTTCTAACAGCCGTTGCAGTTCAAACCTAACCAAGTTTTTTTAAAAGCAGTTAGTTTTTGTTGGGGGACGCAGTTCAAACCTAACCTAACCTACTTTTTCTGTGTAATCTTTTTTTTCATGCGGCCCGCGGAGCCCCCCGTTTTCTTCGTTATCCTTATAATTTACTAAACTAACCTAACCTACTTTTATAACAGCCGTTCGTTTTTGTACGAGGCTGCAGTTCTAACCTAACCTAACCTACTTTTCTGCAAGCAGAAAAATCATTATGTCATAATAGAAGTATGCTACAGGACTATTATGCTACAAAAAATTATGCTAAAAAAAAAACTGCGAAAGTCATTATCTGCAAAATGATATGCTACAAAATGTATTGTATGCCTAGAAATAATAATGCCAAATAAAGTTTATGCAAAACTACCATTCGACTAAATGTGTTTCTGCGAAACATGTTCTGTGGAGTGTATTTCTGACCAATATTATTCTGCCAGATGAGGGTAACCCAAGTTATATCCCCCATATAGAAGGAAGTCAATAAATAAGTAGCAAAACTACGGTGCTAACATAAACATCGATACAATAACAAAAACTTATCGTAACTACATATTTACAAATAAGTTACAATTTTCGCAGCGGCAGACCAAATAGCAGAATCCTATGAGTAATACTCTCAATCACAGCATATTCATCTTGATTGCATTACCGTGAAGATATAATCATTTGACGAAGAGCATTGAAGAAATTTAATGCAATTTGCCATAACATACGTTTTTAAATGCAATTCAATTTTCATACAACACTGACTTCAAAACAAAATGAAATACCTGTATTCATATGAGATGGCCCGAAAACTAGTGACTGAGAATTGCGATGTCCGGATAGGCAGAGACATCAGGGTAAAGCGAATCGCTTTGAAATTCTTGAGAATCCTCCCGAATACTGAATATTTACTCCGACAACATACGGTCATGGCAACAAGACTTGTTATTATGATATTGTATTAATGCTTATTAGCCGAGTTGTGCAACACGTGTAACACCGGTGTACTTTTACATCGTGTACTCATGCGTATGGGACGTTAAAACATTATAAATTATGTACACTCGCGGTCAATGAATTCGGGTCACCCTAATTTAAATAATAGAAATACGTGCTTTTCACTATTTGACACTTGTTTCATTTACATAATATACTATTCTTCAATATCTGGAATAGGCAATATCCGCTAACTCATCATAAAAATATTATTATCCAAAAATGGTGATTTTTGCGATATCTCACTCCGTTAACGTCATTATCTTTCATGTTTTTACGAGTTCGATCTAGACCTGAATATTTTCAGTGATTTTTGCAGATAATATCAAAAATTAATTAAAGATCAAAACGGGATACAATAATTTCACAACCCTGGAGTATTTTAGAAAATATGGCGGTATTTAACCGACCCGAATTCATCGTCCGCGAGTGTATATTGACTTGAGTTAACGAGTATAAATTTGCTCCTGCAACTTTACTTACACAGAGTCTGACCTATCCAAACTTCGGCAGTTTAGGAGCGCACGATACCTTGGTCTTGACCTCGCAAACGATGTGATCCGTACTTCGTCCGACTATTACGCATTCATAAAACTTTGCTTGTGTGCGTTCGTTTACAATTAGATACGTGAATAGTTACAAAAAACTGTATGGCGGTTAGGTAAGGTAAGCAAAAGAGTATGTGTTACGATTTTTGCAAATTTCTAAAAAACGGTGCAAGTTAGGAAAACCGTCATATTTTTCCTGTGATTTTTAGGATGATATTAATAATTGGTAATATTATAAAAGTACAGATTTTTCTGTTCAGTAACTTCGAAGATAATAGAGGAGAATGGTATTTTTTTTAACTATTTTTCGTCCTAAATCAAAAAGTAGGTACATGATTAAGAAAAAAATAAACATGGTTTTGGCACCAACAAATTAAGCGCTTTCGTTTGATACCCCACTTAAAAATAAAAGTAAAAAAATTATAAGATTTTTTTATATCTAGCAGGCTTGGGTTAGCGACTTTTTAAACTATTCCGAATTTCAAATCGATTGCAGCAGTAGTTTCTGAGATATCAGACGGACAGAGAGATAGTGTCGCTCCAGCTGACTGAGGCGAACTCATCCGTTGCCTCTTTTGTTTCTGGATTAACGCCCTAGCTGAGAATCTTGCAACTTATGTAATGAATGGAACCGCTAAGTCGCTAACATTCCATCGGTTCGCAATATTAAGAAAACAATAGACTGAAATTCGCAGGCTCTGCGTTCGCGACGATTACTGCTGAATTTGTTCCCACTTATTATAATAGTCCCAATTAAGTAGTTGAATAACTGTCAGTTAAGGTTATTCACACACATAAAGAGGATCATCATTTACTTACACGACTGTCGTGGTGGAAATGTATCATTTTATAGTTTGGTACATTCAGTCTGCTCAAATTGACAGGACAAGTCTTAATAAACTAGAATTAACGTGCAATCTGTCGTTTCAGGTCATTATCATCATTTTCAGATGTTCTTTTGCTTAAAATATTTTTTTTTTGGCTTTTTGCGAGTTTTCATGGCATTTGGTACAAAAAGTGTCGCAAGCTAAAAAATAACACATTTCAACCACGATTAATGTCGCGGGAGCAAATGATGACCCTTTTTAAGTTTGTACCTATGGGAAGCCGACCGACTCGAATTGCCTTAAGTAGTTATAACTGCACTTAAATGCTAACGATAATTATTATTTGTTAATCTGTGGGATAAGGGGCCATTACATAATAACGTCAATTTTCAGATTTCCTAGACCTCTCCCTCCCCCTGTGTCTGTGTTTCTATATTTAACATAGCCTGTCACATTTAGTTAGACCCTCTCCCTCACTATTTTGAGAGTAACGTAAAATATGGTTGACCCCTAACCGAATGATGTTTATTTTCAATTTAAATCAGCTGAAGATTTATGACTTCAAATTATTGCGTGCTTAAAAATCGATTAATAAGATTGATTGATAGATCGATGCCGTATAGACCGTGATAGTTTCTAATCAAATTAACCTTTACTATAATCTGTTGTTGATTTATCTTGTGTATCTAAGTGATTACCAACAAAAGTGTTTTTTTTTTTAAATCAGACCTAATTATACGGATAAGTTATTCGCGATTGAATAGTAATAGAGACAGCGTCGATAATTAATACTTATTAAGTTCGAGCCCAATGAAGTTAAATACATGTAATCTAATTTATATGTATTAAAAATTAATTAAAATTAATAATTCATGAGTTATGTCTATTTTTTAAGGGGCTTCCAGGAAAGATAATCATTTTCTTACATCGCACATCATTTTAATTAAAGACGTTGTATTGCCCATTGATTTAAATATTCAGCCCTAATTCGCCTTTATTGCACTACCCGTTGAATAACGGGTTTGTCGGGTAACCTCCTCATTTAAATAGCAAACCTAAACGTTTATTTGCGTAGTTTTAATGAATCGATATTTTATTTATTTATTCATCACAACATACTTAACTATTTATGAACAATCTCTATTAAAAAAAATGTTTGAAAACAGTATTCAAATAATTCAGTCAAACGATTTAACTAGGTTTAGGTGTTCCACTAATTATAGAAGTATAACTTCACAATGGTTTGCAATCAGATTAACAATAGCCAAGCAAACGCAAATAGTAAGTATATACTGTAGGTTATCTAAAAATAAACCTCAATCAATATAGCATACCGTACTTGTGTACCAGCTACAAAAAACTTCTTTTTTATATCATAATCTTATATCATCATTAGAATAACATAGGTACCTAACTCTACAGCGGGCATTTATGTAGTAATTAACCCGAAATAAATGCCGTCGAAAAAAAAGAGGGATGGAATATGGACATCTCGGAGGTATTTCCCCGTATTATTTAGCCACGTAGTGAGACCACGTGAAATAGTAAGTATACACATTCGTAAAATAATTAGATACCACGATTACTTCGCACATAAACTAAATGCACTTTGCACCTGTCATCGCTTACCTATATCAGAAGCTGCTATTCATATAAATTACCACTAAAATACAGTAATCAAAAAATGCTACGCATTGAAGTGCAAAATGTGGAAACGACTCTTATTTTCATACATATACAGACCAAAGCTAGCATTAATAATGTTGCCTACCGTACACCTGAATGATATAACTGAAATATTTTCTAAATTCTCAAAAATATGTGGCAATGTAACATTTGACTTTCACTTAAACTCGTATAAATCTTAATGAGTGTAATTAGCGATTCTCTAATTTCTTGAAAAAGTACAGCGCGATAGGCATTTCTGGGGGCAGAATATTTAGGCGCAAAACTACAAACTTCTCATACTGGGTCGTCAAATTAAGAAAGCAAAATGCCTGTTAAAAATCTTGTGATAGTTTGCTTCTTGAACACAAAATGCAAGTCAGGTTAGGGAAGGTTCGAGAAACACAACATTTATAGTTAACCGAAATTAAGTCAAAGTAGCAAGCTAATTTGGAAGTTCCTTTATGCTATCGTATAATTTGGGCCTGATTTCAAATAATCTTTCTTCTAAAGAAAAGAGTTGAGAGTAAAATTGACAAAAATGCTTTTGTCGAACAAAAACAGCTCTATGGAAACAGCAAAAAGTCATTTTCGATTAGTACGCTAACAACTTTTTAATTCACTTTATTAAAAAAAAAAAATAAACGCCGAAAAAGAGGTGCAAAATTGGAAACAATTAAGGCGAGGTGAGACCAGAATCGGGCACGGAAGCCTAGTTTCCAAATCATTTTTAGAGCACTTATTTGACTCGTAGGTCACTGTAAAACATATATAATAATATTCAGAACTGTATCTAGGGCTTCCTCTCACTTAGAACACGATAGCGAACACTTCGCTCGATAGAAAAGTAGCGCGAAAACACTATAAAATAAAGTATTTTTTTCATTTTTTTTCATTTTGTTCATCACCAGTTACCTTTTCTGACAAAATTAATACCTGACAATCATGATTTCACAGTCATGCAGGGCATCCTCTCATGTTTGGGTTGATAACGTATACTTTTATGTTAGAAATCGAAGATAATCTGCAATAATCTGCATTCCGCCCGACCCTAGTTTGTATGTGAAATGCGAGCCAGGTCCTACCGCGCCTTAACCTATTTCCAACTCTTGATTCTAACTACATACATCATCAATCGCTTGTCCTTCTGTTCTTCTGTGACTCTAACAACATGTTTGAAGTGATTTCTGGTCAATTCTTGTTTATAATTACGTTTAGTAGGAGTAAAGAAAATATGAATGCATCTGATGGTGTAGACCTAACTTTTATCTAATAGATGATGTTAACTGGATATTAAAAACTCGGCCTGGTAAATTACTGTTTATAGTTCAATCGATACGTGCACTAACAATTAACACTAAATCTTTATGTATCAATAAAGGGAACTGTAGGTCTAAATAATATAATAACTTTAAGTACCGATTGTTTCTGAATAAATAAATAAAAAAATGTTTAACACGTTCCCTGTCAATGTGGGGTCATGAAGGTTTTTTTCAGGAGTCCGTGCTTCCACTATGGGGTCACTCACTTCCCCATACTCCGCAAATACATGTGTCTCACAGATCAGCATGTGTTTGCGGCCTTTGCAGTCGAGACTCTCGGACCGTGGAGTCAAGATGCCCACGAACTTATAAAGACGCTGAGCCAAAAGCTCTTCCAGACAACCGGGGACCGCAGAGCTGGCTCGTTCCTCACTCAACGGATCAGCATAGCGATCCAGAGGGGGAACGCAGCCAGCATAATGGGGACCCTGCCGCAGGGGCCCGATCTGGGGGACATGATGTAGTTTTAGTCTAGGTTAGGTTAGTGTACTCTTAATTTAATTAATATACCAATATAATTCTCTAAGTCTTATTATCCCTGAAATTCAGGGTTCTAACATTAAGCTAAACTTAAAGTAAAATCAATATCCTACTCCCATACTGATTGCACAGTTTGGACTTGTGACATTGTCCGATAGTTTTGTATGGGGACAGTGAACGTGTTAATATCAACAATGTATTGTTGTTATAAAATCAAACAAAGTAAGATTACTGATGAGCTCCACCTATATTGTCATAGATATCTGATAAAATAATATTGTACCTACCATTGGCGTGGCGTAAAAGATATCCTTGGGCAAGCCGGTGCAGATTTGGCGAACATTTTCCTTAAGAGCTGTAGAATAAGGTGCTCAAATGTCTGATATTAGGCAAGCCGGTAGGAATCGAGTTCTTTGGACGCCACGCCACTGGTACCTACGCCACCACAAAATATATCGTGACTGATAAAAAATGGCATTTGTGGCAAGCGTGCAGTTGTTCGATCGTCGTTCGATATAACCAACAGGCGTAAACAACCCGACAAATTGACTTTCAATGTTTCAATACCAATCTGAGCGTAATTGGACATGACATGAAATGCGTAACTGTGTGCACTTTTACAACAAAAATACCGACAATGTTATATTTAATTTCAAGTGCTTACCTGCGCCTATTTATCGAAGCCTACCTCATTTTGGGTTCGAGTAACCCAACGAACATTAACTACGTATTCCTGTTGATATTACAAGTAAATAATTGACCTATATCAATATACGACGAATTCTGTTAATTTACATTAATAGTCTTATGGGGCGAATTAATCAGTAAATTGAGCATCTCCTTGTAAACAAGTCCTAACTAGGTGTAGAAAATATCAAAAATGAAAAAGAAAATAACAAACAATAGGTAATTTTTTTGCCGCGTAGTCGCTTACCATCGGATGCTATGAAGGTATGAAGGTTAATCGCAAAAATTAAGTAAGTGAGTTAGTCACATTTCTTGTTTAAGGCTTGTTATTGTTACACATTTGGGATTTTACCATTTATAAAAATAATAATCAATAAGTATTTTGGAAAGTGAGCGTTTTTCAACTACACTTAATATGACTTTTTTATTTGCAATAGTCGTTAGAATAAAGTTAATAAGGGTTCCTTTTTTACCATTTTGGTACGAAACCCTAAAAATTGTCGGATTACACGAGGCCACGATAATACATCTATCTATATACATAAAACAAAGTCGGGTTAGTTAGAGAATTTATAACTCGAGAATGAGTGGACCGATTTTTCTGATTTTTAAATTTTAACAGATTAACTATTAAAACATCTAAAAAATTTAAATTTCTGGGGCGGAGCCGGGACAGCTAGTATGTATATACAAATACAAATATTTATTGATAACACCAAAGTCAATTAGGTAAACAGTACATTATTTGACAGCCATTATCTGCAAAATGTGTATAATATTAATATAATACCACTCACACTAACAACACTAACACTATTACATGCCTCACGTGCATGGTAATTCAAAATGAACATACCATAATATTGATAAGTTTTATTTGCTCGATGGCTGCGGATTTTTACCTGAAATTAAAAACGAAATATTATGTAAGTTTCATAAGTATTATAAATTACAGAGATTATTTTCGACACCAGTATTATCTTTAGAAAGAAGTACCTACAGAAGAAATATTTTTTTTATTTCTAAACGAGTATGTGACAAGGATGTACAAGAGTGGTACATTTATAGAATGAGAAGTATCACCAATATTATGTTAAGTTACTATGCAGAACAAATAAATCAAAATAAGCGTGTTTATGTGTCATTTTCAGGCTAAATGTCCCCAGAGCCATAAAGACTTTAGTAATAGCCAACTATCAACACTATATGGAAAAGAAAAACAAAAGTGTCAGATATACGTAATAAAAATAATGTGCAAAGTTGGGTGTGATGCTCTCCATCACCCATCTCCACTTCAGACGTTAGGCGCGATGCACATAAAGTCGTACGACTGAAGTGGAAATGGTCAGGCCGTGTAGCACGGACTCCGGTTGACAGATGGACGAAACGTAACCACAGGGCCAGATCCAAGCGGAAATAGTAGCCGAAGTAGACCCAAAGATGACATATTGGAAGATTGTGAGGGGTAATGTAATTCTAAGCTGATACCACCTACAAAGCACAAAGAGGTGTCAATATTGCTCTTCTTAGAAATTACGTGTAAGTTCTTAGTTCGTCGAGTTCCAACGACATTCGAAATTCTTGACAATCTATTCAGAAAGTTAGTGCACAGGCGTGCGCTCGAACGCTCCTCCGTCGAAACCACTTGAAATTGGTCTGAAACACGCAATCATAATTTGATTGAATCTTTTTAATGGATGTACCCCTCCAGAGATAAGACGTAGTTCGACATCACTTATGCCTGCTAGTAAAATAATTTTAATAAAAAAATACCTTATGAAAGAAACATGATGTTTCTTTATTCGTTTCTTTTAATGCGGGTAACAAATTACACCACATTTTAAGTTACATATTTAGATGAGTGTTAACGACGCACTCACGGATCTCGTGAGGTCCCGAAGTTAACAGCTGATACAGCTACGATAGCTCTTCAGGTTCATACACAGGAGGTTGTAAGGCTCCTGGAGTTTTAATTACTAAGGGATCGATTGGCTCAAAACAAAGGTTCAGATTTAACACTTATATTGTTTTAAATCACTGGCTCTAGTGTGCATTTCCTAGGGTTCTACCACGCGGGAAGAATAGCACTAACAAACCCGGCTCTGGCTTAACCATCTTTTAAACACAACACTTAAATCTATTACACGGGATATAACACAGAAATAGTCACACAAAAATCAATCAGCGAATCAGTATTAAATAGTTAATAATGTTCATACTTCCCTATAAGCTATTTACACGCTAAACACTATTAAAGGAATACTTGTTCTTAGTTGGGCGGCTCGGGCCGCAACACGTAATAAAGAAATACTGTTTCACTGACTTTAAGTCCTACCTAGACTTCACTTAGGTCATAGGCTAGGGGATCTAGATTTACTATGTTCGGATCGGTTCACTACTGGTTCGGTTCTGTTTCTCACTATGAGTTTACAACTTGGGTTCACGACGCCAACTCGTCTCCGAATGAGCTCCCGGCGTATTTAAGCAAGCGATTGTTGCGCAATACTTACAACATATTGCGTGATGGAAAATTCCGTTCAGAATGATACCATCCTACGCTGAATTCTCGTGGTCAGACCGAGAAATTATAGGGCATCGATACACAAAGTTGTTCGAAAACTTTCGCTCTTTGCCGTTTTACGTTATGGTAACGACTAACGTACTATATACTCGACTACACAATCCTCATGGTAATTATGAGCGTGCTATATGCATCGCCTCACAATCCTCATGGTAAGCTGGCTCTGACCGGTAGAAGCCTCGAGTGGGTGTGTCGAGATCTCCTACCAAATCGTTCACTGGCCGCTCCTAGCACTAGTTGCCAGTGAAGTCTGGGTACACTCGATTTACACATTCGTTACGAGTCTTTATCTAAGCTCTAGATAGGGGGATCGGGTTCTAAGGTTTACACAAGTGCTAATGAGTCGTTACACTACACATATGGCCTCTTGTACGGGCAAAAACTCGTAAAATACTTAAATATTTCACTTATATACTAACTATAAAACATGGTTCTAGGAAGTAGTCCTAGGGCTTATAGCTACTTACAAAACATGTTCAGGGTCTTAGTTAGACGATGTTCAGTCGGGTCGGGGTTCGGTGGGGCTATCGTCAACATCCTCCCCCCGCTGCTGCGTCGCGGCAGCCTCAGGGTGTAGGGAGACGATAGCCAGCTTGGAGACGAGGCGCCGGAACATGCCGCCGACGGTGCGGACGTCAGCACTTCGGACGCTGCCGTCAGGGCCGGGGAAGACGGCCTCGACGATTCCCCGGGGCCACACGTTGCGTGGCAGGTTCGGGTCTACGACGATCACGTAGTCGCCGACCGTGAGTGGACGCTCGCCCAGCGCAGAGGAGCGGCGCGGCGCGAGCGTCGGCAGGTATTCTCGGACCCAGCGGGTCCAGAAGCGGTCGGCGAGCGCCTGGCTGGCGCGCCAGGCCCTGCGGTCGGCCTCCTCGCAAAGGCCAGTGAGTGGGACCTTCGCGGGGCCTCCCAGCAGGAAGTGGTTCGGAGTCAACGCCTCCTCGTCATGGTGGCTGACGGAGACGTGGGTGAGGGGCCGAGCATTTACTGTGTACTCGGCCTCGGCAAGGAGAGTCGCAAGCACCTCTTCCTTGGGCGCTCGCGTCTTCAGTGTGGTCTTCAGGGCTTCTTTTATTGAGCGGACCATGCGCTCCCAGGCGCCTCCTTGGTTCGGTGCGCCGGGCGGGATATAGCGCCATCCCATCCGGCGCTGCAGGCCGTAGGCTTGCAGTTCGGGCAGCCACTCGGCATAGGCTGCTTTCAGTTCGGCGTCAGCACTCCGGAAGCACGTCGCGTTGTCGGAGTACATCAGGGCCGGCCATCCGCGTCGCGCGGCCATGCGGCGCAACGCCATGATCGCGGAACTCGTGTTTAGGGTGTGCACGAGTTCCAGATGCACGGCACGGGTAGTGAGACAGGTGAAGAGGGCCACCCATCTCTTTTCCCGTCTTCGTCCTATCGTGACGGTAATCGGGCCGAAGTAATCTTGGGCGCAGTTCTCAAAAGAACGTACGTGTGGTTCGATGCGGGCCAGCGGCAAATTTCCCATCGCTGGCACGCGGGGTCTGGCTCGGCGCAGTGCGCAGTAGCGGCAGTTGAGGCCGACTAGGCGCACTGTTGGTCGCAGGTGGAGTATCCAATACTCGGATCGCAGAGCATTCACGACGCTCTCGTTGCCCTGGTGGTGTGCGCGCTTGTGCGCACGCAGGATCAGCAGCCGCACGAACGGGCAGCGCCCGTCCAGGATGGCTGGCCTCTTGTTGATGGGGGCTGGCGTGGCGTCGATGCGGCCGCGCATCTGGATGACGCCATCCTCGCTCAGCACCGGGTCCAGTTCGTAGAGACGGCTTCCACGGGGCACGGGCTCCCCCCGTGACAGGCAGCGCAGCTCTTCTGGGAAGGTTCTTCTCTGTGACCACTGGAAATAGAGATGTTCGGCGGACAGTATATGTTTCAACAAGAGGGGTACACGGGATCTAGTCTTCATAACTTCGACGAACTGAAGCACACGCGCAGTTGCTCCAATCAGTCGATCGTAGTTAGAGAAGCGATGAATGTCCGGCAACGGCGAGACGAACTCCGTCGACGCGTGACACGTCGCCTTCAATTCGGGCGGCGGCCCCGTCGGCGGCTCGGGTTCGGCTGGCCATTCGTTCGGATGTTCATATAAAAATTGGGGACCATTAAACCACACACTATTAATGTCCACGGTTCGTTTGGGATCGGATCGGGTAGGGATATCTACGGCGTTCCTATTCCGCACACTCTGTGCCAAAACAGGAGAACTTGCTGCGCCAAATATCATTGACGTCATTTTGTAGATGTCTGGGGGGTCGGTTCGGTTTGCGCCCCGCCATAAAAACATTACGCGCACTCTAAATTGTTCTATGTGAAAATGTCGACCCACCTCGACACAAACTGAAGAGCATCGAGGCGGCGCGTCGACAGTGCGCAGCATAAATGTCGCGACCGGTGTCAGTATCGCCGCGCGGGCGGCGCACCGACCGTGCGCAGCACAAATGCCGCGCTCGCGCCTTCCCTATAACGTCGCGTTCAAATCAGGTCCCTTCAATACACGAACGTTCGGGTTCCGCTGCGACGAACACGCCGCGGCATCGAAAATAAGACGAATTTTATACTTATTTGGGTTCTTCACTGCGAAGTGCGGCAAATACCATGCTACGTTACTATTTTCACTATCTGGAATTTTCTTCGCATATTCTTTCTGCACTAAATTATTTATTTGTGCAGTGTACTCGGCGGCGAAGTCGGGGTCGCGGTCCATCTTACGTTCGATGCCGCGCAGCCGATTGAACGCCATGCCGAAACTTGGCGGCAGTTGCGGGTTATTTTCCCGCCACAATTGACCGAACTCATACTTTGGTCCGTTTACCCTACGGACCGTCGCATTGAAGACGTCGATTGCTCGTTGCTCTGCCGGGTTCACCTTGTTCACGTGCTTAATACCTAAAGCGTCGACATCGAAGTGCTGTTTCAATAACTGATGCAATTCGAGGTCTGGTTCGTGGCAATGATATGCCCTTACATGATCATCGGTTCGTACTAGGCGAGGCGCAATACCGAATATCGCCCATCCTAGTTGGCAACGGATAGCGGCAGGCTCGTTATTGCGGCCAGTCCGTGCCTCCAGTGGCATCATCAGGTGCCACTGATCGACCCCCAACAATACCCGCGGCGTCGCGACGTCGTAGCAGGCTTCTTGCAGGTCGGCGAGGTGCTTGTAGCGCAGCATCTCGTTCATGTTCATGCGTTGTTCACGCAGTCCCAATTGATGAACGGTTCTAAAAATGACGGAATGTATCGACTCTTCGTCGCGTCCCTTTAACGCGACTTGTACCTTCCGGCTTCGCTGCGTGGTCTCCATATCTCCCACGCCTTGGATGCATAGGTCCGTAGCAGGTCCGACGGCACCTACGTCGTTCGCTAGATCGGCATCAATAAGGCTTATTGTTGATCCTGAATCCAGAAGGGCGTATGTCTCAGCCTCACCCCTCGGCCCCTTGATGACGATGGGTACCACACGCAGCAACACCGACGTACGGGAGGTACCTATGCTAGCTATGTTCGAAGTAAACTCGCGGGCTCCGGCCGGCGAACGCGGCGGCTCCGTCCGGCGAGTCTCTGGTTCGTGCTCGTACCCGCGCGCCCCGTTTGCGGGCACACGCCGGGGAGGAGCGGGTTCCTCATCCGCCCAGCGCGTCCCACTCGCGGGCGCACGCAGATGAGAGACTGGTTCGTGGTCCGCCCAGCGTGCCCTATCCGAGGGCCCCCGCTGCGGCGACACAGGCTCGAGTCGCCCACCACGCGCCCCGTCAACGGGCGTACGGTGGTAGACGACGGGTTCCCGCCGTGGCCCGCGGGGCCCGCTCACGGGCTCACGCCGAGACATGACAGGAGGGGATCGTGGTTCAAACCGTGGTTCATTACGTGGTTCATAGTGTGGGTCAGGTCGTGGTTCGTATCTTGGTTCATGCGGGGGATCGTGGAGAAGACGATGATGGGCGTGGGGGCAGCCGTTAACGCCGCAGCCCTTCGCTCGGCACTCGTCCCTCCTATGCTTGCTATCAAAACATTTGAAACAAATCTTGTTGCCCTTGGCCCATGACCAACGGGCGGCGATGTTCATCGCGCAAACCTTCTTGCACTCTGGAGTGCGGTGCGACCCGCCGCAGCACAAACACACGCTGACTCGTTCCGTCGCATATGCTTGCACGCGGGTCGGTTGTGGCCGAGCGCCGGTGCGGGCCGGCGGCGCGGGCGGCGGCCGCGGCCCCGCACGGGATCGTCGGACATCCTCTGAAATCACGTTACGCCTCGGCGGCGCACGTGCATGCGAGAACTCAAGCTCTTGATCGCTCTCGTCCATGAGAAATTCGGCCATCAGCATCAACTCGCTATCGCGCCGCGAACCGTTTGCTCTAGCGTACGCGCACCATCGCGATCGTAGATGCGGGCTTAACCTTTCCGTAATTTCTCGGATCAGAAGTGGATTCGCTCCATAACTCTTGTTATCTAAGTCCACTAACGTTGAAGCTATATTAATAACTTTGATCGCAAAAGAATTTAAATCCGTCGCACTTGGCCCTACCGACGGAAGCCTCTTCAAATCTTCTAATGCGCGATCAATTAATAAATCGGTACGACCGAAATTCTTTTTCAAAATTCGTACGATTAAATCAGGGTTCGCGGATGAGGCTAGCATGTGTTGCACACATTGCCTAGCCTCCCCTTTTAAACATTGTCGCAAGCGTGCAACATTTTCGTACGCCGAGAATTTATAACGCGACGACGATTGCTGGTACGCGGTGAGAAATGTCTGCCATTCACTAATTTCACCGGCGTACGCAGGAAGCTCGTAAACTTGACGTGGAGGAGGGCGCATCATGGACTCTAAAGTCTCGGCAAGACGCTCGATACCCTGGCTCCTGGTTCGGCTCGTAGAGCGGTCGCGGATCGGCGTCGACTGTACCGGACGGCGCAACGCCGGCGGCGGCGGCGACGTGGATCGCATACGACGGCTATTGTTCGGGTGGTTGACGTCGTTCAACCACTGGTCCACCCGGTGGACGGAAGCGGCCATCGAGCCCCCGGCACGGTAGTCACCGTCGCGGGATCCCTCGGCATCGATGCGCTCCATAGTAACGGCTAAGCGTTTATGTACTAATTCTTTCTCTAAGTCTATCTCGCGCCTATGTAACGCGGCCAGTTCCTGGTCGGCCAGTAGCTGCGCCTCGCGTTTACGTAGTTCCGTAGTACTACTACATTGGGATCGGATAGTTGGCGGTGCCCGCGACGTCGATGGCACTTGATCTGCGAAAACGACTCGCTCCGGCACACGCGCACGCATTTCTAAGTTCGGGTTCACACGCGGGATAGGTTGATCACTCGAGAATAAATAAGGGTTCGACAGCTCACGGTTTCCTGGCTCTGCAAGCTGTTGATTGGTGGTTCGTTCATGCGCGGCCTGCGCATGCGCGGCCTGCGCACGCACGGCCTGCGCATGCGTCGCTGCTGCGCGCGCAGCGTGCTCCGCCTCGGCGCGCTCCTCGGCGTGGCGGTTCGCGCGACGCTCTTCGTTGCGGCGAAGTAGCTCCTCCAGCTCTTCCCGCTGCTCGGTGGTGTCGGTTGGAGGTGACTCCGGTGAGTCCCTCGGTTCTGACTGCATTTGCAGCCGGGGATTGCGGAGGGGCGCCCCGCTCTGCTCGCCTGACTGCGCTTGCAGTTGGCGGCGGCGGGCGTCCGCCTCCTGGGGGTCTGACTGGCTCCTAGTCAGCACCATGGTTCACACGCGATATTGTTACGCGAACAATCTAATCGCGAGACAGAAACAGCTGATCGGTCAGGTTCTATCTATACAGGTTCGTTCGTGCCTAGCGTTCGACTTGCAACAACTGGATCGGATGCTTGTTGTTCAAGTTTGCTGGTCACGAGTGGCTCTACGTTACTTTTTACTGGTTTGCAAACTATGTTTTAAATTTCGTTGATTTTGGTTGAGTTTTGAGCCAAATGAATTTTTAATTGAAATTACGTCGCGGCGTAAAATAAAAAAATTAAATAATTCCAAAAATTATAAAAGTCACAGGATCGGTGCTCCACAGGTTCAGGGTTCGGGTTCTGGTCGAAATTTGTGATTCGCACAATATTTGACCGATTTGGAGCACTTGGAAATTCCAAAAATAAATTGCGTCGTTGCGCAAAAATATTCGGGAAAAATCTACAATTTACACTAGCAGTACTCCTAGAGTACGCGGTTCAGGATCAGGTCCAATTTCGTGATTATCACGAGAATTGACTAAGTTAGAGCACTCACAAAAAATTTAGAAAAACAGAAACAATTCGATAAAATCGTAAATAATGATTTTAAAAATCCCGGAACTTCACGTCTATACGTGAAATGGATCAGGGGTTCGTATTCCGGGCTTTCCCAGGTTCAAGGATCTGAAGACCAACTCAGGGTCTGATGATGTTCACTCACTGATTCTATATCCTCGGCTCGAAGGACCAAAAACTGTTAACGACGCACTCACGGATCTCGTGAGGTCCCGAAGTTAACAGTTGATACAGCTACGATAGCTCTTCAGGTTCATACACAGGAGGTTGTAAGGCTCCTGGAGTTTTAATTACTAAGGGATCGATTGGCTCAAAACAAAGGTTCAGATTTAACACTTATATTGTTTTAAATCACTGGCTCTAGTGTGCATTTCCTAGGGTTCTACCACGCGGGAAGAATAGCACTAACAAACCCGGCTCTGGCTTAACCATCTTTTAAACACAACACTTAAATCTATTACACGGGATATAACACAGAAATAGTCACACAAAAATCAATCAGCGAATCAGTATTAAATAGTTAATAATGTTCATACTTCCCTATAAGCTATTTACACGCTAAACACTATTAAAGGAATACTTGTTCTTAGTTGGGCGGCTCGGGCCGCAACACGTAATAAAGAAATACTGTTTCACTGACTTTAAGTCCTACCTAGACTTCACTTAGGTCATAGGCTAGGGGATCTAGATTTACTATGTTCGGATCGGTTCACTACTGGTTCGGTTCTGTTTCTCACTATGAGTTTACAACTTGGGTTCACGACGCCAACTCGTCTCCGAATGAGCTCCCGGCGTATTTAAGCAAGCGATTGTTGCGCAATACTTACAACATATTGCGTGATGGAAAATTCCGTTCAGAATGATACCATCCTACGCTGAATTCTCGTGGTCAGACCGAGAAATTATAGGGCATCGATACACAAAGTTGTTCGAAAACTTTCGCTCTTTGCCGTTTTACGTTATGGTAACGACTAACGTACTATATACTCGACTACACAATCCTCATGGTAATTATGAGCGTGCTATATGCATCGCCTCACAATCCTCATGGTAAGCTGGCTCTGACCGGTAGAAGCCTCGAGTGGGTGTGTCGAGATCTCCTACCAAATCGTTCACTGGCCGCTCCTAGCACTAGTTGCCAGTGAAGTCTGGGTACACTCGATTTACACATTCGTTACGAGTCTTTATCTAAGCTCTAGATAGGGGGATCGGGTTCTAAGGTTTACACAAGTGCTAATGAGTCGTTACACTACACATATGGCCTCTTGTACGGGCAAAAACTCGTAAAATACTTAAATATTTCACTTATATACTAACTATAAAACATGGTTCTAGGAAGTAGTCCTAGGGCTTATAGCTACTTACAAAACATGTTCAGGGTCTTAGTTAGACGATGTTCAGTCGGGTCGGGGTTCGGTGGGGCTATCGTCAACAATGAGTGTTATGAAGACGTATTTTTTACATGTACCTACTTTGATTTCTTGTATCGATACAAGAAAACAAAGTACATAGAGAAATTTAATGGCACTACCTATGGTTCAGACCGGGAATCGAACCCGGTACCTCTGGATTTCCGGCCCAGCGTGTCACAGCGTCAGTGAGACGCTACTGGTGCGATTCCCGGTCTGGACCATGGGTGAGTGGAGTGCCATTAAATTTTTCTATGTACTTTGATTTCTTGTATCGATATATGTAAAAAAATACCTCTTCATAACACTCATAGGACGGGTGCGTAACGATGGCTATAAAAATTTTTGGTATAATATTAGTCGCAATAACGCTCATTTGATATAATTATTAAATCATATAACAACACTTAATATATTTACATATGACATAATTATTATTTCTTATAATGATCATTTGATAGAATAACATTTAATATAGCATTCTTTAAGTATAATGCTTATTTCCTATAATGAACTTATGGTATAACGTTATTTTCATATAAAATACAATTGGCATAACCATTATTGATATAATGTATCAAAAAGTAGGTTAGGTTAGGTTTGAACTGCGTCTCCCAACAAAAACGAACTGCTATCAAAAAGTAGGTTAGGTTAGAACTGCGTCCCCCTACCAAAACGAATGGCTATCAAAAAGTAGGTTAGGTTAGGTTTGAACTGCGTCGCCCAACAAAAACGAACTGCTATCAAAAAGTAGGTTAGATACGTAATAGAAAAAGGGGGGACGGGGGGGCGAAGCCCCCCACAAGGGGGGCTCGGGGGGCGAAGCCCCCCGCATTAAACAAAACTCAAACCATAAGTTCAATTAGGTTAGGTTAGGGTTCGAACTGCGTCCCCCAACAAAAACGAACTGCTATCAAAAAGTAGGTTAGGTTTAGGTCAGAGGCGTTACAATTTCAAATATACAATAAATGGTAATAAAGATTTATATACCTATTATACCTCTTGATTGTTATATATTATGATTTGTATATAAAATGAGCTTTATACCATATAATCGTTATAAGAAATAAGCGTTATACCGAACGTTAAATATACGAAATAAATGTATATATTTTAAAATTATACCAAACGTTTATTATACACAATGAGTGATTATACCCTTTGAAATTATATCAAATGTTGATATATCGATAGAAAATATATTAAATATTTTTATATCGATCATTACACACCCTCATAGGACACTTGACAAAAATAGTGTTTACTAGCACTGAAATCGTGTGTCCCATTAGGACAGCATGTTAATTCTTGAGAAATAAGAAACTCTGGCAGAGGGAAAACTTTTTATTTTCTTCCACGCGAATTAAAACCCACCCGCATCTTAAAAAAAATCATGATAATTTATCTCTATTCAACGCTTATTCGAATATTCCAATAGTTTAAAAGCTTAGACAACTAATTTGGTACTACGACGTATACTGATTTACCCAATCAGTACGTCTAGCATAACTGGTCGCGACTTCGTTTCTCGCGCGACAGAGCATCACCTGCCACTGTCACACGATATTGTGTGGAAAGAGATAGGTAGCATTTGTCGCGCGACAAAGAGTCGCGTGTCACAGTTGTGCTAGGGGTACAGACCTGTACAAATACGTATAATTTATCTTATTTATGTCGATACTCATGTGATCAAACCGTCGAGACAACCTATTGGCATTGAATGATGTAACCAATGGTAGTTAATTGAATATTGAACAGGTTAGGATGTGTGCCAGATACCAATAAATAGAACTCGGTGAATCACAGTCGATTTGTAAAGAAGCCGCAAGGTCGTAACCAAAAGGATTATTATAAAACAAACAGCGTAGGTAACTTAAAGTAAAACTTTCTAGTTCTAGCTATAATATATTATAGCTCAAACTATGTAAGTACCCCCGAAGATGCTAAAAACGTAGAGCAACGCGGACTAAGTGGTGCGTGGCCTAGCTTAGTATTTCCCCTCTGCCAAGCAATCTGCGCCCGTGATCATATTCATCATATAAAACTCGTTGCAATTGGATTAGTCGTCAGACTAAATCTAGTCACTCATCTGAAGAGATCTCCATGAATATGCCGAATTGTTCCGTGTTTCGTTGCAAAAGAAGATCTAACACGTCAAACGTACAAAGAGATAGTGTTTTCTTTCACATCTAAAGTATTTAGAATCACATTATCATTATTTACAACCTTTAAAACATAAAAATTACAAAAATCTGGTTTGATATTATTTGAAGTTTTTTTACTAGTTGACAAACAAGCAACATCGCGTTACCATGGTGTTCTGCAAAACTTATGAATGTTGTGCGTCACGTCATTACACTATTTCAAAGTAAAATGTATCTTTGTGAATGTGAATTGGTCAATGTGTTGTTTTGTTCTATTTGTTAAGTGTTAGTTTCGTAGTAATAGACGATTTTTCATGTACGCGTGTGTAAGTAAGTGTGCGTTACCTCGTTCGGCTCTCGCCAAATATGGCATAAATTTGTGTACCGAGCAAGCGCGTTATGGCGCCTCCTTTCCGTGTTCCTCTAAGGCTAAAAACGAGTAAAAATATTATCGTCGGGTGACAACCAAGAGTCACTCAATAGTCAAAAAAGTAAAGTAACAACCAACTTGATTAGACTAACAGCACGGTTTATATTCCAATAATTTCAATCTTGTTAGTGAGTGAGTTTTGGTTGTCATCCGAGGTTATTATTGTCACGAAAACAATTGCTGAAAATCTCAAGCGTAGGCGTAGGTAGATTAGCAATAGACTTTATTATACAAAAAAAGATCAACTTGTCTTGCATTAAAAAATACAAGATTCGCACCGTCGTAACGTATGATTTCGATAAGTCATATAACAACTATTGGGATCATTTTCTAAGGTTTGTGGGTCATCTATTTGTGGCCATTCAATATGCAAGTTCAATTCGCATGGAGCGGTTTCCAAGTCGTTTACGTAATTGATCGAGTCGAGAGCATCGATCTTTCTCTGATTTCTCGATTACGCGCGGCAGGAACAGCGCGCACGCAATATTATGTGATAATTTAATGACAAAAAATAATAAAAGTGTAATCAGGCTGTGACATACCGAGACGGACATGGAGAAAGAATATCCATACTTGTTATAAGTTATCACCTACTTGTTTGACACGATCACCGTGGCACGCCCGAAACGTCGAGGTAAATGTGCAATGTTTTTGATATAATATAGGTGGTGAACCTCGAAATTGTTATGTCCTATCTCATTTGCCCGTGTTTACTTCGTAGCCACCAGTTTGGCCCAATTGACCAATCACAAGCTGGTGGCACGCTTCAAAAACGCATACGCGGGTAAGAGACAGGAAACGTAACAATGTTGTTTCTGACTTCCACGCGTAGAATTCTTAATGAAGGCATCTATTTCATCAAGCAAAGGCTTGTCATTCCAAAACCAGGGGCTTGCAAAGATCATGCAGACCCCAGAATTGATTGTATTTGTGTCCATGTACCTACTGTGGCAAATGTACCTACTTTGATTGGAAATCGAAACCGGGGCCAACACACACATATTTTTATGCCACGCCTGGCCATAAAGTAGCTATTACCGCACGCTACGCGTACGGAAAAAGCAGCTTTCTGGCCAAATGTAGACATAAAATGATGTACACAACACGGGAAGTGATAAAGAAAGCCCTCGACCGCGTATTTACGTCCCTCGCTTGCAGCTCGGACCGAAAACATCTGTGATCTCGGCCTTTTTTTGTTTTACCACCCTAGTAGTGTAATGTACCTACTATTGTTAACATTGGGAAGATATCTCGTGAGTTCCTCTATGTCCTCTATGTCGAGTGTTCCGTCCGATTTCAGTAGTACCTGTAGATTTTTATGTAAAATCCGACCGTTAAGCTATCACTACATATTCCAAGTGACATTAATGATTACAAACTATGAAGATTAATTTTTTATTTTTCCATTATACATACCGTAAATAGTTAAATACAGTACAATAATTATTCTGCCGCCCTAATTCAAAAGGACGCATCTCAAAAAAATCAAATTTAGTTTTTGCATTCTTGTATACAAAATGTATCAATGCATCATATGACATTTCTAAAAAGAAATCTTAGTTTGTGAAATTTTCCTACAAGTCATCAAGAAAATTCAGCACACCTCCAAAATCATGCCATCTCCACAAATAAAACTGCTTATTTCTTAACTAGGAAGCGTCCTTTTGAATTAGGACGGCAGGCAGTATTGTCTCCCTAATAAATGAAAGTTCACAAGTTTCACAACTAACCACTATATATAAAAACGCCACCTAGCGTTGAAGTGCTAAACAACGTAGCTACGCTACAATTTACACAAACTTTTGCTACTTGACAACAGATGGCAGAACATGTCTGGCATTATTTCAGAATTAGCACTAGTTTAATGCAACTTAAAAGAATTCCGCATATCATCATCATTAATGTTAATCTATTTTGAATATTTACAAAGACCTAAATGATCATAAGTTTATAATATAATGTTCTTTGCACCAATTCTTATATTCCACGATAGATGGCAGTAGCAGTCTTCACATTTTAACGTAAAATAAAAATACCCTTTAAGTACCAGGTATTCTAGAATTAGTTTATGACACTAATAATACAGTTTTAACATATTATCATAGAATTATAAAGTTTTATAGCATTATATTGGTTATTTTTTTACTTATTTCTAGAAAACTATTCCATATACTACTTGGCAATAGATGGCAGCAAGTACCATAATTACATCAAGTTTTTTTTTTTATCAGATACTGATATTTAATTAATTCCATTTAACTTTTACATAAATAATAAATAATATTTCTAAATTCAGTGAACAAAATAGCATAAATCATCCCCGTTGGCCCGTTTTTTGTTAAAGATAATAAGTTTCTACTATCGACAATAGATGGCAGTTAATGTCTGTATTTTCTTGCTAACATTATAGGAATTGTATATACATGATAGCAACAATTATTACATAACCTATTGCGTAGATCGAATACATCTAAACATTATATACGTAAACCAAAAAATATATATATTATACGAGTCTGAAACGTCAAATAAATAAATGTTACATACCTATTCATGTGAGTAACATAAAATTATCATTTCATTAATAATTACTATTATTTAGAAAATATTATCGTACTCCTATACATAAGTATAATAAATGTCATTAGAAAATAGTATTATTGCTTACAATTAAAAACCAACACATAATGACGGAATGTGCTGCCATCTACCATCGAGTAGTCGAAGTTTATTCCTATGACGTTATAAGGATGGGGATATGATGGACTAATGTTGAAGTTTACAACATCATATGAGTTGGGGAGTGTATTTTCAAAAGGGCTTATTTTTGTATGGTTTTCATATATGGACAGGAAATTACTATAACACAGAAGAAATAAACAAAAAATATATGAGAAATATAAAGTCATGAAACCACAAAGTTTTACAACTTTTTTAACATCCCAAAGAAAAATAAAATCTAATTTCGGAATGCTTAGGTACATAACACAGAAGAAATAAATGTACGGTAACTATGTGCTTAAACGTACTTTGCCAAGCTCAGAATGACAAATCGTTAATTTTTAGGGTTCCGTACCCAAAGGGAGCCAACGGAAATTAAAAAAGAAAAAAGGGTCACAGGACTTTATCTTTTGAACCATAATAGATAGAAACTTGAAATTTTAACAGAATGTCGCTCACAGATCACAAAGTAAAAAAAAAAAATTAAATTAAGCATTAAAGGGGGTGCCCATACAAGAACCGTGTTTTTATCGTCACTTGGCCGGTTTTTCCATACAGACTTTAGAGAGGACACGGTTTGTACGGGACGTTTTCAACGCTCGGAACGGTCGGCTACTTTCGATTGCAATTTGTGACTGTTATAGAATATACAGCTATTTTTTCTCACAAATAGTAGAATCGATTTACATCAGAAGAAAGTCCAGTCCACATGTCTATTTAAACCATTGTCAAAAATGTCAAAACATAAATAAGGTTTCTAATCATTAAAACTATCAAAACTAGTTGAAGGAATCTTTTAGTTAAAAATAAAAATTAATGATAAATTAAAGCTCAATGGCTCGACAGTTGTTTCGGCGAAAGGCTGGTTGTAGCGAAGAGTCTCGATCAACACCTCCAGAGACTCTGGATAGCTGGGTCAAGGGTCGGCTACTGAAGGCGGTACATCCGGACACGGCAGTAGTGCCTCCTGTTTCTCTCTACAGCCCTAACCACCGATAGCTTGAACCATGCCACGCACTCTCTAAGGTGTGTTTCGAGTCGGTCAGTTTTTTATACAAACATAAATTGGGTCATTATTTGCTTCCACGGCATCAATTATGTTTAAAACAAACTTTATTGAATATCTGCCTGCCTGCGAGAAATGATATAAGAAGTCTCCAAAATTTAGTATTTGACTCTGACGGTGCCTAGGCTTGAAAAACAGGTCTACGTGAGACCTGACAGGTGATTCCAAAATCAAACTCCGAATAAATAATCAAGGTGCAACTCTCTATTGGTATCTGTGCCGGCCGGCGCGTCACTCGCGGCAGACCAAAGCGCGACCACGCACGCGCCGACTCTCCGGAACAACTTTCTATCGACACATTCGAAAATCAAATTCGAAAAAATAAACATAACCTCTTTTATTATCTGTGTGAATTTTCAAAATTAGAACCAGTTTTTACTTTTGTTTTTTTTTAATGAGACCGATAAAAGTGAACGCATAGAAATTTGGTGAAACGAAAGTGAATATTGGATGGTGGCATGCGATAAATTTGGTTTCGATCGAGAGTTTGCTGTCACAGCTTTAGTTCCGGGCAGTTAATTTGTGGATGTAACAATGGGTGCCAGGTAGGTGAAACCGTTCAATTATTAATTACTAGCATTTACCCGCGGTTTCACCCGCATTATTCACGTTAATGTCCCAAGGGAACTCTTTTCTGGCATATTAAGTATCCAGGACTTGGTCTACTTGCAAGCCAAATTTCATCTCAATCCAGCTATCTAATTTTTACCCCGTTTTTTAGGAATAAACATCCAAACCTCCAAACATCCAAACATCTTCACACACTTTTACATTTATAATATTAGTAGGATAACGTAATTATTCCTATCAGTCGGATTAAAATAACTTTATTATGGATACAACACAGGTGACACCATGACTCTGTAGGTATTCAGTTCTCTACCCTTCGCACTAGACTAGAGTGATCGCAACTAACGGTTAAGCCCTGTAAGGGATTCACTACTTCGCCGTCAATCTCGTCCCAAATAAAATTTGACCCGTGAACTAATACTAAAAGCCCGTAATAGTGGGTCAAAATATTATGTCAGTCCGCTCGTCGTTTCAACTTAACGGACCGCACCAACCAGCATGACCGCCGATTATCAATTATTATAATTATTACGGGTCAAATTATATTTGGCACGATATTTACTACTACTCTAGGATCCGGCAGTTATTTGTTCGTTGACCATCCGAAAACAGATAAGTACCTAGGGGTTATATAAAGATGAAAAACATTATATCTAGGAACACTGTATGTAAAAGTAAATCTCACAAAACCAGCTTGTCTAGTTTCCCCATGTTCTGAACTAAATCATTAAAGCACTGGTCGTCTATCACATATTGCTAATAACAATGATTTCCCTAATAACGATTACTTAATCAATTACCACATATTTCGAAAGGGCATTAAGCAACTTATAAGGTTACTACCAGACCAGACATTTGGAGCAAGGAAATCAAGTATCGGAAATCAATATTTTTCTGTCCAGCTTACTTGTTTCTGTATGCTGCAATTTACGGATTAATGAATACAATCAGAGAAAAAATAGTTAAAAGAAAAGGCAAATCATCATCATAATGGCAAACTTTTAATTGCATACTTCAACTGGGGTGATTAAGTAGCTACTTATGAATTCAATTTGCCTTTCAGTTCTTTTTCAGGCCAAAAAGTAATCATCGCCCGAAAGTAAGAAATATCCACTACCCACATTGGATACTTAGTCTGACTAAGCACTATTTATAAATGAGCTTAGGCGCACACAAATTGTCGTTCCGACTTTCAGTCCCGATAGATGTGCCGTTATATAATTTCGGGATCATATCGGTTACGTGTAGGTAACACTCTAAAGAAAAGATAAAATCGATTAATCTAGATTGAACACCAAGGAGAAGTGAGATAAAGCTGTGTAGGTAGACTGGTCTGCCGTATGACGAAGAAAACGCCTATCCCTTTTTCACATACTGGCCTGTCTTAATGTTTAACCTCTATACTAGTGAAGTATATCATGAGCTCAGGGGAGACAGCTAAAGGTTTTGTATTTCACCTTGAAGAAAGTGAAGACAATATCTAAGATGAAGCCACATACACGCTTAACAAAATAATTAGAGAATATCACACCTTATTAGGTACAATAACAATTTCCAATCCCGTACCGGAACCTACGTGACTATCACACAGCGAGTAGGCAAGCTTTCATTCATACATATACTCGTTCGCATACATATGCTCATGCCTTTCTCCGCGGGGTAGACAGACATGTCCTCTGAGACCGGCCGATGCACCGAGCCGCGAGAATGCAGCGGTCAGTTCAAAAATATCTCCACCAATAGCTGTTTAAGGTCGCTCACTGGTCGTCTTTTAATCACCATTGAAATGATTGGTAACAGAGGTCATCAGAAAATTTCAAGACGGACACGACCTTCAGCAATGAAGTCAACGACTAGAGAGAGAGAAATGATCAAACGAAATGAAAACAGAACGTTCATAAAACCTGAAAGGATGTTAAAGAAAACTCCCTTCAAAACAGTGACCTAGCTAAGGGAAAATGATTTAACATGCAGCAAGAGTTGATTAATATGTCAACTGACAGTTTAGACTAAAGGTTGGAATTTAATTGAAGATTTTTTCAAGATTTCATTGTGGGTTTAGCTGTTTTTCCGTAACTAAGTAAGTCCAATTCCTGTAGAACCGGGAAAGTATGGCAGTACTAGAAATTCCTGGTTCTTTGGTACTATATAAAATTTCCCGGTTTTGCACGCCCTACGAAGGGTGGATTTAGCAAGGGTAATGGCGTAAATTCTGATTGTAACTTTTGACATTTGGCATTACCGAACTGGTCAAGCAATAAAGCACAAGCAGTTATACCTACGGCCTACGGTATTGAGCACTAGGTGATTAGTACGGTATCAGTGGCCCGCTACTTATCAATGAAGCGAGCAATATTTAAAAACTAGTTACGGCCATAATTCTCATAGTAAACGGAACAGGCTCTCCTGTGGACTGCTGATAGTAGCAAGTTAAATAAAAGCTTTTAAAACATCGCCAGGTTTATTATCCAGTTACGATCGGTCATTCATTTTTCAATTAATTTTCGTTTAAGGGCAAAATTTACGTTGGTAGAGTAGGTCACATAATACCGTTAAGGGCTTGAAAACGATGTCAAGGTAGACCATTGGCTTTTATACTGCTTCTTTTGAGTTCTTTCTCAACCTTATTTAGAAACAAACATTCTGTTAATCATCACTGCAATAATAAGGATAGTAAATCTCAGAAATCGTTTACGAAGCTTATGAATAAAAGGGATTTTCGATCCAGGTACATATTTAACAGCCTAACAAACAGCCAATAGGTGTTAGGTGTTTATATCACTCTTAAAGGAACAGAATTATTGATAGTGTTTATCTATATATGAACAACCACCTTATCTTAAATACTAAAATGAGTTATTTCTGATGCTAACTGTACTAGTTATATATTCATTTTGGAGGGCAAATATAAATCTGTACCGAGCCCTCTGATCGTCCAAGCCGTGAGCTTCCCGACTTACCGGTTAAACCGGATTCCTCCAACTCACATCCTGAATAGATAGACACAAAAGCCCTAACATTGAAAAAGGATTAAGTATAAGTCAACTAGAGAGTTTAAGGTGATTCAAGTCAGTCGGTTTTCCATACAAACATAATGAGGGTCATTGTTTGCTTCCACGGCATCAATTATTTTTGAAATATGTTGTATTCTATAGCTTGATACATTCTATTTTACGAAATGACACAAAAATTCTCAATAAATAAAAAAATATATTTTATCAAAGAACCATATAGTTTCAAATGATGCCAACAGAAGGCGCTGACCTTAGGGCCCAATTGCACGTTAATACTAGTTTTTTTTATCATTTCGCGGAGACAAAATGTATCAGGCTATAAAATAAAACACATTTTAAACAGAATAAAATTGATGTCATGGAAGCCAACGAAGACTGAACGACTCAAATAACCTTAATATCTTGATTACTGAAGAGCCGTTTCGAAGTTTTCCAATGATTTAGATTTTAGAATATGCATTGAGGAAGAAGAAAATTGCTTATTCAGTGACCCACATAAAAACAGGACTTATAACAGATACACACGATAAGATATAAGTAGATCAAGTAAAACGGACATGATACACAAAGCAGAGGTAGAAAAAGAGGATCGGAGAGGATCATTTTTGACCCTAGATATAAATTTTACGTTAGATACAATTGCAACATTTCTCTGTTGCACTGATTCCTCAATATAAGGTTTGGGCGCTCAGCTTTCAATCTATTCACACACGGACAAGGTGGGATAGCCTCGACACGTTTCGTTCTATAGATTCGCCCTTGCCGCGCAAAAAGTTAAATAAACCTTACAGTAGAAATCAGGTTCAATTTTAATTCTTATATGTACTCCAAAGCAATTACCAAATCAAATCAAACATACATATTCAGTTACTAAATTACGAGTATTATACATTATAACATTACGACCTCCGAGATAAGATTTCGACTGGAGATGAATCTCTTATGCACGCAACATTAAAAACGTACCGTTCACAATAAGGTAAAAAATACTGGTATATAAGTACATATAATCAAACAAGATGATGCAAGATGGCCAGATAATGACCATAATGTTATATGCGGATAACATAAATGTAATGTATTTAGCACAATAAAATTCAAACGATTAATTTTCATCCCCGATTTCCGTTCGTGTCCATAATGGCCATTTTGAGCATGAGATGCGTACTCATCTAAGTACACAAATTTGCACTTCCCGTGTTTGTCTTGAGCATTGCAAAATCTACATAACAGTGCGATTACTAAGTATTAGGTATCATTACAATAATGAGGGATTCTAGACAGCATTGAATGCCATTTTGTCACGCCACGTCGTCGCCGAAGTCGCTTAAGCGAATAATTTATTAAAATTGCATGCACTTAAACTGTGGTTAGTGGTTGCCAGTGACCCCAAACAACACATTTGTTTTGATTGTGCTTATGCGCTTCACGTTTGATTTCGTCATACGTCGGTCGTCAATACAGATCTAACGCGTGTGATCTCCTGAAAATGTTTAGGTTGAATTAAAGATTTAAGTAACTGCAATTTTTTAATATTACAACGTAATCAAAAAAAAAATTTCTTTCCAATGTACATACCTATTTATTATATGTCTGACTGATCCCAACGCAACAGTATGTGATGAATGACTCAAAAAATTAACACCTTTTTTCTGTGTACTACAATGCGTACCTACAAATAAATGAAATAAAAATAGCGACAGTGATACCATTCACAAGTTCCTAACAGTGAAATAGTAACAAATATGTAATTAAAAAACACAAATGCAAATAAATATTCACAGATTTTCACTCAAAAAGTTAAATGATAAATTTGATTCCATTCAAAGAATGCATATGCCGAAATGCATATTTATAACCCGGAAGAGATGTTTGATGTGTGCGCTGGTTGCTTGCTGATGATACTTTCACTGTAACATTGTGGCACCAGATAAGTGCACACAACCATAATGCATTGCGCCACGATTTAGAACTCAACAATCGTCCTGGTATTACATCACTTAATATTAATAGGTACTCTCATAACAAGGCATAAATCGTCACCAAAATGTTACATCGTAACTATCGCCGATAAGGTATCAAATTGATGCAACGTCACCTAAAATGCAGTCAAAGAAATTGAGAGTATCGTCCATAATTCGTGGTTACGCCACGCGCGCGGTGGCTAGCTAACCACTGAGTCCACAAAGCAACCGAGCAAACCCCAGCTTTCCCTACGTGGGTGGACAAGACCAAAGAGCAAATCAATCACTTACGTCAACGCTAGACGCCTGCAGCACTTGCAATTCATTATAAACTCTAAGCCAATGACAATAGAGGGTAGAAAGACGAAGTAAAGTTTGTAGGAGACGAGGTGTATCACACTGCACGTAGGCAATTCCGAAACGAAGCCACTGTCCTACTTGGGACAGCGACTGGGCATTCCGTGTTGGCCATGAATTTAATAGTCGTTAATGAGGGTGTTATTAAACTTGGCACAGATATGACGTGACTGGATCCATTGGGTCAAGCTAGCAGACTTTAATTTCGTAATTACAGTAATCAGTCACCAATAATGTTGTCATCATTATTTTTGAATAAATTAGGAAAACCTGTATGTTTTACGAGGAGCCTAAGCAATGTTCGATTGTTTATAATGCGTGTTTTATGCCTCTGCTGTCTTTGTACCTATTATGTAAGAACCTTAAAGAGGGTAAAATCAACATATTTTGAAGCAATCTCGGCACGTGAATAAAATATAATATAATTAGTTATTCAGGTGATGCTTCGGTCCGGCGATGAGAATACCGTAAATTGACATAGATATTGGACAACCAGTCTCTTGGTATACATGACACAAAATCGAATCATTAATCAGTAGTAAAAAAATAAATAAATAAGATTCCATATACAAAGAAGTTCTTGCCTGGCTCATATGTTGATAGGTTCATAATTTATTGTCATTGCGATGAAATATGTAGTTTAAAATAATAACGCATCGATCTAGCTGAACGGGAAGCTGGGTTATGTCTTATTCCGTGATCTGAGTAACAAAAGGCATTTTGAAGGTACATTACAACTTTTATAGCCAAGTCAATACAGCCGCATAAAATCCACGCAGTCTTTACCTACATTATATGATCGTAAGTCCTCATTAAGCATGCGTTCCACACGGTGCTACCGGCAGGCAACGAGAATGGCATACATTTGCTTTAATAGCGATGTGTAACACCTGTGACTGGACGGCCCTTTATAAGGGATGCTCGTTATCGTTATTCCAAACCTATGCTCTGAGATTTTGCAATGTATTATTACATCATCCAAAGGTAATCAATTATGATCAAAACTGCGACGTACTCATTTTAGTCCTATCAACCAAGCTTTGTTTGCTTTCAAAGATGCTTCATCGGAAACTATATACTGATCGTCATTGTTTATTCATTTGAATGCACTTTGACATCTAGCAGTCGCTTTTTGTTTCTTCAAGAACAATTAAATAGGATGCTCAGGTGTCTTAAAATAGGTAAGACGGTTTGAGTTCTATGGTTCTATTTCGTCAACAGATTCGGCGAGACTGTTCTCGTCATTTATTGTATTGTACTAGTATTTTCCCACTGCAATGTGGTAGTTAGCATTTGCTGTCCCAATCTTTGGGTCAAGGAGGAGGTCGAGCGGTAATCTTGAGCAATTCCATCGTGAATCTTCACTAGTTCCTTTCTCTCGAAGTTAGCGTTGTGTACACAATGAGTAAGGCGAAGAGCACTTATCACCCTGACCTTTCCGCTAGATTTTTAATCGATTTAATAAGAAATTTAACTTAGCATTTTGAATCAATAAGATAGTCCAATGTAAGTTGATTACGATAAGATGCGATAATTCTACGATACAAAAAGCAGTAACTCTTCAACGGATGGGTGGGCTACGCAAAACAGTGTTCATATCAGTCATTATTTTTAATTTTATTTGAATATGTTTGTTATGGTTTTTAGGTGATTTGAGTCGCTTGGTTCTCCTTGAACACGAAAAAATGGGTAACTTTTTTATTTGTAAAGAGAACTAACTCGAATCACCTTAAGGGTAATTCTCATAAAGTTTGACTGATGTGTCACAACCATGTGCAAAAGTTAAGGGTTTCCAGGAAGTTAAATATTCTAATACTTATACATAAATTAGCCCCTTTGTCTTTAAAAAGTCTCGTCATCAATCGTATTATGTAGTGTTCTCTTACACACATGGAGGTGTCCATTTTGCAGCACTAACATGTCTCTTAGGCAAATAATCTTAGTTTGTCCAAGATTTTACCGTATATAAACACGGCTGCAAAAAATTACGCCACGTCTGGTTATACAGGCTGCGCGTTTGTGGAGTCGTCGTGTCGTGTCGGAAGCATTCTTAACCGTTTCTCAATACTATTAACCCACAAAGATTTCTATGTTGCTTTGGTGATTTAGGAAGTATCAAATTAACACTAAACTTGCTGATTACTCTTGAAAATATAGAACAAGTTTGAATATAAACAAATAAAACTAACCGAGAGAATACATGAACTCATCCGCTACGTAGTGTAATTTTTAGGGATGTAACGATACCGATACCGATACCGATATATCGGCCGATATATCGGTATCGCCGATATATCGGTATCGCCGATATTATACAACCGATATTTGAAGAATTTGCTGTATGAAAAAAAATCTGCAAAAAGTAATTTCAATTTCTGACTTAATTTATGTATTGGTCTATTCTATTACCTTGTGCAATGATAATTACTATGTTAATTAAATCTTTGGTTCTTAATAAAAAAAAAGAATTTTGAGTTGACAATTTATTATTTTTACTTTACACTTTCAAGGTTGACTCTCTGGTAAATATAACCAGTAGTCATTGCCATTAGTTATAATAAGGACATAAAAATATCTGAAATTCATACTTCATTATTTAGCTAAGATATCGGTATCGGTATCGCCGATATTAACTATTATATATCGGTATCGGTATCGTATCGGCAAAACTGTGTATCGTTACATCCCTAGTAATTTTAAACCCTTTTACGAAAATTCAAACTTTTTGGATATGACCCGATAATTATATAATTTAATTTAAACATAGGGGCAAAAAATTACACTCCTCCTTAAATTATTAGCAATAGCGATATATCATTGTTACCAAAATGACATTGAGTTGTGTACCTACTTCTGCAAATATTTTAATGTTTCAGTTTAGCAGTAAGAAAATCAAGTTGAATGTCAAATCTACGCCCAAAAACATAAACATTTGAATACAATGTTACTTCTAGAAATAAAGTACCTAGTCTTCGTCAGGTGAAATGTCGTAACTAATCGTAGATGAGTTTAAAGAAAACGCACTTGTGCGTGCTCATTCCCATTAGTGTTAGTCCACGGGGGATTGACACAGTTCTTCCCATTTCCTTTCGAATGCGTCGAACACTCAAGAAAGGGTCCCCTCATACGGGTTTTCATTCGGAAATGGAAGTGAAAAGTCAATTACAGTTATTATTTCCTCCAGGGACATTATTATTGCATACTCGAAATGCCTTATGTGATATAAACATGACGTATTCTTTCGTCCTTTTTCTTTCCAACAGTTAAGTAACGGTCCACCACACTTATTACTTATTATACACGAACGGAACTATAAACAGCCCGTTTGCGTGAAAAAATGTATGTTTGTCTGGTTATCTAAGATGGTTGTTTTTATCCCTTTCACTGTTATGCGTCGTTCACACCTTGGCAGTGCACCAGAAGTGGGTAAGATAGGGACTGATGACTTACAGACTTAAGTCAGAGATATAATTGAGGTACATAGTGTCCGAACGAAACTAGTTTTTACGGCCGAAACCGAAACCGAATTTCAGCTTCGGTCTTAGTTTCGGCCGAAATCGAAACTTCCATATAAGTTAATGTTTTCGTGGGAAGAAACATAATGCACCTATAATGTCTCTGTTTACCCTGATGGTCGACTGGTAGAGAATGCCTTACGGCATTAAGTCCGCCATTTGTACTTTCTTGTATTGTGCAATAAAGTTTAAATAAATAAATAAATAAATAATGGTATTTACAGGAAGATATTTAAAACATCCTGGAAAGTTAACGAATTCAGAGAAAAAAGTTGTCGACGAAACAACAGGCACAGGAAATAAAGACTGTCCGATCGCAGCGCGAAACCTCTCGAATTCAGTTTCGGTTAATATGGCCGTAGTTTCGGCTCGGTGGCAGCCCAAACCGAAACTGCTTAGTTTCGAATCCGTTTTTTAGCCGAAAATTCGGACTCTAAATTGAGGGCTTCCTCCTTCTGCTGTCTCGTCTTGACGGTGGTATCATCGTGCCCCCAGATTTGACAGACTTGTACGTAAAATACACATGGTGCAAACTCAACAAAGTAGACCTATTACAAATGTATGGAAAACTGAACAAATTAGCGTGCATCACTTGCGTGTGAAGTGTTCCGACACTTCTGACTACAAAATTTCTTCCTATTCAATACTACTGACTCCGTGGCCTAGTGGGCGACATCGCAGAAATAAAATAAATAAAAACGTTGCATTCCAATCATGTCGCGAAAAGTTTGAAACGCATTTGTTCGAATTTAGACTATTTCGACCGCAACTAAAATTTTCCCCCCACCGTCTTTGCTCGACTTTAAATTTTGCCTTAAATGCCATCCAAGTTCATAAAACTGATTATTTCAAGATTAAATTTGCCGAAGAAATAGTTAATGCAGTTATTGTTAACGTTAAGACCTCGCTTCGCTCGTTTTATACCTTTACTAGGCTTAAAAAACCGGCCAAGTGCGAGTCGGACTCGCGCACCGAGGGTTCCGTACAAACTCATAAGTAGATACATGAATAGTTCAAGAAAAACTATATGGCGATTAGTTTAGTAGGAGCAAATAAGTATGTGTTAAGATTTTTGCAAATTTCTCAAAAACAGTGCAAGTTAGGAAAACCGCTATATTTTTCCTGTAATATATAGGATGACATTAATAATTGGTAATTATTACAGATTTTTCTGTTCAGTAACTTCGAAGATAATAGGGGGGGAACGGTATTTTTTTTAACGTTTTTCGCCATAAATCAAAAACTACTTATTTAAAAAAAAATACAAAAATACTGTTTTAATCTACAAATTAAGCCCCTTCATTTGATACCTCACTCAATATAATAGCCTTACTTTCAATTTGCAAAGTCTCATTACGGACCCCTTTAAAAAAAAAGTAAAAAAGATACAAGATTTTTTTTACATCCTATAAGCTCGGGTTAGCGGTTCTTAACACTATTCCAAATTTCAAGTCGATAGCATCAGTAGATCCTGAGATATCTTGCTGTGACAGACGGACAGACAGACAGACAGACAGACAGACAGACAGACAGACAGACAGACAGACAGACAGACAGACAGACAGAGTCGCACCATAAGGGTTCCTTTTTTACCATTTTGGTACGGAACCCTAAAAACCGTCTCATTATAAAGACTATCTTATGTACTATTTTTCATCTCTGCTTTCACTGAGAGAAAGTCCTACAATTCATCCTCTACTAAATTATGATGCATATAACCAAAATGTCCTCAGAAATATACCTAAGATTTAAATCTCCGCTGGCACAGGCGTGACCTTACAACTTATAAGAAGTAGTACTTATCTCGGACTTTTTGGACACTAGTTTGACAGCTGCCATATTTTACTCCTGACGAAATATTTAACCTTTAATAAGTCTTAAAGCAGTTTTCATTACACGTTTTTTTATTATAATAAAAATAGTTTTGGCCCTATACGGCCGCCGTATCTAAATAATAATTTAAACTTAGCTTAAACCTTACTAATTGATCACTTATACTTGCCAATGGTTTACTCAAGAATTATTATAGTACATTACACAACTAGGGTGGTAAAACAAAGAAAGACCAATATTGCAGATGTTTGCAGCCCGAACTGCAAGCGATGGACGTAAATATGCGATCGAGAGCTTTCTTTACTTATTACGTCCTCCCGTATTGTGTACATAGTTTTATGTCTACACTTGGCCAGAAAGAGGCTTTTTCAGTACGCGTAGCGTGCGGTAAAAGTCACTTTATGGCCAGGTGTGACATATAATTAGAAACATTACCGCGAATATTTAGATGAAATATTTTAAAGTATATTCGTGTAGTTATTTAATATAGGAGGTAAGGATAATTATAGTCGCTTAAATTAGAATGTACGATATGTTAAAGAATAAATACATTATAATGAAAAGCTGTAATAAAATAACGACGATGAAAATAAACACATAGTATTACAATCTCCAGTACTAATGTCTAATCAACGACACCTCTCGCCGCGCTATAAAAATAGCAGCACTAAAGATTTTCACTAAACACTACTAATAGTAGCATATTTAATTGTTTACCATGAAAGTGAGAAGCGTAACACACGATTCTGAACACGTTTGCGTGTGCGGAACACAGATATATTAAAGAACAGACATCAGAGACTCGATAACTTACCCTTCTAAGCATCGCGTAGAAATTGTCTACAAATACAACAGATGAATTGAAGGTTTTGTACATCAAAAATACTTAGGACCCCAGCAATTTAGAATTTCATTTTCAAAGCTTTTTTTATTGGCTCCTTAAGTTGGACATTGGAGCTCAATTCACACGATTTTTATATTGGTTTTACAGCAATAGGCTAACGGGGCAATTTGATTTAACTTCCCAAGAAATTCTACTATTTGATGCACGATTCAGGGTTGATGGTCATCAGAATAAACATCAGATATACAATGTGATGACTATAGGTTCAAAACGTTCGTCTTGATAATAATAATTTCTTCATATCTGCACTTAGTGTTGTCTGTCGCTCTCGCTCATACGCACGCTTCGCCTGCAAATGTCGTGCTCTAGTAAATTCGGAACGGTATCACAGTGCATCGCACTAGTACCCTTGGACGAACAACGTCCTATATGCTTTTAGGGACTATAGTGCAGTTGACATTATTGTCCCAAAGATCGCAATAGAGCAATATAAAAACCTTTTGTGTCAAGAATACAATAATTATAAAATAAACATATGATGAAGGACAAATTAAATAATAGTTTATATGAATTACAAAATGTTAAATTCTATCAATAACATATCGACACCAAAGAAACGTTAATTGTCTATATGTATAGTGCGGGCTTTTCTTAATACAAGGTTACCAGTTATGTGCACAGTGCTGCAAACCCCTACCTCTAAGAAAAAAGGAGATAGCCAAGTAAAAAATCAGGAGACTGCAAAAAAAATCAGGAGAAAGCCGATTTGCCTTTTTTGTGCAAGAAATATAAGTAGGTATGCGTGTATGTATGTTAGTAAAGCTGTACAAATGCGCGTCCTATTTATATTTAAGAGTAGGTATGCATTTCAACAGTGGGACCAGTAATTTTTTTTGTATTCCACCTGCCAAATCTGCACAATTTTCGAAAACTCGAGATCAGCATACAAACAGTATAGAAAATAAACAAAAATAGTTTTCAACATATCTATCTAAGAAACATTATTTTGCTAGGTTGCACTATCCCAAACTTATTAGTGGTATTTTTAACCTAATTTTATTTATTATACATGGATGTTCAGGATACGACGAGGACATAATGATTCTCCCAATTGTACAATTTTTGTAGCCAATTATACACTGGCAACCTTGTATTTCAAGCCTATAACTTCCACAGACTATACAAAAAATACCTACTCAATCCAAACTTTGAAAAACACACCTTGGGACCCTCGGGTTCTGTTCGACTAATAAAAAAATCCTAAAAACCAGTAGATTTTCTCTATTTATGAAAAAAAACCAGTAGACCAGGAGACTAGGCCTAAAATCATGTAATCTCCTGGTAAATCAGGAGACTTTGCAGCACTGTATGTGCATTACAGTTAGCAAATTGACGTCACCTCAGTTTGGAATGCCAGCCTAACGGTGTGATCTCTAGTCCTGGCGGGTCAGACAGAATCAGAGTGTGCAACTACATGTGTAATTCAAGCTATTCACTTCCAGTAACTTCACATAGGTATATGAAGAAATAAAATCGCTAAATTTTGAAACTGCAATGCGGCATTTTACATACTCGTAATGTCGTAATCTATGAACAAAACATATTTTCTAACTCTTAATTAGTCGCCACCTTTGGTACAAAATAATAAAATGCGATTTAATTTTTTAAAAAGAGCCACAATACCTTCAATCCCGGTTGCGTTAAGTTTGCACCTGATTGGTATGTGATTTGAAGGAAACCAGGTGCAAACTTAGCTCAACCGGAAGTCGGCACGGGTTCCCATACACAGAATTAGCTGATTTTTGGTTTAGGGGCATTTTAGCACAAAACAAACATAATTAGAGGGTATGCGTTACTCAGTTTGGATTTTCGCCAAATCTGGGACACTATTATTTATTAATACAAAATCTCACAGTATCATCTTAATTTGTCAGTATCGTCATCTTTTCTATATGTCGGATTCTACGCGTGACTGACTGTCTGGTCAGGATGGGTTAGCTGCAGAATCCTGGCCGTTGAGGTATGTTGGTTAAAGAAGTGGATTCATGTCAGATCAAATCATTTATTCGTCTGATTCTTTTGGCGACTTCGGTAATGACATTCTGGTGAGAAGAAGGGCCGAAGAAACTCACCAGGTTCTCTTTTCAATCATCAGGCATTACAATAGTTGTTACAATATTATGGCGTAGATACTCAAGAGAGCAAATAGACAATTACGTTACACAATATGATTCTTTTCACTATTAATCGACAGAATTACAATTATCAAGTAGCAACTTTAACTACTGGCAGACGAACTGACAGAATCGTAAGACAAGTGTTGTCGCCACGACAGTCAGAAAGAGAATCGACACTCTTGTCCAACGAGCCCGTCTACGTGCACGGCAACCGGACGTTACGTCACACGGCGTTCGCGCCATTTTAAATCTACTTAGTACTACAGTAGTCAATTGACGATCTTGGATTTATTGACTTATTGCTGCTGTCCCCGACACGGCCATCCTGCAGAGCACACGTCCTCGTGTGTCTATCCTGAAACAGGCAAAAAAAACAACACAGTACGCCATTCGGTCATTCCTGACTTTATCTCTAATTTCGTAACACTTCCTTACTCAAATTTATCGTTTAATTCATTTCAAACATTTAACTCTACTCGACTACTTACTTACAAAATTACTCGTGGTGGAAATGCGATTAAATTATGGTCATTTCTTTTCAATCTTTTTTTCTAGTTGCAGCTTAAGTTAAACGAAAATAAAAAAGCATTTTAAATGCAAGAGAAACCAAGTACCATTATTCGACTGCCTTTTATGGCCTCATCACAATCACGAAAACTATTAGACAACAAAACAGGTATCTCATTTCGTGGCCTAAGGCTTAACAAGCCACACACACTACGCGCATCCCCACGGGATCGCCGAGTCTACCCTAAGACTCTACGGTCTCCACGAGACCCGACCTCCGCCGGAGCTCCCCGCGCACCGCGCACCCACGGACTACTCAAAGCAGATACCGACTTCTAACGGGCTACGGCTACGGCGAAGCCTCCGGTTCGGTCGACCAGCCGAACTAAGAACCTCATTTTATGTCTCGCTAACATCCTCATTTAACTCAAAAATGGTACGTGAGTCTCTGGCATTTTCCTCAACCTGTCATAGTGTGTTTAGAGTTTAGTACTTTCAAAACAAAACACCACTTTGTGATATCAAATGGACCTTTGAATTTGGGGCGAACTTTATCTAGTTCCTTTTTCGTTTCCTAAATCAAAATAAAATTAAAGGTTCGAGTTCAAGTACCCATTACAACCAAACATTTTTCAAAAACTAAAATTTCAAGGTAAGTACCGCTTTTGTCCGGCAATTTTTGTAATGTTACAACCATCCTTGTGGTTACTCGGCATAAAACCAACTCCGTAGTCCTATGCGATACATCCGATCACCACTGAGATCATTATGACTCCATAGGACATTTATCTTGATTACCAAATTTAAAAATCAAATAAACTGTACTATACGGAAATTCTGAATTACTAAAATTAACGGGTATTTGTCTCAAGACCACTTTTAGCACATCGCAATATTTTCAATCACTAGAATCCATAGAACCGTGCTTTTTCTCACATCAGTAAACTTTACATTACTTCCAAACACAATACGTAACTAGGTATTTGTAAAAATCATTAAATTTAAAGGTAGTTGAAAACAACTATTGACAACATTTATTTCCCTTATGAGAAACGTAGTCTTGAATCAGTTTTACGAACGGAGAAAACTATATCCGAAACAGCTCGAAAAGTTACAATATCGTAATTCGAACAATTGTCGGGTAGAACGTAAAAATAAGTGACTGTCATAAATAGCTACTTCGTAAACTTTGTTGTTACTGTTAACTTTTTCATTGTTAATCTCAAATGGTAAACTTTAAAGTTTTTTTTGTCAATTTAAAAGTAAAGTTTCGCTTTGTGAGAAAATACTCGGGTCAAGAATCGTTATAAAATGAGTACGACTCACCAGATCACAGTAGATTTCCACAAACTCGCGAATCTTGCAGGCGTTGGTGCCTGTTGTTGACTAACGCGCCTGAAGCGCCGTTGCCGCCCATGACACCTTGTAGTGGCTCATCCGTAGTGTGCAGTGATGTAGTCCAAACGACGAATCTTCTTTTGCTCGCGGCAGCAGATCAAATGATGATATTTGTTGTGGCTTCAAACCGTACTTCTTGAAGGATTCTTCATTGTTTGTGACTATATTTCACGGTGTTGACTGTTGTGCAGTGCAAGTGCCTCTTATTTTCGGAGATCACAATTAATGATGTTGCGGTCACACTTTCTTCAGAGATTCCATTTAAACAAAACCGGCAGTGTTGGATATTCTGAATACATTAACGTTGGCTGCGCTGTAGTTGCTGGACTTGCTTTGAAGGTAAGAAATTGACTTCTTTTATGTCCACTGTTGAGATCCAAGCATTTGCAAAGAATGTCCAATTCGCTAGACACAAAATCTCATAAGTGCCTTTCACTGGATATTGACGAAGATGTGGAATGCGTCAAACAATGGAAATCATTCACATCCTGTGGGCGCTGATTATATCCCACGCCTGATGTCGGATCTTCACGCGCGTGACTGACTGTCTGGTCAGGATGGGTTAGCTGCAGAATCCTGGCCGTTGAGGTATGTTGGTTAAAGAAGTGGATTCATGTCAGATCAAATCATTTATTCGTCTGATTCTTTTGGCGACTTCGGTAATGACATTCTGGTGAGAAGAAGGGCCGAAGAAACTCACCAGGTTCTCTTTTCAATCATCAGGCATTACAATAGTTGTTACAATATTATGGCGTAGATACTCAAGAGAGCAAATAGACAATTACGTTACACAATATGATTCTTTTCACTATTAATCGACAGAATTACAATTATCAAGTAGCAACTTTAACTACTGGCAGACGAACTTACAGAATCGTAAGACAAGTGTTGTCGCCACGACAGTCAGAAAGAGAATCGACACTCTTGTCCAACGAGCCCGTCTACGTGCACGGCAACCGGACGTTACGTCACACGGCGTTCGCGCCATTTTAAATCTACTTAGTACTACAGTAGTCAATTGACGATCTTGGATTTATTGACTTATTGCTGCTGTCCCCGACATATATATAAGTGTATTTAAAAAGCGAGTAAATCTAGACACAATTGTCTATAACGACCAGAACAAGCAAGTTCTAGTCACGGGTGTCTCGCATTGTGTCTCGCGGCTTTACGGATATTAGTCTGAAAAGGCTGCTGTTACCTGTATTTACACGGTAGACATAGACTGCCAACAAATAATTAATGCTTCAAGTTGCAGGAAAACATCGCAATGTATTCTGAACAATTGTCCATTCTTAAATGAATTATTATCAAAAGCTATTGTAAACACAACAGAACTTTTAAGTAGAACATCGGCCGACGGTATCTTACTTTGTGTAAGATTCTCGTTTACCGGTTCTCGACTTGATAGTTAGATGGTTTTTGAAGAGAATTCCTAATGCATCAAGTCTCAACGTCTTCACTGCACGTTAGGTAATAGGCGGACTCTCTCTTTTGAGTTTACTTCCTTCAATTAAAAACCCGCAACTATGCCCTTTCGCTTTAGGACCGCAACAAAGTTGTCTCCTAATATATTTTTGCTACGTCACATAGTATTTCTTTCAATTCTGTTGATTATGTTGATACATAATGGGTCGCCTGTGTCCTCGTTTGGTGTGGATAATATCCACTGGATATGCTTATTTGAAGTTTACTTCTTTTATGAATAGACTTCTTTTGTATTACTAATTAGCTTAGACTTTAGGCGATTTTGATATACGTATCGATTCGATACTATTAGGAATACGATAAAAAATTGGTGAATTCGATTACGATTCACATTTTAGCAGGTTTTTAGACTGCGATCATTTTTATTTAAGTCATGGACAACCTCTTTACAACATAGTTATTTATTGTTATAAATGTATGTCGCCCGAATCGCCATAAGGAATTGTTTCTTATAACCGTTTGACTTTTTTAACATCTAATGAGAAAGCATCACCTCTGGTACAAGTTACCTATCATGGTTTTAATGTAAACTTTTGAGAGTGTAGAGTACGTACAGGTACGTACGTTGGAGAGTGAAATTCATTATCATTCATCAAAACAAATGTTAAGATTTTATTCAAGTCCACGTATACCAAAGGTATATATTGTTATATCATACAAATACTTCCAAGTGAACTTATAACAGTTACCAAGAATCGTATAAATAGCACTTACTTCTGTCCTGAGTAAAAATTTGCAAAATTGTGAACGGTATACTAGTCTCAGTCTTTTTCAATTTTAATGATGTTTTGCAAATTCAGTAATGATCTTTCCCGTCAGTTCCGGTCCATTAAAACAGCCTGTTCTAGGTTCGCGTGATATCGTTCACTGCGTCTTGCACTTCGCCATTCCTACTTTCGCCTTACATAATAATGCAATGCTTCCATTATTATATCGATAATTGATTGATAACAATATAACATGCATTCACACTGAGATACAATCTCTACTTTGTTACCTATGTTTGTTATTTATTGAATAGATGGTTCCTCTGCTGTACATGTGTACTGTTCCATTGAGTAGTATAGAGTGGATGGAATTGTCAACATGTCTTGACTTATACGATTATTGGTAACTATTATCCCCACTTGGAAGTATTTGTATGATATAACAATATATACCTTTGGTATACATAGACTTGAAAAAAAGAAATATATTTTTATTAATGATATGAGTTTCACTCTCCAACATTCGTACCTGTACGTAATCTACACTCTCTAAAGTCTACATCAAAACCATGATAACCAACTTGTACCAGAGGTGATGCTTTCTCATTAGATGTTAAAAAAAGTCAAACGTTTATAAGAAACAATTCTTTATTCGGGCGACAGACATTTATAACAACAAGTAACTAACTATGTTGGAAAGAGGTTGTCCATGACTTAAATAAAAATGATCGCAGTCTAAAAACCTGCTTTCAACGTGAATCGTAATCGAATTGACCAATTTTTTATGTGCGCCTCCGCACTTGAAAACAATGTTGTTGCAAAGTAAACACAAGACACAACAGTTTTCAAAGATCAACCATTATAGTTAATAACTTCTAATGTTTAAAGCTTTAAAGATATAATTAACTTTACAGTTATAGGTTATAGACTGGGACTACTGACTTCAAACACTCCAATAATCTCAAGAAAAGTGATAGTTTTAAAAGTAACCAACTAAACTCATCCAATCAGTTGCATCCGACTTGTTAACAACAGAGAGTGAAACTTCACGTAGTCGCTAACTGACCCTAATTTTTACGTCCCCTTTGTCTGTTCATAATCCATTGCTGCATTATCTTACAAGATTATCCGAATCTTCCCATTAGGCGTGTATTGTCGTCGTATTTTTGTGTTGAGAGGGACTTTACGCAACTTGATTCGGTACCGTTGGTCAATTAGGGTAGTAAATTCTGCATTACGAGTGAAAGTTAAACTGTTTACCGTTACAGGAAATGTTATTGCAAGAACCTGAAATAAGAACATCTTTCCTCGATTCAACTGGATTTAATGTCTTGAGTTTTATTTGAAGTGTTATATTTGTTTAGCTGTGGCAGAACCTGTTGAAATTTCTCTTGTGTCTTGATTTTGACCTACGAAATGCTATGGTTTAGGTCTAAATCACGTTCTACTAACACAAAAAATGGTATACTTAATCTCTAAGACTTAAATCTATAAACGTGTATGAAACCGCAAACTATTTATATACCTACCACGATACATGCGATAACAAGGCCAAGGGCAACGACCAGCTGCAGATATGTTTCCTCAATTACACGATAGATGGCACTTTGCTGTCCGCGCCGACTTCTAGAACGCGGTATCGTTTGTCTCCCGTAAAATGTACTAAACGTTTGACTGGTGTTCGGTCAAGTTGCCATCAGAAGGGTCTTAACTGACTCGACTGAACAGCGAATGATGAATTCGGATATGAATTTCATGATTCCACCCCGCTCGCCTGTAAGTCAACTATCGCAGACTTGCAGGTCGAAGATCTGACGCTGTTTTTGGCCACATTTAAATTAGAAATTGACACTTAATTTATTACCTAATAATAAAATAATAAATAAATATAATGTGAGTGTCCGAGTGCACGTCGCTGTACTAATATTCGTCACCCATATATATTTGATCTTCTTTTATATATATAGATTAGGAGAATTAGCGATGAGATATATTATATCCATGGCTTTGATATTTTACAATAAAGTAGATATTTGACAGGGCTGGCATCTATTGTGGGGACTATCAGTTTATTTCATAGTCCCAATGCTTGTCATCCTCTTTTTAGAGATCCCATAATCAAAATGACTAAAGCGGACCGCTTATAATTTTGTCATATCTGTCTGTATGTTCGTCCGTCTGTCTGTCCTTAAGTCACAGCCGTTTTATTCAGAAAATGTAATATATAATATACCGAGATGACATTTATTGGGACTGCCAGCAAAGAGCACCTGACATTTACTCGTACAATCAGATTGACCAACATTTTTATTATTTTTGAGTAATTTCGGTATGATCACCATATAAAACAGACTCCATTTATCAAAAATAAAGGTCACATTGCCTAAACACATGTAAATGTTTTGCTTAGATGTATATGATGAAATTAATGAATCTAATATTGCGAAACAAATAAATATTTTCTGTTGACCTGTCGGGGACTCGGACGTTTACCTTACCTAAGTCTGTAATTACTTTAATTTCTTTCCCACATAAAAAAAGTGGTGAGGAGTGTACAGTCGCCGGCAATAATAATATTATGTATATGATACGGGACACGCATGAATATCTCACATGAGCTTATTTCTATGGAGTAGAGTGGTGTCAGATATTTTTGCATTTTACGTTTCATCATATATTTTTGCCGGTAAATGTAGTTCTAAAAAAGTCCATGTCACTCGTATATTATTATTTTTATTTAGTAGATTATACGAAGAAGTTATTAAGATTCCAAAAATATAT